>WOFM01000922.1:0-714053 GCA_011428145.1 Ericerus pela
TGTCATTGTCACATCAAACCCATTCCTTCGCAAAAATCATCCCTTAATTATCAAAATAGCATGAAAGTGTTGACCCTGATGCGTCGACTACATTCAATTCGTCCAGAGTACCTATAAGATACAAAGTTCACTTGGCAGAGATACTGTACATACTTTCTAAACGAATAAAGGGGATTCCATAGTGGAAATTCACTACCGTATTTCACAAAGACTCCCCTATAGTGTCATTACCATTCAAAATATGTTCTCACATTTAACTCTGGGGTTTCTTTTTTTTCCTCGTCCTTTTTTTTTTCTCTCATTTAAAAAGACGACACAACCTTTTCCCTAAAAGTTAATGGCTTTGCACTTCTTGTATTCGTCGTCGTCGTTATAGCAAAAATGTGTATCTCCATGTCATAGCCAATTTAGTCGAACTTAAACAATTCAGCTTTTTTCCCCTTTTTTTCTTCTTTATTGTTGGGAAGCGAATAAAAGAAGAAGAGAAAAAAGAAGGGTTAACTAAATTACGAAATCCTTCGTATACTTAGACGTCGAAGATCGTATATTGCAACGAAAAATTAAATGCAAAGATAAAATTTCATAGATGAGAAATTTTTCTCATTTGACTATATATTTCGACTAGAGGGTGGTACGTGACGCGAATAATACGAATTTTTTGATTTCGTTACTAATTTTTGCGATATTAAGAAAATAACTGATAACGAAGATGCAAGACTTCCGGAAGAGTGTTCGTACTAGCTCGGTTTTAGGAATGGAACTTTTAGGAAATTACGATGAGGAGAAAGGGAAAGGTGATTTCGTATAACTTAAGCTTTATAGTATGTATTTAGCTAACATATTTTTGTTTTCATTCTCGAAATCTTACCACTTTAAATTAAATATTATATGACCTAGAAGTTACAATATCGATGAGGAAATAACGTTTTTTACCCTTTTATTCGACAGATTTATTCCTTTCTTAATTGTTTCTATTTGTTGTCACATTTAAGGTATGGTGAGTTGATTTTCAAGAGCTCTCCACAAACCGGATACCGACGCCAGACTCGAGGCAACTTGAAAAACGATATAACCGTTCTTGTATAATTGATACTTATTTCATCGTGGAATTGATGATTATTATGATGTAGTAATGATCTCATAAACAGAAACAAACAATGACATAGGTTTCGAATACGAAAAAACTGAGCTAAATTTCTTTCCTCTCCTCCTCGATACCATCGTAACACTACATGGACATTGACAATTCTCCATAACTCTCTTGTCAGAAGGCACATTTTCAAGCTTTCAAGAATTTCTCAACGTCCAAAGGGTACGGTTGGTTCTGTCAATATAACTTTCTTAATTACGTATGTACTAATAGTTATATTATCAGCTCAGTATGTTCAATTGGATCTCAATAACCCAAGTTAGTATTTTGCAATAGATTGCAAAACACAATTCTCACACTCCCTGAATTGCCACATCACACTTAAAATTGTCTTTTCTGTAATTTCTGAACGAACTGGTTCCATACCATTATGTGTATCATACATCTGGTAATATTCCATTCGTTTAATATTCGTATTCAGTTTGTTGTTCAAAAGTCATTGCAGTATTTATCAAAATTATACCAAAAGTAAAATTTTGATAACTCACAAAAAGTGTGACCAATGGGAGAGAAGTTGAACATTCAAATTTTTGAATTTATTTCAAAAAAGTTTAATTAGTCAGAAGGTAACTAATAATTCAGAGCTACCAACACTTAAATACACTTAGATTAAATATAATATTAATTTCTAGTAAAAAGGTGAACCTATTGTACCATGGTGTAAATTTTCTGGTGTACCATGGAACATACTAAAAATACCTTTCAATTTTTTGCGAATAACTTTCAGAATTAAAACTGACTAAAAACATGAAACATTGGATGTTGGGAAAGTTGAGGATACTGTGAAATATGTCTTAAATTCGCAAATTCATGAGGAAAGTGTCACAGTTAAATAGTAATTATAGAAAATATCTGTTATCCAAATATAATATTACTTTTAGATGCAGTGCATTTCATATATTGTATTAGATGAAACAAATTTAATTTTTTTGTTTAAAAATATTTCTTTCTTATGGGATTTAACATGTGAAATGGTAAACCACCATCAATTCCATGGTACACTGTGTTAGTATACCATAGAACAAAAAAAGTTACCCCCTTCACGATAGAATTAGAAAAAAACCATCACATTTTAATTATTTCTTTTGATTTTGATTTGTAGATGAAGTTTGGTTCTTTGCAAATCTATTAGTCCCAAATATCTAACTCAATTCTAGCTTGCATCAGAGATTAAAAAAAAAAAGTGTTCCATGTTACCCCGGTCTCCCATACCTATACAGAAATTTCCCATCGATGTGCCTTCCATAAGTATCTACATCATATTTCACGCCTGTACATACACGGTGTCCGTAATTATATGGAGAAAGAAGTCACACAAAAACAGTAGGTAGCCTACCTAAATGAATCAAAAAAACAAAACAAAATAGGTGGTATAATAAAACGTAATATTCAGTTCCAGAAAATAATACCTATTGATTTTTATGAATTGAGAACAAATACTCTGCCTTACCACCCAATATCGCAGTCCTTATGACAGTTACAAAAAATTTTTAAGATTTTTTTTTTTTCATAAAATTATATGTTAATTCTTTTTTATTGAAGTATTTTTATCGTATATGATGTAGGTACCCATCGAGTTATCGAGGAAAACAGAAAAGATCAAAATTCAATCTAAAACTGGCGATTAAATTATTTACAAATTTAGGGATTGATAGTTCTTCGAAAACTCCACGTGCATACCCTTTTTGTAAGTTGAATACCTGGTCACAGTTAACCCCTTTCCAAAAACCACAAACGGCAGGTGAAAGCTCTCAGTGTCACTCATTTCTTATCTCACACTGTCCTCGTTATGGTTTCACATGTGTCTGTCGTTGGAAACTCATTTTTATTCACGAGGAAATGAACATAAAAACCATATTTTTCTTCCTCAAAACAGAATATAAAAATCAAAACAAGCATAATGATAACGAACACGTTAATAAAGAGCAGAAAACGATGAACCAGCTAGAAGAAAGTATAATAGAAAAGTAATCAGAAATCTGGGGGGGGGAGTACATTGGCAAAAATAAAATAAACAATACGTTAGTTGGAAAAAAAGAAAATGGCAAAACGACAAAAGCTCATTTTTAGATTCGATTAAAGTGTGAAGCTAAGGTGTTTTCAGAGGATATAGGGTTGGAGTTGAGAGGTGGATATTACGTACAGCATAACGAAGGCAATCGCGAAATATAAAGTACAATGTGTGCACGTATTTGTACAGAAAAAGGAGAACGAGTGAAGTAAATGTGCCAGGGAGCCGATGGCGAGATGGGTAAAAAAGTGGAATGGAGGACGGTGGGAGGGGTGCTTTGGGGCTACAAGGGGGTTGGCAGGTGAAGTCTGGCGGCGAGGAAGCGAAGAAAATGCGAGAAGAAAAAGAACGAAATATTCGTTCGTTAGTATATTCCGCCAACCATCATCAGAAAAAGGGTGGCTAATGCAATTTAAATGTAAAGAAAAGCTGGCAGCAGTTTTCATTAAAAACTTTTCCCAAAAGTAGGTATTGTCTTTTATTTGATGAAAAGTAAAACTAAAGGTGGGTTTTATAACATTAGATAAGAAAAGACTGGTATAGTCCGCCACCACAGTTACCCCCTACCGCCATCTTTTTAATGGGAAAAATTCGTAACCGCCGCATCCGCTACCCCTGCGTTTTTCTGTTCACCCTTTTTCTTTTTTTTATTTTGGGTTTGTACTGTCTCTGTCTCTTTTTTTTCCTTTATCTTATTCTCTTTTTCTAATTTTGTTTTCTTCAACTATTCTTTTCTTTCCCTCTCCCACTCTCACAGTGTCTGTTTCGGTGTGTCTCCCATGTCATCGTCGCCTTTTTCTTATCCACCCCATACCACCTCTCTACCCTTATCTCGAAAATTTTATTTTTACTTCATCCTGTGCACCTCGACCAGCACCTTCACCGAACGAACGTAACGTTTTTACCGTCCAAAAAAAAAAAAAACAACACCCTGTAGCATTTTCTCTGTCCAATAATTTCCCAACTGACAAAAGAACCAGAAAGCATTTTTTTTCTCTCTCACCCATTTCTTCCAAATTTATTTTTCTCTCCCTCTATGTCTGTTTTTTTCTTGGCTAGCAATTTAATACATTCATCCCACTCAATTTCTTACGTTCGCTCCGATCCTTTTTTAACCCTCCACATCATGCAACGAGTGTGTCGAAGTGCGTAAGTATTTTAAGGGTGCGAATGTGTGAGTGTGTCTGTGATTCTCTCTTTTTCTTTCATTCAACCCTTTTCAGCGATCTCCTACCCGCTTAATGTACGTACGTAGAAAGTTTAACCTCGTCACTTTATTTTTCCAACCCTTTTTTTTTTTGCTTTTTTCTTCTTTTTTGCCTTCGTCTTTTTCTTCCACCCTCTCTGCTCTCGTTTTTCCATCTTTTCTCCTATTTTCGTCTCTTTTTTAGCCTTATTTTTTCCTTCTTGGCTTGAAAACAATTCTTTCAAATGTCGCCTTTATCCCCTTTTTTCCTGATATAAACTACGTTTTACCTTCGCTATGGTGGTGCAAGTTTTATTCGTTTCGCTTTCTTAAATTTACGCCCGTACCTTTTTTAGGGGATGAAAGAAATGTTCGAGTGTAGATGAGGAAGCCAAAAAGAGAATAGGAAAAAGTTTTTCGTTCTCCGAGATTCTGTCTCTCGGTTTTTTTTCTTCTTTGTTCTCGCCGCACCCCAGCACCCTTCATTTTTCGACGTTTTTCCATCTTTTGTTCGTCTTCGTGGATTAATAAAAAAAAAAAAATTGCTCCGCACGAAGCGTGAATAGCTTTTCTTTTTCTTTTTTCTGTACAGGAGTTCTCAAATCGGAATTTCGATGACAACTATTACGGGGTTTGCGTGGAGTAGTAGTTAGATGTCCAGTCTAATATTTTATCAGATCACAGATGTAAGACAAGCTGCAGTCACATTCCCCCTTTCAAAAAATGGAGATATGCTTGGTTTGATTCAATTATGGTGCTCCCCCATGTGCCTGAAAAATTATTGCTGGGAGACTTCACCGGCCACTAGGTCCTTGCAACACTCCTATGCTATCATTATCTCAAATAACTTCTAGACTCTAGACAAAATGACAATGTTTCTAAAACCCCATGTAGGAGAACAAAAACTGCTTTTCTTCTTCATTCTAATGCATTAGTATTTGAAGAAGATTTTGCAACAGTTTGGAGGATCTTTTGCAAACAATAGGGAGCATTTGAAGAATAATTATATATTCTCTACAAGGTTCACCATAATGAATTTAGTCAGGGAATAAGGAGGATTATGAGCATTTGCTTGCTTGGTCCGAACCAAGCTATAGAGTTGAAAAACTTGTCGCCAAAATGAAAAACATATTCAGAAATAATATTTCCATTTTAGGGTTGTCATTGTGCACCTATTAACTTTAAGTTAAAATTTATTGGTAAAGAAAAATCTTTTAAATCCTATTATACTGATATATAATATACTACTATGCTTTTTGCTACTGTATAATGTTAGCATTGAAAATTCTTTTCAAGTCAGTTTATGAAAAAGTGTCCACCACCCAATTTTAACCGATATTTTATGTGTGATAAGTAAGAGAGGAGGTAGATAAGGATGGTAAAAAAAAGTGGAAGGAGAAAATGGTGGAAATGAAAAATAAATTGGAGGTGGTAAGGTTGTTTCGTTATTTCGTTGTTTATGGAGCAGATATGAAAATGAAAGAAAATGAAAAATGAACCACACTTTATTTTGTTTTTAATTCATTTTCAGTGTCCTCCTCTTGTTCTTACACAGTGTGAAACCTGTGAATTTTTTCATTTGAAACTTCTTGAATCAGTGTACGATATTATGTGGCATAAGTATCTTGGTTATTCTTCAAAAAGTATATGGAACTTCAATGAATTTTCTCAAAATAATATATTATTTATCAGAAATTTAAATTAAATTCTTTGTGAAAAATTTACAGATTATATTTTTCAACTCAATTAAAAATTTTTCTTCTTTCTTGTTATCAGAATTTGAAGAAGAAAATGATATAATTCAGCTGAGGAGTTATTTTTTTTGTTTTATAAAATAAATTTTTTACGAGGCACCGAAACATAAATTTATTATGTTCAAATTTAATGTAGTTTCCTTCTACACGATGTAATTAGTTATAAAATGAGATAACGCGCTCAAGAGGTTAGGTAGGTACTTGTTGACTGAGACAAAATTACAAATTCCATGTATTCGTCAACTTTAGAGCCTCGTGAGAAAGTTTATTTCAAAAGGATTAGAAATTCGTAAGAGGCCACATAAAATGAATGGCCAACATCATAATTTTTATTTTCAACAATCACGAAAATTTTACGACGATATCATGTCGATATACTTCGCTGCAAATTAGATTTCATATTTTCATCACTGGGTATATTACTTATAATCATCTTTATTACTCAAAATGCTGTGGAAATGAATATTTTACCTTCTCTCAGGCACCATTATTACAGGATAAATAGTATTTTATATTGACTCATTTTTACACTCATCTCAAAAGACAACTTGGAAGAATTTTAAGATTTATCGAAGTACGTATATTTTAATTGTGAGCTATTGATTTCTGCTGTTATTTATTAGCTCCAAAAGAGTATATCATAACATACTATAATGTGTTTTCAATTATACTTACCTATTCATATTGATTGCTAAATCTGAATCAATTTTTCATCAAGTATGATCGATAACAAAAAAAAAGAAAAACATTATTTCTAGGTTATTGAAAAACTACTAAGATATCAATTAAAGTTATGATTAATCAATTTTTTTTTCTATAAAAATAAGAATTTCACTCTGAAGAAAGGATAACTTGATTTCGTCTATAACTTGTGCCAAGACTCACGTAAATTAGAAGAAATTTACTTTATCTTAGATTTGTATTAACGTACCTATCGGATATATGGGCTATATGCAGACTACACTGGCTGTAGTGAATATGGTAGAAAAAATGGTTCTAAAATAACTTAATGCAGTATTTTCTAAACAAAAATAATAGTAGGTATATTACACACCAAAGGTTTAAAAGTGAGTGTTTACATACAAGGGAAAGTTTGCAAAAAGTGGGCAGCAGGTGAGCAATTCCCAAGTCATGTAAACTCACTTTTGAACCTTGTTGAAGAAGATATTTTTTATGATTATTGATAAGAAAGTAACAAAACTTTAATTAAATGCTCATGAATATTTAGAATGATAGGTAAAATATCTTTTGAAATGATAGAATATGCACCACACACTTAATATACCTAGCATCAGCAACTGTGGCACCATAAAATAGAGAATAAATCTGTCATGCAGGAGGTTGAAGATAGGAATCAAATTCGGGGAACGGTTCTTTTTTTTTTAGTAAATATTATTTCTATTAATAATTTTGATAGGGTCGGAGGTAAGGTGATTTTTTTTAACATACAAAAAGAAAAAAGGAAAGGTATAATATAACAATAATTACTGGTTAGAGTTTGTCATTTCAATTGCAGTCTTATAGATTAAAGTTGTTTCAAAAAGAAAGTTAACCTTGTTACCATGTAACTTAACTTCTATGTAAAAATTTTTCAAGGAGGCAGATTTATTTTTTACATCAAGGTTATGCTTTGATCAATGAAAAGTGCTACTTTCGGTTTATAAAATATTAGTGTTAACATTGACTTTGGGATCATGTATTATAAAAGAAATTAAAAATCAACTTACCTACTTAATTACTAAAAATTTGACTCCAATTTAAGAAGTTTTGTTTAAAAAAGAAGATATTCGGTGTTATTCTCGAACAAAAGAGATGGTAGTATAACATCCTTAGAAAAATTTTTTTACTTTTTATTGCTTTTTTTTGTGTAGGCTTTTTTTCCCTTCTGTTATAATCACCATATTCCCATTTTCTCATAAAAATCTAATAAGTATTTTCATATTTTTTATATTTTCCATTTTTTCAATTAATATTATTACAACTTTTTCTGGTAGATATTACTTTAAAAAAAATTGATTTGACTTAACTATTTGATTTGGTGTCTAGTAGGATGATTTCAGGATAGGAAAATTTATTTGGATACGAAAGTGTTTTTAAGCAATGAGAAAAAGAGTAGAGTGAATTCTGGTACAGTCATATATGCTGGAATGTAAGAAGGCATTTCATTTTAATGAGGGGTTGATTTAGGTTTTGTAATTCAATATATAGGGCTATATAGTTATGCTAAGAAAATTTGATTCAAGTCCCATCTTAGAAGGTAAGGTAAGGGTTGTTTGACTGTGGAAGACCAAAAGAAAAGAATATCTGATGGATTTTATATCGTATAAGGTAAAACTGCCAAGATTGTACCATTTCCTAAATCATATCACTGCTGATATTTGAAAAATGTAAAGGTCAATCATTGATCTGTAAGGATAATAATGAAACTAAATGCAACTAACCACTATACTCTATTCACGTTAAGAAGTGTATGATGTCAGAATCACAATACACATTATGGCTGGTTGAGGAGAGAAAAAAACGTATGAATGCATATTGTCATACAACAAAAAGCATCATTTTGTGGAGTAAACAAACATCGTATTTCAAGCAGATAATTGTGGACATGGTTTATGATATCCGACATTTCTTAGCACGAATAGAGTACAGTAAACCAAAAATTTTCTCAATATATTCCTATTTCCATATTTACCAGCTTAAGAACAAGATGCATAGTCAATGACAAATAATATGATTATGTTGTTTTAATAAACTTAAGCATGAAAAAATGTTTAAGTTCTCAAAATCATTAATTTAGTTAAATTTTAAAACCTTATTTTTCATTTTTTCAGAATATTTTAATTAAAATTACAGTTAAAGACAAACAGTTTAGGTTTTATTAGAAGTGAACATTGTTTCCCGAATTGTATCGCTGATAAGGGTGATAAGTTTCTTAATCATACTATTTTTTCTTGTTACGTGTTCTGAAACAATATGACCAGTGTATTGCAATTTATTTATTAAAAAGATTCTTGAAAATATGGTAAAAAAATTAAAATAAAATAAAACTAACACCGAAAATAATAAAATTAGCTATAAATATGAAAGAAATATCACAGGTATGATTTAGGAAACTGACTGGTACAAGTTATGAAACTAATTACCAAAATTGTACCATTTGCAGTTTGTTGATAAAATCAGCTGTAATATATTTTCACAATATTTGAGTGAGGACAGTGTGAATGAAATAGGGATATAATAATCAGAAAATATATCCTTGTGGTTCCAAACATATTATTTTTGTCATTATGGGTGGCTAAACTGAAAAGTGGTACTATTTTGGCAATCTTACCCTATTTTGAACTAGTACTTAGAATATCACACCAGTATAATCATTTAACCTTATACATTTGTAGCACATATTCTATGAATACTTTTTTGTTGATAATGGGCTTTGGTTCCGTGGCCGATTCATCCATTGTCCGGAGGATACATTTTCATGTCGAAGGAGGAGGATCTATCCGGTGGCCGATACATATAGTTTACCAAATATAAATTTTTCAATCACATACTGCACCACCAACATACCCACATCGAACACACCTTCATTTTGGGTCTGGAATATGACGGCAGCCAGTCTCTAACTGGCAACCTCTCGATCGCAAAGCCAAGCACCTAGTCACAATGAGCTTATATAATTATATTCTTATGACATTATCTTTTGTTCAAAAAAAGCATTCTCCATTAGTAAATTGTTTTAATCTAAAAATATTAATAAAATAATCAACTTCATTTAGCAGTTCTAGTGTAAACAATATTGTGTTTGTTTGTTCTACAGTTATTTACAACTACGAATAAGCTGATATGAATGATCTTCACCATGATATTTTCATATCATTCACAAATCTCATATATTGCCTTCATACTTATTCTCATATTCCTTCATAAAACATCTCAATTGTAAGGCAATCCAAATGATATTGGAATTGGCAGAAAACAATGAGGAATACATATCGCACTGGGTGACTTTATTATCAGTTAACCTTTTTTAATATATTCTAAAGAGGAATTTTATGTGAAATGACTACCAACAAGATTACATGATGTCATTTTAAACCACCTTAATTCACATACTTTCTTACATTTTATTCATTCAAAACTGTCACTTCATTTGTTCAAGTCTTAACTTGTCTGGTGATATGATTCTTTCACAAAACCAACCTATACGTAGAAATCACTCGAATTCATACCCTCAGTTCTAATTATAGGTAAATCTAATTTATTTTATTAATTTCACTCTTACATGCAGTAACACATTTATAATTATTATCCAAAGTATACACAATATCTCAAACTATTATTGTGTCCTTTAGTGAGAGATTTCAGGAATATTTTGGTTTGTTCACATAGCGCCACTTACTCTGTCATATTCAAGTGGTGCAATGTCAAAAATGAAAAAGAGCCATTTTACACAATGATGCCCATAATTTATAAACAACAATATTCTACCTCTCTGTGATTATTCAATTTTTTGATAAAATTCTATTAATATGGGAAGACTGACATAATTATTTCGTCGAGTATAAAATACGACCTCTTTCTGGAGTATTTGTTGCAAAAAAAAGTAACGCACCCAACTTGTTTGCCACGTGCAAAAATTGACTCATTATGGTTACAGCACTTAAATGTGACCGGTGCTGTAACTTCGTAATTCATTGACAATTGTTCATTTTGAAAACTGCATACTTGGGTAATACAAACGTATAAATTAGATGATTCGGTAGTATCAGTCACCTACGGTATACACTTGTATCACACGCTATTTTTTTCAACAATCCTCCTCAAAAGAAATTGAAAAATATTTGATAATGATGAACGAAGTGTGAAATGTGTATAAAGACAATATGTATAAAATAATGCACACGCACGAGCCATTGCATAAAATAAAAACCAACGCATAAAGAATTTACAGATGGTGCATAATAATTACTTTGTGATACAAGTGTATAAAGTAGATGATTATGATCGAGTGTGATTTTTGCAGCACGAGCCAAAGGCAAGTGATGCAAATCATATAAGTATCAATCACCTGCTATATGCACGTGTGTCACACATTATTTCTTGTAACATCTCCTCCTTTAAAAAAGAAAAAACAAACACATCGAGATAAATAAATATTTTAGCAAATTGAAAGCATATAAGTGTAAACTATCCTCTATACATCAACCAAATTTCAAGGCGTAGAGGCTATGGTGTTTTTCTGAGAATGTAACAGACCAAGGTTCAAAGCTCTGTAGAGAAAAAACTTTTACAAAAAAAAAAAAAAAAAAAAAAAAAAAAAAAACCATCGAAGAAGATGACGATGTAGGCTATATTCAGTAGTAAGCAGTACCAGTGTATAAAATGAGGCATGCGCTCGAGGCTATGTATAAAGTAAAGACCACGTATAAAGTAAATATACTTTGGTCCTAAATGGTTCCAAAATTGCCTGCTTCATAATACATCATCCAGGTGTATAAAAATTAAGTTTATAAACAGGTGTTGCAAAAAGTACATAATGTATACGCGTAGGATCATGCATAAAGTAAACAACGAAGTTATATGCATAAAGACTTTACATTAGGCACGCATTGTTTTATAATTATATTGTCGAGGTTCACATAATGGTCTACTTTATCAACAGGTGTTGGAAAAAAATACTATTTTATTACATAGTATACGATTTTTTTCCGTCTCCCTACCTGACAAATCGCAGGAGTTTTTAGCGAGTTAATTTTTTTGTATATTTTGAACAAATCTGTATAAATCTAGTTTAGTCACCAATGATGCCTAAGATCAAGACTCGATTGCGTGCAAAATTAAGACCAAAAGTCGAACGTACCATGGTCCTGATCTTGTTTTTACTCGCCATTAGTGTATCGTAATGGATTGATGATTACTTTCAAAACAGATTTTGCGGGTTGCATTTCCCATCGTTTATTCATACTACAAGGATATTAAATCACCGAACTTATCTGGATGAGTCGTGAGAAAAATAAAATCAATCCACGCAGCCATTATATTATCAAACCTAACCTTACTGACTATTTCATTTCGTTTCCAATACCGTGGAAAATCTGCAGTATTTTCCAGCGAAAAATACAAAGACACTGGCGTCCAATCAACGTACACCAAACTTTTCGTTTTCTGTATTCATTAAACTTCGTTTTTTTTTTTTTTTGTTTTCTTGTTTGTTTTCGTTTTTGCTCTCTCGTCTCCCATCGATTCGCTTCTTTTCTCTGCTGTAACGAAATAATTTTCTTCTCGCTGATTGCGTTATGCTCGCAAAAAATATTGTACGATTTCATTCGCTGTTTTTCCACGAACGGCGAACTTTTCTCTCTTTCTCATTCATTTTTCGTCCCGAAAAACCCACGTTTGCAAAATAAACGAAACTAATTATAGGACTTAAAAAGTTCCTTTTTCGTCTTTTCCATCGAAACGAAAAGATTCTCAAAAACAAATTTTCTAAAGGAGAAGAAGTGGAAGTTGAAGAAGAAAAGCAGAACTGTGCAAAGTTAAAATTATCTTTAGGAAAACTAAGAAAAAAAAAAAAAAAGAAGAAAGAAAGAAAGAAAGAAATAAAAAAAAGAAGGCGATGGATGAGTGAGAGAGAGAGAAAGAGAGACAAAGAGACAGAGACAGATCGAGAGAGAAAATGAGAAAGAGACACGAGAACAAAATTTCGTAAGCTCAAAAAGAATGAAAGAAATTACTTTTTAGAAAATGCACGCGTATTTCAGACAAAACGTATACCTCTGCCCTATACAGAGAGAACGAGAGAAAAAAGAAAGACGTCAACGATCTCTAAAAGGGGTGGTTCAAAAAAGTGGCAAAAAGTGTTGAAGGGGTTGAGAAGGGACGTAGCGACGTTTTGGAGGAGAAAAAGGATTTAAAACGAAATACGAAAAATAAGAAATGTGTCTCAGTTTTACGCCTCGGTAATTAAAAAGTTGTTTTTTGCCCCGAAAAAAAAAAAAAAAATTATATATAAGGGTTGCGGTGGTGATGGAGGGACGAGCGAGTGGGTGAGGATACGAGTGTAAAGGTTGAAGAAAGGAAATATGGAATGAAAATTATGCGTACACAATATATATATATATATATATAGGTACTACCTACGTGTTCATATAAACGGGCGTATAATTTTTTTCTTCACCATTTTTGTAAGTTTTTTTTTTTTTTTTCCTTTCTTCTGCCTTCAAGATGGTGGAATTGTATTTTTGTGCGAACGAGCAAACAGTCGAGAATATTGTATAATAAATGATTTTTTGGCGGCGTTACGACTGATGGAATTTTCGAGTGAAAAATTGAAAGGGTGTTTTTTGAAAAGAAGAAAAATCGTCGATTTGTAATTTTGTAAACGAGATGCGAACTTTTGACAGTGAATTATGGATTTTGAATAGGTACCTACTTTTTTCGCCTTTTTCTGTTGAAAGTGATTTGCGATTAGGTGTTAGTTTTTTTCAATATAAATTCGACTACCACAGTAAGGTAGATACTTACTCGGCGTCGGCTTCTTGATTGCATTTACGAAGTCACATTTTTCAAATTGTTCGGGAAAGCAAGAACAAAATTTCAGTTGTCTCCAATGAATTAAGTTTTTAGGTAAGAGTCGAGTGAACTTCACCAAGTCCATGAAGAATTACATACAATTACTTATGGGACGGTTACTTTTACCAGCCAAAAAAAAAAATGGTTTTTAGTACTTGGTGAATTATTACAATCAGCATTTAGTAGCTGGCTGTTTCTGTTATCGCCATTTGAAGTATTTTTTTTTTCCCGAAGTTTTGATGTAAAAAACGAATTTTTGTGAAATAATGAACTTGGTGAGTTCTGGCAAGAAGCCAACGGGTCAGGATGTATCGATTTCGATTTGATGGGAAATTTCATCCATTTCCTACCAAAATTGGATCATTCAAGGACAAATTATGTATTTCTCGTTAGTTATTAGGGAAGTTTCTAACAAGATTTTTCTCCTTCATCCTCTTTTCAAAAATAAAAATAGAAATAAGTAACTTACATATATTTAAAAAGAGAAAAAGCACTATTGTCTATTTATCTAAACAGTCAAATGCGTACTAAGTGTAGCTACACACTTGAATTTTGCCATGGATTTATGATATGAAAGAACAAGTTTTAGCTGATTAAAAATCATCAGTACAATTTTTTGGTTGATCTAATTTATCATGTTTTGAAAATAATTAAATGTAGGTATAACACTCTGGTGTGTCTATATCCATGCAAATGTAATAGTAAATATTTGAAAATGTAAGAGTACGCACTATATCATGGATTTATAAAATAAAAGAAGAGTTTTTAATCAAAAATCATCAGTAATATCTTTTGGTCGATCTGCTTTGTAACGTTTCAGCAATAATTGCATATTTCGTATTACCTTCTGGTGTGTCAAATCCATTTCTGGAGTTAGCATAAAATGAATTCTTTTATATTAACAAGACTTGTAGCATTGAAAATGCTTCTCGAGCCATATTGTGAAAAAGTGTCCGCCATCCAAATTTCACCAATGTTTTATGCGTGAATTGTATGAGAAGGGGCGGATAGCGTTGGTAAGAAAAATGGAAGAGAAAATAGTAATGAAAAATTAAGTGGAGGTAGTAACGTCGTTTCATTGTTTATGGAATGTATACAAAGATGAAAGAAAATGAAAAATGAACAACTCTTAATTTTTAAGTACGTTTTTTTTAGAAAATCAACTTATTACGCTTGGTGCAATATTAGCCACAAGTATTGGAGGTGGGTACGTTTTTCGTTTCATGACCTCAGAAAAATTTTGGTACCAATAACTCAAATTCCCATATATAGGTACATAAATATATAAGTCAATTTCTCGTTCCCACTATTCAGGTAGCAATGTTTGTTCGATAATCATGAAATTTGGTACAAACATTTATACTGAGCCAAGGACCAGACATATTGATTTAGGCGTGGAACGGTGGCACGGTACTTCAGGTACCACCATTTTTAATGTGGTACACATTTCTACTTTCACTACCCTTAATTAGGAGTAAATTCGGAAAAAATTATTTTGGTTAAATTTTCATTAAAAAAGGGTGCTACAGCCAATCACAATTTCCCCACTAGTCGAAATGAGAGAATATCAATTAAATTAATATCGATATGTAATGTTTTATCATAAGAGTATGAATGGTGTTGATCGATATGATATTGATATGTGTTTCATTTATATTGTGTTATCATTTTTTCAAACTTCAATTTTCATTAACGAATTTCAAACTTCAATTGAAAAACTTAACAAGTGGTTTGCTGAAAAGGAATTCTTTCAAACTCCACTATGTTTCCCCCTCCCCCCCGAGATATGAAATGTGTACCACATTAAATTCTCTAGTTCGCTGACACCCTACAGCGCGTTTTTTTGTTTTTATTTTTGCTAAAAAATGCTCAATTTTGCACCAATAACCACAAAACTCAGAATAAATACTTATTTTAATTAGTTGTAATACCCTATCAATTTTGGCATGGATTGGGCAGACAGTACTTCCGGTACCACTAATTTACTTTTAATATTGGACATAAAACGCGGAATTTTGGAACCATAGTACAAAATTTGAAACAAATATTTAATATAATTTATTAAGTAGCATGCTACCAATTCTGGTGTGGATCAACCGGATGGTACTTCCGATATAGCTTTTTTTTTCCTTTTTTTCTTCAATTTTCATGAACTTCTCTTTTTACAAAAATTAACTACATGTTCGTGTTTTCTTTTTTTTTATTTCCCAACTTTATTATATTTCTTTGATTTTATTTGAAATTATATGATTATTTACCATACTTTAACATCCTAATTAATTTTTCATTTTTTCAAGAAATAATGTTTTCAAATTTCATATTGTCTGATATTTTGTCAGCAGCTAACACATTTCATACAATCATTACATGCTATTAACGCATGTAAACTTACAGACAATTAATATGACCATGAAAATTCATAATTCTTTTTCTCGAAAACCTATTTTTTCTAGCGAAGCTTGCTGCCCGAGAATTTTTTTAATTTGTGAATTTTATGCTTCAAAGTGTCAGAGACTAATCAAATAGACTTTTTTTACATAAATAAAACTATACGTCATTCCAAAACTAAAACTTTACTAAATTCAAATTTTACTATTAACAACCAGCTCATTTTTTAAATACTTTCATACAACCTTACAAGCAAGACTATAAAAATTATAGCGAAACTTGTAAAAACATAAATTTTTCACTAAAACATTGATATTATTTCAGATGATATTTTTGTGCGTAGCACAGTTATAATATCAGAAACGTTTTCCTTTTATGTCATAAGTCTGATTCAGATTTAGCTAGTATTCTAGCTACTAGCCAGCTACTTGGGGCACTATTATGTTAACAGATGAAATTATTACGCCATTTTAGCGATTTAATTAAATTCCAAATTGGCGGATAGTCTTATAAGAATCTCATTAGAATCTCATATGACGAACTGCCAAGTTTAAGTTGATTTAAATGGTTGAAACAGCGTAATGAATTCAACTATCAACAGAATAGTACCCTAAGTAGCTGTCTCGTAGTATGAAAACTAGCCAAGTGTGGATCAGGCTTTTATAAGTGTTGCTGGCAATCACAAAGCTAAGAAAAATGGGATCATGTGAAAAATTTCCAACGGAAGCGGAAAAATGCAGAGCTACCAAGTATTCATATTTTTTTCGTATAAAACCTATCATTATTTTTAAAATTAGTCGAACAATTAAGGCTTGGAACTGACCTTTATTCAGATCACAGCTTTTTAAAAAAAAAAATTTCACGAGATACGTCACTAAAATATTAAAGTATCAAAATTTTAAAATCGCTAAGAGTAATTATATCATTGTTTGGATGTTCGTTTCGATTTAAAAAAATCTATTCAGAAAGGTTCAAATGTACCTTCTTCACTGCCTCCTACACAATAGTTTCCATTATGGAGAATAATATCCGAGGCTCTCATTCCCCAAGAAGAATACCAAAACAAAAAATATTTAACTTACACTCAGATGGAAGTTATAGCCCTCTCAACTCAGTCCGTAGTGTTATGTCATAGAAACTTACGTCATAATTTTCAAATTTTTGGTCTTTGGTAACAATTTTGAAAAATTCAATCTCGTTTTGAAAATGCATAAATTTTTGCTTCGAAAATGTTCATATTTAGAATACCTAATTCTGATGCATAAACTCCACAAGAATGAAAAAAAAATTACAAAAATTTCGATTCATTTATCATCTCCTTCACATTCCACTGATTTATTTAATTTCTATAATTGGAGAGATAAAATAAATCTGTGTAGGGAATCACTCTCTAAACTTTTACCGTTTTCTTCAACTACCTACGGCTGGTATATACATATAATATCGTATCATGACTTTTATTTCATCCTTCTAACCGTTTGTGAGAATCTCGCATACTTCTATGTGGTATAGGTCGGTATAGAACTTATGCCTACGCTTAGAAGGAAACGCAACGGACACTGATCTGCTTTCTATAATCGATTCAATAATATGGTTGCATGAAAATGGACGATTAAACGCTCTCACACAAGAACCCATCATCGTGGTTCTGCTTCCAAGCAACCCTTCTAACGCTCCCCTAAACTATGTCAAGTTTGGCGATTGTACGAACCATGCATTATATACTTGCCCTACTCTCGTGTATCCAGAATCATTGTAATTCATATCTCGTAGAAAAGTGGCGAATGTGGTGAAGTGATGCAATATGCGGGTGCAAAATTCGCTTAGAAAGTGAGACGAGTGTAATGTATGCGTGGATGTACGAGTGTATGTATTCTGTGTATGTACCATCCTTTTTAACACGACACGGGGTGTAATTTTGGTTCGGTTCCATTGTCACGAAATTTAATACAAACGTTACCTTCAACACAAAAAGCTGACCTAACAGTTTTAAATCAAATTGATCAATTTTTTGGGGGGCTTATTAGTTATTTAGTTTAATTTGGTACCATATTTCGGGATGGGGCTGATTTAGAGGCATGAAATTTTGAGGATAAACTAATATCCTGGAGCACGATACATTTTTGTGAAAAAAATCTCTAAAAAATACATTGGCTAGCAGTTGTCAAAATCCACAAATTTTCCCAATAGGGATAGGTCACTGGAAGTTGGCTTAAAACCTTCCTTCAAACAACACAAATAAGTTATCAAAATTTCAATTGGATCGATTGATCGGTTTTGAAGTGACGGACATATATACAAACTTTCACATTTATGGTATAAGTATGCTTGAGTGTGTGCACATAATGTGTAAGTGTGAATGTCGGTACTTTTTTTTACTATAGTATAAGCAGTAGGAAAAAATAAATTGCTAATGGTGGTTCAACTATAAAAATTAAAACCAAAAAGCAGTACAAAATCACACTCAAAACTCACCAATAGTAAAATAAACAGTCTGGATGATTTAACTTACCGGGGTCCTATTTTGTACAGATAATGCAGTGAATGGATAGCTATCCATGAGTCAGATTTGTATCACTAAAACCTCCGTATTTTTGCAGTCTGCTTTGAATCTCAATTTAGAACTGGAAATAAGCTATCTATCAAGATGATTTACCTCATCATAGGAAACACAACACCAACTAAATCATACCTTTCTCCCAAAAAGTGCCCTCAATACCTTTTAGCACATTAACATGGTAGAAATAAAAGAAACCATATTCAATTCAAATAACCGGTGTATAATAAACATTAATATATACATATGAATATTAATAATAATGACATACCATAGTAATAATAATGTTGACAAATACGCTGTTGAATCAAACTTTAAACAAAATGAAAATTTTTATAATTCACTACAGGACATTGAGTGAAATGTGGACATCGAGATAATTTCAATAAAACATGGAACACGATCTGAACATAGTATTATGAAGAGTAATTTCAACTACAGTTGAATAAGACGAAGCAAGCTTCAACTTAATCAGATGTAGGAGAAATTATCCGGTTGATAAATTTTTTCCGCTTTCTCATCAAGATAAGAAAGAGGAGAAATCTATCAACCTTTGAAAAACATATGAAACTAGGTGAAAACCCATTGAAGTAGGTTTTTATCGAGTGTCCGAACCAAAATATCAAGAATACTACATATTGATATTTCATTGCTAGTTTCAGGTAAAAAGAAATTACAAAAAACTATTGATAGTTATCAATATCTGCAACAAAAATATGGATCTGTTGATGTTTTATTGCTAAAAACCAGTTTTCCAGGATTTTTTGTTTTTTAGTTTTCTGAGAAACTACTGAATCAATTGGCACCAAACTCCTATCAAATCTGATCCTGTTTGAAAAATACATACTGTAGGGTATAAATGCGTAGACACCTACAATAATATGCATGTAGTAGTGTGAGCGCACCAAGCGTATTAAATTAGCTACCAAGGTGAAGCCGTAACCATGGACCAAAGAAAGTTTGCCATCATATACATAATATATGATGGCAGACCACAGTTGATTGGCGAGTGTCAGGCACACGGTCACCACTAATCAAGAGTCGCCACAGATAACTTTTGAGAAAATTTTGACCCTATTGCTTTTGTAGTTTTCTCAAAATTGTGAACACAAAATTTATTAGATTCACAACTTGTATCTTTGTTACAATCTGCTGCCAATCAACATGAACTTGAAACTAATTAAAAAATGTTTGAATAACCTTACTATTCTACACATATCCGTTAATATTTTATGAAAATTTTGCATTTCATTTAGGGGGGAATAACGATACTATTTCAACTTTCAATGTAACGATAATCTTTTGTTTTAGTTTGTTGGAAGGTTTCACATATGGGATTTGAGCTGTCATCTTTGCTGAAGACTAGGTTCAAATCCCTCCTTTTCTGAACTTTTTTAATAAACATTTAGAGGAGATTCGGGTAATGAAAAAAAAGAATTCATTTGTTATAAACTCTGAACAAATATTTAGTAGTAAGTATTTATGCTCCAAGCAAGGCCTTTGAGAGGGAGGGGGAAAGAGTACCAAATGTACCAAGCTCGGACATCTTTAGGAGGCCCAGAATGGCCCTAATTTAAAAATAAATTGTAATTTTAAAGTATAAATGGTGAAAAGGGGCGTCATAATTGATCCATGATGCGATTTTTGGGAGTAAATTTTCCGAAGGCTTAAAAAAAACCACTAAAATACATGTTTTAGAATCTAAAACGAATCTAAAAAATTTATTTCGTGTGAGGAGCGAGCGAAATTGTTTTCTGAATTTATAACCCCTTTTCAAGGACAAATCCTGCAGCTGGAGTTCAGAGGAGCCCTTCAGTTTATTTCTCCTAGGCCCAAAATTTCTCTCTGAGGCCCTGGCTCCAAGACTGATTTGAATCTATTTTCTCTTTATAAATGAAGTGTACAGTGTAGACTCAGCGTTTGGTAGTGATAAAAGTTGACCTTTTCTGAAAAATATTTAATTTTTGAATAATAATACATCATATCTTCCTTCTTCCAGAGGAATCAATATACATAAAATGGAACTAAGTTAAATTCAAAATTATTGGAATAGTTGAAGTGAAGTGTAAGTATTTCACATAAAGAAATCACAATGTAATATGTCAACATAGTTATAATACTATATTTCTTTCTGTTTCTTGATGTATTTAATATGAATCTTCAGAAACATGAATGAGTGGATGAAGTCATGGGTGCAGCTAATACAATGTACCATACATACCTATTCTGTTTTCTTGTTCCCACAGTACAGATAACAATTTTTGTTCAATAATCAAACAATTTAGTACGAACATTTTTACTAAGTGAAGGAACAGGCTTATTGATTTTGGTGTGGATCGGCCGGACAGTACTTCCGGTACCTCCATTTTTGTTTTCATTTTGTCAATAAAATGCTCAATGTTGCACCAATATCCAAGAAATTCGGAATAAATATGTACTATATTTTACTGTGATAAGTTAAAAATGTTGGCGCGGATCAGCCGGACGGTATTTCCGGTACTGCTATTTTTCTTTTTATATTGATCATAAGATGTGTAGTTTTGGAACAATATGTACGAAATTTGAAACAAATATTTATTATAATTTATTGTATCATGATACCAATTTTAGTGCGAATCGACCGGATGGTACTTCCCGTAAAGATTTTTTCCTCTTTTTTTCTCTACTTTGCATGAACTTGCCTTTTAACCAAAATTATTCACATATTCATGTTTTTTTTTTGTTTTTTTTCTTTATAACTTTATTGTATTTCTTGGATTTAAATTTAAATTATATGATTACCATACTGTATCATCTTAATTTAAATTATTCATTTTTTCAAAAAATAACGTTTTCAAATTTTACATTGTCAGATATTTTGTCAGCAGCTAACAAATCTCATACAATCGTAACATACCATTTACGCATATGAACTTACAGATAATTAATGTAACCATAAAAATTCATAATTTTTTTTTCTCGAAAACCTACTTTTTCAAGCGAGGTTTGCTGCGCTAGTGTTTTGTTTTTACGTTGGCTGTAAAATACTTATTTTTCGACCAATAGCTACGAAATATTTACCATAATTTATTCTAACATGCTGCATATATTTTGGTGTTAATCGGCTGGATGGTACTACTGATATTACGTTCGATTTATATCTAATTTTGAGCTTTAAGAAAAAAAAAAAAAATGCCATTAGAAAAGAAACGTTATCCTTTCAAAATTTCTCCAGACAGATCTCTGGGGACTAGAATTATGGAAGCGGATACGTTCTTTTCCGATAACATGTAGGACTTTTCGTCAATTAGGTACGTCTAATTTTATGACAAAACTTTTTAAAATTAGTGTCAGCTTCAATAATTCTACTACTTAGATCTAGCTGGAGAAATTTTAAAAGGACTGATTTTCTATCAGAGAATTTTTATTTTTTATTTACTTTGAAGTTTGTTTAATGTTTCAATAAACATTTTTTTTTCAACAATTTTACGTTTGACTTAATTACTTACTTGCCTACATTATGTTTTCCACTTCATTATTACTAATTCGCTACCATCCGATTATTTTATAAATAAAAATTAAAAGCAATATTTTCTTACCAAAATTAAACTTATAGGTATAGCAGACAACAGTAATTTTTTTTTTTCAATGGGAATTGACAGACTGAATTCAAAGAACAGATAAGTATTGGTAGATACATAATATTTCTACTTCGGATGCATTAAGTTATAGGTAATCTTATTCAGGTTGGGTTTTGTAATATTACATTTCAAAACAATATTATTGTGGGTAGGTACCTACCTAAATATTTCGTTATGATTTCGAAAAGGACTTTTTTTTTTTTTTCCAAAAATTCCCCAAAATGAAATGAAAGATTAAATTAATTTTTTATTCAAATCCGGTCGAAGAAAAAGCAACAACGTTCTTGCCGTATTAAACGTTAAAAACAAAAAAGAAAAAAAAATGCAAAATAGGGATGTTTTTACGCGCAGAAGGGGTTGAAATAAATCGTGAAGGAGGAAACGATGAGATCACTTTAACGTGATTTCTCGTTCACGTATCGTTTACAAGCTTAATTTACCATCTTGTGCTGGAAATCTTAAGGGGTGAGAAAATGGAATGAAACAAAAAAAGGTTTTGAAATCTTTTGCGGGTAAATATACCTCTGAAAATTTTTAATGGCGACCGTAAATAATAGGCTATTATGTATGATTACGCGAAGGCTTGTTTGTGACCTTAATTTGAACAGAAGTTAAATTTTCGTTTATTTTGTTTCATTTACCCATTCGAATTATTTTTTTAACCGACATCGAAAAAAAAAGGTTATTAATTTGATCCGTGTATAGATATATAATGTTTTTGTTCTTTTTTATGTTTGTTCCTACATAATTTCTTAAACCGGGCACCAATTATGATGAACTTTATTTTAAATAATAGCGAATGATCCCATTAAATTTTTTTCAGAATCGATGAAGTGGTTTTGGAGTTATCTTAAAATAAACAAACTGCTAGTTTTAATGTAATATTGCTGCTAAAGCTGGAAACGAAAAGTAGTTGAAAAAATTTTTTTTCAAAACATAAAACCGAATTAAAAAAAAAAAAAAGCAATTACAAATGCACTAAGAAGTGAAAAAATAATTCTTTTAAATTTTCTCCAGCAAAATCTAAGTCTAGGGACTGGAATTATTGAAGTTGGTGCTCTTTTCCTTTACCACATGTATGCTTTATATCTGCGTCAATTTCTTCCAATTTTATGACAAAACTTCTCAGTTCATGCTGACTGCAATAATTCCAGTCCCTAGATCACGCTGGAGAAAATTTAAAATAATTATTTTCACTTTTTAGTAAATTTTTATGATATTTTTTTTTTTTTGTTTTTCCTTTTAGTAGTTCACTCTGTGTAAATTTACTCTTCGATGGAAAGATCACAAGTGGGGTCACAAACTATCTCTGTGGCCCATACTAACATGACAGCGCATAGCATCTTGAACATGCATTCATACATAGAGGATGACTGGCTACATTAATATGTAGATCAGTTTTTGGTAGGCAAGTTCTGATTACATATGCTCGCAGTTACAGTACATGTTTTGATTGATAGGTATAAGTAACCTTTCAGCAAATTCTCATTCATTTTTCAATGAATTAAGTGTTATAGGCACTAAACAAGCTGGTTACTCACACCAGGAAACGATCCAATTTCTAAAGATGTAGAAATAATATTTTATACTCCACTCGTTGGCAAAACGAGTCCATTATCACAAGTGGCTAACTAGTTGAGTAAAACATTTTTTTTAATGAATCCACCAAAAAGAGGTTATTATTTATTCGATTAAATAGGTAAACTTTATTTATGTAAGCAGAATTTTAGATAGTAATTAAATAATTATGGAGAAGTGAACTTTGTTGTCGTTGTTGTTTGTAAGCTCCACCATGTAAATCAGCCCTTTTTCATAGTGACATTTCGTCACTTGTGTCTGTGTAACTGGCGCTGTGAAGAAATAAACAAAAAAACAGTTAAGAAAAAACTCTGTTACTACACTAGTGAGGTAATGAAAATCATTATTTACTGTTCCGAATGGTTTTTGGAAATCTCTCACTTTCAACAACCTGTTTTTGGTGTGTGCGAGTTGAGAAAAAATTTAATTGTTGGCCTGTAGGTGTTAAGGTGTTTTTAAAAACGTACAACTCGTATTAACTATACGTGAAGTAAGAGGGTTTACTCCAATGTTAAAAAGTAAAATTTTGCGTACACGCAGCTTGGTATTATTGCTAAGATCATTGAATTATTGTTTCGGCTGTGCATGCGCATTATATCTTATCCAACGTTATGAAATTTCTACCCTTCAGATTTTTTGAAAAAGTGATGGTCAAATTGCCACTCCAATTTATTGAACACAACATTTCAGCTTCGAAACAAATCTTTCTTATTTCATTTAACGATTTCTCAGTCTCTGTTTAAGCTACAGAGATGAAGTTGATATTACTGGAAAGAGGATAAAATTTATAAAATTTCCGTAAGTATAATTTAACTATTTTCTGTTTGAAAATAAACGAACAAAAAAAATGCAAATAATTGAAACTTTTTTGGTTTTGGAATTTGGAACCTCTCCTGTTTTAATCAGCAATTTTTCAGTCGATATTTAAGCTAGAAATGTAGAGTTTGTACTGCTGGAAAGAACAAAAAATTTACTTAAATCTTTATTTCCATTGGAGTTGTTATTCATCCTTAGCTACTTGAAAATAAACGAGCGAAAAAACCCAAATTATAGTAAAATTTACCGTTTTTGTATTGTTTAAATACATTTTAAGAAAATTATTCTCTGAGGAAATTTTTTTTTTTTGAAAAGGTTGTTGCAGAAAATAATATGTGACATATGTGCAAAGAAGATAATTCCTACCGGTGTGATTTGTATCAAACTCGTATCAAAATAACCTACTTTACCCACTTGTATCACAAACAACTATAATAATTAGTGATATTATATCGAAGCATTTTTCCATACCAATACGTATCGATATTTTCGCAATCGATATTCTTGAAGCATTTACCGATATATATTGAAATTTGTTTACGCTACTATATATTCAATTCTGGTGTTAAAACCATCGACTTTGGTCTTTAAATATTGAAATAAATTCTGATTATATTAAAATACGTAACACATTTTTATTGTTTCGGAAGATTAGAGCAAAAATTCATAAAACATGACCTCAAGATGAGCCATAAAAAATCATCTTCATTATGTTCGAATGCACACGGATGCCATCGAGACAATAAACGCAAAATATTTCAAATGGAACTGAAAATCAAAGAAAAACTTTTTTATTTATGAAAATTTATTTCAAACCCAGCTGTCCATTGTCATATTCTCTACCGTCAAAATGAAAAAACCGCAACGCCTAAAAAATAATTATATTCCCAATCCGTAAATTAATTATACGCCGTTATCAACGGACAAAATATCAACTTTCATTTATTTTTTGGGATTATTTGTTTTTTTTTTTTCATATCCTGCGAGAAAAAAAGCAAAAAAGTAGTCAACTCATCACATTTTATACCCCCCACAACCTCCACTCGTTAAAATATTAATGAAGTGACGTACAGTTGTGTTTGCGTGCACACGTTCAATTTCATATACGTCGACGCCATATTGATTCGAAAAAATAAAAATCAACCCTTACGATAAAATGGCAAAAAAAAAAAGTGTATATGTATATACGAAAAAAAATATAGAAAAAAGAACAAGGGGAGTAAAAACGAGACAAAAAAAAAACGACGCCATAGTCTGGCAAAGAAGCGTCGCGATGGTGAGCCGAGCAACCATTATTTATAATTCTTTATTACGTTTTTTCCACCACCCTCTTTTGGAGGGTAGCGAGAGGGCGTAATGTGTTCTATTTTTAATGGTTGACTTTTTTTTTTCTCTCCGGTGGCTATTTTTTCTACTTTAAAATCGACTCCACTTTTGTGGTGAGACCTATATACAGGTATGATGTGAAAGCAAATTTACATGTTTATGAATTTGTACGAAAGAAGGGTGGGAAACGAAAGAATAAGAAAATACGAAATCATTAGAAAGTTGAAACGATGAATAATTAAAAATCCTGCACTATGCGAAGAAAATTTTTTGCTTTTCGTTGTCTGTTGTATTTTTTTCTTCCAGTACCTGTATAGGTACCATATTATTGCTTACGTAATGTGATGAGAAAAAAAAAAAGGTATTCATAAAACAAAAGGGTGAAAAAAAAAAGATCCCTTCGAAAAATCTAAACCGGTGGAAAATCCAATAAGGGTATAGTTGCAGACCTGTTCGTAAAGACAATAGTACCTGATTTCGGTTCAGAATAAATTAGCCGAAGTGGTGCAAGTGTGTGTATTGTTTACCCAACAGTTGGGTCTATACGTGTAATTAGAAGGTGTTGGGTTTAGCTTTGAAACAAGTTTCGTTTTTTTTTGTTTTTTTTTTCAAAGGCGCAGGTATATATAGACGTCAGGTATTCTATATTTGCTGTAGTAATTGTAGCAGAAGATTGCAAGAAAAAAAAGAGGCTACAATGTGAGAATGTGAGAATGTTTCCATTGTTAAAAACTGGTTTATCGCAGGTTTTCACTTGGAAACGTCTTATGTTACTCGTAAGATTCGTGGCCATAGCTAACGTTGGTTTTTATTTTATGACAAATGTTGAGGTAAATTATTGGCACAATAATAATTGAAATTCGTGGAACTTCGTTAATTTTAGGTATGTTCATTTATTCATACCGAATTTAAATGCATAAAATTCGCCTTATCGTTCCAGAGGAAAAAGGCAGCTCCAAATGCAGAGAAATTCTTCGTATTGTTTTCACCGAAATTTTATTTGCTAAATTTGGTATCCGAAAAAACAGCGCCGCAATGAATTCGAGCGTAATATTCAGCTGCCCCAAATCCCCATTCTAGAAAGTATTTGAGCATTTTTTTAAGGGAAAAACCATCAAATTTGAAACTTGGTCGAAAAAATGCGAAGCCAACTTGTCAATTTTAGCTCCAAAATGTCGTATAATTCAAAATTCTTCGGATATTTAGTCGCACATTTTCGTTATATTTCCAAATTTCCATTATATCAGGGCTTTAACACAGTATTCAAGGAAATTACCAGAATATTGAATAAATATTATTTGATGAAAAAAAATTTATTTTTTCTTATGATAATACGGGTGGGCTAATTTTGTTTTCAGTGTTGACGACCAAGAGGGTACCCAAGAGAGGGCAACGAGGGACATTTCCTCCTTAAATGTCGAAAAAAATTAATTTTTACGTCGTTTTATTTGACTTACGAAACCAAAATATTTGAAATTTTCTTTTGAAAGAAGAACAAAAAACAAATATGTTAGTCCCTCCCTCGAAAATTTTCTGGTATACTCCCATGCTGACGACTCCATCAACAAGTAGCGTACTTGACTCAAAAGCCTTACAACTTTTTCGCAGTATAATGTCCGTTGACCGCATCATTCAAATGTAAATTCGTACCCAATCGTAAGCTTAGTGAAAATAAGATGAAAAAATTAAGTCAGTAACAAAGTTCGGTACAAACATTTTCTCAAAATGGACACGTTTCGAATTACCTACGATTTTTCAATAATTGCTATAGATATTTACTATATAAGTAAATTGTAATTTTGACAATATTTTTTCCAGCTAAATAATTATTTGTTTCTCTTTTCAATTATGTTATAAGCTGCAAGTGGACAGTTTTTCTATCAACAAAATGATATTCTACCCTTGTGCCCTGAAAATAGCGAACAATGTTTTCGACATCATCGCAAATATTCGAATATCGAAGTTTGAAGTAGAGTGCAAATAAGGAAAAAGATCGTATTGCCTGAATGATGAAAATCGCTTAATAAAATACCGACCTACTTCAAAAGAGTAGGTAACTTGATTTAATAACGAGGCTAACCCAAAATCGTTTGCAGTTTCCAAAATTGAATTCATAACTAGTCTTATCTGACCTCTTATTGCAGTGACTTTCAGGGATCATCCGTAAAACTAAATTCAACTATGTCTGAACATGCTGCGCTTTGAAAACATCCGCATTCATGGAGGCTCTGAGATTTCGGTACTGCCAAACAAATATGGCGAAATTCGTAAATTTAACTGACGAAATTAACTTTTTTTATTTGATCAAGTAATACGACGTATTTTATAACCGATAGTTTTCTATTAAATGTAATTAATCATTCTTTGGCTCGAAATCGAGGGTGAAAAATGACACAAAATTTAGTAGCGTTAGACTTTTTTTTTTGCTCTTCGACAAATTTTTGACGGTTTTTATGGTTGTTGACTTCTGTAATCGTACTTAATATAATTTTTTCCTTTTTACTTCTGTCGTTTTTCTTTTTTTTCTTTTTTTTTTGTAGCGTTTCGGAGGAAGAATTTTCCTAATTTCCACCCTGGATGGGCGAGGAAAAATAAATCGAGTTGAATTCAGATTCCTCGATTTCATAAACCTCAGAGAGGGTAGAGATGATTTTTCAAAAACTTGATACCTATACCTTCAGGTAAATCTACCTTAAAAATTTTTCAAACAACGCATAAAATTATCAAAATAAAAATAATCTTTAAGTCTAGAAAAATTTATTCACTCGTAAAAAATGTTTTACCAGTGTTTTACCTATTCAATAGGCTGAGAGTGGATAAATGTTTGGCAGATAGCTAATCGTGACGGTTAAATCCAACAGTTTAGAGTAGTTTATCACTATCAATACGTAGGTAGGGAGGTGGAGGGTTGAAATTTTGGAGATGTAAAAACCGAGAAGTGAATAAAAAAAAAACGGTTTGAATAGCTTTTAAAATGGAAAATACGTAAAATCGCCCAACTTTCCAAAATTAATCAGGTAGTTGTAGGGAGGGGAGTGTTGTCAAAATCGATTTTTACCAGCTATAACCAGAATCGAGATGTTTCTCACTCCATTTCATTTCTAATTTTACTGATGAGTCAAAATTCAACGACTATAATACCTATAATTATATCGC
Organism: Ericerus pela; assembly: GCA_011428145.1. Lineage (NCBI taxonomy): Eukaryota > Metazoa > Arthropoda > Insecta > Hemiptera > Coccidae > Ericerus > Ericerus pela. The sequence goes on from WOFM01000922.1 coordinate 29,115, forward strand.
ATAATATTACATAAAAGCTTATTTTCATATTAGATAAGTATTTAGGTTCTTAAAATTGATCGTAGGTAGGTATCATTTTTCTTTTCAAGCAGCATTTCCGTGAAAATCTACTTATCAATCTCTCTGTCATGGAACGACCTGTGGGTGGGTGTAGAAACGTTTTACGTAACATAAGGAAAATTTTGGATTAAAAACTAAAATTCATATTATACATAAATATAGGTATGTACCTATATGAAGTTAATTTCTTGTTACCACGATTCAGGTTGCAATTTTTGTCCGATAGTCGCTAAATTTGGAACGAGCATTAGTACTGAAGTTTAGTACTAACGGATTTGATAGGCTAAAACTTAAGCCTATCAACGAACAATGAACGTTAAAAACGGAGTACCAGGAGGCGAAATTTCGAATGTAGGTACTAAAAATCATGGTGCCACAGGTGCCATCTCCATCCAGGAGATACTGCTAGAGTCCATGCGAGCTACCGTAGCTCGCAAACCACGGTTTGGCGTACACTGTACGAAACCGACGACCTGACCTATTGATTTTGTTGCGGATCCGCCGGACGATACCTCCGGTATCACTGTTTTCGTTTTATTTTGGTTAAAAAACTCCTAATTTCAGACCAATGACTACGAAATTTGATAACTTTTTATCGATTGTGGTTCGATTTGGGTGCGGATCGGCCGGACGGTACTTCCGGTAACACTATTTTAGTTTTTATTTTTAGTATAAAATGCCTGATTTTTGACTTGTAGAAACGAAATTCGAAACAAATGTTACCTACGATCTATTCGAACGTGTTGCTAATTTTCGTGTGGATCGGCCGGACGGTACTTCCGGTGCCGATTAAATACTCGGTTTTCAACCAGAGTAACTAGAATATTTGCCAAAGATTTAAGTTATAATTTATTGCGACATGCTAGCAATTCTAGGGCGGATCGGCTGGAACGTACTTACAAAAATTCTATTTTCATTTCGATTCTACGAAAGAGTAATTTTCGGTCAATAGTTACAAAATTTAATACATTCCTCGCAATTATGATCTATTAATGACTTTTTAATAACTAATTTCCTACTTTTCGAAAAAGTACTTTTTTTATAACAAAATTGCTGCTGCGTTAGTTTTTTTTTTTTTTTTTTTTACCAAAAACTACGATTATACTAACCAGCAGTGGATCAGCTCCTTGGACACATTTCGTCTGCATGGTTAAGACTGTACACACAGCCACAATTATTACACCCGATAATCTCAAAAATTTAATGAAAATTTCGTTTAAGTGACGAAAAAATACATACATGCAGCACTTACACGATCTTCGAGTCTATAGTATAGATGATAAACTAAAAAGTTTTTGCCCAGTATACACCTGGTTACGTTATAGTAGTCAAACTGGTCCTAGAAAAAAAAAAAAAAAAGGAAAAAAAAAAGAAGGAATAGTACTAAAAAAAAAAATAGTCCTTATTCGACCGAACCGGTAAAGTAGCCCTTTCGAAGAAAAGGAAAATAGTCACACGGTTACAACGAAGACCCTCAAAAACTGGACAACGTTGCAAATCCTTAAAGAAAGGGTGAAAAAAAAAAAAAAAAAGGGTTACTGACGAATGTTTTACGTATACGTATTATATTTTTCTTTCTCTACCTATTTATTTATTATTATAGATATACATACGTTTTTTTTTTTTGTCTTTTTCAAAAATAAAGTGTACGAAAAACGGACAATACGTGATCGTGATAATAGATTATTGCATAACCAGTTACGGCTGAGTGTATAAATTATTCAAAGGTCCGGTTTTCGGACATGGGATCTTTTTCTTGCATCGAATATTTTTACTGTCGTCAGGCTTTCAACCTTCGGGGCTATAACCCTTTTTTCTCTTGTGTTCGTCTTCGAACGCACACAAAACACAACGTACACAAAATCATATTGCTAATGAGATGTGAGATTATTTTTCAAAATTTTTACTAGCGAGACTTCATAATATTTAGGCTAGCAGTTGCCTATAGCATCAGCCAAATACGAGGATTAAAAAGGAATTTACACTTCGTAAAGGTGCGTGAGGCCTGAAATACGTCGGGCTGGATTCTCGAGTGAGCGACAAAAGTGGTCAGCTCCCATACGTTGTACTTTCACAAGAGAGAAGGGATGAGTACCTTTAGCTTTTATGTAGGTTTCGATGAAAATTCACATATTAAAATTGATCTGATATTGAGACCCACGGTCGGGGTTAGGTTCGTTTTTCATTTCATGACCACAGAAAAATTTTAGCACTGTAAGCTGAAATTCGTAATACATATATTATGTAGGTTAATTATATATACCTACAATTTTCTATTTAACTCGTTACTGGTCGTAATTCTCATCCAATAGTCATATAATTTGGTATACTTATTTGGATTTGAACAAGGAAGAATCATGTTGTCTTTTGGTTTTCGGTTAAAATCGGCGGGATGGTATGTCCGGCACATACTTTGCATTTAAGACGCTTAAATGGTTCTGAAGTGCTTAACTTTTAACCCGTAATTCCGAAGTTTAGAGTATACATTGAACATATTATATTATAACTTTCTGAAAAATTTGGTTTCAATCGGCTTAGCGATTCATGGGTAGAAATAATTTGAAAAAATCTTCAACTATTCCTAAGAACATATTAGATAATACCAAATGAAACAAACCAGTTTTATGGAAATCATGCTTGGTGTTATTTTATTTTCTAGGCAATTACAATTTCAATTTTATTCATTATATGAATTTCCTTGACACTCAATTTTGAACATAATTTTTGCCAAGCATTTCACCAAATAATGTTGATATTTTAATTTAATTATTTTATTTATTTGTTTATTGTATTTATTTATTTATTTATTTATTTGTTTGTTTGTTTATATTAGTTTTTTTTTTCTGGTGAAAACCTACATTTCCTAACGTGGGTGGCTACGCTATAGTTCTTCAATTTTCTTCAATAAATAAGAGATACTAATATAATAAACGTACAACCTGGTGTTTTCAGTCTAAACTATACGAAAATTATTAAAAAATTTTTGGATATGCACCAACTGTTTTGTGGTTCCACCAAAATAACGAATTGAACAGTGTTACCAGGACAACCGAAGCCAAATTGCCGTGCTTCGGGCAGTGTTAGGCGTGAAAATTCCCAATTCCCACTCCTGGGAATAATTCCTAGGAATTTTATGTTTTGTTCCCAGCTCAAAACTGTCTGGGAATTCTCATTTTTATGTTTTTATGCATAAATGAGGGCTCCAGCCTGGCACATACAGCATATTTGAAGACTGGTTGAAATTTGATAAAAATTGCCTGATTACTGATTATCACACGTATCAAGGCACAAAATACGTTGCATAGGTACCCAAATGTTATCTTTTGGAGTGAACCGGTGCACAAATGTTCTCTTTTGGAATGCATCGGCGCCAAAATACTATTAAATCGTTGGTCAAATGCAGAGGTGGAAATATTTTTTGTTTTCTAATTTACTCAAGTTCTACTGGGAAGAAATCAACTGGGTTGGTCAAAATATGAAGTACGCGTAGGTAGTATCCATTTTCAATAAGCATTCGCAATGATATTCCCATTGACCAAAAATTAGTGGGAATTCCAGGACAAAAATGTCATTCCTTGAAACTGCCCAACACTAGCTTCAGGGCTTGTATTATAATAAAATTGCTTCCTCATTAAAAAAAAAGTTCATGAAATTATAAATAAAAAACGTTCTTGTTTTGTAACACCTGTTGATAAAGGATATGATTAAGTTACATGTACCTGGACAGTGTATAAAGCGGAAAATATTAAAACAATTCATAATATTAATTCTTTATGGACCGTCTTGTGCGCATGTGTTACTTTATGCACTGTCTGTAAATTCTTCATGCATCAGTTTGCGCGCATGCGTTACTTTTTACATTTGTCTTTACTTACATAAAATTAACAATTTGTTCCTCATTATCAATTTTTTTTTTTAATCCGGCATTTGAAAGCTCAATTTATTTTGGCTTTGCCGCACTTTTTGTGAGCTATCAGATTATTACTTTTTGCGAAATTCTGAGAAACATTGCAGTGATTTTTGAATAACCTGAATAACCAACTAGATGACAATATTTGTCAAATGTAATACTACCAAGGGTATGTTACACAATATCATGGGACCAATTTATCCAAATATAAAAGAAGTAAGTTTTGTCCTTGGTATACATAGCCTTCATCATTTGAAAATCCTGTAATTATAATCCAAGATGAAGAGCTAGGAGTTCCAAAAAATTCAACCAACATTGCTCCAACCTCATCCTCCAGCCCACCTCTTTGCACTCATAAATCCTTTTACTTTAGCAAATTTCGGTCGAATAAGGAACTCGAAAGGAGAAACTAACTCAACAAAAGAACAAAAAACTGAATACAAAAAGAGAAGTTTGAAGAAGAAAAGAAAAAAAAAAGCAAAAGAAAATTAGTAAAAAAGAAACAGACGAAAAGTTTTGGAAAAGTTCAGCTTTGGCAAACTCAGTATTTTAGAGCCGTGAGCATTTTGTTATCTCATTTTAAACTACCACCATCGCGTTTCTTGGTTCGTATTTTTTATCGACGAATAACTTCGCCCATTCGAGAGTTAATTTTCTATCGTCGAGTTTGAGTTTTTTAATTCTTTTTGTTTTACTTATTTCGGTTCTGTTTTTTTTATTTTGCCTTGTTTTTTCTTCCCCAACTTTATGCCAACTTAATCGTTTACAGTCGAAGAATTTCGTGCAGTCGATGTAAGAGCTACCCACCGTATAACTAGATATATACGTGTATTGTATTACACGCTGCTATACTGTATGTGAATATCGAAAAATCGTAGACTGTAAAAAATAAAAATAAAAAAACAAAAACGGAGGAGACCATGTACTGTACAGTTTACAGATAACGATGGCAAAATTTATTTTCTCTATATTACAATTTGACACAGCGGAGAAATACGAAAGTCCTTTCCTATGAGGTGTAAAATAGCTGTTATTTGTGATACAAGTGTATAAAGTAGATGATTTTGATTCGAGTGTATAAAGTAGATGATTTTGATTCGAGTGTGATTATTGATGCAAATCACACGAGTGTCGATCACCTACTATGTACATGTGTGTCACACACTATTTTTTGTAACACCCTGTGAGAATGTGACAATCATGTCTCACGTTTTTGTTTGTGTTTGTGCAGTCTGTGAAAATTCTGTAAACTGTGATTTTTGTATTTTGATAATATGTTTGTGATTTGATATTTATTATTCCATCTTCAACCTTGATGTTGAGTCAATATACTCTCGAGTCAAGTGACTCTGAATTAATTATGGTGTTCATTTATTTTGTGTTTTAATACTTTTTCAATCATCAATTGTTTGCTCATTCGTTTGCCTTGCAGTTTAATGGTGGTCTACGTATTTTCTGGTGGTTAGCTGGAGATCTAACATCATAATTTTCACACACCCTCACTCCCTAAAAAAAAGAGTGTGTGAAGGTACACACAGTTAAAGTTAAACTTGTATCTGATTTTTGTTCAATGAATCAATTGGAATTGAATGGGCCAAGCTCTCACAATCACAGTGATGGGTTTCATGACCATTTCTTAGTTTACTACCATACTCAAGGAAGTTTCACTTCAAAAAAAATGACAACTGGCAAACATATGAGCACCAACTATCTACATTCACTCATCCATATATCGTCACAAAGTGGGTACAGTGATAATTTACTAGCTTAGGTGTCAGTGGTTTGAATCATCATATCAGGGAAACTTTTGTGAAAAAAAAAACATTGTGGGGACATCACTCATATGAGGTGTAGGGGCTTGCACCCCTTGACAACAATCACCACCAAAAGGCTGACATATTTTTGTCTCTATGATGTTAAACCAATCCATGCACGTATGTTTGTTTATTCATACTTGTAGGTACAAACAGGTAAGGTACATTATACAGACTGTGATGAATAACCTGATAAAGATCTTGGTGATATCACAGATATGACATAATACCACATGTATATGTACATATGTGTATCTGTGTACATGTGCCAAATCCAGTATATAACTCTCAAAACTGGCAACAAAATTGCCAGTGTTTGGCTCAGATTTGGCTCTCCCATACATTCAGGCATGATGTGGCAGAACACGCAAAGCTGTAGATTACCTTCTATGTGTGAATACTTCTCACAATAAGATATTCCACATAAATTAATACATTATAATATTTAGGTTATGTGTTTCTGAGGACTAGTGTATAAAGTGACACTTGCATCCAAGACAATGTATAAAGTAAAGACCAATGTCTAAAATAAGGACTCTACACATCGGTTCTACATGGTTCTAAAATGGCCTGCTTTACATGTCGTCAAGGTGCATTCAAAAGTGTAGTTTATCAACAGGTGTTGCAAAATAAATTATTTAAAATTATTGACTTTTTTGTTTTTTTTAACATTCTTTTTGAAGAGTGTTGGTTGATGTTACCTTTGAGTGTAAAACCGTGAATGTAATTTCAATTATTACACCAAAACAAAAAAGTTAAATTAATGTCTCTACTAATGGTGAATGTTGATTATTTTTGGCACAGACGGATAAAAGAGGCGCAGGGCCTCAGAGAGGAGGGAAAAGCGGCTCAAAGCCCCAAAGTTAAAGGACTGAGGGCATTTTCAGGAGATCCGAAAGTGCCAAAATTTTCAAATTGGTAAATAGAAAATTTCAAGTGAATATGTTTAATAAGGGCGGCAGGGACATATTCTTGGGAGATTTTTGGCGTCCATCACCACGCAAGCTCTAAAACAACCACTAGAATACATGTTTTAGAGCGCAAAGAACACAAAAAATCTGGTTTTCTCAGTTTACAACCCCAGACGTAAATCCTACTTATAGCGCACTGAGACGGCCCATCAATTTATTATTCCTCCTCCTAATCTGAAATTTCTCTCTGAGGCCCTGAAATAAAAAATGAGTTCAATTTGACCATATCAGCTAACGAAAAAGAACAAAAACTAATTTTGAATTCTACAAAAACCAATGGAAATCTCTAATGCTAGGGGTTGTTCCTTAATAAATACTAGACTAAACTTCAGTCCAAAATTTAGACTGTATTTTGTGCACAAGTAGACTAGGTACAGCTTAGTTGTAAAATAGGAGAATCTCTTTTCCTTGAAATATCGATACTCCGCACCACTACAATCTGTACTCATAATTTTTTTAAAAGTTAATAGAAGAAGAGGGTTGAAGAAGAAAACAGAGGGGATAAAACTGAATTCCTGTACAATTATTTAGCGTCTCACGAAGTCTATAAAAGTGATTCCCAAAGTGTTTTTCCTTCGGGTCCACTCTGTGCGTAGAAAATGAAATGTTCGTACTCGCCAACGTGTATAATTATTTATTAGATTGAAAACGAAGGCTGAAATTTTCGAATTATAATTTTACGGCCACTCGTAAATAAATAACGAATATACGATAACGTTGCTGGATGGCTACCATAAAAGTATACGTGGGGTATGCGGGGAAGTGAAAATGTTACTTTAACATTTTCTCACTATACCTACGCGCGCATATATCGCTTGTAAGATTTTTAATGAGTCAATTTGCGCTGCTAATGCAAAATACCCGTTAAGGGTTGTGCATGCACGGGTAATTGTTTTCAATTATGTAGTCGAAGGGTGACAAAAAAAAAAAAAAAAAAAAAAAAAAAACCTTTAAATGCATGATTCCCCATTTATGCCTAAGTTAAGCACGAATCCAACCCACCAAATTTTGACTAAGTTTCTTGAATAAGAGAAAATTTGTATCCTTCGAGCCCAACAAAGTTGAAATCGAATAAATCATAGGCGAGAATATTCAGTGACGAGTCAATTCAAAAGCAAGGCGAAGATCGTAGAAGTCTTGGACTTGGCATAAATTCCATCTGGTTGGACCTTTCAAAAAGTGTAAGACTTAGACCAAGAGACACACTTTAGTTTCATATTTCACTTTCTTTTTTGTTTAAAGGCAGGCTAAATTGTAGGTACTACCATAATACAGACATACACCCATATTCACGAATGTCATTTTAACCTCCCTTTACTTAAAACTCACTGTAAAACGATTTCTCACACAATTTTATATTTCAGAATGTGGTAACATTGTATTCTCTTATAGGATTTGTTATAAAAAAATACAATTTTCCCACATTGTTCAATACAAAATTGTTTAATGAGTAGTATTAAAGCGAAGCTTAAGTAAAGGAAGGTTAAAGTGGTTGTTAGTGATAGTCCACAGTTCGCAGTAACTATAGCTGTTGAATTTTCTTCAAAAGCCCAAACATACGAAAGCATATGCACTGCATCAGTGCCCAGATGTTCTCATTTGCAATGCATCCGTACCCAGACCTTGGGCACCAAGACACCTATGTATGGCATCAGTGCTCGAATATCCTCTTTTGCAATGCATCAATGCGAAGATTCTTGGTGTCAATGCTTCGGTGCATTTCATCAGTGTCAAAATAACTTTTCCTTTCCTAACAACATCCTGTAGTTCTACAGAATAAAAATATAGACGATGATGGTCAAAATCTAAATATATGAGAATGAGGCAATCATAAAAACTTATAATCGGTCACAATTGTCGAGAACATTAAGAATAATCTTTTGGGGACTTCCAATTCCCTGATTTTGGCCCATTCGTTAGTCAAAAAATTATTTATCATTTATTTTACTAAATGTTGTCGAAACTTATAGGCTCATAAAAAATTAATATATTCTTGTATTGGCGGATTCTTAGAAAAAGTGCGAGTTCCACTGGGGCTATACTCGTGAAGGATTAATTTTTAAACATAATACTGTGGTTGGGCGTGTGTGAAATGCGCACACACACAACGACACACGTACATGTTATGTAACACACTCAAATGAGAGTTACAATTATAAGAGTTACGCAAATCTGATGATTGTAATTCTCGTTTAGCCCCTACTGTGGACCGAGTGCTAAGATGTTTACACATCAAAAATTAAACCACCCTTACTCGGATACCACAAGCTAATGACACTCGATAGGACATTCATTTCGACTGATTTCAGAGAAACACAAAAGCATATATAGCTCCGTCGAAAGAAAAGGTCCACACATTCTCAATGGTATCTTCAGGCCCCCTCCCTTGCACGACGAAAAATTACCAAAACTGATAAACAAACACAATTTTTTATGTCAAACTTTTTTTTCCTGGTTCAGGAGGCTTTCAAACCTCCAATATCCCCTTATATTCACCCTTGGGGAAGTATGTGCATTTTATAGAAAAAATTTCATTTCAGATTTGGGAATAATGTGAGTTCGATGAAATTTTGGCACCCATCCGTCGTTCGTTCTCATATTTCACTAGGTACGTACTTGCTGAAACACATTCAATACTTTATACCGTTTTCTTATCAGCCATAAGTTATTCCAATAATATCGTTGAAAGAAAAACAACATGTTGAAATCGTTGATCTACACATTCTGACAAAAGCACTGTCATTACGCTGTGCTGGTTTAAATTTTGTTGAAACCTTTTAGGTAACTTAAAAAATGAAAAAGAACGGTCACTTCGTTGACCGGCAACGTATTTGTACAATCGTCGTAAATAATCGCGCATCAGCCTTTGCCTCGAAACCAAACCAGGAAGAAAAGCAAAAATAAAAAATAAAAAACCAAAAGTTGTCAAACCGGTTTATGATAATGTATCACCTTCAGAGAGGATAAATATGTAATTTTAACGCGATAAAGGACACAATAAACTATTCGTAGACAGAAAGGGGTGCCAAGTGGACACTTTTGAAAACGAAAAAAAAAAAAAAAAAAAACGAAAGAGAGAAACATTTGAATAATTTGGCAACTAAATATAACTGTGTAGAGTTTGGTAGGCTAAATATTCTAACTTCACATAGTCTAAGATATAGTTGCACGATTTCAGACAAAAAAGAATAATTTGTTTCACTACCTAATTGAAACTGAAATAGTCAAATAACATCATTTTCACAGTTTTAAGCTGAAAAATTTGGTTCAGTTGACCCGAAGGAATGGTATTTAATCAACCTTAAATGTCATTTTGTAGGTACCTACGCGAACCCAAAATGTAGAAGGTACAGAATTTAGAAGGTTAACAATCACTCATCTCAGCCTCCATCGCGATTACTTAACAGGTATTTAGTCGTTAGAAGTTCTTTCAACTTGAACTCTTACACCAATATAAAGTAAGAAAGTAAATATAACAGCTGATCTATAAAAACGATTTTCAATTTATTTTAAAGCAGAAAAATTACTACAGTCTCATCATTGGTGAAAATCGTAAACTACCCAAATGAATCATTGATCATCCAGTTGTGAGCTCCGGTGCTCAATTTGAGCGAAAATTTCTTAGTTGTTCTTCGACCAAAGGAGTGTTTGACTTCTGACCCCTTATTATATATAAGAGCCACTTCAGTAATGCTATCACATGACCATTTTTGCAGATGTATTTGGCTATGCTTATATTTGAGTCTAACTCTAAATTATTATTTTCTTCATAATATCATATCAATGCACCTGATTGATAATTCCAAAACATTTTGAAGGTCTGTATGAATTATTGCCTATGGTAGCATTGGGTACTCCTTACTTCTAAAATAAAAACAGGTTTAAATAAGAGGAGTTGTAGGGGTCTATACCACTTGTAGCTTTGAAAAAAGCTCGATATTAAACAATGGAGTGTGTTTTTTGACAGAGGTGATATTGTGTCGGCTTAAAGAGAATTGGTTAGGAATGACGAACCTCTATCTCTCTTACAATGGAGCTATCAACCCACTGACAAAAATAAATACTTGCTTAGGCCCAGTTGTACTATTAACTGTGACATAAACTAGATTTAACTGATAAGATAAATGGTAAAATAAGGTAAACCCTACTCATTGGCGGTTTAACTGTTTGGTACAACCAGCACCACTTGGCACAAATACCTGAAAAGCAAAAAAGATAGTGTGGTTTTTGGTGTACGTAAGCCTAACTACACCAGGTTCTACAAACCAAATAATTTTCTTCATGTGTTCAACGACTAAATCATTTCTCAGTACCCGTAGTCAACCATTTTAGTGCCTATTTCAGGTTATAGTGTATTGGGCCAACTAAACAAGACTTGGTGGTGACATTATACACCCTGTGACACACACTTTATCAGCCAGTATGTAAATACATACATACTCACCATCTGTAATGGGTCTACGCATAAGTGTAGCCACGCATTTTCTGTATGAGTGCATACCGACGATGAATACGTGTTTTAAGTTGTGACATCTGAAACCAAACGTACATCCCAAGTATAGGGATTTGATATCACAATTTGAAATATATCCATGAGTCTCAAAAAATTGTAGAGTCGAGACCACAAGTCAGCTCAAACAATTAGGCCACCAGCCTACAGCAAAAGCTCTCAAGGCCTACGAAGTATGTTGGGCAATTTCGAGTAAACGGATTAAATAAGTTCAATTCACGTTTTTATTACAGTGGAAAAGTGTAAAAATATCAGGTCGTGCTTGTATTGCCTCGTGGTCATCAATATCCAGTGAACCAACAGATTCCAACCAAGTGTATTCGTTGTTGGAATCAAAAACACTATAAAAAACTGTACAGTTTCTGCTAATGGCATTCACATTTGTATAGTTTTGGTAAAAACAACTTGAAAAAGGGTGACTTGATGTTGGAACAAAAGCTGTAGTATTTCGTGAACAATATTTCGTATTTACGACGAATGGATTTCATTACGTACAAAATGAGATTGACTGTTCACAGTTCAACCAAATTTGTGAACAGTTGAGAGATAAAAACGTTGGTTCACCAATGACCGAAGTTTGAGAATATACATGTCACCACATTGTATAATAGTAATCGATTGGCGTGTTTCATTATCTCGTAGAATGGGAATTTATTTCCAGGTGGAATTGATGTATTTCCGCTGTAACTTACCGGTAGTACAATCTTAAGAATTCGTGAGCTATTCCCTATTGTACAATATATTAACAGTTGAAAATTGGTGGTGACGTGAAGGGAAAGCTATAGGTAATCAGATGTCACAAAGTGTAATGCACTAATTAGTTGAGCCGTAGACTTGGTCCGTGACCCATCTGTCAATGCAGGTCAAAGCTCTGAAAGGAAGGAGAATTAGGATTGTCCCCACAATGATTATTATGAATCATTTTTTGGCACACTCCACTTTCATGAAGAAATGGAGAAGCTAAAGATTCACATTGTAAAAATCTCAATAATTTTAAAAATAGGCTAATATATGAAAAAACAACAAACTGACAGACCTCTTTTACACACTGTTGACCAAGGAAGCAGGAATAATAACATTTGTCTAATGAAAACCAGCTCAAAAAGTGAAAAACTTTGATAAAAAAAAAAAATCACGAAACTCTTTTTATAGAAAGGAAAACATCAGAATGATTATATCATAAAATTTTGACATTATACGAAATGTTTATTCAAATTATAAAATGGAAAAGTGAAAAGTGAAAAGTGAAAGCGCCACGATGAGGCAAAAATGTGGGTAATCCACATTTCTCATTTTCTTTGGATTTTTTTTTTTTTTTTTGTTCGTTTATATGGCAATTATTTTGAAAAGAAATTATTATATCGTTCTTAAGTTATATTCTTTTCAGTGTTACTATATTCTGTTGATGTAAATTTCTTTCAACTCACAAAGTGACTTTTTTTTACTTTCTTCTGCTCGGGCTGTTATTTTTTGTGTCATTAATTTTTACGACCTTCTTTCCTTGCTGGTGGGTGAAAATTGGAATGGGGAAAAAAGAAAATTGTTCAAGAAAGGGATAAATTGAAAACATAATGACAGAAAAAAGCATTAAAGAAATCATTGTGAAAAAGTCGATGAAGCTAGGGGATTAATAATACCGGGGAATGTGACATGATCAAATAAATTTATGTTTCAACCGCTAAAATGTATCTTTAGTTAGTCTTTAGTTGGCGTAGACTAAGACGAGAATTTCTTCGGAAGGAGCATAATATTTAAAAAATTCTTACGCAGCAGGTTTCGCCAGAAAAAATTGATTTTCTTTGTATAAAAATCGCCTCCATAACCAATATTCTTCTAATAAAGTAATATAATTATACAATTTTTTTTTTTTTTTTTGAAAAAAATTAAAAATATATTACACAAATACGATGTATGCGATAAAATATACTGATTCAGTATCATGTTTTTAAAATATTTAACAGATGAATTTTAATTTTTGTGTCAAAAATCATTATTTTTTTGTGAAGTGAAAAATTATTCTAAGTTCTAATTAGCACGATTTTAGGAAATAATTCGATGGTTTTCTTTCCTTCAGTGACGAGAATTGTGGTATATATATACATATAAAAAAATTGTATTTTAAAAAAATGTCCAACATTGCAAAACGAATTATAATGCAGCTGTCTGCGTTCTGGTTACGAAAATATTAGCAGAGATTTTAGTGTCCATGTTCAAATCTAGTGTACGAAAACGGGTAGAAGTGAGCGAAAATTGACCTTTTGCTGAGATCGGGGGTTGTTTTTATGTTAAAACAAGTGTTTTTCTCCATGAAGCCAGGAAAATTAATATTTCAGGACCGTTATGAGAAGAGTAAAAAATGGAAAATCACGCTGAATAGCTAATAAATTGGGAACAAATTGACCAATCAAAACCAAAATTGACAGGTCTAGTCCTTGTATAAGTGATAATGTTTGTACCAAATTTTATGACTATTGGAAGAGAATTACAACTTTTATTGAGATAAAATGAAAAGTTGGCACCTCCAACAGTCCCAGAAAATGAATCATAACACCAATAGGAACAAAATTTGGAAACATGTTATATATATTTTCATTCAATAATTGTACCAAATTTTGTGACTATAGCATGAAAATTACTCCTTTTAGAGCCATTAATCTGCCAAAAATGAAACAAAATCGCCCCTATCAGACGTACCGTAAAGCCTATCCGCACCAAAACTGAAACGTATTGTTTCTTACCTAATGCATACATGTATAACAATTTCAATCCTATTGATTGAAAATTACACCTGTACGCTATTCAATACAAAATCCATATAAACTGACCTACAGGACGGACTATGAGCCCGATCTGGACAAAAAATAATAAGGGTTTTTCTTAGATAAATTCAAATATGCGTTTTAAATTCCGAAACCATCTGTTCAAAATTACACCTGGAAATGGACTCAACGTAAAAGGGGTACATATAAAAAAAATGAATTCTCAAAAATAGTATTAAAATGTTCAAAAGATCAAGAAACAAACAACGTACCCACTCCCACCCCTAGGTCCGAATACTCAGGCAATTTTAGAAAAAAATATAAGTACTCAAAATTTTCTGTTCCAAAAATTGTTGATTTGTGTTTTTAAGCAATTTTCATTGAAGTCGTACAGCCTTTATAATGCAGGCCTACATGTTTCCACAATTTTCGATTATATCCCAAATACCGGAACATTAAGGTTCTAATATAATTTTTTCAATTGATGAAGGGCCGATGGAAAAAGAATTGAATTGTTAAGATTATAATTAACAAATTCTATAGTTTCAACGAAAAATATGTAGGTGAGTTGTAAAGAAACATTTAGGACTATAGTGAAATCAATTTATATAAGATATGTATTTCTTTAGCGTGATATTGATTTTGGTTCTGCTGAAAAATGTACTTAGTTCAACACTATGTACGTTTTATAAAAGTTCACCTGCATCGTGATAAAAATTAGTGTCGGTTTCATTGAAAGCTGACCGAAAAAACATTTGCAACTTTTGAAATTTTTCTTTTCATTTATCGTGTTCTTCAATTGAGCAGTATATATGACCCATTATCTCCACAACAATTAGTGATTATCTTATGCCTAGGATTTCATAAAATTGACATTAGCTTATGCATTCGCAACAGGTACATTTTCAAACTGAAAAATGTATCTGAAAGCTTTTCCAAGCAGTAACACATTTAATTAGGCATAAAATTAATGCAAAAAGAGTAAAAGTGACTACATTTGGTTGGCGTCGCTTTAAAGTAACAGTAGTAACCCAATGTTAAGTTAATTAATTAATGTTTCATAATTATTTGTATCGATGCTGTATGATTAAACGAGACTCCCCAGAGTTGGGCGAACGTTGTTATCATAATGTTGTACATACACTAAGGCTTTTTACTAGCATGTATGCGCATGAGGGTGATAAGAGATGAACCGCCATTTCATATTTTTAATTATTATATAAATATCGTTATAATAAACAATGTAAAATTCATAAAAGATATCAGTTCTTTAGAAAAACCGATTAACACAAGATGGGTACTCATATTTTATCACCCTCATGCGCATACCTGCTAGTAAAGAGCCCTACCTACACATTACAAAGTAGTATACCTACTCATATCTACTGTAAAACCTTAAACTTTTAATGAAATTTTAGATGGGCTTGTTTTGACAGATACTTATTCATTGTATGTACCTACTATAGTTCCATTGAATGCAGGTTCAGTAATTATCTATATCTTAATTTCTATAAGGTTTCTTTTATTGTGATACTAAGTTAGAGAGAACCACTGGACTGATTTTCATGACTGAGGTGTTAAAAAAAGGTCTCAGTAGCCTCCCAGGGAAACAAGTTGCAATCTTAACCCCTTTGGGAATTTCTCCCATTATGAGGCTTGGCCTCTCATCAAAAGATGGCTGACATCACCTGAAGCCAATGATGGGAAATAATAATAATAATAATAATAATAATAATAATAATAATAATATAATAATAATACCTACGTGTCTGTATAAACAGATGACGCGCATGTAGGAAAATCTGCGCAAACTTAACATTCATATAGTGGCTATAGAGAGATGATATGCCAATGTATGTAGCCAAACTTGTTGCCAAATTGCCATGCTACACCAATAAAGATCTGTGCTACATCTGCTGCAGTGCCTACATAATCCATGATAAATGGTTAAACAGTTGATTGCCTGGCTTATAATATTAAAGGTATCGGACACGTTAATGTGGAACTTGGTGGAATCTCACATTTCCCCTCATCCCTTTAGATGATGTTTTTGAAATTTTTTCTTACCATTAAACATATTTTCCTTAATATATTAATAAGACCACAAAATTTCATACTTCTGGGTCACTCAATTTCTGATATATGAAACACCACAAAGTTATAAAATTTAAGTATAGGTATATTGTACTATATACATGGATCAGTTTCATAAATTGTATGAAAATGAAATGAGTAGAAGGAAGAAAACAGTGGAGGAGAGTGAAGCCATTTTTTATTAAGGAGTTGGTTACTCTTAGCAAGTGGGTTGTTCTAAGGAAGGTTTAAAGACTTAGTGGAAGTCTATAACTTCGGTGAGGGAAAATTTTCAGATTTTCCTCCAAGAACATCCCTCACTTCCTTATTGTTTGCAAATTGAATAACAAGAAAAGAAAAAAAAGAAAAAAACTTTTACTCTATGTTTCTCCCTTTCTTATTATGGTCTTCTCTTAGGAGAAACATAAGGCTCAAATCAAACACATTATTCAATTCCCTAAATTTTTCCAGCAAGTAGAAAAATATTTCCTAAACAAGCACAATTTAGGAGGCCACTACTACTTTTGTTGATAAAAATAGAAGATTAGAACAGTATTTAAACTTCACACTTTCTCAAACATTTCAGAAGTGGTTTTACTTTTTCTTTTTTTTATTCTCCTGGGAGGATTTCAGCTCCGCAAGCCACCCCCTCAAGTGTGCCACTAAATACATAAAAAAATTGAAAAATATTGATATTTCACTGAATTAACTCACAATGTACCCAATATATGACGGTATTTTGGATTAAATATCGATATTTAGCGTATGAATATTTGATAAGTACATGTCTATATTGGGACCACCAATCCTCCTCCCCGCACACTCCTGCAAACATTCAACTATCTTTACCTGTAAACTTTTGTACCTTTATTGGCGGCTACACTGATACTCTATTCTGCCACTCATTCGTTTATCTCCATACATGTTCGTTTACCAATTACACTTTATACCGTGTACATAATTCACAGCTCTGCTACAATTACACACACTTCTGCGTTACTTTGAGTACATCTTTATTTCTTTTACATATTTACTCTGCTACATTGATCCACAACCTTTATAGTCTAAATCAAAAAATATCGATATTTCAGACCCCTATAGTAGCTTTCTACCTCAAGGATGATTATTATAATTATTGTTGTTATTAAATTTATAATTGATTTATTATTAATATTTATTTTTAATACTATTTTGTTTAAATTTATTGTTATTTTATATTTATAATTATTTTTTACTCAATATATTTTAGGTAAAATAATTATTATTATACTTCTAAATATTAAATTTATTGGTATTTTTATAATGTTTGGGTCAAATATATTAAATAAATTTATTATCATTTTAATTCGATTCCCCATTTTGGTAGATTTTTGCTTCATTTTACGTTTTTTTTTTAATGTTCGTTTTGGAGTTTCAGATACGTGGCACTTAGGGAGGGAGAATTTTACAGGTCTTATAAAAGGGGAATTGTTTTTTTTTAAATTCATTTTTACCTGACTTACCTATTATTTGATTTTTCTATTAGAAATATTAAAAATCACGTAATTAAATCAGGGTATCGATCATGAACCGACTTGATACGAATTGGTAGTTGATAGCGGTTGATACGCCATTTAAAACACACATGCTATCAACTCTTATCAATTCAAATCAGTTCAGTTAACGATCGATACCCAACACCGATCATGAAAATGAAATTACTTTTCTCTTCCAACTTGAGCACTCTTCACGTCCTTCGATCTCGTCGAAGCGTGAAAATGCGAAACGAGCGAAGAAACGAGAAAACAGAGTAACCGACAGGAGAAGAAAAAAGAATATACAAAATACGAGGCAGTGAAAGAAACGAGAATAAATGAGGAAAATTATAGAAAGTGGAAAAAAAAAAGTCCAAGGTAAGACGGTACCGGTGCACGCAAAAGAGAAATGGCGAAGTTGGGTAATGCCAAAAAAAAAATAAAAAATAAAAAAAAAAAAAAAAAAATTTTAAAAAATTAAAAAAAATACCAGCGGTGGGGGAAACACAAGAAACTAAGTAATCAAGCGAAAAGACTACAACAAAAAGGGCTCTCCAACAAAATAATTTAAAACAAAATATTAATGGCAGAAATTAATTCAAAAGGAACGCTAAAAAGAAGAATAACACAGAACGCGATCGTCCTGACGATGGTGGAGAAAAACGAAGAAAGGAAATATTTAAATTAAGGTCGGATTCGCGGGTGGCAGCGGGGGGCGGTGGCCGGAGCGGCGGCGAGGTCGGGGAAGGAGGTTTTTTGGGAAAAGGAAAAAGCACTAGATCCAGGGACCTTATTTCTGACAAGAAACGTTTCTCAAATTAATGACTGTGAAATAACGAAATTATTTCGAAACGAGTTCTCTCACACCCTCGCATCCGCGTGTGTACGCGTTGGTGTTGGTGCGCGTGTTTGTGCATGCCCGCGTAAGTGTGAGAGGTGTACTCGTTTTTCTTCGAAAATGTACTCTCCCTCCAACCGCCGCACCCCCCCCCCCGCCACTCGAATCAGACGAATTTATATCAAGTCGAAAATGGTGCTGGATGACGGATTGGTGGTTGAGTGAGGAATCAGTTTTTTTTTTTTTTTTTTTTTTTTTTTTGGCAGAAGTAAAAGATAGGATTGAGGGTGAGGTGGTTTTTTGTTTTTGAAGGTAAGGTAGCGGCAGGTTATCTGTTATGCTGAATATTTTGTTAGTTTTGTGCCATTTATAAATAAAGGCAAAAAGCGTTTTGTTCGTTTGGAATGTGTGTATACGTATTGTTTTTTTTTTTAAAAACGTATATTTTGTCAAAATACGGTGTGGTAGCATGCGGAAAAATTTGTTTTCATTTAAGTAGCAAAAACATGGCGGGAGCTATGATAAAGTTTGTTGTCTCTCCAAACAAAATTATATGACTAAGTGAGCAGCAACTGGTTAAAATAATAAGAACACTGTGTTGTGTTAAGGGTATGCAGAACGTGGAACGTA
The DNA here is from genome assembly GCA_011428145.1 of Ericerus pela. Taxonomy (NCBI): domain Eukaryota; kingdom Metazoa; phylum Arthropoda; class Insecta; order Hemiptera; family Coccidae; genus Ericerus; species Ericerus pela. The sequence goes on from WOFM01000922.1 coordinate 48,194, forward strand.
TAGTAGAATTCATCGACATCATGAAAGGAGCACAGATTGATGGTTACCTACGTAGGAGATGAGAATATTTTATAGTCTGTTAAATGTATTTTAATTAACTCGAAACACCGCAGTAGGACGTTTACAAATGCTGCGCAAGCCTAGCTCCTTCCTAAAGAATTATACTTATATTTTATTATCGTGGCAACGGGTGATCGAGACGAACGAGTGTGCTTGCGCTTGCGTACTTGTCAATCACCTATTGGGCCAGTGGACATAAAGTCCACAAACAACCTTTTAGCACTCACGGCTTTCACTTTGTCAATACTGTCAAATTTGAATTCTGAGCTAGGCTAACACCAGTGTTGGAGAACATGGCCGGCAATTTTTGAGAAATTCCCAAGTGGTTTTTGCTACACATGGTAAATAATTATGTTTACACACAATTACTCATTCTACTTGACAAAAAAAATGTTGAATCATCCGAAAAAGCTCATTCAGTTTAAGTGAAACTAAAACTAAGAATATGTTACTTCGTAAATAAGATGTCAATAAACCTAATATTATAATATATGTTCGTATCTGAAAAAAATCAAATTTTCTTTGTTCTGTATAAAATTTGCACCAAAAATTTTTTTTTTCACTACACATGGGAAAATAAAAAGTTGCCGGCCCTGTTGGATTGGCTATTTTTTTCTACCGGGAAAATGTATAAAGGGCGCCAAATTTTTTTCCTTGCAAGGGCGCCCAGTTTTGTTTTATTACAAAGGCGACCCTATGATCCCCTTTACCAAAACAATGTCTATACTAGTATAACAAAAAAATAGTCATAGTCCTTAATGACAAGCCTTTTTTTTTTAATTGTACTCGAAGTATTGAAATTTTTTTTGTTTTAAAGGCAAAGGGCGCCAAAAACTTCTTGGGGAAAAGGCGCACTGGGAAACTCTTGTTAGACCAGTGGGCCTATCCAACATTAGCTCACACACACGATCATCATTAGTTGAACACACCACTGACATTTGTGGTGAGGAGGTGTGTACACACACCTATACCCACAATTACAGTAGGTATGGCTGTATGTTGATGAAATAACCAGCCCAAGCAGTTCAAAAGGTAGGTTCAAATTTCATGAAAATGAAACCATTCATTTTTCAAGATTTTTTTCAGTTGTTTGAGCATTCTCACTAGGTTTTTTCAAAAGAAAAAAATAAGTCACTTTGTAAGAATGTATTTTATTAAAAAATCACGTAAAATTTGTCCAGAAATAATATTCAGTCTGCTCTCAATACAGCTTATGGCTGAGTGCTATTGTTGTTGACATGATTAAAGTATGTGGTAAAAACTGGAGAGAAATAAAAGCACAGATTAAGAAGCAGAAAATCATGTAGGAACTTACAACTTCAAGTCTCTAGTGTGGAAAAAAGCTAAATGCTTGAAAATTTCATACGACTTTTCATTCGATCTTATATATAATTAAATGAGGTTTAGCTGAATTGCAATATCTTATAAGAAATGTAGATCTACATTTATACAGTCCTGCCACTGAAAGAACACCAATATGGACACAATTTCATAATTCAATACTTCAGCAACTTGAGCTCGTTGCTTAAGGACTAAACTTCAACAAAGTTTTTCTGGATAATAAACTATACACAAGTAGGTATACTAATGAGCAGAGAGCTGTAACTTACACCAGACTGAAACAGAAGAACAAAGTGTGAGAGTAAATAAGGAAGTGTAACATTCAAATTACCCCTTAATGCATATTTAACTATGCATTTTCTGATTTTAAAGTCATAGTCCTGTGCTATAATTGGCGTAGAGTACCAATTTTGTTATTTTAGTCCTTTGATTGCGGAATACTGGGCCCGACCAAATGACCAATGAAGCCTCATAAATTCAACATACTTTATGTTGTTAAGACATGACGGTGTCGAAGTATCAGCAGGTACTTTCAATATTAAGAATTGAGTTCACTGATTTAGAATACAACTGATAATGAAATTGAGGGTCATCTGTCTAGTTCATACGGATAATGTATGTAAAATTAGTTTAAGTACATCAAGTGGTATGCTGATGTTGTCTGTCTTAGCATCAAACATGTCTAACCAGAAATTATCGTTCTTTACAGGTCCAGTTCCCTATGGTCAAAGTTTTAGTCAAATAATTATGTGTATATACTTAGGTAGTTTATAACCATAGTGCAGAGCATTGTTTTTTTTTGTTACATATGCCTGGAACGCATGATTTTTGTGCCATGTATAAGGTACACAAAGAGGCCAGTTTTAAAAGCAATGTGTGGAAAGAGCAAACTTCACACTGATCGTTGCAGAATTTTTTACTATCTGCACTTAATCTACAAAATACTTCTTATTAGTCCATGATACACCAGAGTAAATTTGGGTAATATGAAAAGGGTGGGTAATATGGAAAGGTGCCTTAACCCAAAAAGTAAAGGGTGCATTTTGGAGGTGATAAGCTAAATAATTAGTATTAATCAGAAAATAAACAAATATGATAAAAATAATTTGTTTCCTTTCCCTATTTTTGATCTGTGACAATATTTGTTTTTTTTTTTCATGTTGAAAATATTTTTATCATAATTTTCAACTTTTACAAAAAAGTAGTTTCAATCAATTGATTCTAATCATCTTTTTTTCCTTAGACAGCTGAGTAAGTACTCTTTTCCAATATTGTACTTGAATTTAAATATATTTCATTTTTTGCCATTGAAATTCTTAAATTGTAAAAAAGTTTGGTACCTATTAGCTAATATGAAAAGGTTCTTGCCGTATTACCTTCCAATTTTTTATACAGTTTTAGTCCAATGATGAAGCTACAGATGATGCTGAATGTATCCAGCATCTGGGGCACACAATGCTTGTCCAAAAGTAGAGCAGAAGAAAAATGGATTCAGTGCAGTAGCTGCGAGTTATAGGCATATGAAAATTGTGCTAGCGTCAAACTAAGAAATAAGATCTATGTGTGTGATTATTGTATAGATAATTCGGATATCTATTTTAATTTTTAATGTTCTGACATTTAAAAAAAATATAATATGGGTTTTAATGTCCTGCCTAATTTTGAAAATTCTAAATTTGGAAGTTTGAAAAAAAGTGATAAAATTTTTGGAGGGAAAGTGGGGTTACAAGGTGTTTATGATACCTATACCAGACCTTTTAAGGAATGTATCTACAAAATGTCTAGTTTCTATATTACATAGGTCTCAATTTATGAGAGTTAAAAAAAAAAAAACATATGTGTAACGTATATTTTTGTCTATTTTTAGAAATGACGAACATATTCGTTTACACGTTTTCAAATACCAAAAACGTAAGTATTCATCAATAATAAAACATTCTATAACTCTTTATAAACAACCACTAATTTACCCGTATTTGATTTTATGAATATAGATATTATATCTGTATACTCATGACCTAATTGTGCCTGTCCCTCGAGTGTATTGCGAGTCAGCACAACCCTATAAAAACAACACCATACCTCATTTAGCCTATTTGACATGTACAGTTACATACCCCAAATGAGTATAAAAACCCTCAATTCGAAGGAACAAAACACAGTTTCTACATAGTTCTTAGGCAACTACTTCTAAGTACCTAGAATCTCTCTTGTAGAGTAGCTAGTGAACAGACAATCTTGTCTATAGTATTGTGATGATATATGTATAATTATTTAACGTATTAATTAACTTACTGTTGGTATACAAATTATTATTTTATTAAATGTGTTATGTGGGGACATTACTCGTATGAGGTTTTAGGGGCTTGCACCCCTCGACGACAGTCGCTGCCCAAAGGCTGGCAATAATCGTCTCTATGACGTTAAACCAATTCACACGAATGCGTTTCTATGTTTGTACCTGTACGTACGTACAGGTAAGATACATCGTACGAGTCGAGATCAATTACCTGATAATGATCTCGGTAATGTCACGACTCGGTACCAAACGCACTGCGTCATTTCTTATCATCTCAACGGAGACAAGAAACGACGCAACGCATGACATAATTACGTATACATACGTATGCATGTGTGTCCGTGTGCGTGTGCCAAATTTGGTATATAAACTCTCAGAACCGGCTCAAAATTGCCAGTGTTCGCCGAGGATTTGGCTCTCCCATACTTAATCGTATGAAGTGGCAGAACACGCAAATACTGTTGAAGACCTTCTAGTGTGAATATCTCTCACGACAAGGTATTCCACAGTGGTGACCCCGACGTGATTTTTTGGCTACGTCGTGGGTGTCTAGAGGCGCGTTGCGCTATTTCTAAAAAGAGGCGCGGTGCGCTGGCGAGTTACTTGCTTGTAATACAAATAATTTTTACAAGACCTAGACACCTTTGGCTGTCGAAGCAGAGGTCTTTACTTTGAAAGTGGGAAATTACACCCCCCCTTCCAAATATATTTGCCGGAAGGGAACCAAGATAAGTAGACCTGGAGGAACAAAGTTGCCCTCATCCGCCAACTCCTCCAGCTTTGACCAGAGACTCTGAAGTCTTTGAGGCTCTGGAGAAACAAAAACGGATCTGGAGGCCAGAAGCCTTGCGTTTGGGAGCTGTAGTTAACCCGAACGAAACGACAGCTCGTACCCTCAGAAGTGGTCGTCTTTTGAGCCAAGACTCCGACCCTTCGACCCCAGACCGACAACCCATGGCGTCTGGAAGACTCTTTGCAGAAAGTACCAATAGAGAAGTCCAGCACACAACAATGCCCAACAGAACACGAAAAGGAAATAGAACGACTCGAGAACGAGCTGTTGATGGATACAACGTCGGAGGCGGACATCGTGAAGATGATGTCCGCCCCCTTCCCGCGTTGATCTCGCCCCCGAAATCGCCGGAAAAGACACCGGAAGTGGAGAACCCACCTCCGGGGTCTTTAGCCCTGGCGAAACTAGAGACGAAAAAACAACTCCCATCGGATGAGGTGCGCATTCCACGCCCTCCCCCTGCCGCTAGCCTAGCCTACAAGCCATCGGGGAACTCAAACTCCCCGATGTATCGAAGGCCGACGCCGTTAACACTAACTGATCCCCGTCTGTCCTACCGTTCCCAACCCTACAACCGCCTGGCTCCACACCAATGACCGCCGAGAAGGAGGGGACACACGAGCAGGGATGCCTACCAGGCCCGACTCGATGCAAGAAAACAATCTTATGAGTGTGTCAGGGGCGCGGTAGGCTCAGCCCTCGCTAAGTGGGAACGGGACCAAAGACAGTAGACTCGATAAGTCCCCCCAGGCACGCAACTTATCATTTTCGCGGCGCAAAAACTGGGGGGGAGTAGCTGTGGGGACATTACTCGTATGAGGTTTTAGGGGCTCACACCCCTCGACGACAGTCGCCGCCCAAAGGCTGGCAATAATCGTCTCTATGACGTTAAACCAATTCACACGAATGCGTTTCTATGTTCGTACCTGTACGTACGTACAGGTAAGATACATCGTACGAGTCGAGATCAATTACCTGATAATGATCTCGGTAATGTCACAACTCGGTACCAAACGCACTGCGTCGTTTCTTATCATCTCAACGGAGACAAGAAACGACGCAACGCATGACATAATTACGTATACATACGTATGCATGTGTGTCCGTGTGCGTGTGCCAAATTTGGTATATAAACTCTCAGAACCGGCTCAAAAATCGCCAGTGTTCGCCGAGGATTTGGCTCTCCCATACTTAATTGTATGAAGTGGCAGAACACGCAAATACTGTTGAAGACCTTCTAGTGTGAATATCTCTCACGACAAGGTATTCCACATGTTAATTCAAACTTGTGTTTTAAATATTATTGAGTCTCTCAAATACGTTGAGGTCCACGATAGTAGTGGATGATAAATTGAATATTTTAATTATTATAGAGGTATTAATGCTTGTCCAGTATTTAGTATCTCATGTATGGTGTAACACTGAAAGTGGTTCTAATTAGGTACATTACCACCTCTTTTGGCCGGTTCAATATCCACATTACCCGATTTTACTTATAAAAGTAGGTGTCAGGTTTCGTTTACTACTCCTGTGTGTTATTACTTTCTTACAGATTCACTCAGACCTCTGATGACACATTCACTCAAATCATTCCGATACTGGATGTACTGTCTCTCACAACAGTTTATTCGGAACACCCTGTAGAGTCGTCTCAATAACTGAATTGAGGCTGCCATTTCAGTTAACGAGATTTGTCAAATGTTCAACGTGCAACACAATGACAGACTATAGGTTATGATGCGTTATGTATGCAGGCCTACTCTCCTCAAATTGTTCCTCCTAAACAGTAATTGTAAACAGTAGCTATTTCAAACAGGGCTTTTTCTTTACATTACTAAGTATACCTTCGAGAAGTTAAATTCAAAGTTGACTTCTATGTCACAATCCAGGTCATCGATGAGAAAAAATTTAAAGGCCATCCAAAAAACTGAAAATTACATCTACGTATGTCAATTTTTAAACAGATTTTCTATGAAAGTCTACTTATTTTTCTCCTTATTTTTTTCTCAAAAATCTGCCCGGGGGTAATCACAAACTCATTTTATACATTTGTATGCATATTTTTATGTATTTGGAGGGAGTGTGAGACCATTTTTTTCGATGGAAATTTGTGTGATAAAATCGTGGCCTGAATGATTTTCTATATTTTTGTGCTCCGGTACGTGTGTTTGCAACATTTACTCTGAAATGCCAATTCTCTTTGAAATTCGACCATGTCACTTCTCACACTTAATCCTACTTCGATAACTTCAAGCTGTTGATTAGTCTCATATTATCTTCTATTACAACAATGCCAATTACAAGCTTAAAGGGTACAATTTTTCGATTCACTTGTGATACCTATATATACTCCAGTTGGTGATGGTGTTGATTTAGGTATTGTATTTGCTCATCACTACATAATATGCCTATATATGGTAGGGACCCTTTGATACATTATTCCTAACGTTATCTATCATCTACCCATGACGATTCTTATTCACAAATTAAGACTTGTTAATAAAATGGATCACAGGTGAGATACGGACACAACTCTAAATGTGACAAAATTGGCGGTTTTGGAGTTTACAAGTTGTAGAAGCAAAGATATTTTGTAGGGAGGAGAGACTCAAGAGTAACATTTTGAATAAAATTTCCGAATATTTGGTGCAAAAGGAGTTATGTGTGGGGAGAGGCAGTTGCCCCAACAATCCAAAGCTAGAACCACAACTGTGAGTTTTTTTTTCTGCAAATTCTGAGCATTTGAAAGGGTGGAAAAATGGCAGAAATTGTACGCATTTTAGAGGACTCAATAGCATCGTTCGGTTAAGTATGACGACCATCAAAACCAAGTGAATTTAAATTTTAGAAGATCACCGTTATTACACTTAGTGTTGAATGCAAGAACGATACCTAAGCAACCACCAAATATTTAAGAACCGCTTACCTATCCATTGTACAAATACCGGTCAGACCTTCAGAGGGTACTAAAGGATCTATTGTTACCAACGTATCGTTCACGCGTTCAACCCTTAGGGTGGACTATGCACCATATCCTAACCCAACTGATTATGATCCCACCCCCAACCTCACCGCCAGCAAGTAAGTATTTAAAATTTCGTCGTCATTTTTCTACTATCACCAGCCTGCGTGTCTTCGTTCGTCTCCTCGAGGGCTGAATATATATATATATATATATATATAGGCTTCTGGTAAATGCGCAAGGAAAAATATTAAATTACAGTCGTAAATTTTAAGAACAGTTGAAATAGATGGATGGTTGCCATTTTCTTCCGGTGGGAAAACGACGACGACGACGACGGTGACGTTCTTTTTCCATACCCACACACTCACACACACACACACACACACACACAACAACAACAACAACAACAACACACATATACACACACACACACAATACCGACTTAGCCTATACCTCCGCGTATATACACCAGAAGAAAACTGAACAATTCTTCTCTTTCAGAGTGAAAATTCATTACAACCGACAAGCCATCCCCCCCCCACTTCGCCCCGCTTCCCCTGATGTCACTTCATCGTTCGGCGTTATTGTAAAAAAAATGCCAACAGGCCTCGAATCCACTACCAACCAACAACCTCCTCGGCTTCTTTATCCTGTATCACTTTACCTCCATCCTCCATCCACCACCATGCCCTTCCATTAATGTCCCCCGTCCATCGAACACACGCAGATACATATAAATGTATATGTAGTCACGGAAATACGGTGACAGTGAAATATGAGCCAAGATTTTCTCCTCTTTTCTCGTAGAAGAGAAAATTCACCATCAAACAATGTGTATACAATATATAAGACTATCACCGTCGAGCTTTTTACATCCTTTTTCGAAACGCTGCTGCAGTGGTCGCTTCTGCTGCTGCATCCTTCTTCGCCTTTTTGTTTTCTTCATCGTTTTTCGGTTGTTCGGTTACGTATAGTATAAGGGTATTTTTTTTTCTCTCTTCTTCATTCTTCCTCGTTATTCTTTTTTTTTTTTTTTCCTTTCTTTCTTTCTTTTGCCTCCTCTATGCCATCTATATTCTCGCCTCTTTTTCGCCACCACCCATTTTTCAACCCTTAAGCTACGTACGTCCGTCTCGATATTCTTTTCTTGGCTGCTCTGTTTGGCTATGCTGGGGCGGGCAACGTCGACGAACAACGTTTTAATACGATAACAAAATGTTTTTGTTTAAGATCGGCTATACGCTATCTTCGTACCGTGGATATGCATGGGGGCGGTGGATGAGTGAGTGGGGAGTTGGATTGGTGGATGGATGGCGTAGCGAAAATAATAATTACTCATTTTTGGCTCTCACATTCTATATGTAGGCTTATTATAAGTAGTATAAGACGTTATATGGAATTTCGCTCCTTTTTGCACAGTTTGCTGACGAACGGGGTATTAAAATTGACCTTTTGGAGGGGTTAACGATGGGGGTGGTGAAAATTTTCCGTTTCGCCGCAAACGAAAATTGTTGATACCATTTTGCCATTTTGAATTAATTTTTTTTCCACGTATAAGATACATATATAAAAATATATTAGGTGTCTATACGAGCTGTTGACCGCCGTTTCACTGAATAATTGTTTTGACTCCTTTTTGTTTGTAGACCCAAATGAAACCTCATAAAAAAATGAAAATACGAAACAGAATGACCGAAAGAGAATCATATCCACCTCACCGCAACCAGTAGACATCAGCCGATACGAAACGAGAGGGAGAAGTTTGTTTTCGATTCTCTTTTAATATTTTTCGTTTGTTTCAAGAAATATGTTTTGTTTGTTTTCTGTTTTCACAGATGGTAAGAACTGATAACTTTTCCCCATGGGGGCTGCGGGCTTCCTCAACGGCTATATGCCTACGTTAGAATAACGAAATTTTTTCCTGGAAAATCTCATGCGAATCCGTCCAACGGTTCTGGAGTGATAGTGTTTCAAATAGTTTTTAGCCCATAGTATTTAATAATAATAATTATATAGAGACAGAGACGTATGTACTCTTATAAGTAAATTTAAAAGTAATGTGGCGGACTTTTTGGTCCGCTACATTACTATTACCCTTTTTTTCAGGAAAAAATTAATATAATATTTTGCTCTTTGGAGGTTTATCATAAAATCGAATACTCATCACCTTTCAAGTTAATACTGTCCCCTGGGCCTCCTGAAATGTTTTAAACCATACTTCACAGTTGTTTTCCTGATTTTCTCGCCTAAGAATCAGTTCAACGGACAATTTTATAATTAGTGAAAAATTTTTTCTTAAAATTTTATACAAATTAAGTAACTTACTCATTTTTCATAAACCCCATAGTTTTGGAGTTGAAAGCAGTCAAACAGTTTGTCACTCAAAGTTCTGTTTTTCTGGGGCTGTAAAAGAGGGTGGCATCAACTTGAACAGTAAACACATTTATGTTTCATTCCACTACCAAACACACAAACACTGTATAATACTTTTCGAAATTTTTCAAAAAAACAATTTTTTTCTCGAAATTAACAGGAGATATAGTGACCTAAAAGTGAACAAGCTACATCGTTAAACGGTGTTGGAGCAAGGTTTTTGCTCAGTTGAATTGCATAGTGTTTTGGCTAAATATCAATCCGTCACCTTTGAACAAAACTAGCTGAAGTCCAAAAATGCCATTTTTGCATTATGCATATCAAAATTCTCCTTGAGCTGCCGTCTGTCATTTAGTAAAGCTATCTCAAGTTCATACTGCTTAGAAATTGAAATAAACACGAAATGCATGCTATCTTATGTCAGGTTGAGATGCCCAACCTGTATTTTGCCCGTTAATAAATTACGTCGATTCCCGCCTCTGGTCCCCTGTTTTTTTTTCCTTCAAAAATATTATTCCCCTTTCTACTCACAAAGTCGCCGAAATATTTTTTTTCTCGAATTATTGTACACGTCTATTTTTTTCCAAATATTACGACTTCTCGCCTACGTATTTTCTCTCGTACACGGCTAGGCTACACAAACTTTAACATGTTTCGCCTGTCCGTGGTACCTATTATTTAACGCTTAGCCTAGCCGTGAATTATACGTACGTTTATACAATAGCCTATGTTTGATACCTGTATTGGCTTGCCTAAACATCGGCGGTCCGTTCGGTTGCTCGCCTAACGGACCGAAAAATACGTTAAAGTTTAAATTTAAATGCAACGGCCAAAATAATTTATCTTCTTTCACAGGATTGGCTGTAATTTTATAGTAGGAAACGTGTACGAGGCGATGCAATTGGTGGTGAGTTTTGGTGGGAATTTCTCTCGATGCTTGGCGCGATCCTTACATTCTTAGCCTATAGTTAGTTGAATTTTAGCAGTCGGATCGCGCCATTTAGAGGTTTTCGCCTCGAAAGTGTTGATTTTTGGCCACTAAATTTTAATTCAAAATTATAAAAACTTACTCGGAGGGGGCTTCCCTCGCCGTTTAATGTTCCTGTTTATCAATTGCGAATTGTGTGTATAAAATTACCCTCAGTTTGGTGAGGTTTCATGCCTTTTTTTGGAACCAACGAAATAAGTGAAAATTGACATTCTTCCTTTAATTTCGTCCATTAGGGTGGCCAATTCGTAAGTTTCTCTTTTGTCAATCGAAATCAAAACCTTTGACCTCCGAGGTCAAATTCGAATCTGGGTCAAATCTAAATTCGAAAAAGGCCACAGAGGGGTGCAGAAACCGCACCTCCATAGTGGTTCTGCCGGCAACCAGATCAAGTAGCGGGAGCAGAAAGGAGATTCAACCAGTTGCTGTTTCCACAGTACCAGTGTTCGTCAGCGGGGCTACAACAGCCGGGGCAATGAGAGCATCCAGAACCACATCACCTGAAAGTGCATCGCCTCAAGGCCGCTGCGGAGCTGTGACAAAGGACAGTAAATATATGGTTTTTCTTTACTATTCTGTTCATGTAACTTTTATTTGGGAATCAAAATTATTATGATAGCCTAATAATCAGGCATGTGGTGGGAGGGGGGTGGTTGGTTATTCTGGTGATTGGGGTGTTGGTTCTAAAATGGTGAATTTTCCTTTTCTTCCTTTTTTGTCTTTTCCTACACTTGGCCATGCAGGAGTTCCCATACTCTACCTGCCTTTCTGTGGCTCTCTTTTTTTTTTGTTTGTTGTTTGTGTTGTTTCTGTGATTTTTTCGGACGTCACATTAACTTATATGGCGACCGTGACAGGACACTGTGGGGCATGTCTCATGGTGTTCAGTGACCGGAAGCTGCACCCCCGTCCGTAGGCTCTCACGCCCCATTTTTTTTTCTCTGAATTTTTCAACCCAAAATTTTCTAAATTTTTCTGTTTTGTTTTCCGTTTACTTTATACTATCACAATCCATTGCCACTGCCACTAGGTAGTCCGTACCCCTAATTTTTATAAACATTTTTCACCCATTCATTTCGGAACAGTGTCTTCCTGCATGGCTAAAGTGATTTGGCAACTAGTAGTTGCATGTGTTCATATGCCCCCCTGGCAGGTATCTAGTCCAGGTTCGGGGCCCAAAATTCGTGCACTGTGTTAGGAACCAAGGGTGTAGTTTGGTCGGCATGATGCTGGTTCGCCAGAAAGTGTCTTGTACCCCTCCCCTTGCCTCTCACATGCAGGGTGGATGTCTCCCTAATGCATCCGGTTGTGTGTTTTCCTAAAACACTCTGGCGACTGTTGTAGACCGACCTTGGCATGGTCCTTTTCCTAAATTTCCCAAATTGTCTCACCATGATAGGCTGGCACCTTAACCCAGTCTACCTCCACCTCCTAACCACCACGCCGTTTTTGAAAATCAAAAACAAAACTAATCGAGATCAAGTGCAGTTCGTCACTTAGCTTTATTAGCACCAAATCTTTGTGTAAAAAATATTTTTATCTGCCTCTGTTCACCAAAGTGGCTTTGGCCTGTAAAAATAAACAAGCCTCAGTGCTCGGCACATTAATCGAAATCATAAATCCTTTTGGATATCTTTTTTTTTCATATTTTTGCATATTTTATTTATTGTGTATCTTTGCATTTATTTATTTATTGTGTATTTTTGCATTCTTTTATTTATTTATTTATTGTGTATGTATGTACCCCAGCCCTTGAGCAAGGCTGAAGGTCCAAAATAATTAAAATTTGGTGCCTTTTTAAGTTTTGGTAAATTTTTCGGCGGCACTTCCTTTCTATAGGCTGTCGCGCCGAAATACCCCTATTCCCAGTAACCACAGGTTTTCCCAGACGAAAATTAATTATTTAGTTTAACTTCTGTCTGCCCAGCTCTTAACTTAACATCACCTGTGGTCCCTCTCGGCATCTACATTTTTTTTGTGGTTACCCTTTTAATTTTTTTCTAGTCATTTTTTTCCCTCGTTGTTCATTTTCTTTTATACCAATATTCCCCATTGTAAAAATAAACTAATACTCTCGAAGGAAAAGAAAAAGAAACAAAATAATCGGACGCAGCAAAAAATTTGGCAATTCTACTGTATTTTAAAGCCCCCAAAACAAAAGCCGCGATCTGACATCAAAAAACATTCGTAATTTTTCGTCCCGAACTAAAAAGTGATCGAGAGTATTTTCGTAAATTATTAGGACGACGAACCTTGAAAAAAAAAAAAACAAAATTCTTCCGCATTCCGTACGATAGACGCTGGCCCGTTTATCGTGAATTACGAACAAAAGAATATTTCTGATAAATACGATACGAACGGCTATCCATTCACGAACGTAATATTCCCAAGTAAATCGCGTAAATACGTAAATCAATTGTATTTCAGCACGAAAAAAAAAAAAAAACACTCGTCATTCATTAATACGTCGAGTGCTATCAGCAACAGTAGCCGTCCACACTTCGAAAAGCCCCGCTGACGAGCGACTTGACCTACTGCACCAGTGACCCGAAACATCGCCGATAAGCCCGATAGCGCCGAATACCAGGCGTTCAAAAAACGCGCCGTGGTACACAGGGTGTTCCGAAAACGCGCGTGTCCGGAAAACTGCTAAAGGAGAAAAGTTCGTCTTGAAAAGAAAAAAAAAAAAAAACACAGCGGAATAACTGTTGCGACCTACCTACATCAAGAGATGGAGGAGCGGCAAGGACCTCGCCTGAGTCTGCCCCATAGGTCCGACCCTACCCCTAGGGAGGAGGAGCAACAACAAAAGGATGATGACTCTGTCAACCCCACTGTTGTCCTCCAGACTCCCAAACACGTTCAAGAACTACTCAACGAAAATCGGGAATATCGTGCCCGATACCAACAAGAGAGGGAAAGCAGAGCCAGGTACCAGGACGGTATGGAATACTACCAGAACCAGTACCGCGAATCCTGCGCCCAGCTTAAGCAGATGCAAGCAGACATGGAGAGATTCCGAAAGGAAATCAACGAGATAAAGAAGAACGCCGTTCACCACATTATCTCCGAATCGATAGCTACTGCCCCAGAAAATACGGACCAGTTCGAGAGGAATGTAAATGTTCGCTCATCGGCCATCGTCGATGTCCTCAATAACGACATTCCGTTGGAAGAACGAGTGGAACGAAATGACGAGCCTCTCAATCTGAGTCGAACGGATCTGCTTCGCATACCACGCAGATTGTCCATCCAGCAGGGCGGAGCTGATCTGCAACAACCAACAACGACGGCGCCGTTCTGGGTCAACCATCCGCCACCGGTGATGAGCAATCCGTTCATCCCCATAGGGGTTGATCCCAGACTAACCAACGGCGCCCACTATGGAATACCACAAATGACACCATTCTCAAACGCCGCCATGTCAAATAGCCTAGTACCTGCCACACCACAAACGGTACCACCCCTGCTGTCATCTTTTCACAGTTTGGGAGGGGCAGAATCTGCCGCGTTTGTGGGGAATGGGTACGATCCAATGGCATACTTGCGCGGTTATCCCCAAACGTACCATTCAGGGGTATCTGGTACCCCCTCGTATGGTCCAGGTGTTGAAACGTCACAAGCCGGAACTGCAAACGATCCAATCACCAGTCAGCGGAATCCACCTGGCCATCAACCGACACTGAACCAAGGTCCTCCGATGACGGGACTACGCAGACCGCAACAAAACCAAAACACGAATCTACGAGTGTTCGATCCATACCACTTGCCAAAATACCAAGGCGCGTGGGACTCGAGGAACCCCTGGGTATTCATCCAGGAGTTTGAGAATTGCACGAGCAGCATGTCGGACGATCTCCAGCGGGCTCAAGTCTTCAAAAACTGACTTGACCGCGAGAAGTTTCCGACGGCATCAGGGTACCCTTATCACCTGGGCTACCTCGCCTGCAGGCAGAAGTTCCTCGCCACTGAATGGAACCATGCCACGCGAAGCCGACAGGCTCGAACGGTCTTAGCAGCCAAGTACGACGCCACACGCTACAAAACGGAAGTCGACTTCATCATAGACTGCTACACTAAGCTGCACGAAACTCAAACCGTGCAGATCATCGACATAATCCAGGCGATCCATGAGAAAATGCCGATGTGGCTCCGTCCTCATGTACCGCTAACAGCGTACCACACGCTGGAGGGATTTATCGATATGGTTAAGTTCGTCGAATCGGTGTACGGTCCAACGTCCGCGCCTACAGCAATAGCGTCAGTGCCCAAAAGAATCTGGACGGCGCCAGAAAACAACGCCAGGTATCCAGCTAAACCGAGGACGGATGGATCGACTACAAAACCCAAGTCAGATCCCATCAATGTGGTCCAGGACAACGAGGAAGACGAGTACGACGTCACGTACCCTGAATCGGACACGGAGTCGGGAAACGACTCGCGGCGGCCGTAACTGCCCATACGGACCGCCCTCCTCAAAACAAAATTGGGCAGAAATCAACCAAATCTTCTTCCAACGGGGAGAAGAAATCTGACTCGAATAAGACAAAAGTTCTTCATGACACTGGGCAACTTCCCGACTGGAAGGAATACCGCGTTCTCGGAGACGCATCTGCTCTCAGCTGGCTAATGCAATCTAAATTGTCGAATGCAGCCACGCTGGGAAACAAAATAGCGGATATGAGAAACAATAATCGTATCTCCAAACTCTACGCAAGCGCCTCGTCCAGAATCAAGGAAAATGACATGATCATCGTCTGTTTCGACGAGCACTTCGTGCTCCATCCCGACCATGAAGATCAAGCGTTTGAAGACAAACTCCGGGAGTTGGCTCACCTAATCGTTATAGAGAAAAAGGCGAAGCAGCTGATCTTGTGTACCATTGCGCCTAACCTGTCGAAGGCAGCAGAACCAGTGTACCGAGCGAGGATACGCAATGCCAACAGCCGAATGTGGAGAGTTCGAGGGGAATACCCCAGGATGTACCTGCTCGACCTGGAACGCCATTTGATGGTCGACCCCGTCCCAAAGGTGAGTCCGAGCAAGGTGAATGACCCACTGGAGGTGACACTCCCCACTCCTCGAACTTATACGAAAAACGAAGTCGCGAGGATCGACAACAAGCTGACGGAACTTATCCGTAACACAATCGATAGGAAAGTCAACACCAGTTCCTCGATGCTTGTCAAGAAACTGTTTGCGGAAGAGTTCACTCCAGTCGAGATACCACCCGAGGAGTTGAGAATTGAAGAAACAACTGGTGGCGAGGACGAAATCGCCACGAACATGATCCAAGAAATAGGGGTCAAAACCCAAGCGGGGTCTGGGGGAGCAACTGTGTGCATCAGTGTACTAGCTGACCAGTCGCGCCTTCTCTGTGGCAACGTCATGGAGGAAACACTACAGGATCTAGAGGATGAAACAACCGTGGAAATCCCGAACAAATACCGGGTCGAAGACTTACCTCCTGCCTTCTACGTCCCCGTGGAGATGGGCATAGTGGAGAAAGTCTACCACTTCTTCCTCGACATAGGATCTTTGTACTCCATCATGACGCTTGAAGCTTTACAGCAAATGAAGAAGGAGCATCCAGAAACTCGCTTCTACCGGTTAAAAGTGCCCTCTTATCGAATAGGCCCTTGCGTTGGCCGTACCGCCATCGTTGTTGTAGGAACAGCAGTGATTTCCTTCACGATGACGGACGACAAGGGGAGCAAACATACGTACACCACTGCAGTTCGCGTGGTGAAGAACTTCAACACACCGCTCCTGTTGGGCCGAACGTTCATGGCAGAATACGACGTCGTTCCGTGCCTCACCAAAAGAACGTTCACCGCAACGACACCCGATGGTCAGGAGAGAATCCAATTCAAAGGTTCTGAGCCGGCGGATTGGTCCCAGACCAAACAGGTTGCGTTGCTGGACTCAATCCCACTCACGGCTGAACAGGAAATCAACAACATTATCGAGTAGGTAGAGTTGCCATCCACGTATAAGGCCACCTTCGTCGACATACTGAAGAAGCATCACGAAGTCTTTCGACATCGTGTCGGAAGGTGCAAATACTACACGCACAAACTCGTGATGAAAGAGCCGGTCAAGGAAATGCGTTTCAATGGTCGCTCCATCCCCCACACACAGGTGCCTGGCGTGAAGGAAATCATCGATGGATGGATCAAGGACGACATTGTCAGACCAGCTCCCAGCCGGTACATATCCCCACTAGCGGTGCATCGAAAGCCGAATGGAGAAGTGCGAGTCTGTCTCGACTCGCGCGCAATAAATAAGTTCATGAGCATCCGGGGAGATACAGTGCCCCCTATAAACGAGATCAAAACGAAGTTCTATGGTGCCAAGTGGTTCACAAAAATAGACCTGCGAAATGGATTCTTGCAAATAGGCCTAGCCGATGAAAGCAAGGAGTACGTTGCCTTTAGCTTTCAGGGTCAGCCGTATGTCATCCAAACGCTTGCGTTTGGATTGAAAGACAGCATGCAGGCTTTCATTGCGGCACTAAGAACAGTTCTCGGTGACCTTGATGATTTCGTAACAGCGTATGTCGATGACATACTTATCTTCTCTCCCACTATCGAAGAACATATCCGACATATTGGAATCGTGCTCGAAAGACTGCACGAAGCGGGACATACAATCCGGTTGGATAAATGCTCATTTTTCCAACAGTCCGCCAACTACCTCGGATATATAATCAATCAAGAAGGGATCAAACCTGATCCGCGTCGCGTCGAAGCAATATACCAGTTCAAGCAGCCTCGAAACAAACATGAGGTGCAGAGTTTCCTCGGCGTGATGAACTATTATCGTGCTCACATAGTCAAATGCGCAGAAATTGCAGCTCCTCTCCATAACCTGACAAAATCGACTGTACCATTCAAGTGGGATGTGGAGGAGGAAATGGCTTTCCGTAGGCTCAAGAACGAGATTGCGGAATGCGTGATGCAGGCCCATCCCGATTGGACCAAGAAATTCGTCGTCATCACTGATGCTTCGGACGTGGCTATCTCCAGGATGGTCCTCCAGTATGAAGAACGTTCCGTTGAAAAAGATGGAACGACCTCCACCAAACTAGTCCCGAAAGTCATTGCGATGGTCAGCCGGCTTATAAAAAGCGCTGAACGCAATTATTTTCCTTACGAAAAGGAACTACTTGCAATAATATACACTTTCAAAAAATGCGAGTATCTTCTGGTAGACCGAGATGTTGAAGTACAAACAGATCACAAGGCTCTCCAGCATCTTCTCCAACATCAAGACGCATCGCCACGAGTTGCCAGGTGGAGAGAATACCTGTGTATGTACAACATCTCGGCAATAAAACATATTCCTGGCAAAGACAACGTCGCGGCTGACGCGCTCAGCAGGTTCACTCGTGTCTCCGATCACATCAACCACCAACCAGCCGAGCTAATGACGGTTGTTATGCTAACGGACGTGCGCGGGGAAATCTCCATGGAAGAATTGTTAGGAAACCTGCCAGAGATGCAAGAAAACGATCCTGAAATCACACGACTGGTCGAGTCCAAGTCCCCTAGGATCGAAACCCAGAAGGGTGTAGTCTACTGGAAAAACAGGGATAGCATCTCTCGCATGCTTTTTCCGAAAGAGGTTCGCCCAGCCCTCATACAATTCTACCATGAGGATCACCAACATCCTGGTGCCCGGAAAACGCTAGATATCGTTTGCCGACATTTCGACTGGCCATACTGCAAAGAAGATGTCGAAAAGTATTGTGCCAGATGCATCGATTGCCAACAAGCAAAAAACTCAAACACCACACTAACGAGCGGTTTCAACTCCGTTGTCGCGGAAAATACCGGAGATCTTGTAGCCATCGACATATTCGGCCCTTTGCCGCAAGGGAGGGGTACTGTGTCTAAGATCATTGTGATAATGGACGTATTCACAAAACTTACCCGCCTCTACCCAGTGAAGATCGCTTCAACAAATGCATGCATTGGGGCAATGGAGAAATTCATTGCTGAATACGGCCCAATACGAAGCATATTGTCGGACAACGGTCCGCAATTTAGTTCAAAATTCTGGACAGATCACTGGACGAAAAAGACGTATCGCCGAGATTCACCTCGATCTATACTCCATCGTCCAACCCTGTCGAAACAAGGATGAAAACGATAGGAGATTGCCTCCGGATATTCTGTCCGACGCAACATTCGAGGTGGTCCATGTTCATCCCACAGATTGAACATAGGCTAAACTACGTCGAGCACGCAACAACAAAGTTCACCCCTATCACGCTCATGAAAGGAGTGAAACTCGACGTAGAAGGCGATCCGGTTCCCATGCGAAACGAAGAATATCTTCAAGTCCTCAAACAAGCTCGAGCTAACTCAAAAAAGGTCATCGAAAGACGCCGAGCAAACCACCTCAAGGACGCTCGCATAACATCACTGGAACCAGGACAGAGAGTCTTCGTCAAGAACTTCACCCTGTCCAGCAAGCAACAAGGGATAGTTGCGAAATTGAACTTCAAATGCATCGGTCCGTACACCATCATTGGGGAAACCGGAAATGGCGCCTACAAGATGGAGGATGAAAATGGCCAAGTCATTAAAAGGAATATCCGCCACATAAAATTGATGCGATCCCAACAGTCTAGGCCCGAGTCCCAACAGTCAACCGAACCTGCTCCAACCACGACAACTAGCGCTCCGATAAGATCTGCCAAGATAATCAAGAAAAAGGCAACGATGAAACGAAACATCGATGAACCGATAAGCACAGGCACAGGAGCACAGACCCGCACCCAGACGAGAAAAATAAATCAACAACGTCATTCGTGATTTAAGTTCGACACGCGACGGCTACAAGTGATATTGGCAGTTAAAAATAACAAAATAAAACGGGCATAGTGCGATAGATTCGAAAATAGTGACAATAAGTGATCTTGCAGCGAAAAGTGAATCCCTAATTGTGTCGGTGCGCTCTAATCCCTGAATATAACGATCTGCGAGAAAATTACGTGAAATCAAAATGGCCGTGCGCGATGATAAAGTGATGGATCTCCACCTAAACGACAGGGCCGGCGTCCGATGGACAGCAAATGGAAACACGGTAAGGGACCTCGAGGTAATAAATTACGAACTCGATATGTGCCACCTAATTTTGAAAAGCGAGATTAAACACGCAAAAGAGCCCGTGCCAGGTCTAGTCGGTGTGATGGAAACGATAGTCGACGTCCAAGTCGACCTGAAGCACGTAAAAAATACGATTAAAAGTGTCGAACCAGCATGCCGACACGTGTTGGAAAAAGGGAACAGGATCCGTGAAGTGCTGCCAATTCAAAACGAAGAAATCTACGCCCGTCAACAGATCGAGGAGAGGGAGCTCCGACAATTATGCGAGAGACTCATGAGGGATAAACAAACCGCGTTGTTAAAAATTGCGGAAGGAGTCAAAAAACCAACCACTCCCTCCCCTGACTCGACGTTGGAGGTGGAAGAGCCGCCCGCACACACACCATCTACGGGAAAACGAGTTCGATGGGCGGAAGAGATGGAGGTGGAGGACTGTGAATGACCCAACACTCCCCCCAACCGTGATGAATCCCTTTCACCGGAACAATCAACCTCTCCGCCAAATGAAGATGAAATGTCCGTCCAGGTTAGGACCGAGAACCTTGAAAACCAAACTCCCGCCGCACCGCCCACACCACGCAGAATGACGAAAGGTGAATTGAAAGCCATCCTGCCCCGCACCTTCATCATCAGGCTGGGGTTCCTGAATGGCGGGTTCCAGCAGACCGAGACCCTAGTCCACGTCGATTGGTCGTTAACTCACTCCATAACCAGCCCCAAAATTGCCGGGGACTTGTCGAGAACGAAGGTACCGAAATACGTAGGCCATTTGGCGTACGGAAATGTACGGATTCCGCAGAGTGACGAGGCCGTCCACCTGTTCCTCAATTTTCACAACAACTGGGACACTTTCATCGACGAACAAGTGTACGTGATCAAGAACGAGAGATTTGACCAGAACCGCCTCATTTTAGGACAGTCCTTCATCAGAAAGTACGTGCTACAGGCAACCCACACGTCCGGCCCGAGGCGACGGGGTGATATCATCTTCATCGACGACAAGGGACTCGTCTCGAAAGGTTTCTACGAGCCGAAAACGGGAATGTATTGAATTAACCCGGAAGCCGACCATCTCCCTTAAGGCAATTGCTCGAAGTATGTAAATAAGCACTTATCAGTTCCTTCGCCCAGTCGGGGCTATGTATTTTTTTTTTTAAAAAAAGTTTTTTTTATAATTTGTTATTATTTTCGTAAAAGACCTCATAAGTCTTTAAGCGTGCGGCCGGTAAATGATAACCAGTTTTTTTTCCTTTCGTCGGCGCGGAGTCATTTTCCATTTTTCTCTATTTTTTTTTTTTTCTCGGTTTAAATTTCGTCGTTAGCCTAATTTGTTTAGTTCTAGCCTCCTCTCTGGGGCCAGCCGAGGGCGAGTGCCTATTTTGTTTTTCTTTAAGAATACATGTTTGTTTATTTTGTGAATTCATTTTATATGTCTTTTGCGTGTGTTACCTCTTTTAACATGAATTTCGGTACGTCTTTCAACCAATTCCTTCCTTTTTTCTTTTTTTTTTTTCTCTCTTTTCCAAATATTTCCTCGTGTCCCACTCGCAAAATTTGGGGGGGGGGGTTAATGAGATGCCCAACCTGTATTTTGCCCGTTAATAAATTACGTCGATTCCCGCCTCTGGTCCCCTGTTTTTTTTTCCTTCAAAAATATTATTCCCCTTTCTACTCACAAAGTCGCCGAAATATTTTTTTTCTCGAATTATTGTACACGTCTATTTTTTTCCAAATATTACGACTTCTCGCCTACGTATTTTCTCTCGTACACGGCTAGGCTACACAAACTTTAACATGTTTCGCCTGTCCGTGGTACCTATTATTTAACGCTTAGCCTAGCCGTGAATTATACGTACGTTTATACAATAGCCTATGTTTGATACCTGTATTGGCTTGCCTAAACATCGGCGGTCCGTTCGGTTGCTCGCCTAACGGACCGAAAAATACGTTAAAGTTTAAATTTAAATGCAACGGCCAAAATAATTTATCTTCTTTCACAGGATTGGCTGTAATTTTATAGTAGGAAACGTGTACGAGGCGATGCAATTGGTGGTGAGTTTTGGTGGGAATTTCTCTCGATGCTTGGCGCGATCCTTACATTCTTAGCCTATAGTTAGTTGAATTTTAGCAGTCGGATCGCGCCGTTTAGAGGTTTTCGCCTCGAAAGTGTTGATTTTTGGCCACTAAATTTTAATTCAAAATTATAAAAACTTACTCGGAGGGGGCTTCCCTCGCCGTTTAATGTTCCTGTTTATCAATTGCGAATTGTGTGTATAAAATTACCCTCAGTTTGGTGAGGTTTCATGCCTTTTTTTGGAACCAACGAAATAAGTGAAAATTGACATTCTTCCTTTAATTTCGTCCATTAGGGTGGCCAATTCGTAAGTTTCTCTTTTGTCAATCGAAATCAAAACCTTTGACCTCCGAGGTCAAATTCGAATCTGGGTCAAATCTAAATTCGAAAAAGGCCACAGAGGGGTGCAGAAACCGCACCTCCATAGTGGTTCTGCCGGCAACCAGATCAAGTAGCGGGAGCAGAAAGGAGATTCAACCAGTTGCTGTTTCCACAGTACCAGTGTTCGTCAGCGGGGCTACAACAGCCGGGGCAATGAGAGCATCCAGAACCACATCACCTGAAAGTGCATCGCCTCAAGGCCGCTGCGGAGCTGTGACAAAGGACAGTAAATATATGGTTTTTCTTTACTATTCTGTTCATGTAACTTTTATTTGGGAATCAAAATTATTATGATAGCCTAATAATCAGGCATGTGGTGGGAGGGGGGTGGTTGGTTATTCTGGTGATTGGGGTGTTGGTTCTAAAATGGTGAATTTTCCTTTTCTTCCTTTTTTGTCTTTTCCTACACTTGGCCATGCAGGAGTTCCCATACTCTACCTGCCTTTCTGTGGCTCTCTTTTTTTTTTGTTTGTTGTTTGTGTTGTTTCTGTGATTTTTTCGGACGTCACAAGGTTGTGAAAGAATTTGCTCGTGCAGAGACATCTTAACTCCTTTTTTTTCTGATTTATTTGTGTAGAACTGTCTCAAATCCAATATAAGCTGCTATTGCACCAATATTTTTATTTAGTGCTCAGTGCAAAAGTAGCTTATGTGGGACATAAGATACCCCTGGAATATAATTTTAAATCTTAAGTCCCTTAATTTGGAAGAAAGTAATCGAATTTTAATTTTTTTGTGAAGAATATCTTTACTTCTTTCCTCTTATTAATGTACTATAATTAGTTACATATCACATTGCAACAACTGAAAAATATCAACATTTCTAACTTGCTTTTCTCTCTCTTGAAAAATAGTATTTTTGGACTTAGGCTAGTTTCTTTCCAGGGTGAAAACTATATCGATAATTTCATAAAACATATTTTTACAATGCAATATCCAATTAAGGAATAAATAAAAAAAGAATAATTCATTAATAAATTAATAATAATTATTAATCATTAATTCATTTTTCACTTATTATCAACAATTTACTACGATTCATTATTGTGGAATACCTCAAGTCGTGAGAAAGGATTCCACGTTACAGTGGTGGAAACTTTCGTGTTGCAAATACAACACGCGGGTTCTACCTACTTGTTAATTTTATTTCAGAAAAAAAAAACTTAATGTTTTCGTTCACATCCATATTTGGGTGCAGAGGGTGGGAATTTTTATCTATTAATGAAAAACATTTGACGGTTTTGCTGTCTCATATTTTATGGTAACACCATTTTTAAGCAGGTATGGTACTTACATACTTGTTAGTCTCTTAAACGTTTTCGAGGGTAGAATCATGAAAATTTTCAAAATAGGCCTACTGAAGGGTAGTACCTATACCTACAATCATAATTTTGTCTCTTTCTATAAAATGTTTCATTTGATTTTCAGAAAAATTTCCCCTCACTTTGGAAACTACCTCTGTGCCAACATAATTTGTTAATGAGTCGATATTCACACAACCTTTCCATATAAAACAATTTTTTAAAGAATTACTGTCATTAAATTTATAAACCTAGATACTTAAAAGCTATTTCATTAGCAAAAATAACTTTTTTTAATGAGATCTTGATATTTTTACGTGGATCAGCAAAATTAAGACCCAAACTGAGGCCTAAATTAGAACGTTTGAATAAAATTATTGTTCTTGGTTCTACATAGCCATCTATAGGCCTTAATCATGATCTTGCTCACTAACATTTTTTACTAATATCGATGGCCCCGATGGCCAAGTTGAACATACCATTTAAGCCAGTCAAAGCACATCAGAATCTTAACCTACCAGTAGGTGCCACAAATATCTGAAACTGTTCATATGTTCAAATAAGGAGAAAAGAAAAAAACTCTAGAGCATCAATATTTCGCTGGAAAACCCAGTTCGCCAATTTTCATTCATAATTTAAAAAAAAAAAAAAAAAAGTGAATTCCCAAAACTGAAAATATTGTGGAGATTTTTCGATAATAACCGATACTTGTATCGAAAAGTATCGATATCTGACAAATATCTGTTGAGACCACCAATCCTTCTCCCCTCTCACTCCTACGAACACACGAACATATATCGAATACATTTATTTATATCTACTCGCGGCTACACTGATATACCACTTCCGCCGCTCACTCGTTCATTTCCGTTACCATTCGTTCATTACTCTGAAAATGTACTTTGCTTAAATTAATGTAACTTATGAAATAAACATTCGCTTCTTGGACGTAACTTCAATCAAATCTCTCTTTT
Organism: Ericerus pela; assembly: GCA_011428145.1. NCBI lineage: Eukaryota > Metazoa > Arthropoda > Insecta > Hemiptera > Coccidae > Ericerus > Ericerus pela. The sequence continues at coordinate 72,859 of WOFM01000922.1, forward strand.
TGTTACACCTCTGATCCTCAACCTCTATATGGTAGCATCGCTCGGTAACAATCCTTGTACCTGTAACAAATTTTAAAAAATAATAATTTCAAATTTTTATACTTTTGTGAATTTTCTTTGTGTTTTAAGTCAAATTTTTTTTGAAAAAATCTTTCGTGAATAATTGTGTTTTTAATATTTTCGTAATTTTATTTTGTGTTGGGTAACTTAGTTCCAACTTACCATTTTTTTTTCGAGTCTTAAATTTTTTTGTTCTCGAAAAATTTAATTCCACCTTGAATGCTGTAAACGTTCAATGAGTTTCGTCGTTTGCTGAAAAGGATTTGCCCTGCTTGTGTATAATCCAGCCAAGTGTATCGAAAATTCCAGGACTCGTCGATTGCTAAGTTGTTCAGGAACCCTGCTTGTGTTGCCTGAAAACTAGTAAATTCATTAGTGTCTGCCCTGCTTGTGTATGAACTAATTCGTCGAAGTCATCAATTGGAAGTAAATCGCCTTGAGCCCTCACAAATTGATCTGAAACCAACGTAAAAGCTTCAATTCAACAAAGTCAAAATTGGTATTCATCGTCACAACTCAACTTCATTTTGGCATCATCTTTAAAACTCAAAAAATTTTAACTCACATCTTCATCGAAGTACGTTCAAAACAACCGAAGCGCAATTCAAACAGCAGTTCCAGAGCACCACCTTAATCAATTCCAGAAAACGAACCTGAAAACAAAAAATCGACCGTTAAAAAAGGTATAACTTAAAAACTTTCTGCTGAAAAAGGTAATAAAAAACATATTTTCATATTTTTTTTTCTCTCGTAATTTTTTCGTATATTTTCGTGTTTATTTTCGTGTTTTTCGTGAAACTTAACTCTTTCGATTCAAAATTTAACCTGTATATTTGAAAATACCGTTAATTTCGAATAATTTTGGCCTTTTCAAAATTTTTCTAAGTACAAATTTTGGCAAGTCGTGTGCAAATTTTTGCAGCCACTTTTGTCTTGGAGTGTACAACTCGTGACGTATGCACGGCTCGTTTCGTTCATTCGTTCGAACTTGTACATTAACCTTTTGTTAAGTGCAACGAACCTACGAACGCTTATCTTCGCCCATTCATTAAATACGTTGGCGTGGTTTTTCAATTTCAAACCACCATTTTGTTGCAACTTGAAAATTTTTGCAGTTGCACAATTTTGTCGAAAATAATTAACGATTTTTTTTTTGAATATTTCTCTTCTTATACGAACACCTAAATTAAATTTTTTTTTTATCTCGAACACCATTAATCATTCATTGGAATATATTTTAAATATTTTATTTTTTTTTCTACTGTGAATTTTGTTTTATTTTTTTTTTACGAGTTACCAGTAGAAATAATTTTTGTAATATCTGGTGAAATATTTTTTTTATAAATCACCTTTCATTTTTTTTTTAATTTTCTACAAATTCATTTCGAATTATTTTGTGGATATATAATTTCAAAACAAAATTTTCCCCTGTTTTCAATAATTTTATTCCTTTCTAATTCCCTCGATCTGAAGGTAGCTAATTCATTTTCACCCTCACCTTTTTCATTTTTATTGATTTTAATTAATCATTTTATTGAATATTGAATTCTAATACGAATTATTTTGGGTTAAAAAGTCTTGTTATTTTATTTTTATTTTTTTTTATTGGGAAGCGTCCAGTCTCATCTTTAACGTGTGTGATCTCTTGCCCGCAGTGGACCTACTCGAGACACACACAAGGACAATTTAAATACTATCGTTAAATCTATAAATTGTTTGGTTATCACAGGTACGGCAATCCTAGTCTTGCGGCATTTGCTGGGGATTGACATCCGTTTGTTTATTTTTTTTTTATTTTTTTTTTTTTTATTTTTTTTAGTTCAGTCAATTCATTAATTATGAACACTGAAAATAATGAAAGGATCTCAAATGTTTTCCGTGGAAATGGCTATGAGGGATGGCGTGCAACCATCATTAGCACCCTTATAGGTAAAGGTTGCCATTCCACAATTTTTCCTACTGCTCGAGAAACTAGTTACATTTACACATCATCCGAAGAACGCCTAACATCTAAATGGCTTAAATTTTTCCAAACTCAGAAACGGGCCAAAGCCCACATATTCGAAAGACTTGACAAAAGAATCCTTCATCATGTCAAAACCTGCGATGTAGTTTCTCAAATTTTCGAAATCTTAGATGCTCGATACAGGAATCAAACTGCTACTAACATCATGGTCTTAAAGTCAAAATTTCAGTCCCTTCGCTTCGATCCAAGGAGAGGTACCATCCGTAGATTCTTGGAATATTTTTCATCCATTGTGGAAGAACTACGCGATGCTAATTACCCCCTATCGGAAGCCGATGAAATTGATCAATTAATGATGTCATTGCCCGAAAAGTTTGATACTGTCTTCTCAGAATTCCGCCAATTAGAAGTAGAAAAACGAACTACTGTCAGACTCACAAAAATGATATTAGAAAAATGTGATCGAATTGAATATTCTAATAAAACTTTTCCCGGGTTTGATCAGCCCAAATCTTCCTATCAACCAATGAGTAATAATAGAAAAAATTTTAGAAATTTTCGAAATAATAATAATAACTCGAATTTTTCCAAACCAAATTATAACACAACGAGTTATTTAAACGATCACAAAAATAGTCAAAACAAACAAAATAATTATCCTTCAAAAGATAATGTATCCCAAATGGATATTACATGCTTCAGATGCAACAAAAAAGGACACATGTCAAGGACATGCCCTAATGAGACATCTACAGCTAGTAATACTCCACAAACCCAGAACCAGAACAGTAGCTCGAAACCCCAAATTTCAAATAACACGAACTCCCAGAAAAAGTCCGATGATAAATCCAATTTTCGTGTTAAATATTCTATGATGTTACACTCAAATCTTAATCATTTAAGTTTTGATGACATTGAAGATGAATTTCAATGGCCTAAACCCCCTACAGTATCAAAATCCGCCCCCCCAAAAAACCAACTCCATACGATGTTACTAGATAATGGAGCAGATGACCATATGGTCAATGATATTTCAAAATTAAGAAACGTACGTAAAGTTGACAATTCTCGTAGAGCACTTTGTGCCAAAAAAGGCGTATTTGTAAACCCTACCCACGTTGGATCAATGTACGTTAACGTCTGCAATTCTAACGCAGAATTTTCCACTATTCACCTAAAAGAGGTATATTATGATCCTGATTTAAGCCTTGATATTTGGTCAGGAGCTAAAATCATGGAGTCTGGCATATTCAAAATCATAACAGACACAGATCATGCAGACATCATAAATAAAAACACTGGTGAAATTACTATAACCGCTCCAAAGAGAGGTTCTATGTACTACATTGATTACGAGATAGTTGATGAAGAAGAGGAAAATAAGGTCTATCAGGAGCTTGTGTGTATGCCTGTACCTAGTACGTCTGCAGAACAGGAAGATCAAATAGATGATCCTCCCCAAAATTTTAAAGAACTGAATGAGGCCGGAACAAGCAATCCACAAAGAGAGCAGGAAAACATTGACCATCCCCAAAATTTTGAAGATACCGAAGTGGATACGGTCAATCAGGAGATTTATTCCGAATCTGAGGACGAATTAAATGGAGAGAGTGTCGGAATAAATAGAAAGCACAAGAAAAACATAAACAAAACTAAAACTCTTTGGCATAGAAGATTAGGTCATCTAAGTGGCAAAAGCCTGAAAGCACTATCAAAAGTAGTTATAGGTATGCCCCAGAATTTGGTATTTAAGGACGATGACTTTGCCACTTGTGAAATATGCATAAAAGCAAAATCCACCCGACTTGGTCACCATGGCGTGAGGACTCGACCAACGAGAAGAATGGAAGTAATCTCATCAGACATCATGGGACCCTTTCAAGAGGCATATAACGGAGAAAAATTCATAATAACTTTTATTGATCATTACTCGAAATATACTCTTGCCTTTCCAATATTAAGAAAATCCCAGGCTTTCGATAAATTTAAAGAGTATTATCTATCTTTCAATACAAAATTTCCCAATGATCCTATCTCTGTATTAAGAACTGATCAAGCTAAAGAATACTCCGACTCCAAAATGACACAATTTTGCTCCGAAAAAGGAATCACATTAGATGATGGCGTGGCGTACACCCCCGAATTAAACGCAATAGCCGAAAGGCAAAACAGAACCCTGCTCGAAAGAGTTAGAGCCATATTATACGACGCAAAAATTGATTTTAAATTATGGTCAACAATTGTATTAGCCGCCGCCCATATAATTAATAGAAGTCCGACCCGCGTCAATCTAGGGAACATGACACCCTATGAAAAATTATACGGTACTAAACCCGATATTTCCCATCTTCGAGTCTTTGGTGCTATTGCATATAAACACGTTCCCATTGAACAAAGACAGCAATCAGCAGTCAAAGCCAAGAAGAACGAAGAGGAGCATCTCGACCCAAAATTTTTGCCCAGAGCCCTTAAAACTATTCTGATCGGCTTTTCGAATGTAGGTTATCAGATATTAGATCCAATTAAAATGAAATCCTACAAATCCTGCGATGTTAAATTTGATGAGACGAAAACATTAGTCGACTTCACTGATAAACCAGAAGAACTCCAAGTTAAACCCTTAGAAGAAGAAATCGAGGCAATCTATAGGGTCAATGTACTAAAACAAGCCTCATCTGAAGACTCTTTGTTTATAGAAGATTGCATGCCAGTAAGCTTCAGTGATATTTTCCAAAATCCTTTTAAGAAAGAGTGGCTTCAGGCAATCAATGATGAACTGCAATCTATGTCAGATCTTAATGTGTGGAAAATTGTAGATCGCCCACATAATATCAAACCTATCGACACGAGATGGATATTCACGGCCAAAGCTAATGACAGAGGAGTAATGTGCCCAAAAGCTAGACTCGTTGCCAAAGGCTTTATGGACAGATCCGAGTATACTATGACAGAGACCTATGCACCTGTTGTGCAACTCTGGCTAATTAGGTGGATCTTATCCGTAACTAATCTATTGAATCTACAACTTGTTCAATATGATGTCAAAACAGCCTATTTAAACTCAAAAATTAAAAATGACATCTTTCTTAATATTCCCCAAGGTTGCAATGTCGAAAAATCAAAATTACTGAAACTCGAAAAATCCATCTATGGCCTTAAAACATCAAGTAAAAATTGGATTGAGTTACTGGATTCTCATCTTCAAACTTCCAATTTTACAAAGTCAAAAATCGACAGATGCGTATACACACGTAAAGATGACTCAGATGGCATTGCCTTCATGATAATTTACGTAGACGACATCCTTCTCGCAACTAATCGTCCAGAATGGGTTAATGAAATAACCACTCACTTTGAAACTCGTTTCACTATGAAGGTTGTAAACAACCCAACCCATTTTGTAGGTTTCGAAATAGAAAGAAATCGTGAATCACAAACAATTAAACTTACCCAAAAACAGCAGATCCAAAAGATTCTCCAGAAATTCAAAATGTGTGATTCAAATCCTTCCAAAACGCCTATGGAGACAGGCCTCAAGTTAAGCAAATCTGAAGGCACAGATAATAAAGAATACAGATCTATGATTGGTGCACTATTATATGTATCTAGAGGCACAAGGCCAGACATTTCCTTCTCAGTCAATTACCTGTCCAGATTCCAAAATTGTTCAGATGACACAAAAAAGAACTATGTACGGCGTATCATCCGGTACTTGAAATACACGATCGATCTTGCCATTGTCTACAGATCCAACTCCGAAGGCATATCAGCTTATGTCGATGCATCTTATGCCCCCGACATTGACGATCAGCCTATAAACATGTCTGAACTAGAAAAAGGAAAATCTATAACTGGATACCTCATTACTATGTATGGTGACCTGATAAATTGGGGCGTTCATCGCCAAAATATTCATGCTTCTTCATCCACAGCAGCTGAATTGATTGCTCTTCACGATTCTTTCGAAGATATAGAACTTGCTTGGCTAATAAATCGTGAATTCTTCTTAATTGACACTCCTGTAATTGTCTACGAAGACAATATATCTGTTATTCATGTCATCTCAGGCGGAGGACAAAAACGTCTTCGAGCTCTTATGATCAAATGTTATGGACTTGCTCAGGCCTATAACGACAAAATTTTCACATTCAAACAAATAGCTACTGAAGATCAAATAGCTGACTTACTAACAAAAGCATTATCCAGTAAGCAGCATATCTTACTTACTAGTAAAATCCTAGAATCCCCAAATTGTGATCCTTAAAAAAGTCAACTCCCTTACCAAAATTTTGTCTGAAACATCACAAAAACATAATTCATTATATTTTATCTCTTTTTGCATGTTATTTGTCTTATTACCCAATATAAATTATTTTTGCATGTTACCATATTTATTATATTTTATTCATATTTATTAATCACTATACTTACCATAAACGTCCAAATCAGTTACCATTTTATATATACACTTTTTCAATTTTTAAAATTTATATTTTGTAATTTTGTAATTAAATGTAACAAACTCATTTTATAAACACTTTTGTAACACCCGCAGTCGTGATCGGTTCAAAAGATTGTAGGGGGGTGTTGAGACCACCAATCCTTCTCCCCTCTCACTCCTACGAACACACGAACATATATCGAATACATTTATTTATATCTACTCGCGGCTACACTGATATACCACTTCCGCCGCTCACTCGTTCATTTCCGTTACCGTTCGTTCATTACTCTGAAAATGTACTTTGCTTAAATTAATGTAACTTATGAAATAAACATTCGCTTCTTGGACGTAACTTCAATCAAATCTCTCTTTTTGTTACACCTCTGATCCTCAACCTCTATAATATCTATAATTACATTGATAATTTGTTGCTAGTTTAAAGTAAAAATATTACGAAAGACTATCAATAGTTATCGATATCTTTAACACAAATATCGATCTATCGATGTTTTATTGGTAAAAACCGATTTTCTAGAACTTTCTTGTTTTTCAGTTTTCTCGGAAACTACTAAACCAATAGGCACCAAACTCCTATAAGATCGGTTCCAAATGAGGAATACCATTCTAGAAAATTTTTCCCTTATTCCTTTCGTAGTTATCTCAAAATTTTTTTCAGCATTATTTTCTCCTTTGTTTTATCAGAAACTACCAAATTAATAGGCATCAAACTTCTATCACACCTGCATTTACGTTATGTTAATCTGTCGTGAAAGTTTAAATTCCATCACTTCTGCCCTTTTTTCGACTTCTCCAGGATTCTTTAGTTCTTCAGTTTTCAGGAAAACTACCAAACCGATGAGCACCAAACTTCTTTCAGACTTGTTCCCATATGATTACCATACACCAAACGGGTTCGAGTTCATAAATCACGCAGAAATTTACGCAAATTACTAGCATATTATTATCGTTGACTAAAATCACCAAAATATAAATCAAATATAGTCCATCTTGTATGGTCAGTCCACATTTCAACAAAAATTTCATTAATTTTATGATTCGATTCCACGATTTTAATTCATAAACATGAGAAATCAATTGGCAAATGCCATAACCAAGAAAATTAAATAAGACTACGTCTTCAATTTCCATTTTTTCAACACGACTTCAACGAACGCGTACACAACAATACGTTCGTATCCGTCAAAAGGTCTGCATACGCATCTCCTGATTTTCAATCAACCGACGCGTCAAACAAGTTGCATAATCAACGTGTCACAGGCGTTCTACGACATTTTTATCGAAAACTACTTCTCTTTTTGTCTGCGCTACTATTCATATCCAACACTTTGTTGTAGTTGTGATGCATCGAATTAGTCATAATATTCGAATAAAATAAATAAAAAAAAATTTAAGGATAGCTTTTATTTAACTTTGCACTCTAAAAAGTAGAAAAATAATTTTTTATGACCTACTTAGCTTATTTACTCTTGTAACACAAAATAAAAGCGTGGGGCAAACTTGACTCATCATTATATATTTTCTTCTTCGTGTAAAAAGAAACCTACAAATATTGTTGAAAAACTTTGAATATTAATATGAGTAGCCTACAGACTTCGCTCAACAATCATTATAAATTAAAATTTATCTCCATGCTGACCTAATTCTTACAGTAACGTGTATTATCGGTCATTATTATTAATATCCAAATTATCAAACAACTAATCAAAAACCTTCAAATTATTTGTTTAATACCCTTTTTCAGCGTATAGTTCTGTCTACCTCCATCTACCAACTGGATTTGTATTCTAATTGAAATATTTCTATTCTTTTGCCCCACCCTTTTATTTTGTGTTACAAGAATAAATACGTTAAGTAGGTCATGAAAAATTATTTTTCTACTTTTTAGAGTGCAAAGTTAAATAAAAGCGTATTCTTAAATTTTTTTATTTATTTATTTTATTTTTGACTTTTTAGGAATAAAAAAATGAGGTAATTTGATGTACATCTTAATTTCAATAGTATTTTACATATAATTCACATTTAACACCTAGGCCCATATTCAAAAACATCACTTTTACCTCCCATTGCTTAAACTTCACTTGAAAATGACTTTTGGCACAATTTTGTATTGAAGAGTGCGGTAACATTTTATTTTTAAATTGGAACTCTCATAAGAAATATAATGTTCCCACATTTTTAAGTATAAAATTGTGCAAAAAACTTTTTTAAAGTGAAATTTAAGTGAAGTTAGGTTAAAATGACATTTGTGAAAATCAATGTTGCCAGCTTAGACAATAAATCTCCGAATGGGCAATTTTGGCAACCCATCAGGTGCCTAAAAATGACCACGAGCGAGTAGGCTCTTACCTGGGCAATTTCAAACAATTCGAGCGACGCCACTAGGAGTATTTGATGTTGTTTTTTCTTAATAAATTTTCAACCAATTATCGATAATATATCGATACAAACTACATAGCTTTCTCATAACACATCAAAATATCGATATTTCATTCAACATTAATAAAACAGTTACGAGGAAATCCATGTACTTGTTAACACAGTATCAATAGTTGATGGTAAAATATATCGAAGAACATGATAATGATAAGGTTTTAAATTCATATTTACCTATTTCATATCTAACTGTGCGTAGAAGGCGAGCAAAGAAGAAATTCATTGTACTTTATAATCATATCATAAAGGGAAAATAGGTGGCCTCGGTTATTTTTAGAATTAAATACAGTTAGGCGATACTGGGGATTTTTGGAAACAGTTTTAGCGCTTTCCAGTGTCAAAAACCTTGAAACACTGGTGAATATGGGCCCTAATCTATCAATTTTTGCGACGATTCACAATTCAAATCAAATGAGAGATTCATTACCTTCAGAAATCAATAATCAATATTAAAATAACAATTAAACAATAACAGAAACAGACTGACTAGTGACATACTGAACCATCGCTGTTAAATTAATCAGGATTCAGCGACAAATTGAAGAGAATTCATCTACAAATTCTCTTCAATTTGTCGCTGAACCATAATTAATTTAACAGCGAGAAATCCTGAATTTAACAAACCAGCAAAATATTTAAATAAGACAAACTGTGAAACTAGAAAACAACAAATGTACTGTCGCAATTGTCTCATCAACTTCACTAAAATATTAGGCAATTCTTGAAAATGTTAAGATGGATTGAGAACAGAGATGATAACTGATAAGAGGACAACATCAAAGAGTTTTATGGGTGCACTGTTGGTTACAATGACGTTGGGTCCTAAAATTTTACTGCGGCAAATCGTCTGTAATGATGTTAAAATTCTCAAATTTTCAATATCGATAATATCGATATTTTTTCAAGACAATATCAATATTATCAATATTGTATAGATATTTTAACATCGCTAGTAGGCTAGTAGAGAGTCTTTTGTATTTTTCCGTGAACTTATAATTCCATTCATTTTCTATGTACTATAATTTTCCTAAATTGAATCATTCCCATTTCATATTTTTGTAAAATTAAATTGAAATTTGAAAATTACTTTTTAGTTTTTCCTAATTTCTTTTCATTTTTTCAAGCTTATCCATTATCAAAACCCAAATGTGCCAAATTGATTATGGAAATTGGAGAAAGATTGATATCGATATAATATCGATATTTTAAATTCATATCGATATTTTCGATATTTTATCCATATCAATAATTTAACATCACTAGTCGTCTGTCATACTGATACGGAGACTGATAATTGGTAATGAGAGAAGACTTGTGTTGTTGTTCTTCAATACGGAATTTATAAATGAATTTTCTTTTATTCATCACTTTTAAATTAATCAGCATTTAGCGACAAATCGAAGAGAATTCAATTTGTAAATGAATTCTCTTCAATTTGTCATGATTTCTCTTTGATTTGTCACAAATTCTCTTTGATTTGTCGCGAATTCTCTTCAATTCGTCCCCCTTAAATTAATCAGGATTTGGTGATGAAGAGAATTTGTCTATAAATTCTCTTTGATTTGTCACCATCAAATTAATTAGGATTCCACGACGAATCAAAGAGAATTCAGAGAGGAATCGAAACGAATTCATCTAGGTACAAATTCTCTTCAATTCGTCGCTGTTAAATTAATCAAGATTCAGCGACAAATCGAAGAGAATTCATCTACGATTTCTTTTTGATTCGTCGCCATTAAATTAATTAGGATTTAGCGACTAATTGAAAAGAATTCATCTACAAGTTCTCTTCGATTTGTCACCCTTAAATTAATCAGGATTTGGCGACAAATCGAAGAAAATTCAGTGAGTAATCGAAGAGAATTCATCTAGGTATGAATTCTCTTCAATTCGTCGCTGTTAAATTAATCAAGATTCAGCCACAAATCGAAGAGAATTCATCTACAAATTCTCTTCAATACGATGCCGTTAAATTAATCAAGATTCAATGACGAATTGAAGAGAATTAATCTACGAATTAAGGAATTCTCTTCAATTTATCAACACGTAGGAATTCTTTACTTACTTCTCCCAATTATGGCAATTAACAGTGTTTTAAATTTTTCAGGAATGATATGGAAACGATCTGATAAATAAATAAAAAAACTATTTCACAAAGAATTTGATAAAAAAAAACACACATCAAAATTATAAAGGTCGTCAAGTTGGGCTACCTGGTAACTGGCGCGCTGGAACTAAGCAAAGTGAGTTAAATAAAAGCATATAATAAAAAGGAAGGAGATTGGTGGGAAAATAAAGAAAAAAATAAAAAAGAAGAAGAAAAAATCGTAGTCGTTTCCTGCCGATATCGTATTAGGTTAGGTTATATATATACGTATAGGTATAGGCTACTATATACGTACAAAGGTCCTAACGTGGTTAGAAATTAATTAGCAACAGTTTCTGCCCTTCTTTTCGGTTACCCGCCCCGTACCCGTTTCTCCACCGCGACCATGCAATCACACGCCCCCCTGCGTATCTTTCGCTAACATAGGTACAACAATAGTGCCAACAAACACTTTGTTAACGTTTACTATGCATTTATTCGATAACGTTGAGGATGCGAATGTATGCGTTTGTATAAGACTACTCCCCCTCCACTCACCCACCTATTACACATCATAAATATAAAGGTATACCTATATACGGTGTAGGCTAAAACAAATGCGTGTGTGCGTTTTATGCGTCTTACGTGTGTGTGTGTGTGTGCGTGTGTGTGTGTGTATGTGTTTGAATGCATCGCATCCACTACATTACTGCGTGTGTATAATTTACGTAATCCTTTTCACAAATGAGCTAACGATGCTTTTCCGACATACTTATTCGGATGAAGGACGAAACAAGGGTTGGTTTAGTCAGATACGAAAAGTGGAAAAGGAAAGTTGTTGCGATGCTGGAATGGTTGGTGTGGTGACTGTGGGGCGGAGGGGACGTTTGTTCCAAATTTGATGCAACGACCGATTGGACGACAACGTAGCCATTATAGAATTCACTTATTTAGTAAAATTGGCGAAAGGGGGCTAAATTTTTTTTGCAACTAGATCGTTGGTTAGATTAGGTGGAGACTAGAGATGCTGGAGGAGGAAGGGTGGTTATTCGTTAGTGTGTCCGATAAACGGATATCACATCGATGGAAACCTGATCCGGGCGACTAAAATGAAAATCGAAAATGCCTTTCGTTCGTTTAGGATAATATATTATGACGTATGTGCGTGTGTGTGTGTGTGGGTATGTGTGGATATATAGGAAATTGATTTCGCATTCAGATCGTTATGGCTAAATTAGCTTTTTGCTTGATGCGTGTATAGGGCTACCTATATGCAGTTACGTGACCAACCCCCCCCCCCCGAAATAGGTTTTAGGCATTAACGAAGATTTTCGTAGATATGGTCGACGTCGTCGTTATTGTCGTTTTTCTTTTGGAATTTCTTCTTTTTGGATGGTGCCTTTTTGGTGCATAATATATCAGATAGCTTAGAGAGTTTAGGCGTGCGGTAATTAGCGTTGTAACGGATATAATATGTATACGTCGGTAAGGGTGTTCGTGGATAATTAGGGTTGAAAGGAAAAAATCGTTGACCAGTTGTGAGCTTGTAAAATGCATTGGACGGGGATGATGTAGCATTAGGCTGTGGCAGAAAACGGCCGTTCATTATGTTAATACAAGAATATAGACTATGAGCAATAATGTGGAATGAGTTTCTGCATAAATTTTTACCAACTTCAAGGTTGACGATATGGATCAGAGTCTGTAAGTTTAGGCTCAATGATTTCCACAATTTTTTTCAAAATAATTACAAATCAAATTGCAATTAAGTACTCTATGTAGATATTCAATGACCTAGTGAAGAGGTAGGTTTTGGAAGAAAAATTTCCATAATGCATTACACGTACACAATAAACCAATTGATAGAATAATATTAATTACGAGTTCCTTGCAAAATTATTAAGTGCACTATGAAGAAAAAATGCGAAAACGATACTTAAATAACAATCAGTATTCAAATTTTTCAAAAAATGGGAAGGTAAAACTGCATCGAACAAACTCAGGCAGTAGCGTAGTTACCTTTTCTTGTATAAGGTGGGCCAATGAAAAAAACAGCACGTAATCGTAACTTGACCCACCCACTCAAAAAAAAAAAAAGTACGTGGACCCATAGTCTACACAAATTGTTGTCAACAATAAAATTAAAAAACAGTAAGCTAAAATAAAATATAAAAATTTTCTCAGTTTACATCGATTGCTTTCGTCACTGCCAAGTTTTTGAGAAAGCCACGTGTGTCTTTGGGAGGGCCATGTCCAATGCTGACCCTCCTGTAGTTTCACCACTAAACATAACTATGCAAAATAGTCCAATTATGTGAAGTTAAAATTTCTGAAAAAAGTTTGAGCAACTTAAAAAGCTTTTTTTTAATAGATTTCGTCTGAGCTTCTTAGAAACTACATAACTTCGGCAATAGGTGAACTGCAGACTTCCAAATTAACTGAAAACGATACTTGATACAACAAAAATCGGAACAGAAAATTAAAACTTTTTTTGTTGAGTGGCTTTGAAGTTACGATGTTGCAAATAAACATACACACGTACTCACATACATGCACAAAAACAACATATTTTCCATTCGTAAGTATTACACATTATGGTAGATTTATCAACTTAACAGGGCATAGCAATGTAGTATGAATAAGAGAGACTTGGCTTCATCCAGTACAGTACACCTTTAGTAACGATATGTGCGAACTTGGAGTAATTTTGTGAGCTTTTTGTGACATTTACAAAACACTGTCGAAAAACCTGTTTTGTTGAAAATTTTATTCGCTATAAGTTGTTGCTTGTTGCAAAAATTCTTTTGTATCGTTATTCGAAAAAGAATTAATCACTAAAAACCTATTCGAGGGCATAAAAAGTGGATTTTTAGGGGATGAAACCGGGGCCAGATTTTGGGGATTTTCAGTATCTACGTTCAGAAGGGCATTTCAAACTACCGGTTTCCAAAGAAAAACTTTTTTCTTGATTTTATTGAATAGAACACTACTTTTTTTAAATCAAATTTGACCAACCTATACCATAGGTATCTATCTCAGCTTTTTCAAAATTATTTTAGAAACACAAATAAAACAATCTTAAATTAAGAAACGTTTCCCCTTCATTGATATCATAAGCAACTCAAAATGCCGGTATGTTATCGTATAGGAAAGCGGTGTCTCTCCGATGTGCTCTTAAGTAAAAATGAAAAAAAAAAAAAAAATATTTTATTAGCAGGGACGTAGAAAAAACCTTTTTTATGGGAGGAGGAAAAATACGAAAATTAATTTCCAACTTGAATTTTTAAACTTACCAATAGCTAAAAAAAAAAAAAGAGTCATAAAATTCCACTACTTCCACCAATACAATACAGGCAGCTAGTCATTTTTTCCAACTCTAAAAATATTTTTGAGGGAACCTCTTCCATCCTTCTTTCAGTGGCGGTTCCAGGAGGGGAAATGGGAAAATTTCCCTCTCAAATGACAAAAAAAAAAAAAAAGAAGTAAAATTAAGTGAAAAAAACAAAAATATGACCGAAGAGTTTAGATAAAACTGTAAAAATTAGTTGAGTGGAAAAAAATTGTCATTTCCCCCGCAAAATGATGTTCTAGATCCACCACTACCCCCTTAGCTAATTCCCTGTGTGGGGACTATACTCATATGAGGTATTGGGGGCTCGCACCCCTCAAAAACAGTCGCCACCCAAAGGCTGGCATATATTCGTCTTTAAGACATTAAGCTAATACACATTTGTACATTTGTATGTTTGTACTAGTACGTACGTACTGGTAAGATACATCGCATGGGCTGTGGTCAATTACTCGATAACAATCTCGGTGATGTCACAGACTGGTACCAAACGCGTTGCGTCATTTCTTATTACCTCAACAGAAGCAAGAAACAACGTAACTTATGACATAATACCATACATATATATATACGTATGTGTGTCTGTGTGTGTGTACCAAATCCGATATATAAACTTCAAAACTGACTACAAAATTGCCAGTGTTTGCCGAGGATTTGGCTCTCCCGTACTTACAATGTACGAAGTGGCAGAACACGCTAACCAGTAGAAAACCTTCTACGTGTGAATATCTCTCACAACAAGGTATTCCACACCCTGTTTATAGGTTTGTATTCCAAAGAATATTGGATCTGATAGTAATTTGACTTTAAATTGTAATTTTTTGAAGGAATAGTGGTAATTTTGGAGGGTAAAAGCTCCGATAAAAATAAAATTATAGGTCTCTCTTTATATATGCTTAATATGTAGACTAAAAAGGTACCTAATTAATGTAACGCATTAATGAATTCGTTGCACTTCCCGTATTTGTGGTACAAAGGTTTGATAAAATTCTTAGAAATTTGAAAATAATTCATTTTATTTCTGCAACAAGAAAAAATGAAAAATTACGAAAATTTTCGTCCAATCTTCAACAGAGTCGTGCGCAGCATATTTTCCCCCTTTGAATTCACCAGTGTTGGTAATAGTTGAAAAAATAAAAGTAAAGCTGACATAGTCTGAATTTTAGCTTACTAAAACACACAAAACGAAAAAAAAAAAAAAAATTATTCCAGTAATCGTACTTATTGCCTCCAAATATTATAATCTGACTGGGCTGCATGTATTTTAAACTAAAAATGTAAGTTTATAATTTTTTGATAATTTAGTAGGTAATGTAATAACTAATTTACGAACTAATCAAATTTTTACCACCCTCAGTCAACCTACTAATTAAGCTACGAATATTTTCGTTCGTGTAATACAGATTTGTATATTTCATCTTCCCAGTCTCACCGAAGATCATATTTTTTGTTCACTTGCCAAAAATTTATTTACCTACAGCCTAAATTCTGTCCTAAACGGCCTTAAACTGCGTCCTGACACTTCTAAAGCACTCACATTGAACACCGCTTTTTCGAATGTAGCATATCAGGCATTGTATGTAGGAGAGAATATGCAGATGTAATAAAAGAAAAAAACGTAGTCTACTGAAAAGGAAAAGAAAAAATCCAAAAAATAAAAAACAAATAGGTCATAAGGTAATATTTAGACAGCATGCAGATATGGGCTTCACAACGCTGGAATTTCTTTAAAGATTCATCTTCCTTTTTTTTTTTTGTTTTGTTTTGTTTTGCTTTTGTAACTTTTTCCTCACTAATAAAGAGAAAATACTAATGTATATTATGTATTGGTATAACTATATATATATATATATATATATATATATATATGTGTACTATTGGACATGTGGTATTCGGTTTTGGTCATGAATTACAGCCATGATACTTGATGTGTGCGTGTGTGTGTGTGTGTCCAGGTGTGAGTGTGTTCATTTCGAGTGAACGAAAGTGCATAAAAAATGCACCGTACCATGCATATGCATATGTGCAACATATAGGAACGTGTGTCTTATCCGGTCCGCTTAAAGGAAGCTGTGCCATAGGTAATAGTGATTTTTTTCTTCTAGTGTTTTTTATTTTTTTATTTTTTTTTACTTTGAACATTATTTTTTTTCAAACGTAGGTACCTACGTATAGGTATTATCAGAAGTACCGTTAAAAATCAACAAAAGAACATTCAATATTTTACGATTACAATATTGTGTAATTACCAGTACCTACATGAAGAATATCGTTTTACGGCCTACTTTTTAGTAATAATTTGTTGCGTTAGGTACGGGTTCGAGGGGTGAGTGCGGTAGGGAGGTTTTCAGAAAAACGAGGAGTGCGGCAGACAAGTCGCATATGGTTAATGTGTGGATGTAAACGTGGCCTATGTAGGCATGTGTATATAGGTATTGGCACATTATAGTTACATACGTAAGGGCATACATGTGTAAGTGTAGTATACCTACGACGCAACGTATTAGTCGATATTTTCATTATATTAGCTTCTTTGTTTTTTAATCTTTCGTTCGGATACGTGTCCAGTTATTTTTTTCATACTCTCAAAAATATGTGAACTTCGAGGCATTAAAACGGCGAACAACGAAGCGTGTAATTTTGGTCGCCTAATAATGTCACTGATCGTTAACGTCGAAATGTCCGGGTGGGTATCGGTGCAACAGAAACAACTGGTGTTGATAAATGAATTCATAATTATTTTTATAGTGCAGAACGAATTGGTCGTTTAATTGGTCCAGTTGGATGGAGAAAATATATCAAAAATAAATTTAAATCGTTGATTTTCTTCGGAAACTGCACCTTAAAAACCTGTTTCTAGGAAATCAAATTTGACTGAGTCTTAGAACAACCCAGTTGGGCACCACTCAGGTGAAATCTAGTTAAAGGAGTTATTATTACTGAGTAACTGGAGGTTAATGCTCTTTTATAATAAGTGATCAAAACAACGCTCTCTTCATCACCAACTGGTGCCATGGCTGAGTGTATAAGGTGCTGTATTTTGGTTGTGACAATTGAGTTATGTTCCTGTCGTGGTAGGATACTTAAAGTGGTGACACCAATACGATAGAAGGTACCATAGAGCATTCTCCCTGTATAATGCATCTACTCGCCATCCCATAATATGATGGTGTTGAGCACACTAACAGTGGTGGGTTAGCATCCACTGTTCCCTACCCTTCCACTTGGTCCACCTCCATCTATCATACTGCGCTTCACTGTACTCATGCAATTGGTGTGGTTGCTGCACACGCCCACATATTGGCATATGCTCTCATCATCACCAACTGGTGCAGTGGCTAAGGCCCATATTCACAAATGTTACTTTAACCTCCCTTCACTTAAACTTCACTTAAAAATGACTTTAGGCATCATCACCAACTGGTGCAGTGGCTAAGGCCCATATTCACAAATGTTACTTTAACCTCCCTTCATTTAAACTTCACTTAAAAATGACTTTTGGCATCATCACCAACTGGTGCAGTGGCTAAGGCCCATATTCACAAATGTTACTTTAACCTCCCTTCACTTAAACTTCACTTAAAAATGACTTTTGGCACAATTTTGTATTTAAGAGTGTGGTAACATTTTATTTTTTCATTGGAACTCTCATAAGAGATACAATGTTCCCACATTTTTAAGTACAAAATTGTGCAAAAAACTTTTTTAAAGTGAAATTTAAGTGAAGGGAGGTTAAAGTAACGTTTGTGAATATGGGCCTAGGTGTATAGTTTTGGTGGTGACAGTTAAGTTTAGTTCCTATCAGGCAGTTTATTTCCTCATATCAGCAAGATACCTGAAGTAATCTTGATATAAAGTGAACGTGTTAGTATGTAAAAATATGTGTCACGTTTTCAGATGGAGGCATTTATTTGACTGAGAAATTTTCTAGATACATGCATCCTCATACAAAAACATAATGCATCTCTTTATGTCGAGGCACATTCACTTTCTCTTGCATGTAAATGCTCACTTTAGAACCTTGGTGTGTAATATACCATTACTCCTGTCTCTTGATTATAATCACTTAACATTACAAACGAGCTGGGGTGGTTTGGCTACAAGTGCACAGAAGCATGTTAATTGGGCTAAACCAAAATGAAATATCAAGATTTTTATTATATAACCAGTTATCTTCCTAACTGAAAAAATTTGGTCTCATTTAACATAAACTTTTATTAATTTTTTTTTTACTTTTTTAAAATCAGTTTCTATACCTACCTTTAAAATCTATAAAAATATTACCATTTCCACGTTTGATGCTCCAAACTGATGCGAATCTTAGATTATATTAGGTTTGTAAATGTATATAGATATTTAAAGTAAACACAAAAATTTATTTTCTCATTTCACCTGGACTCTATATCTTTTTAGATCAATTAAATGCCCATACCGTATGTTCTTTAAATCAATCTTATCATCTTTTTTTAGTCTGATTAATTTTGAAAATTGTTGATAGTTGTTAACTAAAATAGCAACTTTTTTAGAATTTGTTGAATGTGGATTTGTCCATATTTGGTTCTGTGATTTGACATTTTTCTAAAGGGATGATGCAATACAGTCGAGCCTGTCATTCCTATGCAACTTATAGGTACCAAGTGTGTCAGATTGAAATCATCAGATATGGTGAGTCTTGGCATAACACATACAGAAAACTTCGTAAAATATGAACACAGGTACAAGCCTACTTGTATTGAAACAGGTTTGATAGGACTTTGGTGCTTATTGGTTCAGTAATTTCCAAAAAAATGAAAAAAAAAATATTTCCAGAAAATTTCCAGAAAATTTGTTTTAATTAATAAAACATAGGTAGATCGATATTTTTGTGAAAGATATCGATAACTATCGATAATTTTTCATAATTTTTATACCTAAAACTAACAATGAAATATCGATGTAGCTACGGATATTTTTGTCAGATATCGATAACTATCAATACAGATATTGATTATTATTGACATTATTTTGCAATTTTGCAAAACACAGAGGTTATAAGTATAAAATTTGTAAATAAATATTTAATTTTAGTTTAATTCAGTTTTTTTTTTTTTTTTTTTTGGTATAAACGTTGATTGATTTGTTACAAATTAAAGGTTTTCTAACTTTTCAGTTTCTTTTCATAGTCTTAGGCCCACATTCTCAAACGTCACTTTAACCTTCCTTCATTTGAACTTCACTTGAAAATGACTTTTGGCACAATTTTATATTTAAGAGTGTGTAACATTTTATTATTACATTGGAACCCTTTGAGATACAATGTTCTCACATTTTTAAGCATGAAATTGTGCAAAAAAAAATTTTAAAATGAAATGTAAGTGAAGTGAGGTTAAAGTGACGTTTATGAATATGAGCCTTAGTGAATTACAGCCCTAAAGCGCTTCTTCTCAACACTTTGGTTTGTACTGACCTGGCAACACTGATCAATTTGTTATTAGGATGGAAATAACGAAACATATGTAGTTGGCACATGCACCTTGAATTTTGACTGAATAATTTTCGTTGAATTTTGTCTTAGAAAATCGGGTTGTATGTTTATTATAATGATGTTGAGTCAAGACTCACCATATATGGGGTTTTTTCTATAAATCATATTATCATGCAATATATATGATATTTTCATATCTAACTGATAATCTGACTCACCCTGTATATTATGGTGTTGAATGTATAGGAGAGATGTATGTTGTTAATTATTTTAAAGTTTTTGATATTATATAAAGTGTATGCAAATAAACTGCATCAGGTGAGGTTTTCATACCTTGGCTCATTTCCCCACCATGGAGGCCGTAGTTATATTATTTGAGGGCTCCTAAAATATGTGTTTATTTCGCGTGAGTTCGTCGTCTTTTTCAGGTTACAACAAAATTTGGTAGTGTATAAATGAAATTTTTTCAACTAATTTACGTATTTTCTGTCAGATTAGCTATATTGATGATTGACTACATTTTTAATTATCAATATACTTAGGCCTAAGTAATTAAAAACAAAATAAATATTTCTTAATTTTTTCGATTTTTTTCAAGAAAACTATTAGGTACAACTTTAGAGGAACAATAATGACCTTTTTTTCGTTTCATTTTCAGAATCATTGGTTGAGTACTTCTTCTTCAAACAATCCAAGAGAAATGACATTGTGCTGAAAAAAGTAACATAAACGTAAAATACAAAAAATTTTAGTCTGACTGCATCACCGAAGGGTGAGGGAAATTATTTTTCGAAATTAGATGCCCAGTCTAAATAGGTTTTCAAAATTTACTTAATCACCCACCATTTTTGAATCAAACGTATTATTTTTCCAGAGAATTGCCAACTTTCACATTCTAGTGTCCAACGTTGGCTTTAAAAATGTTTTCAACAATACAATAATTCTGTATCGGCAGAAAAATGCCAAGTCTTGATAAGAATTTTTGTAAACAATACACAAGAATAGGGGTTGTTCATTATCAAGTATTTATTATTATTCTTTACACTGAATTTGCCAAAATTTTGGATACAATTCATTTTTTTAATCTATTATGGGCGATTACGATGACATTGATAAAAAATATAATTATGATGACGAATTTTTTGAAGAATATACATAAGACGAAAATCTCGTCATTACATCCATAAGTAATGTAAAATTATTCAAAAAATTTAAGTATTTACGGAAAACACGAATTTATTTAACGAGAATTTAAATATTCGTCAGATACAAACTGTCAAAGATGAGGTCAATCAGTTCAACCAATCTATAAAATGAAAAATTGTCATAAATTTTAAATTAAAAAAATTTCGTACTCAAAAACTAGCCAATGAAATGAATTGAGAATTACATAAATAAGAGTTTCCTGAACAGGAACGGACTTTATGTTCTCAAATTTCAGAAAAACTCGTCGTAGAGGTGGCATTTTACTCGCTGTTGTATTTTCGTCTATCGTCTTTATCGAGTGAAATATAAATTTCTTCAAACGAAAGTAACAAAACAATTTCAAATTTTTTCATTTTTCACACCCATAGATTGTTCGTCTAATAGCGAATTACTTGAGACCATAGACGCGAATAACGAATGTTCGTGATGCAGAGACCTCTAGAAAGGGTTGTTATTTTAGGTCACTAATTAAATACGCAGTTTCCAAATGTTCGAATAGATGTCGCAGCTATTCGTATCAGTGAAATAATTCTAAATATGTTGACCGTTGGTATTATTGTTCATGCGATCCAATTTTCAGTTTCATATTTTGTATAAATTACTTTACTTTTTAGTGGATGAAAGCAGCAAACCCGCGACTTCATCGCTCTTTCAAACAGTGGCGAAAACAGGAGGAAATAAATACCAAAAAAAAAAATACAAAAATACAAAAGTTCAACAAAAAAATGAAAGTAAAACCATAGAAATCAGAATCCAGATAAAAACCATAAGAAATTTACTGAAGAGCAGAAGAAAAAAAAGCTCAACTTCAAAAAATTTTTATGATTGCCTCTATTGTCCTCCCCCGCCCCCCAAAAAATACGAACGATACTCTTGACCCGCCACTACTTTCAAAATGAAACTTCTCAAAAATGAAACATTTCAAAGAATAAACGAAATTTTTGGAAAAGATACATTGATTCTGTCATCGTTTATGTAATCTCATCGAAACTTGTGAACCGAATTACACATTTTAAAGTGAAGCTTTGAAAACAAAAATTCCCAAAAAACCTTTAAAACTGACCTTTCAAATAAAAATGAAACTTATAACTTACACAGAAAACAAAATCTTTGAAATTCAAAATGACAATTTATTAAATGAAATCTAAATTTTTTCTTGCCATAAAAACTTTCGAGCCTATTTAGAGCTTTTAACGAGGAGCTTTGAAAACAAATATTCCCAAAAAACAGTGACCAAAAATGAAACTATTCCGAATGAAAATTTTATTCTTTCATGGGTGACATAAGTGAAACGTTTGAGTTTGATCACAGCTTTCTGGGTAGAGCTTTCAAAAATCAAACATACCCAAAGATGACAAAAGAAGATTTTTTCAAAGCAAAAGTTAAATTTTTCCAAATAAAACTTTGATTCTTTCATATGTGACATAACTGAAACTTTTGAAGTTCGATCATAGCTTTCATGAACTATCCAAAAAGCTCGGAAAACAAAAACCGTTCAAAGCAAAATCGTACCTTTTCTAATTGAAATTTGAATTCATTCATACATATGTAACTACATTAAAACTTTTGAGTTTAATTACTACTTTTAGGGTTGAACTTTGAAAACCAAAATTTGCAAAGTATCTACCCTGAAAATAAAACATTAAAACTTTTCAAAGCAAAAATGAAACTTTTTAAAATGGAACCTTTATTCTTACATATATGATATCTCCGAAACTTCTGAACATGATTATAGCTTTAAAGGCTGACAAACTTCCAAAAAAACTTTAAAAATAAAATTTTTGATGCATAAATATGGATCACTGGAAGTAAATTAATTACTATCCAAACAGAATACCAACAATCTCAAAGAAATCCCTTAGTAGGCCCACTTGGTTTTACAGAAATATACTGTATTTTAAATTTGGCACAAGTTACTGCTCAGAATTTCAAGTTTTTATTTTTTTTAAATTTACATACGTATTAAATATTTTATTTAAAATTGAAAACATAATTTTTTAGATATTTCTTAAGCAGTTACTATTCCTCATCCTCTTGCCATTTACAGCCTTTATTTTTTTTTAGAGTTGTAAAAAATAAATTTTGTGTTACTTTTTTCCCTTTTAATTTACTTGTTTAATGCAGTACATATTTCTATTATCGCTTCCAGGGTAAAAAATGAGAGGTGAAGGATTTTTAGCATGAGTTTCAGCATGAGTTTTGGCACGAGTTTTGACACAAGTTTTGGTACAGTACAATTTTTGGCACGATGAAAGAGAGAGGAAAGTTAAAAAAAAACATTTCTCTTCCTCTCTCTCTCTCTCTCGTGTGTGGGTGTAAATGTGTGATTATATGGGGGCACGCATACAACCACATCACTTGCTGTAACCCATTTTGTTTGCACACAATAGAAGTATCACATTAAATGTTTCAGTCACCCCAACACTGTAGCCTTATTTATTTTTTATTTCTCCATTTTCTTTGCCAGGTATTTTATCAACTTCGTAATTTTCTTTCATTCAGTTTCATTTTATTATATCAATGTATTTGTTTATTGGCCATTTTTGTTTCTTTTAAAATTTATTTTTATGTATTTTTGATGTTGTATAATAGGATTCCTTCTTTGATTAGCATTAGATATACAAAATTATAACACTTGTTTAAAGAGAGCCTCGTACATTAATAAATAAATACATGTAAATCAATAAACATCTTTTACTATGGTTATTACATCGGTTGTATTTTCGTTTCAGAATGCAGTCCTCTAATGCTGATTGAGTATGTCAAAGTTTCAACACACTAAATGACCACTTCGAGGACAATGAAACCTATTTCTAGAAAACTGTTCAACTGCCCTATATAAGGGCACTAAATTCAAAACCAAGTCTGTCCCATCAAAATTTGAATATTTCTCCAAAAAATTTACATTTTTATTTTCATTCCAACTTTGCCCTCTTTGAGCTTTCACATTCGAAAAATAATTCTCGAACCTTATTACGCAATACCTCGGTATCATAAGCCCTAATTTTAAATTTCACTAAAATGAGTTGACAAGTAGTAATTTATATATTAAACAATTATTTAAAAAATCGAACATGTTTTTTTGACAATAATGACTGATTTGAAGATATTCATCGTCTGATGCATGGCCAATGGATTTATTATGACGCCAGTTCATTTTCATTTCCGCACATGTCCGTAATTATCATCATTTTTAGCAGTCAGTTTGCAACAAATTTCCAAAACTGTGCGGAACCAAAAGTCATTATTATCTGAAAAAATACCAGAAAATCATAAAAATGTAACGACCTTATGAAAGTCAACCTAATTAGTGAGTTAGGTTGGTGATTTTATCTTTCACCTTTCCATATTTCCTATAGGTCACATTACCCAACTTCATCAGATTCATGTTCAAATAACAATAAAATGAGCTAAAATAAAATTTGAATTTTCTAACAATAGGTACTTAGTTGATCTATCTAAATCACTAATTAATTAGGCTATTTTGTTTGGGGGAAACTTTTTTCAAATATAAACTAAACTGTTCACCTGACTAAAATTTTTTAGATTACCACCTGTGGCAGCCGCCACACTACGCTGGCTATAACTGCTTCTCTCTCGTACACCATCACCCAGCACCGTGGCCGAGTGAATACGGTCCTGACTTTTGGTGGCAGTGGCGAGGGAGGTTTAGGTGTTTGGTCAGTACGGGTTCCAATCCCCGTGCTGCCTGAACACCTTAAGTGGCGACCTCCCAATGTGATGTGGGAGATGGTCACGCCATCTCTCAGACACGTGCAGAAACTGGTAGCCGTGGTGGTACATCGCACCACCGCTGCCGGAATGTGACAGCACTGTAGGGTGTGCGCCACAGTGCGGTGATGAGTGGGGTATCACCACACACTGGCGTACAACCCTACCCACAAGGCGCCTCTGTACCGGCAATCGTATTACGCTCCGCTATACTGAGGGGGAGTGGTGTAGTGGCTGCCACACTACATCGGCTATAACTGCTTCTCCCTTGTACACCGTCACCTGGCACCATGGCCAAGTGAATACGGTGCTGACTTTTGGTGGCGGTGATGAGGGAGGTTTAGGTGTTTGGTCGGTATGGGTTTGAATCCCCGTGCCGCCTGAACACCTAAACCACCAATTTTTCATCCGGTGAAACTTGTATGCCCTCCTGCTTGGAAAATACAGGCAGGAATGTTAATATGATATTATGCTATCGATCCAGGGTATGATACTCACAAATCAGTGCAACCACCTCTTCCTATCTTAGATACACGAGCTCGTTGCTTTACTCCCCTCGAGATTCCTCATTAGGAACTCCAGTGGGAGAAAGGAATCTTGGTGAAAAACTTTATTTTCGTCTCTGTTTATTTCATGCTTCTGATTTTTAGTTTAAGCATTATTTAATGATTATAAATTTCATTAATCGTAATTTTTAGAATAAAATTTTATCACTCCTGCTGGTCATTAATTACTTTTAAAATACGTCTTGTTATAAATGTAAAACCTGTCGATTTATTTTTCGGTTGCATTTACGGCCAAACGTAAGTGTTCAGGTACGATTAATATTACGGAGGGATTGTTGAGGTCTGCCTCCGGAGGATTTCATGTTTGACCATATTTTAAACAATATTTTAACACCCAAAGAAAGCCCTGTGTTGTCCGCACTTGATGCTTGTAATGCTTCGATGTATGAATTTAGGTAATTTATTCTTTGAACAAATTAGGTTAGCCGGATGGATTAAAGTAGTGTGAAGAAATGATTACAAAAACAAAACAGTGAAAAAAAAAAAACACAGTAGGGATTTTCTACTCTATAATATACTTTTAATATTGACTCCCAAAGGCGCACTCGCACTCATATTGAAATCTACCCGATCTACCAGTTGGAAAATCTTGTAGATAAACATTTTCAAAACTGACTTCAACAAAATCAACTCGTGGATAAAAAATCCAGCGTGCGCATGTTTTTTTTTTTTTTTTGTTCCAGTTCGTAAAGGCCAAGGTAGACAATTTATAAATTGTTTCCATGTAGTTGAGAGCCCTAAGTGCACGTGATGAATTTTTCGTTTTCTTTAAGATGTATAATATTATACCTATATCAAATCTTATAAAAGAAAATCCTCATTGTCTTCCCAACCAAATTTTTCACGCTACCTCATTGACCAAGGCGAAGGTGAAACCAGGACAGGGACCAAGATTTAACGCTGTAAGACAGGAACCAAGACTGGGATGTTAAAGTCCGAGACTAAGGATATTGATGTAAAACCAAGACCAAGACTATAATGGTCCCAACGTTTGTCTTGCTTTTGATCATTTTCCAGTGAAATAATTATACCGCATATATGTGCAGTATATTACATGCATATTCACGTATTTTATATACAGTGCGGTGGTTTCAGAGTACGTTTCCATATTTTTCTCTTACATTTTGGTTGTTTTCTTGGAATTTCGGGAGGGGAGATTTACCCATTCTGGCCTGAAACCACCACTAGTTTCCTAACAGAAATGTTTCAGACCTAAATATCATAGCCTGATGGTAATAATGTGGCTTCATTATAGACACCAACTTTTTGCAAATATCCAGTCTTTATACCCTGACTACTGCAATGATTATAGTCGACCATATACAATATAGACAACCATTTGTGCACAATTAAAATTACAATTTAATTTCTAAACTATACCCCTACACTCCAGTGACTTCTTTTTCTTTCTGTTGAATCTTTTTCATCTTACTTCTACATTCCACACACGCCCCAGCATGTGGGCCTTATTTCCTCTTATTTTCCTTTCTTTTCTTATTTTCTTGCACTAGAATTACAGACGAAGCTACTTACTGCTGGCTAGAAATCCAAGTCTCGACCACCATTTTTTTGTATGCCTAACTGCTGACTTTTGTTAGCACCATTTGGCACTCTTCATTCTGACATCAACTGTTTAACATAATTTCCTTTTTTTGTGAGTAGTTTATTTCTCACTCGAAAATAAATCAACTTTTTTATTTTGATTTAAATTCCTGAAACTCGTCTTCAAGAAATGGTCGGACTTGCAGTTCCTATAATCTTCCAGTTCAAGTCAGCATCTTCATCTTGAATTCGGTAATGTGCATAACGTTTGTCTTTCCAATTTTAAATTTCCAAATTCATCTGTTTTCCTAGTCGACATATGTTCCACGCCTCAAAGTTGTACATATCAAATCTTTTATTATAATGATAAATTCTAGAATGTGGTAATGTTCTTCAAACCTAATCAAAGTGAAGTGTCTGTGAAGTAAGTCATGAGCACTCGATTCCACTTTTTGGTAAATCCATCTCACTGTGAAATAAAGTTTGTGTCATAAAAATCTGCTTTTCTTAATCCATTTCCTGGAACCTTGCTTCCACTGTGTATGCGCTTTTATTTAGACTTTTGCCCACCACAACATGAAAAATAACTGTACTGATCCCTCGATGTACATATTATTCTATTTTGTATAAGTATCCCTTCTTTCTCTAAAACAAAAACCAATCACAGTGGAACTGCACATAATTTGAATCAAAAAAATAATGTAGTGTAGACACAATTACGATACCCTACCTTTTGCTTTAACCATAATCATCTGTTCTGATGCAGTTTTTATGTACCATTGAATATACAAATATTATTTTTACGTATACATTGTGATAATTAACTGTGTGTTCGAATAATGTTATATTGTCTAAACTCGAAAAGATAAGGTCCATCGTAGTTGTGTTGATAATAAATTAATTAACTGAAATTATACCGAGTATATTATTGGCTAACCTTACAATCAATAAGTTAGTATCTTGGAGGAAGTGTACACGACCAAGAAGTATTATTTGAATGGTTGGAAAATAAACACTTCCTTAATTGTCTTTCAGGGTGCATGTTGTTAGTGGAGAAAATTTTAGATTAGCTACCATGGATGCCATTTTGTTTTGTTCCACTTGCAACACACACTCTTTCCATATAGTTATTTATCAAGTTCTATGATATAATAACATTAATAATCAGCGCAACACAAACTGCACTCATCATTCGTCACTAATTATCAACCAATAAATGTAACACCATTCATGCCGAGTAACCTTTACATTTTGTTAGAATGATGAGTAAGCACGCGAAGATATAAAGAAAAATCAAAAAAAAAAAAAAAACAAAAAAAGGGAAAAAGATGAAAAAATTGATCGTGGCTAGCAAATGCAAAACGTTAAAAATACGAAAAAAGGGCAGACAGACAGACAGACAGACTGTTATATGCGTGTGTGAGTGCATGCATATGAGACGGGTGAGGCAAAGGGTTACGACGACATGTTTTATGGCCGTTTACAATGCTGTAGCAATGGTAGACTGCGTTATTGCAGTTAAAAAAAGAATGAAAAAAAAAAAAAGTTAAGAATGAAGAAAAAAAAAAGTAAAAATTTAAAAATAAAAATAAAAACTTTATAAAGAAAGAGTAGGAAAGAATATGCATAATGCAGGTTTTTTTTTTTACTTATTTTTACGATTAGCCGTAAAATCTATCGGTAAACGATAATAATGCGGCGTGGAGAGTGAAATTGCCCCCACCCCTGGTCACTCCTATGACAGTCTCACCACTTCTCAACGGCTGCACTCTCTCGTCACCAGAATGCACTTGCATTTATTGCATAAATGTGCGCGTCTGTGTTTGTACGTACATCTGCTTTTGAATGTTCGTATTCGTTCGCATTCGTTTGCATTCGTTTGCATTCGTCTTTGTGTATTGTCAAACAGTTACCTAAATTTTGACCACCAATAACTAAACCGAAAAATATTGGTCAGGTCGGAAATTGTCATCAAACAGAGATGACCATTTTCATTCGATATAGATGGGTTATTTCTTTGGAATAATTTATTTTCCAAATTATTGTTCAAGGATAGTCTTCTCCCTTATGGTTAAAAAATGAAAAATCTCGGTTACAAAAAAAAAGTGTAATTTTAAGCTTGTGATGTATTTAGTATTAAATTTAAAAAAAAAAAAAAATGATATTATTTTGGTCTTTAAAAAAAGGTGAAAAAATGAAAAAAAAAAATTTTAGTAAATTTTTGAAAATTCGACCTTTCAAATTTTGTATGGAAATCGTTGTTTTCTTCAATTCGGAAAAATCGTTGAGCCAATGATACTTACTTTTTTCTTTTTTTTTTTTTTTTTTTGGGGGGGGGAGGTTTAGTTTTGTAAATTAATTCGTATTGGATGTCCATACTGACAACCCAGCAACCAATTAATTTAATGATTTTTTTTTTTTTTTTTTTAATTTTTTCGCAAAAGTTTTTTAGAAACAAGAAGAAGGAATCGTTTTGGAACAATTACTTGTTCCTAGACACTCATAGTCAAAGGCATATTATGGTCAAGTAAATGTTTATTTCAGATTTTCTTGAAAATATGCTTAAATGATGCAATTTTGACCCTTCGATAAGAGGGAGAATTAGAAGTGTATTTTATATGGCATTCAATCTGATGTGGTGGGAGTCTATTGTGGCCAGTTACTGACCATGAAAATTGTGATTAATCCTAAATGGGGATGATTTGTAGAACTGACGAACTCCAACAATTTTTGGAAAAGATGGCTGCAAGTAAAATCGAGGTTGATTAGCATTAATTTTCTCATTGCGTTTTCCATAATTAATCAAATGAATTCCTCTAGCCATCCAATGTTGATTTATTTGTTCAGAAAAACATGGCGCAAATGATCATTCGGTGATAGGCCAGCCTTCTCACAATTGATGGCGACCAATATTTCTTTGGATTAAGTGCAATCCTTGAGCAAGAGCCATACTTATTTTGATCTTTCAAATCATTCAACGAATAATTTCAATTACTCTGAGCACGCAATAATAATTGTCTATTCAAATCTTGAAAAAAAAAATTATCACAAATTTCAACTTTATAGAGTTGTTGGGTGCGTCTCCTACAGTAAGTACTGAAAATTTCACCCATTTTGCAACTTACAATTTTTGGGAAGGGGGTGTTTATCCTCGAAAATTCGGTTCTTCGAATTTTTATAGGCAAATTTTAATTTTGTGATAAAAATAGCTTCACTTAAAATTTTCTAGCGCGCCATTTCTTACAAAAATGGTTCTATGAATTTTTTCTGATTTGACGACACTCTTTTCCGCTTCCAACAGTTTTTAAAATAACCGTTCTTCAGTGAATATGTTCAGTAGCATTATAATATGTGAAACATAACTCATAATCAATAACCCCTTATCCTCCTCCCCGACTTTACAGTTTTTCCATATGAGAACAGGTGGTCTGTAAAGGTGAAGAGGATGTTAATGAGGTACGGAAATAGGGTGGAAAGGTATCATTGCTTCATGAAAACGGGTGGGCTGCGAAAGCGGAAGATATGATAAGGGATTCTGGAATGGGGATGGATGGGTAGAAAATATGATTATATCGGTTTATAAATTTTATTTTCTATATAGTATGATAATTACGAGATATATTTCACATACCTACCTATAATGGTATCGAATATTTTCACTTAAATTCACTGAAAAATGGTTGTTCCCAAGACTCTGTGTAAGGGAAGGGGGTATCACAGAAAAAAACGGCTTGGAACCATTTTTGTATGAAATGTTATGTTAGAAAATTTTTTACCAAACTACTTTTATCACAAAATTGAAATTAGCGCACAAAAACGTAAAGAACCGAATTTTGGAGGATAAGCTCCACTTTCCCAAAATTTCGAGAAGCTTAGTTGGTACAAATGATAGTATGTTAATTTCTGAGACCCACTCAATAACCCTGGGTAGTGAAGGTTTGAGTGTTGACGTGTTTTTTTTCCCTCATATGGATACTCATTTTCAACTGCCTACTTATTCTAATAATTTTTTTAATTCATTTTTTTTTTTTTTTTAAATATTTAGACGCTGAGGAATTAAAACTCGTATGAAGTATTAGGAGCTTACATCCCTCAACAATGTCTCTATCAAAAGACTAGCTTATTATTCATCCTCATGAAATTAAAACATTGCATGAAAACATTTGAATATACCTAATTACTTACAATTACTTGCAAATAATGTACAAAAACCAAACTGTAACTAATCAGACAATTACGGTGATGTTGCAATTTGGTATGTGAACCTGTCCATCATTCCTTATCTCAATAAGAAACGACGAACTTCTCTTACACGCTGATGTACATATTTATTACGTATGCGTGTATGTGTGCGTGTAAATCAGTCCCTATACAAACCACTAAAACTAGTTCTAAAATCACCAGTGTTTGCTCAGGTTTTGGCTTACCCATATGTGTTTACATATGAAGAGGCAGAACACGGAATTAATCTGTTGATTCCTTCTTGTGTGAATATTCTTTCACGACAAAGTATTCCACAGACACCATCTGAAGTATACTGTGGTTCGTCCCAAGACTATATAATTTACAGGTAGTCATATATTACCTACCAAGTTGATGAACTATTAAATTTTCGATTGGATTGGTTTCATTTGAAGATTATTGAATGATCATAAATACCGTACGTAGTTTCCCATTCTGCCACTCTAATTTCTTCCAGAAAATTCCAATATTTACTGGGAAAAAATATTTTTTTTATTTTTAATTATTATAACTGGAAGCACCTAATGATAAGAGTCTAGTGATTAATAAAATTAAATTTAATTTTGGTTTTGTAGAAAATGTACTACCAAGACGAAAACCAAGGCTCAACAGTGCGATGCCATGATTGAATGCAAGACTTGGAAAAAGATGAAAACAAAATGCCGTAGGTAACTATTTGAATAATATTTTGCATTTTGTGTTTATTCATTTTTCTCTGTATTTGATCATTTTTGGTTCTTGTAATAAGTTAATTGGGAAGAACACAAATGGTGGGTTTATTTTGACCATTAAAGTTTGGAAAATTCTTTTAAGTAAAATCAGGACTGATACCAAGACTTTACTAAAAATATTCTAAAACAATCAACTCTTAATAAAATAGAACAAAGAACATTTTGACATTGGCTGTTCTGCAATCTACCTAGGGTGACACTGGTTGGATTAATTTAGATTAAAACTACCTATCTATTCTTGTTTCAAGAAAAATTTCATTCTTGAGACATAGCGATTGTTTTAACATTCCTCATTTACTATAATAAAATAGATGTTTCAAACATTATTTGCAACTTAAGATTTTTCCAATATGCTACGGACTTTGCAGACTCAGAAAGAGGATTATTAGAATTTAAAAATTATATCTCACTTTAATTTTTAGGTTTGGTCAATTTTGTGAAAGTTCCCTTGTTTTGCAAAAATTTTCCATGTATTGCATATAAAAATTTCCGCCGTTGATTTCGGGTTTGATTTTTATTGCTTTCAAAAGTTAATTTTCTAACAGTTTCAACATCATGCCTAACTCAAAACTGCTAGAAAGTAATGCAGGATGTTCTTGTTCTAAGCCACAGAAATATGAATGGAAATACCTTAATTCTTCTTGAAATAAACTTATAAAAAATTAAATCGAATATTTTATTAAAGAAGCAGAGATGCTCCCTCATTGCTAGTACCTACCTAATTGATTAAATTAATTAAAATTACCCATTGACCATTTATATAACTGCAACCCCTGAGGCGCTTCTACGCAGTGCTTTGACTTGTGCTGGTCCCGAATTTTTGCTAAAATATAGGTAACACTGTAGAATTTTTTGTTTTGGCAGAAGAAACGAACATATCCTTTTGTGTGTCTGTGTATGGTTGTGTGGGTAGTGACGCATGCGCATCGAATATGAGGGAATAATTGGCGAAATAATATGGAGGAAATAATAATTTTAATAAACGAATTAACGGCTTGTATGTTTATTATGGTGATATGAATTGAGAATGGTGATAAGAATGTGAAAGCAAGATATCTCCTATAAATAAGCATAACTGGAGGAATATATGGTCCTTCTAATTTTACACTTTATCTAGGATTTTTGACATTGTTCACGTTTGAAGGTCTGTAATAAGTGAGAAATAAGGTAATTTTAAATAAAATGAAACATTTTCAGTATTCGATTAATGGTAAAATTGCTCAACTTTTCGTCATAAAAATCACCTTCCGCCAATTATACCTATTATGTACCATTTACCCACACTGTACTGTCACCCCTATTAAGCCCAGTCCATATAGTTGTATAATTATGGTCAAAGGTGTTGCCCCTGAATAAAAATCGACCAAAGAATTCTTTTGTTAATGTCCATTCAATTAGATATCACATTGTTCCCGATTCAGAAAAATAATTTGAACTAAAACCAGTGGTTAATCAAAGGTGTATATGGCTCCATTTATAGGGCAAGGAGACCAACATCTTCACTGCTCTCCCTTCTGAGCTCCTATCCTCGCAACAATACCATCACCTCCAACGAAGACACGCCATTTTCAGTTATCACGTATTTTTCTCGTCAAAGAGGACGGAGCCAAACTGCCAGACCCCCTTCTATCTACGCCACGGAACTTCCGAAATTTTTTCGAAATTAAAATTAGGTACTGGAATGCGGAATTTTATTATCCTACCTGTTTCATAAGTATATTTAGAGCCGGCAGAGCGAATGCTCGTATTTATTTCAAAATTTTAGGCTTTGAATTTCGAAAAATTAATTTTCGTAAATCGTAGACAAAATTTTGCCAGAATTCGGCGGAATTTCTCCTCACGAAATAATAATTTGGTCCAACAATATTGTCGGCACCTACATCCGGTGTTCAGAGTGCAACCAAACATTTGCAAAAGACGATTGCGATTATTTGTGTGCATGTGTGCACGAATGTCACAAGTTTAAAAAACTTACATACGATTTACGTTTGTTGTGTGCTGTATACGTGTGTGTGTGTGTGTGTGTGTGTGTGTGTGTGTGTGTGTGTGCGTGTGTGTGTATGTGTACGCGTGTTTGTGCGAAACTGTGTACCCCTTGGTCTCTGCCCTAATGGTGCATCACCCCCCGCTTCCCACCGACCCGCCATAAATACGTCTACCAGCGAAAACTATATTATAATTATTTATTATTTGCATGATGTGGCAACTCGGCCCCGTATACACATCTATGCCTTCACCAGAGTAATTCTTTTTCTTCTCTCATTTATCCTATCCCTCTCCCGCATACTCACTGACTCTCTTACTCTCTTCCGCTTCTTGTTTTGCCGGCAAAAAACGGTTTCTCATTCTCTTTTTCTCTTTTTTTTTTTTTTTTTTTTTTTTACTCCCTTACTCCATGTCCAACGCATACACAGACTCTCTGTCACTATCTCTGTCTGTCTGTTTGTCTCTCTTTGTATTTCTCTTTCTCACTCACTCACTCACTCATTCTCTCTCTCTCTTTCTCTCTCTCACTTACACTCTCTCTCTTTCTCTCTCTCACTCTCTCTCTTTCCTCAAAATGTCTCTCTGCACATCTCTCTCATTGCACCAACAAACGCATCCTTTCTTTATATATATATACATATATAATGTTATATTATTTTCTTCTATTTTTTTCTTTCTCTTTCTTATGCATTTCTGCATTTCTTTCCTCGTCAATACGCATTATTTGCATTTTTTTTCTTCTTGTTTTGTCTCTGTTGTTGTTGTTTTTTTCGCTTTTTTTTTTTGCATTTTATGTTTCGTCCAATACACTCGATCTAATGTGATCGCCGATTTTCTGCATCTCTCGCGCGCGTCCAAAGAGCCAGTTTTATGCACCGAGTTGCATTCGACGTGCATTCGGTCGTAATGTAATTATAAATTCGCGCGCGCCTATATGCACCCGGCAAAAACGACATAGAAAATGGATTTTTTTTTTTTTTTTTTTTTTGGTTTTCTCGTTTAAATTTTCAGTTTTATTTTTAATTTTGGTTTTTTTTTTTAAATTAATTATTTTTTCGGCAATACGACGATCCTGAGGTCAGAAAATTTTCGATTAACTTACTGACTTGAATTAATACATTATTTTCGCAGAAGAGAAACGTATTGGAGCAAAGCGAGCAAAAATTATCAAATTATAATGTATTATCGACCATGTGAACATTTTCGTTGTTGATAATTCGTATTTGATGTTTATCGGTTTATTTACAAATTTATTCTTTTTAATCTGTCGATGTTTTTGTTTTTTATTTATTTTTTTAATATCCATTGTCGAACGTTATTGGTTTGATTTTCGTTGGTGTTTTCCTCCTTTTCCCTTTTTTTTTTTTCCACTTTTTTTTTGCCAATATTTTCTTTGTCGGTGGTCGAGAAATCGAAGAAGAGTAGGCGTGCCGCACACGTTCCATACGAAGTTAGTAACGTGTTGCCAAAATTTACCCTGAAGAATCGTTCAGCCTTCATGTACAGGACAAAAGTACCTAAACAGGTAATGCATAATTATTCATCCTAGGCACGTTTTCGATACCTCTAATGTTAGGTCCGCAATGACCGGAATGGATGTGAACGAATCTCAGTGGAGGTGTTGATTACCTTTCCCAGTTGAAACGAGATTCTGTAGTGAAGGCTCGCAACTGATGTAAGCCCAAGTAAAAATGTCACCGGGTGTTTTGAAATTCTTCCAAAGCCCCACAGCGTTGAAGGTAGAAATCTGAGGCAACATGTTAATGATGTAACTCGCACGAATGGTTTTTGCCAGTGTCTCACTGATGAAACTAGATTCTGTCGAAACTGAAACAAAACTTTTCCACTTTTTTTAATGAGTTTTGATCCCCACTGACAAAATGTGTGCACTTTAAAAAAAATAAAATAAAAAGATGCTACGATTTTGTAACAGAAGAGTGAGTATAAGTGCACCCATAATATGTGTTTTGCTGTACAGATGTAGCATGCGATTCGCATACTGCAAAGCGTGCATTGAACTTTCCACACAAAAGAAACTTTAAATTTTCCATCATTGATCCATCAAATTATGAGGGAGACCAGGGTACCATGAAACAAGTGTGTCTCGGATAAAATTGAATGTCTTCAATTTTGCAACAAACTGGTCCCAGAGCATTATGCATCATACACCTGGTAAATACTTCATTTGTTTACTATCGTTGTCCAGTTCGTTGTTCAAAAGTTATTGTAATATTTAACAAAATAATATCAAAAATAAAATTTCGATAACTCACAAAAAGTGTGGCCAATGGGAGATAAGTTAAGCATTCAAATTTTTGGATGTGTTTCAAGGATGTTTAACTGTCAGTAATTAATTATTCAGAGTTACCAATACCCAAAAACTTTTAGATTAAATATAGTGTTAATTTCTAGTAGGAAGGTGAACCTAGTGTTCCATGGTGTAAATTTTCTGGTTTACCAAGGAACATGCTGAAAATACCTTTTAATTTTTTTCAAATAATTTTCCTAATTAAAACTGCCTAAAAACATGAAACATTGGATCTTGAGTTAGTTTAAGATGGGTACTGTGAAAGATGTCTTAAATTAACAAATTTAGAAGAAAAATGTCACAATTGAAAAACAGTCAGTTGTAATAATATAATAATAATTTATTATTACAACTAGAAAAGTAGATATCATCTGTTATCTAAATATAATTACTTTTAGATGCGGTGCATTTCATATTGCATTAGTTAAAATAAATTTAATTTTTTTGTTTAAAAGTATTTTTTTCTTATATGATTTAACATGTACCATGGTACACTGGGATAGTGGACCACGGTACAAAAAAGGTTACCCCCTTTAAGATGAAATTAGAAGAAAACTATCACATGTTAATTATTTCTTTTGGTTTTGTTTTGTAGATGAAGGTTCGTTCTTTTCAAATTTATTGATACCAAATTTCTATCTCAATTCTAACTCGCGCCAGAGACAAAAAGGAAAAAAGTGTTCCATGGTACCCCGATCTCCCCTAATAAAATCGCATATAAGTATTGACTTGATTTTAATACGTAGGATTTTGCCATCAATCTTATAAATAGGAGGAGAGGGATAAGTCTTGGTAATTTGCTCATCAAGATCCGTAAATATATCTAAAATGCTTTAGTAAGTTACACTCCTCAAGCCTTTGTAAGGAAAACATGCCCTCTTGTAGGTACTTCTTCGATATGCTTTACCAAGAAAATTTTGTTAATTTACCTCAGTTTGGTCTAGACCAGAGGTCTTAAACCCTATAAGATCCTAGGACCAAATTACATTATTCTCGTGTGTCCCTGGGCTGCAACAAACATTTTTAAATTGACTTATCCACACAAATCCTTAAATTTATAATAGAATTTTATTGGAAGGTGAAATAATATTATTTGACCTGAATGGACAATTATTTATCTTCGCTCTATTCATGTGCTAAACAGAAACAGTTTGTTGTTTTATGTAGAAAAAAATTACTATATTTACCTACTTCGTAGGCCACAGAAAACCCCTCAGTGAGCCACAGGTTGAAAACTACTGGTCTAGACGCTGGGCATAAAATGCTTATTTATATGGCCCTCGAATAATCTCAACAAGTTTTTCTTGAGAGGCTTCCAATCGAAACAATGCTACATTTTATGTAAGTATAATATTATGTAGTAGTCCAGGAAAATTAGCTTAAAAAGAACATAATTGGCAGAAAGCTGAATTCTAATTTATATATCGGCTTCCAAATCCTTAATAACCACCTAGAAGTCCTATACCAGGGACTTTAACTTTCCCCAAGGGGGTTTAAATGGTAATGCAAAGCTGTTTTTCACATTTATGTTGCTTCGTTTTCATTTAAGTGAATAATTAAGGGAACAAAATTGAGAGAAAATTAATGAATCTATAAAAAAAGTTGCACCTTTTTTTTGTTATTTACATACTTTTTGGATAAATCTTTGTTGAAAATAACTATTTTTCTAAATACCTGGGTCATTCTATAAAAATGACAAAAATTACCGAATCTGCAAATATCTCCATAACTAAGAATGTTAAGAACTTGATTTTTATTTATTTCATAAATCGTGGATGTAACCACTTGTGTCTTCTTACCATTTTTGATTTCATAAACACTGTTTCAGTGCTGTATAACATATCCGTAATAGAAAATATTAAAATTACATATGGAAAGAGAAGTTATTAATGATAAAGAAATTTTAAAGGACCAACAATAGATTGTAAGCTGCTCATAAGTTGCGCGCCAATTTTATTCCTTAAATATAAACATTTTCTAATTTTCTAATCAGTCAGAGAAGTTCATATTTTCATAAACTTTTACGTGGAAAATGGTCAAACTAATTTCTTTTTATGCTAGAAACACCATCCAGTCTGAAAAAGTCTTTATTTCAAGTTATTTCCTGCATTTTTAACAAATTCAACAGCTGCATTCTAACATAAGTATAATATCTTTCTTTAATAAAATCTAAAATATTAACCAAAACTACTTTTTTCACAAAATAAATACAATGATTTAAACATGATTATAAGAATATAAGAATTTAACTATAGACATTATACAGGAAATAATGATGCTCATCTCAAGAAGTTATAAAACTTACATTACTTGTTCCAGGCAAAGTGATTTTTGCTACATCAAATTAAATTTTTTTTTTCCATTGCTAAATATTTTTAACTAGGTTTTCTTTGAAAATTTACTTATTAATCTTGATTTCAAAAAACAACTCGCAGTTGGGGGCAAGTACATTTTTCATTTAATAACCCAAGGAGAATTTAGCCACCAAAAACTCAAATTCACATACGTAATACGTCCATTATATTATATTATTTATTATTATATATTATATTTTTACAACACCTGTTGATAAAGTAGATGATTAAGTGGACCTTGATAGTCCCTATATAAGTGGACGATTTTAAAACAATTCATAATATAAATTCTTCGTGGACCATTTTTTACTTTATGGCTTGGTTTTTATTTTCCACACCACCTGGGTGCATGCGTTACTTTATACATTCATCTTTATACACATTCACACTTCGTTCTTTAATATCAATTTTTTTTCCAATTTATTTTGGTAAGGGAGGAGTTTATTCGAAAAAATAGTGTTTGACACGCATTTATATGGTATGTGATTGATACTCATACTGCAAAAATCACACTGCAGTATCAAAACCACCAACTTTATACACTTGTATCAGTATCACAATAGTTATTTGTGATACAAGTATATAAAGTAGGTGATTTTGATACGAGTGTGAATCACTCGTCTTGGGCTCTGCTGCACATCACACGAGTATCAATCACGCAACACCCCCTCCTCTAAAAAACAAAAATATTGAGATAAATTAATGTTTTTACAAATGAGAAACGTATAAGTGTAAAATATCCCCTATCTTTCAACCAAACCTCTTGGAATAGTGGCTATGGTGCTGGCCTACGAACGTAGAAGTCTGAGTTATGAATCCCCATAGCAAAGACACATTTATAAAACAAAAAAGGTAAAAAAAGTTTTCTAAATGTTGATGTTAGGCTATGTTCAGTAGTAAGTAGTTCGTACCAGTGTATAAAATGACGCATGCGCCCAACGCGACGTATAAAATAATGGCCGATATATATATATATATAGTAAATACTGTATACTTCGATTCTAAATGGTTCTAAAATAGCCTACTTTATACATCCTAAACGTGCGTATAAAAATGAAGTTTATAAACAGGTGTTGAAAAAAATAAATTATTATTACACTTACATACGTGTATTCCATTTTCTTGTTACCAAGGTGTAGGTTGTAATTTTTGTCCGATAATCACAAAATTTAGAACGAATATCTGTATAAGTCAAGGATTTGACCTATCGATTTTAATGTGGATTGGCGGATTGTACTTTCGATACCGCTATCTTCGTTTTTGTTTTGACTATAAAATGATTAATTTTTGAACAATAGATACGAAATTTGGGACAAATATTTTCTATAATTTCTTGTAACATACTGTCAATTTGAGTGCAGATCGACCGGATATTACTTCAGGTACCATTATTAATGTTTTTATTTTGACAATAAAATGCCTAATTTTGAATTAAGTAATAGCTACGAAATTTGCAAAACATATTTACTATAATTTTATGTAACATGTTACCAACTTTGATGCGGATCAAGATGGTAGGTAGGGTTTGCATGTTTTATGTTATATCTTGAGTTCTATTTATCTGATTGCGAATTTCTTTGAACTGTTAGATAGCTGCATCTTTTGGTTATACATGATAAAAATCTTGTTTGAATTCATTCAAAATTTACTGAGATATACTTGAAAAAACAACTCAAGATTTTTGTGTTATTGTGGCAACTTGTATAGCCACGATTACACACCCACTTGCCAGGATGACTCATATTTAAAAAGCATTATTTTCAGTTTTGCCACGTTGACACAAACCTGAAACTTGAAGTTGGTACTATGACACACCTATGTTTATAAAAAATATCAATGCCACAATGACACACATGCAAAAAGTATTATGTTCAATTTGGCCCTGTTGATATAAACCTAAAACTCCAATTTGATGCAATAATAATACTACATTTTGTGAAAAAATAAATTATTTCTGAACAAAACGTCATATTTTATTAATAAAAAGTCATGAATAGGTACTATATGAAAATTATAAAACAAAACGAAGAAAAATTACCCAAGTTTTTATTTTATTGTAGCACGTTCGACCTTTTTTTCAATCTTCTTTTCTTGTTTTTTATGTTTTACAATTAGAGCAGCCTGTTTTTTTCTTCTTTATCTCACAATGTTTTTTTCTTTTTCTCAATCTCAGGTGTAGAAGTTATAATTTTAGAATTTCCTCTTGGACGACCTCCTTTTTTTTTAGCATTATTTTCATTTGGAGTCTGAGTAGGAGCATCAATAGTTGGATACCAACATAAAGCTTTGGGTGAAACGTATGGATTTTTGTTGCTGCTGGCACTTTGGCTGCTGGTGGTAGAAACTTTTTGGTGAAATGGTGTAGAATTTTCATTTTGTTGAGAGGTTGAAGGTGCATTTGAATTTGGCAATTGATTTTTATTGATGTTTGTTGCATCAGGTAGATCGATCATTATAGACTCTGAGTTGAATTTTTCCTTGAACTATTCCAAGAAATCATAGTCATAAAAAGTTTGGTCATTGAATTTGTGAATTCCCATTTTTTTAAATCCAGCAATCACATTGTTCGGAAAGAATGCTTTCATGAATGCTGATTTAACAAATTTGGCAATGTTGTAGATGGTTGCTTTTTCTAACGGATTGTTCACTTGCCAATTTTCAATTGCCCTGTTGTAAGCAAGTTTGAAAGAACTGAAAACACCGACATCCAATGGTTGCATTCTATTAGAGCAGTGTGGGGGTAAATTGAGTATGTTAATACCATATTCTTTGGCATACACCAAAGCCTCTAAACTTTTTTTGTGGTACTCTTTTTATTTTCACCATTTTGAATGAATAAGAAATCAATTACACTTACACAATCGATCTGAGTACAATCTGAACAAAATAAGTTCATAAAACAGATCACTATTCAGAATGTAAACATGTTATCAGTATAACAAATATTTTGTGTCAACGTGGCCAAACATTAAGTTGTGTCAAGGTGGCAAAATCACCCAAATTTATTGAAGCCAGTGTTACCAACCAACCAAGTATTCAGTTTCAATTTTTTTTTATCAATAAATGCAGAAAATTATCACGATTCCAGTGATATATAATTCATCTACTTTATCTTTCATGGTTTCTCTCCAAAAGAAAAATGAAAATGAAAAAAAATATACTTTTGATAAAAAAAATCACAAAAATTTCATCAAACTTTTTTTTCTCAAAATTTTTTTAATGGATTCCTGCGAGTGATGGATATATGATGGGTTATATCATTCTACACAACATTTTGTTTTTTTATGATTGGAGCGCTAATAGATAAAAAATTATGAGAGGTGTGTCAACGTGGCAGTTGTGTCATTGTGGCAGATCTTACCCTACTTCCATAAAATCTATTTTTGTTTCGATTTTAAAAGAGGCGAAGATTTTAAAAGTGTGTTATGTGGTAGGTCAATAGATACACAATTTAATAGTACTACTATCAATTACGATTAATAACTGAGTATTCAGTTGAGGTGCGAAAAATGTCAATACATACGTACATGTATCGATAATCGGAAGAAAATATCGATATTTTAGGTATGGATACGAAAAAATATCCATATTTCGCACCACTGCTATTAAGCAACGAATTTTTTACGTTTTGATAACCTACTTTTTCTAACGGAGCTGTTGCTTCGTTAGATTTTTTGCTTCCCTCAGCGAGGATAATTAAAAAATTGCTACAAGATACCGCGAATACAATTTCTTAGTGCATTTACACGGTTTAGTGTAATGTTTTTCTTCATGCTGGAACCGTTCCAGTAAAACCCGAACCGTTCAGTTTTGGTTCGATTATTTCACCTATATGCTAACGGCATGGATTTAGGGAAGTAGAAAATAATAATTCTATTATTTTTTTCCTTTTAACTCTCCAATAACAAAATTTCGGCACAATAATCGTAGTAAGTTAATGGAAACTTATTAAGCACAAATTCATCATTAATATGGTATACGCCTATACCTCAATACTGGAAGCTACAGTACGGTGAACTGTACATTCGTCAAACTTGAGAATGCAAATTTGTAAAAGTTTGAAACGCATATTTCAAAACTGTAATGCATATATGTTTCAAGTTCTCTTTGGTCTAGTACATAGGTCAGTATAATTTCAATAGCTATTGTAATATTTGTTTTCGAAAGGATATGGAAATAAGGGCCATTTTTTGCCTAACGGCAAATACAGGTGACTTAACTTTACTTATTCAACATCCGAAAATTCAAAATTAATCTTATAGAATTGAATAAAATTGCTGTTTTCTTGATTTATTCTGGATTCTACTTAACCTTCATCACTTACATCGTCTGTATCACTCCAAGACGATCTTCCAGTAGCATCTTCAATATTCTTAGTATATTCTAAATTTGACCTTTTCACTTCATTCGAGCAATCAAGCCAATTTACCAACTATACGTACATGAACAAGAAACATTGAATGACATTTGCAAAAAAAAATAAATGTATTTTTCCACACAAAAGGACCCAATAAACCAAATAACGTCATTTCATATTCATATGTACAATTACATAACTATATACCTATATAACCTATATATTAAAATCATGATGGTTCTCATCGGGTCTTTCTTGTTAAAAAAAATATTCTTGAAAAA
The DNA here is from genome assembly GCA_011428145.1 of Ericerus pela. Taxonomy (NCBI): domain Eukaryota; kingdom Metazoa; phylum Arthropoda; class Insecta; order Hemiptera; family Coccidae; genus Ericerus; species Ericerus pela. The sequence continues at coordinate 115,987 of WOFM01000922.1, forward strand.
TGCCAAAAATGGCAACCTATCAAAGTTTGAACGACCATACCCAAATGGTACCTACTGACATAAATATTTATTAAACAAACGTTACACAGATATAAAGTGTGCATTGTCAAATATAGGGTAGGCACATCAATAATAAGTTTCAAGATTTCGTAAGAAAAAAATTCGATTACTATGTCACTGATGGGCGAAAAATGGTACTTATTTACCTAAGTATCCTAATTTACCTGAAGATCGGTGGTTATTAATCTGTGATTTGGGGACCATAAGTGGTCCAGGGCACTTAATGAAGTGGTACACGAGTCAGCAGTCATAAAAAAAAAAACATTCAACAATGACATAAGTCAGGATTGTCAGGAAGCCACACATCTACCTACCTATATTTTTTTAAATTTTTACAACGAAAAAAAAAAATTGTACTTCAATTATTTGGCAAATGACCACGCCTCCTTCTTCTTGTTACAGCCCCGAATAGTCCCTGACAACATTTCTCTTTGTTAAGAGGTCACTGATTTCAAAAAGTTTAAGAACTACCGCTGCAGACAGTGCAGATACCTATTGTCATCCTTATTTAATATTCTCAGGAGTGAATTTGGTAAAATTTCATAAACACCTAATACAGTTTTGACTAAAATAGGTACGTTGGTGCCAACTGATATTTCGTTATGTTATTGATCACATTGTGTGGTCCAGGGTTAAAAAATAAATGTGTGGTTATAACCTACTGAAAATTTTCGATTCTAATTGATGATGAATTATGAATTTATTTAATCTTCAGAAAATAGAGAATCACAAACATTTTATCAAAAAACCTAAAAATCAAAAATATTTTGTGAAACTCATGTCTCAATAGTATTAAAGTTTTCGCATATGAATTAATTTTCATATATATAAACGTCCAAAATATCTGAATTTACTAACGTAAAGTTGTCATCTTCGTTTTCATCTTAATTCATTAGGATCACTTAGGCTATTTAAAATTGCTAGATATTTTTTGGTGTTTTGTGTCATAGGTGTCTATGAAAAAATAAATAGAAGGGCTGACAAGTGTTCATTCTTCATCTTAAGCGAGAATAAAAATCTATTATTTCAACAGAATAGGAATAGCTCATGTTGGATGATTTTTAGGAGTAAGCCTAAAGTGGTGAGGCTAGCTGTTTTAAAATGGGGGCTACTTAGATGAAAACGAAAAAAAAGGGGTGGGTAGTTGATGCTCCCAAACATACTCCTGATGAGGCCATCCCATAAAAATTCCAAAGAACTTCCTCTTATTTTTGAAATAAAGTATTAATTTTGGTAATATAATGAGTTCCACTTATTTTAGTTTGAGGAAAAAATAACAGGACTTTGAGCCCCCCAACAAAAACATTTATTTATTCACTTCACCTTTGGCCAACAGTATTTGTTCCACCTGAGAAAGGGAGAAGTCCCCAAAACAAAACAAATTGTATTACCTAACGAACTGAATATAGATTAGGTGGAGGAGATCCATGACCCACAGGACACTTTTTGTATTTTTCTCTCTAGCTCCTCAACTAATTGAGTTGGTTTTAATTTTTTTTTTTTCTAAACTGAAGTATAAACTCTTACTTAAAAACCGCAAGTGGAAACTTTTTCCAATTTCTTCACAATTCTTCACAAAATTAATTTTAGATAATCCATTTTTTGTCCCAAGGTACTACATCGTGTAGTACCATAGGACACGCCCCCTTGTACCATGGGATATAAATAAAATGACGCTAAAATTAAAAAAAATATTTATTAAAAATATGATCTATGGCATAATAAATTTGCTGGGACAAAATTCGACATTAGTTAACAGAAACGTAATTTTTTTCTGCTAAACCATCAATTCATCATCAATTCTTGAGAAATAAAATTGTCGTAGATTATATAAAATTTTTTTTAATTTGAAAATGGTTCTTTTTATTCTGTTCGGGAAAGTAGAAAAATTGAAAGAAAAAATTAATTTTTAATATTTTAGCCTTTAAAATTTACCATCAAATTTTTGAATTTTAGACCCCTAGTATTCAAAAAAACCTACAAGTTTATGGAAGCTTTTCATTTTATTCATTTCTTTACACTTTTTCTTTGTATGTTTTATATTGGATTAATTTCTTTTATTTCTTTTAGTTTTAGAATAATTTACATAAATGATTTTTTTTCTGCATGTATACCTATATACCTATATATAATATTATTTATGCTTTATTTAAGTCTTTAATATTTAACAATAGTTTCAATATCAGCAGCCTCTGGTTTTACTTAAGTAACACCCATTTTACTTTGTGGTATAGCTGAAAAATGTGAAAAAAAGAAATTCATTAGTGTCCCATGGTACAACAGCAAAAATATCCCAAGGTACGATACTCCCACTTAAATTAAAAATTTTTTCATCTCATTTACTGAAATACTTGAGCGAAAATTAATAATGGAATTATTAATAGTTTACTCATACTTTTTTGGAATATACAACTAATAAATTTTGATCATATTTCATGATTTCAAAATCTACTGAAGAAACAAATGACAATTTACATTTTTTTTTTTAAATTTCCCTATTATCACTATTATTTTTGAAGGAAACTTGGCACGATCTTGCAATTCATTTACAACGTTGCCAGACCTATCTTACATCACCCTAATATAGTTCATATTTTTTCTGTGCAGCAGCCGCTGCAGGTCCCATGGTACTTGAGTTCCGTGGTACGTAGGTCTCCCCTACTCATTTTCGATGGAAAACAAGATTTTTGTTTTAAATTTTAATGTTTGATTTTCTAATTGAACTGCACCTAAATGAAAAAATATTTTGGAATATGATCTTCAACATTTTAATCGCAAGTGGACAATGAAATATTTGGTTTAGTGATGCGTATTCTGACGAAAACATCTGATTTTGAACCACCTCTCCTTTTCTAATTAAATTTCGGCACCTAATCGTTCAAATCGAGCACTGCGAATTTTCAAAAATCATGTATTAGGTAATAATATTATATTCCAGTTTCTACCTTCCCATTATCGCGTAATAAATTAAATATGTCTGCCAGAAAGTGCCAACGGGAATTTCACGAAGCGTTTGACTTTTCGGTGCTTCACTCTGATTTTTGTACTAACAAAAATATGGAGCTGATGTTTGCATTTCTGGTCAACGATAATTGATTTTATTTTCATTTCAACGACACGAATGTACGAGAAAGCGAAAAAAATTGAAACAGTATTTTTTCAATTAGAACTTATGCCAAGTTTTATTTTTTCAAACTCCATTTTAACTAATTTCTTTTTCTCAGCAGTGACAGGAAATTTGTGGTCTCTTTCGACATGCGTGACAGTTTTTATGGGGGAAAGTCAGAAAAATAAAATGAAAAATGAACGAAATATATAGTATATTTGTATAAAATGGGTCACAATTTTTTCCATCTTATAAATATGCTAGTAGATATCAGGATAAAAAAAAAGGATGAGAGTTAGTAATGAAGCTTCTAAAAAAAAAAAAATCTATAGAATTTAATTAGACGAAACATTTTTGAAAATGAATTAATCTGATTATCGTCATTAACTCCTAGTGGCTCCCTGTCATTGAACTTTTGGACCTAATAAGGACTAACCTGAATTCTACTTTCCTTTCTCACAGCGTTTGATAACTTTTTGATTTATCATTTAATTATTGCTCAGGCGAACATCATTAAAGTGTCACTAAACTTTTATCTGTTTACAAGGTTTCTTTTAAATCATTTATCCTTTTCTTTTGAAGACTGAATAAGTGTCAATTATTAAGGATATTAAAGAAGCTAAAACTACCTCAAGTTATAAGCTGACTGATTTTTCAATCCTATTTACTAAACCAGATTATAGTATCGAGCAAGGTACGAGCTTATTAGATTAATTGAAGAGACTTGCATACAGATTCACAGACAGAGTGACATCATAGTAAAAACTTTGAAAACAAAAATACTTTTGGAAAAGGTGACATCATGGAGCGAGTCAAGACTCTTGGGGAGATAACATGATTGTTTTATGCTTTGACTATATATAGAGTACTGAACCAGTAAAAAACGATGATTTTTGATTATACATTTCGGCACTAAATAGGCAACCATTGTATACATTTTGACGTACTTTGCATACGTTTATATACGCTATCCTTGTGAATTTAAGGGATGACTTTATCAAATATATCCTAAATTGGTGAACTCAAGCAAAAATGTCGAAAATACGAAGAGGGTACTCTAGGGTTGCCTACTTTCACGCCGGCGTGTCTTGACAATAAAAAGTTCCTAAATTGGTCTTATGGAGCTTTACTGGTCATCATATAAATAACTCACTTCACACTATCCATTGAAAAAAATTTTTATGGCATTTAAGCAAATTCTACTTATGTTGCTTCCTCATTCGCAACAAATCATAATTACTCATATGCGGATTATGCTACTAGTTCGACTCTCATAGTGGAATCACTTGGTGATTTGTTTTAGAGACTGGCCATCTCATCAGAATCTATCATTAGTCAGATTCAGATTATTAAAATTTATGTGTTATGCGAGTATTCTCAACCTCAAATTTTGAATCAAATTTACAAAAGTAATGGATGGATAGTCGAATAATTTTTTAAATTTAAGAACAATCTGAAGTTCTTTCTCGCGATAGCCTATTTTACTGAATTCATATGAAGCCTAATGTAATAAAGTAACACTCAGAGAAACTGGATTAAACTATTCAAGATTTTTTCCACACTTATCATTTTCATTTGATAAAATAAGCAAAATCGTAGGTTTCATGTTTTCAACATATTAATGTTTTTGTTCTCTCGATCGTGGCGTTGCATTACGATGAGACAGTTTTGCTCAGTAGTCTGTGAACTTGTAAATTTTCAAATTCTAAGTCGAGCCAAAATCGTGAGTTTTAGGTCAACAGTCAATGGTTAAAAAATTTTACTTTTGAGGTTTGATTAGCTACAAGCAATGAATGTGTACAAACACACAATATACAAACACTTTTATGAGACATCGGTACATAAACGAATATTTTTTCAACTAGTGAATTTTTCTAATTTATTTTTGTAAATCCATCAAATTAGTAAATTGATTTTTGAGATTTAATGTATATTTATGTGGGGATATTATCCCGAGTGAACATTGGGAGCTTAGTCCTCTCGATGGCAATTGTGCTGCCAAAAAATTGACCAATATTTGTGTCTTGCGTGTTAAATCATACACCTACGAAATTGCTTGTTGCACTTAGCATGTAACTCGTAATTACCGAACCTTAACTAATCAGCTTATCACCAATTACATCACGTTGGCATCAAGTGCCCATATCGTACCTTATCAGGTATGATCAATTAACGGTCACTCAACACTGGTATGTATTCGTTTACAAATGGGTGTTTGTGTACATGCGGAAGGCCATGTATAAAAAGCCTCAGTGTACAATAACCATTAGCCAGTGTTTACTGAGTTTGACTTTCCTCTACTTGTGCACATATAATGAACATGCAAATAGTCAGTAGACTACCTTCTGCTGGGTGGGTATATTTGTATCCTTGACCAAATATATTCCATACTTATAAAAAAAACCTTGTAACTAGGAGAAAAACATAATTATTCCAAGAGTAAAGTAATAAATCCGTGCTTCAATTCTAACTAATTCCAGAATTCCCCCTCTCCTGGTCTGGTGGAATAAAATATTATCAAAAATAAGCCTCTTTGACATCGTAGCCTATTGCACTCTGATTAAAAAATTTATGCAAAATTCAATGCAGAAAAGATTCTCAAACACCTTGGCCCATAAACTTGTGACTATTCTTCAAACAACACAGAGGAATTGCTTTTCTTCCATATTTTTTTGTTTTAGATACCTATAATTATTATTATTATTATTATTATTAGTATTAGTATTATTATAATTATTTTTTTTTGGAAACCACTGAATCAATTGACACCAAACTCCTAACAGACCTGCTATTTGCTAATTTATAAAATTGTCCCTTATAAAAATTCGATCTCTGTCCCTTAGGTAGTTTCCTCAGAATCCTGGAAAAAGAATTTTTCCAGCGATTATGTATACCAATAAGCACTAAACTTCTATCATACTTGGTTCATATTGCACATCTTATGTAAGGACTATTTTTCGTGAAAATTTTAATCCAATTCCTTTTGTCGTTTTCTCAAAATCCTGGAGAAACAACTTTTCCAGCAATTTTTACTATTCATTTTACTTCAGTTTTCACAGAAACTACTAAAATAATAAGCAACAAACATCTATCTCACTGGCGACTGTAATTATGAGGTTTATCTTTCGTGAACATCGAAGGTGGATCTCTGTCGTCGCTTTCTCAAAATCCTTGTAAAACAACTTTTCACAGCAGTTCTTCTCCAGTTTTCTCGGACAATACTGAACCAATAGGCACTTGACTCCTACCAAATTTAATAGTATGTTAATAACTTAAATACTATTTTTCGAAAAAATTTCAGTCTGATCCCTTTTATACTTCTTTTGAAATCTTGGAAAATCTACTTTTCCAGCAATTTTTTCTCTTCCAGTTTTCTCAAAAACTACCAAACCAATAGGCACTACACTCCCAGAAAACTTATTATGGTCTTGCACAAAGACCATCTTCCGTGAAAATTTCAGCTCTATTTTTTTGTCGGTTTCTCAAAATCATGGAAAAACCAAAAACCATTATCGACGTGTAACATATTAGATTTTTTTTCAAACTTTTTTCCTGACCATTATTTCAGACTTTTTTATATCTTAAGCCTTTGCAAGGATTAAGCCCACAATTTGAGACCAATTACATGGAATTTGGTCCAATTATGAAGATGCTTTTTTTTTTAGATTTTCTTCAGTCCAAAACCTTCCCACGGATGAGACCTACATTTTGAGACCAATATTATCGCATTTGATTCAATACAATGGCGTTCTGAGTTTCATCCTTATTTATCACTTAGAAGAAGTCAAGAAGAACATAGTACATTCGCTGTCAATATTTAAATTATTTAGTCTAAAGCAATTTAAGTGTGGAACACAATTGGAGAAAACTTAAACGTAAAATATCGTTAATACAGAGGAAAGGAAAATCGAAAAAGAAAACAAAAGTTTTGGCCTCGTTTGTATTATTTACGCAGGTTGAAATTGAAAAAACATGCAGGCTATCGTCTAATTGGTAGTGCATGGCTGGGTGTGTGTTCGTACAAAAAAAAAATAAAAAAAATATTCCACCATATTCGTTCCTGGTACGAAACGAATGAATTCTTTAGTGGAAAAAGCAAAAAAACAACGAAAAACAGAAGTGAAAACACATGAAAAATCTTTTGAAAGAAATAAAGATAGCCAATAGGCCTACTTTATTATAAGCGAAACGTATATTTAAGGTCTATTTTTCGATGATAGGGTTTTCAAATACCAACCGAACTTGAGTCGAGGTAAAAAATTTGGAAAAGGTAAATCGTGATTAATATTTTAAGAGGAGCAAAAAACTAACGTTATTTGTTTTTGAAAAACGTTGTATTGGTGAGTTTGTTGGGCAGGTGGTTCCTAAAATTCATTGTTGACTAAAAAGTTACGGTATAATTCTATTTAATATTAGTTTGTAATGTTTGAAAATTTATATTGATAAAAAAGGTGGTGAGCCTACATGAAGAGTGATAAAAAAAATTTTCATTGAAGATGAGGGTTTTTGGCAGTTGTTTGTTAGCATTAACTTTTTGTGTTCACGTTTTTGAGAAAATTACAAAATGGATAGAGCCGAAATTTTCATGAGAAATAGTTCTCATATTATAGGAGCAGGTTTGAAAGGGTTTTAGTGCCTATCGATTTCGTAGTTTCTGAGAAAACTGGAAAACAGAAAATTCCAGGAAAAGTCGTTTTTCCAGGATTCTGAGAAAATGACGACATGGATCAAGCTGAAATTTTCACGATAGATTATCTTTATGTCGATGCAAGTCTGATAGAAGTTTGGTGCCTATTATTTTAGTTGTTTGTGAGAAAACTTGAGAGTGAAAATTGCTGTAAAAAATTTTGTGTTCATGGTTTTGAGAAAACTACTAAACTGATGAAGCTGAAATTTTTACGAATGCTATTCCTTGTATGAGACCAGGACTAATAGGAGCTTGGTATCTATTAGTTCAATAGTTTCCGAGAAAACCAGAAAACAATAAATTCCTGGAAAATCGGTGGTCAGCAATAGAACATTGTTAGATCGATATTTTTGTTAAATATGTCCATAACTAACTATAGTTTTTTGTTAATTTTGTTTACCTGAAACCATAGCAATGAAACACCAATGTATCAATATGTTTGTCAGATATCGATAACTATCGACATTATTTCACAATTTTTTCAAGTAAAAAATTAGGAAACTGAGTTTTCTAGCGAAGTATTGTTGCGCTAGAGTTTCTTCAATATCTACCAAAGAGACATATTTTGTGAATTCGATTGTGTCCTAATTAACGTAACCCTGTCCAACAAATCTGTCCTTTTTGTGTGCGAAAGCGATTCAAAGGAAAAGAATGAAATAATATAAAACAAAGAAGTCACCGTTATTTTCAACTACTTTTTTAGCTAAGTTTTTCGTAGTTTTAAAAAAACCTCACAAACTCTAATAAATTTTAAAACAATTTCCGAGAGGTAGTTCTTATATAGAAGAAAATCTATAAGAAGCTTGATATTCACCGGTTCAGTAGTTTTTGAGAAAACTGGAAAACTTCCGGTAAAACATTGATTTCTCCTAAGATTTTGATGAAACTACGAAAAGAGTCAGACTGAAATTTTAACGACAAATTAACATTTTGCAGGTGCGCAAGTTTGACAGAAGTTCGGTGACTGTTAGTTTAGTAATTTCTAAGAAAACTGGAGAAAAAAATTAGTGGAAAAAAGTTATGTTCGCGGTTTTAAGAAAACTACGAAAGTGATAGAACTGAAATTTTCACAAGACGTAGTCCTTATATGAAATCAAGTCTGGTAGGAGTTTGATGCTTATTGGTTCGGTAGTTTTTGAGAAATCTAGGAAACAAAAAATTCCCGAAAAGTCGGTTTTTAGCAATAAAACATTGATATATCGATATTTTTGTTAAAGATATCGATTAATATCGGGAGTTTTTCGTGATTCTTTTATTTATGTTAGCAACTATACCTTCAAATTCAGAACAACTTGTTCAATATTTGCTCCTCGATTGCTGCCTTAGCATAATGGGGCAACAATTGGGAATCAAAGAGGAGTATTTTGAAAAACAATTTTCTCCCTATTTGCTCCTCAATTGTTACCATGGCGTAATAAAACAGAAATTGGGGAGCAAATAAACGTATTTTGATGAACCACTTGCTTCCTATTTGCTCTTTGGTTGCTACCCTGGCACAACAAGATAGCAACTAGGGAGCAAATAAAAATTTTGTGAAAAACCACTAGCTCCCTATTTGCTACTTGGTTGCTATCCTAGCACAGCAAGGTAGCCACCGGGTAGCAACTGCAAAATCTATAAAAAGGGGCGTGGCCTTCATCGTTCCTCAGTTGCTACCAATTTGTGCCGGGGAGCAACTGGGATTTGTATCAGTTTTTGTATAATGGGTACCTGAAACCAGAAATGAAATATCAATAGATCGATAGTATATCGATAGTTTTTTGAAATTTTTTCAAAATTAAAATCCGTTTTTTGATTTAAGTAATTGATGTAAATTGGCGAACTAGGTTTACGAGAAAAGTATTGCTGCCCTACAATTTTTTTCTTTCTCTAATTCAGAGTATTTTCCCTCAGCTCTCCCACACCATCCAGTTGGGCGGATTGCTGGTTTATTTTATTGTTACGTGAACTTACACCTTTCGATCTGTCTGAACGGTTTAAACGTGTTTTTATTTCTTTCATTGTTTTAACCAACATTCACTTGAGGCTTTTCAGTTTCTTATATTCAAAAATTCCAAATATACCTGCAATATAAGAAAAACAGTTAAGAAAAAAAAAGAAGAAAAAAAGTAGCCGGTTAGTTTACGTTTTGTGTGTGTTTCTTTTAACAAACACTTTTTCTTTTTTGCTACATTCATTTGACGAAGGTATCTTCTGTTTACGTTCATGCAAACGTCTAATTAACTATATTCGTGTCAATCATGATTCTGACGTTTTCTTTATTAGTCTTTTTATTGGTTTATAGAACGAGAGCTATTTCGTTGCAGTAATACCTTTATACATTATCTACCTTTTTTTGACGTATGCATACGAGTTCCTATTCACACTCACACACACACGCACACACACACACACACACGCACACACACACATACACACAAATGTACACGAATTCAGCTATTTATAAAAATATGTATTCGTAGTATAGGTGAAATAAAGTATAGGCCATAGAAACGTTCGAGCTGCTTGCTACGAACGAAACTGGTAATCGAGAGAATCGTTTTGTGTTGACCAGTAGCGGTTTTTAAATTATTAATAATTCCGACTAATTGTGGTTATAAATAATTTCGTGTTGTTTTTATGTTAATGAGACGGCGGCGTTCGAACGTCTGTAATTTATATGTTGGGATGCGCTATATGGATGGTTTTCCCAAGAGGGAAACATCAGTAGCGACGGCGACAGCAGCAGCAGTACCGTTTGTTGAATAGGAAGAGAGAGATACTTGAGGGCTTTGAAAAAGAGAAAATATATACCGAATATGAAGAAGGCAAAAGAGAAGTGAACGAAAGAACTAGCCTTTTCGCGTCATCACTCGTCGAGTAAAGGGAGTTGAAAATTTTTCAATATTTTTGAAGAGGAATATAGAGCTTTAAAAGTAGAAGAGAAAAATTTCATTAATGAAGAACGTCGTTTGAAGGGCTCGATCCTCGATGGCAAAATAGATAGTCAATTTTTGGAATTTGGTTGCAAAAGTAAACTTGGGTGGAGGCGAAAGTATTTAAGAAAATTATTAACTTTTTGTGGTATGCAAGGGGAATGGACACATTCTCAGACAAACGCATCCAATATTTATATTTGTTTTTTATTAATTTGTTGAGAAAAAATTGTGATTCCAATTATACAAAAACTCAACTGGAGTGAAATTTTTTGAAACTATTTTTTTTTTTGGGGGGGGGGGAAAGGGAGCTTTAGCTGCGTGAATATTTTTACCAACATCTGGCTGATATTCATGATGTCGAAGTGTGGAAGGTAGATGTCAGGATTCGATGGCTAATAGTCAACCATCATGAATTTTTCAATCTCAAATTGGAACACCAATGGAACTGAACGGAAAAACCCTCATTTTGGGTCGGATGCATTGAGGGTGGCCAGTTTCAAACTCTCAATCTTTCAATTGTAAAACTGAACACCCATAACCCTTACGCCATTCAGTCACTGGCTGAAAATGTTGGGTGCGAATTTCATTAAAACATTCATCAGCAGAACAAAATTTTTTCCTAGAGAGTAAATTATACAAAATAATGTACTAAGTGAATAATTATTGTAAGAAAACATGTTCTTGAGCAATCAACCTCATCAACATTGCAACTACATGCCGGATAGACACGCCAATAAGTGAAGGAATAAATAGATTTTGACTTTAGACTCATGAAGCTGCTCTATTGAAACCAAAATTATGCGAAATATCGTCGAGGTGCTACCACATAATTACGACAATTCACGAAAGTTGAAGTCAGACTTCAAATTCACGTATGTAGTGTGAAGAAAAGATGGTGTTCATTACGGAAACTGCTGAAATTGAACCAAGATATGTGTAAAGAAGGTGTATCTTTGTAAACGTATCAACCTAAATTAACTACAGCGCAAGAAAGCAGCAATCGTGGCGACATAGATAGGACTGCTAATTTTTCTGACTTGATCTCATGTAGGTTTGCTAGGTTCAAACCCAAGTGGCATCAATACCTACATACTGGTGATCTTAGACCCCTTAAGAACACATATTATTCTTCTAAGAAAATAAATAAAGCACTACAGTCGGTATATTGGACAAAAGAATTAAACAAAAAGTTAAATTAAAATTAAATAGGTCTGTGTGCATGAATAGTGTTCACGATCTGCTTAAAATGTCTAGATGTTAATACAAAAAATGGAGTTGAGTAAGTCAACGTCATCTATTTACATAATAATGAAGCAAGGTACACTGTATCTCACCCTCTCTAGCACCTAAATCATTAAAGGAAATCAACTGTTGCAATTGGTTGATAACTAGTTGACTTCACTTGTGTGTACAAAGCATTGAAGATGGATTGATGCTACTTGGCAACACCATAGCAGTTGTAACGATACATTTCCAACAACCCCAGTTGATGTATCAGCCATTCAACTTGAATGGACTAGGAGGGGAGTGTTGTGGGGAATATGCATCATCGCAAACATACCAACCTAAATTAATTGGAAAACAAGTAGGCAGCAACTGTGTCCTCATGAATAAGATTGCTGATTTTTCCTACTTGATCTCATGTGGGTGTACCAGGTTCAAACCCCAATAGTGAAAACACTCGCATCGTGTTTCCATGTTTAATTAAACTCACCGGAGCAGAACAACACCATAAATTGTAACATAGGTGAAATTTTATACAATTTGCATTTCTTGCACAGTCGAGGATACATAATTGGAAAAAAATTTTTTATTTAATTTTCATTATGTTAAAAAATACACACATTTCATTTTTCATACTAGGGTAACACTGCTAAATTGATTGAGGCCATGAAATAGCAGATTTGATTGTGTGTGTGTGTGTGTGTGTGTGAGAGAGAGTTGAATCAACGGAGTATTAAGTGTAATAGAAAACACAAAAAATGTTACTGCTTTTGAGAAGAGATATCTCCACTCCTAAGGAATGGTACGATTTTCAACTCATTTTAATCTACGAAATTTGGTTTGATGTGGTTTCTGAATTATCAGTTATATTTATTTGTTTATTTAATTCAATTCTTTGAAAAAAAAATTCTCATTATTATTAATGGGCCCGAATACGGGCGAACAAATTTAAATTTGGTACCGAAAGGATGGGGACAGCTCTTTAAAAGTGATGTCATTTTTTGTAGTAGCATTTAGATTGACATGTATCCTCTATTATATTTAATCCTGTACAATACGATCAAGTACACACGCACACTAACAAAAAAAATCATATTTTTTTCATGCTGTTTACATTTTTCACTATGAGGTCGTATTTTTAATAAGTACCTATACCTCAGGTTAAACATTTCCAACGTAAAATGAAAGCGGTAATAAGCCTGTTAAGAGTCACTAGCAAATTCAAGTAATGCAATCAGCTGATTGGTACCTCTGTCCTTCGTGGTCAATGCTTTAAAAAAAAAAAAAAAACTCTAGCCCAGCAGCCACGAAGTAGCCAATTACAACTAAAATTTACACGTTATCTTTGACTTGACAAAATATCCTGAATAATCAGACATAATTTTCTGAAAAATTAGTACAATGTGTATGAGTGTTCAGTTTAATCATCCCATAAAAACAAAAATTCTTACGATCAGTCTTATTACACGTTTGAAATAGTTTTTTACGTCTACTGGCATCTTGGTTTTTTGGACTATGCACTTTTTGAAATTAGACAATTATTAGTTCGTAGATAATTATAGCCTATCGGTTTTTATTTGTTGTCTGAAAAATATTTTTGATAATTTTTCACCATCGATTCGTTGAAATTTCCTTCGTTGAAGGTATGGAAAAATATTTTTCGTTCAAAAAACAATTCACCAGTATCGAAAAATAAAAAAAGTTAGTTTTTCATAAAAAACATACTCTCCCATGGTTGAATGATTCTAAAAAGGGGAATTTCTATTTCCCTTTTAAAAAATAACCGTCTAAGATGGAGCCTAAAATATAACAGTGTTTAAAAAAAAAAAGACAATGAAAGACGAGAATACATCAATAATTAATTATTGGAATACGTTCGATCCTGTAATTAAAAAGTTAACTCAAGGATGAAAAACAAATGGTTCCGTTTACCTACAAACGTACCCATAGACTTTTTTCTTACCTGTATTGTATATATTTTCGGCGTGGAGAAAGAAAAAAAAAACAGTCCGTGGAAAATTTGTTTTAATTGAATATAGGGAGAATTTAAAAAATTTTTTTTTCAAATATATTTTCGAACATGTGTTCAGTTTTTCAAACATTTTTTGTCCCCAATAATTTCAAAAACGACAAATAATACAGCTAAAAATTTATCTTTTCCTTATTTTTTTCAATTACTTTTTTTTCATAATTTCTACTCCTAGATTTCTGTATTTGATTTTTTTTCGTATTTTAGTCAGTAACTTGGATGAAACGTATGTACCTAATGGATGAAAAAAATAATTAACATTTTTTTCGTAATCATCGGGCAGCAACAATAACATTCGAATAAAAATCAAAAAATTATTTAGTTTTGATCTTTCCACTTCCTCGAGTACTTTAATAACTCTTTTTTTGTGATTCTATTTTATATCATTTTTAGGTTCTGCATATCTTCATAATATGGATGGATACTCGAAAACTCGTGAAAAAACCACCTCTATGTAATTATTTTTATACTGATAAATTCATTGCCCCCTTAAATCGAGTAGAAACAGATTAGCTCTCTAAATTCATGAAATTTTCAGATTCAGAATGCCTTAATGAGATGTATGACGAGCTATGGTCTCTGAAAATAGTTTGATATATAATGTTTTGGTAGGTATACACATATCGTCAGAAAAAATATTCTATTCTTTGAACATTTAGTCATTCAGTTCGACGAAGGAGCCAGAAAAGTGTCTGTGGCTGTCATAGGAAAAATCTATCGTAAATGCAGTTCTGTTTAATGGAGGAATGGTATTTTATTTTCCGTTAATGGAATTCCTCGGATCGATCTCGTAGAGCGAATCGAAAATATTAATAATAAAATACCGATGCATTTTTTCGTTGTAAATATATAGGCGCCTGTTAACGAACTGAGCACTGCTCAATTTTTAGGCTGTGAGTCTGAGACATTTGATCAGGAAATCACTCAGAAACTGTTTTAATCACAACTCGATTATTCTCAATTTTCCTTCCATCGCGTGAATCGTTGTCACTAATGAAATAATGGTCGAAGTTTAATTAGATATTCATAAGAAGTCAAAACGAACAAAACAAAAAGCATTAAAAAAACTGCCGAAGTAATTACACTGAGCTTCAAAATGCACTTTAATTTCTTTTCCATTAAGCATTTTAACTACGAATACATACACAAATAGAATCTTCTGATGAAAAAATGGTTTGGTTTTAAGGTTTTTTATTTTTAAATGATTTAAAGTCCACCTATGTTTATTCATTTTTTTTTTTTTTTTTCAAACGATCAAAATTTGAAAAAATATAACTATTAGTAACAAATTTTTGGAAAGAAGTGCAGCAAACGTGCTAATTCACAATATGACGAGATATTCGAGCAGAATCTTTTTGAATTTTCCTCAGTCTCCCAATCGTTAAATACACATTTGGTTCAATGGCCATTTAGCAACCAAATTTTCAAAAATATTATCATTCGTTTCACAGCTTGTGAAAATGCCAAAATACCACTACAGCTATATGCAAATCTTACAAAGGTAGACTGGGATTCTGGTCATTTCCCCAAATCCGTTTCCCTTACCACTCCTTTAACCTGACAAGACATTTTTCTGAAGTTTTTTTACCCAAATTCATTTCCCCAACACCCATTTACCCAACAGTACAAGGCCCGACAGTTTTTTCAGCTAAAAAATATTCAGAGAAATGTCTTGTTGGGTAAATGAGTGTTGGGTATTTTTTGGAGAGCGTTATCAGTTTTATTTGAATTTTTTAGGATAACGGTATAGTAGTGTGAACCAAGGCTCTCAGAAATTCAACTTGTTTGTCATTAGCCACATACTCGGACTGTTTTAATATTGCAAACACTTACTTCTCCACTGCACCCTAGTATTTCATAACAAACACAATCTTAGATTTACACACTGACAAAAATCTATGTAGTAATTTTTACTATTTGTATGAGAAAACTGGGACAGTTCAAGATTTATAGTAGAAATTACCACAAAAACAGTAAGTACTACAAACACTAAGAATATTTACAATAACTTGTGAATTGTCCCTGTTTTTCTATAAAAAATAGTAAAAATTAATATTAATTTTTTTCAGGGCACAAACTATACTTAAAAATAAATAGTGAGGGAGATGTGGGTAACATGGACACTTGGGGTAAAATGGACACTGGCCTTATTGAATCGGCTATGGCGGATGATGGGTTAATTAACTTTGTTTATACTCTAGGAGCTTATTTTCTGAATTTGGTTTGATTATTTGGTTTGAGTTTCTAATTATGACGTAATAATGTTTTCAGAAGTGTTTGATGTAACTTTTGCAAATTTTCAGATGAGAATAAATCGAGTAAGTAATTTTTATTTTTATAAATTAACTATTACGATTAAAAGTGGGTAGTGTTGATTTAATTAAAAAGTGTGAATTGTCACTTTTTTGTTGAAATAAATAATTTTATTAGAATTTTTTTTCAATTTACCTCACTTGGGGTAAAATGGACACCCAGCTTACAATATCTTTCTGCATGTTTTAATTTAAAGATACCTCGAAATTATATTTGAAAGTCATACAGACAGAAGTGGTCAGAAGTTTTGAAAAAAAAACAACCCAACTAGATGCATCATGTTTGTATTGCTGTCAGCTTTTTTCTGCCTCACAGCCTGGAGAACAGTGGATTCAGTGCACTCAGTGTGAAAAGTGAGCTCACGAAGAATGTGTGTCAGGGGAGGACAAATTATGTTTTATATGTGAATTGTATGTTAACAATTAATTATTAAATCTCTGTTGAAGAATACTAATTATTTTTAAATTTTATTCTTTATTTTAAATAAATTAGCACTAGTATCCATTTTAGCCCAATACATTTTGAATGAGTGAGTTTGGAAGGATCTAGAAAACTGTGAATTGTGAAGATTATTATCAATCAAAATGTCTGAAAAACAGGAAGAGGGAAGTTGAGGGTTTTCCTTAGATACCCCAATAACTAAATAACAAAAATTTCAAAAAATTGGTGGGTGGGATTAATCTGTGCTTAGTGTGTCCATATTACCCCTATCTCCCCTACAATTAGGAATAACCTTCTGAAGCAATTTCCCCTATACTCATTTACCCTGCAATGCAAAGCTCGACAATTATTTCAGATAAAAAAAATTCAGGGAAATGCCTTGTCGGGGAAATAGCTTCAGGAAATTAGGTGTCAGATAAATGGATTTGTGGAAATGGACTGTGGGGCAATTGCATTTGGGTAACTGTTCTGAAACCGTAGATCTTACTTGCAATAGGTGGTATAAATTAAATAAATAAACAAACCATATTTACAACTTTTGATTAACGATAGATGGTGCAACATACTGTCGGCAGGATTCTGCATCTTACCAGTCCTACCCCTTACACACGAAAATTGTGCGATATCTGTCCAGCTGGAAGAACAGGCGATCTTTTCATCGAAATCAACGTTGAATGTAGATGTGGCGAAAAAAATAAAATAAAATAAAATCGGATGATTCAAAGTAAATCTATGGAGTCAATTGTTTTATTCTCAGATTATTATCAATGCAAACGTGGCAACATTGCACGACATTTTGAGGCGTCAATGATTCTAGATATTGCTTATTTTATACCAGATTTGAATTTAGCGTACGAATTTCAACAGTTTAAAATAAAAAAATCATCTTAATAAGTGGATTTGATCGAATTGTGTAGTGTTAGCTGGAGGTGTAGCCTAGTGAAATAAGGTTAGAAATGAAATTAGGGTCTGGAAGTTGGAAAATTAAATTTTGATGGCTGTAATTTGTTCGGGGTGGGCTTCTCAATAACTGATAGAAGTACTCGGACCCCCATACCCTGATATTCTACCTAGGGGAGCTGTGGCCTATGAATATTTCAGATTTTTTCAATATTTTCTTTGATTGCTAAGTGCTAAAGTACTCCAGAATAAAAACGAACTTTATAAAGTTTTTAACCAAAATTTTCCACTCATTTATCACATAACTTCGATATGGGCTGAGATACAGGGTGGTAGAAACTAGTATTAAAAAAAAAATTAATAATAATCTGTATTACTTTCTTACTGGTAAGTTGAAAATAAAAACTAAGTTATACTCAGATGTAATTATGACCAAAGTATTTAACTTACAGATATCTTCCATCAGTACAATGGCGTAATGGAAGGTCAAAAAGAGCCGTCACTACAGGAGTGAGCTGAAAAAGACACCTGGGTAATATTTGAAGACAAAAAACTCTAGTAAAAAAATGGGGGCAGTAAATTTTCAGCAACGCCACTGCATCAGTATGCAGTCTAATAGTTACATTTCATACTTGCACATTCATTATGTTCCAAACAATGGAAAAATGTAGTCTTTCTGGAAGGCTCAGTGCAGTTTGAGTCGTGGTGTATTTTTCCTTCATGCAGGATTTCAGACGCCGACTGCTGGAAGGACGTGCCCAAAAGTCCTTCCAGAAGTCTTCAAGCAGGATAGTACATTAGACCATCTATCATTAAAATCAGATCTGCAACACCTATATCCTACTTCACACTATTTACTATTGAAGAAAATAATTTAAAATTACTTCTGCCATTGAATTTGGATTCAATAATTGCTGCGAAATAATATTGTAATGATAACCTTCAAAATTTTTCCCATGTCTGTTTTTCAGGGGTATTTCAAACAGAGGGTAGGGGGATGTCCACACCCAATGGTTTTTGTCAGTCGGCAAATCGGCAAATGTTTTAAAAAACTGGACACAGTCGGAAAAAATGATAGTGGTTACCGTCAATCATAAAATGAGAAAGAAAAAAACTCTAACGCATCTAAACTCCGCCAGAAAAGGTAGGTTTTCAAACATGAGCTTCGAAATACTTGAAGCTTGATGACTGATTATTCAAAAAATTTTAAAACACTGTTCTGTCCTTAAGTATTAGCTGCTGCCCGAACCTTAAAATTTGACTTCTGCCCTTAAAAATAGTAAGAAAAATATCTTGATTTCAGAAGAATAGAAAATAAAATCATTAAATAGAAGAATAAATAATATTAGAACCAAAAAATTGTCCAATAAGTACCTTATAGGTACCTACCGCAAATGAAACTGTGGTATAGATAATTGAGGGTTCAGATTGTAAGCAAATAAGCAAATAAACTCTTTGGATCTAATATTTAGTTAACGAGATGGATGTGGGGGGCAATAAAATTGAATTTTCAAAGAATTTTGGTTAAAATAAGAGATTTTCTTGATCCACCCTAAAAAATAGGCTTCTTACAGTCCGATCGATTCTCACCAAAATTAGTAGCATGCAACTATAAATTTTAATAAATATTTATTTCAAATTTCGTACATAGGATTCCAAAATTCCACATTTTATGACCAATATAAAAACAAGAATACCGGTACCGGGAGTACTGTCCGGTCAATTCATACCAAAATTATCAGTATACTACACTTAAATATAATATATGTTTGTTTCAAATTTCGTACATATTGTTAAGTACTGTCCGGCCAATCAACGCAAAAATTGGTAGCGTTCTGCAATAAATTATGATAAATAATTGTTACGAATGTTGTGGCAATTGATGAAAAATTGAGCATTTTATAGCCAAAATAAAAATAAAATTGGTGTTACTGGAAGAACCGTCCAGCGGATCCGCATCAAAATCAATGTCCTTGGTTTAGTATAAATGTACGTACCAATTTTCGTGATTATCTGATGAAAATTGCGATCTGTACCATGGGAACATGAAATGAACGTCTATCTATCTATCTATCCATCCATCTATCTATCTATCAATGTATATATTTGAATTTGAGTTATTAGTGCCAAAATTTTCCTGAGATCATGAACGAAAGATGTACCCACCCCAAACCCTGGAGGCTAATACCGCACCAAACGTAATGAGGAAAATTTCTAAAACAAAATCTACTTAAAAATGCGACACAACCTTGAAAGAACACGAATGCAGTTGGTTAAGCCTGGAAGCTATGAAACCATTGGCTCCTATTTTAATATAGACAGGGGATGAATGGTGCGATCAAAAAATGATTTTGTTCGGTCTTGGTCTTGTTTACAAGATTTTTACAAATTGATAACCAAAATGAACTTATTATCTTCTCTTTTTATAAAATACGAAAAAAAATATCAAAAAAATTCAAATTGTTGCACCCAACACCGTTATATTGCAGTATCATTTTACAATTTGTTATCTATTATTGTTCATTAAGTTCTTAAATCTTTAAAATTACTTCAGGTCCGTCCACTTCAATATCAACAAAAATGTAACCCACGTGACAAATGACGTCATTGATTCGATTTCTCCATTTATTTATACCCCGTCCAATATAAGATGATCATTGACGAATGTCAAAGAAAACGCCGACCAGCCAATACGATTGCTTTAAACTGATACATAATGTAGTTTCCATTTATAAATAATGCTTAGCATTTTGTAGAATAAAATAATATTAAATAATTTTCAAAGGGTATTTATTGGCTAAATAACGTTGAAGCAGTGGCATAGCCAGGATTTATTCAAGGGGAAGACAAAAAATAATTTGATGACCTCTTTTTTCTTTTCTTTTTTTTTACTCGTCACTTTTGAAAATTTAAAAAATTTGGGAAATTTAGTAAGATGAAACCTGTTGTCGCATATTTATTACTAAAATTTTTTTCAAATTTTAAAAATGACAAGCAAAAAAAAAATAACTAAAAGTAAGGTCATGAGAGGGGTAATCGCCTGCTTTGCCCTTCTTGTCTATGCCCTTACCTTGAAGCCAGGGATTATCTTATAATGGACGGAGTATAATTGGTCGTTGATTCGGCCATTTTAAATTATATTTCATTCGGACTAATTTTCGTTTTGTCCAGAAATGGGCAAGATCCTAAAGTGTCGGACGGTATATTGTGATTAGCCAATTCCACTCAATGGAACCGTCGACTTCATCCAAAACTGACTGCGACTGAGAAATGGACCAACTTGTAATAATTTAAAAGACATTGATTATCGTTTAGGTTTTCGTTGGGTTTTTTGGTCGGGCACATTCGAAGCTTGTTGTAGCCAAATAGATGGCTGGAAACGCAAGCACAAATAAACCTTAAGAGCGTAAAAAATGCATACCAAACCGTTGTGCTCCAACACAACAACAACAACAACAACAACAACAACAACAACAACGAGGACGACTAGGACGATGACGTTACCCTCAATTCGTCGTGTTAATTACACTTTTAAGCTTCTGGGTACTCGTTGAAGAGGGGAGGGAAGGTGATCAGAACAAATGAAGAAGAGGACGAGAATGTGACAATGAAAGAAACGTGTGCGCTCAAAACAAAAAACAAAAAAACAAAAAAAGACGGATTATAAAAAAATTCTAACGAAAACAACAACAACATCAGTGTAAAAACAATAACCGAATATATTCATTCTATTCGCGGCCATTTGTTTTAGCAAATGGCCGTGTTCTGTTACAGGCCTAAACTTTTTTTTTTGTTTTTTCATTTCCTCGTATTTTGGTGGTATATGTTCGTGTGTTGACCGCATCTATACTGTTGGGGGGAGGGGGCTCAACAAGAGGAGACGTAAGGATAGGTACTACATTTTATACATATACGGTTCACTGTATATTATGGTGTACTTGCATACAGTATACAGTATGGTACCTATACATGTATATGTTATGTAAACAGAGTATATGTGTGGTAGGCTAACTGCTGCACAATAATATAATCTTTGTTCACCTATTTTATTACTTTTTGCTGATATTATGTTGACAACTTTTTGGCTACTCATATCCGGTAGCGCGTAATTCGGTGGTGCTAGCATTCTGTGTACGAATAAGTATTATATTGTGTACCCATATCCGTCGATGGATGGCTCGAAGTTGATGATGCTGGGATCACCGTAACTCATAGTGTACTTCGTACCGTGAATAGCCTAGCTTATTCGTTAGTGTAGCCTAAAAAAGTTTGTAGTTTTTGTTAACAATTTTGTGGTTTTTTTATTTTTTAATTTTTTGTCATATTTAACTCTACTATGGGTAGGTACGCAGGCCTACGGTAAAGTATTGTATCGTGCTCCAGGTACCTGTGAATATAGTTGAAAAATGACAACAATTAACGTGTTAAATGTATACCAACGATTATTCTTGCACACGAATGGTGGTGTGTCGCTTATACGATTTTATTGCTATGTTTGTTTTTTTTTTGTTTTTTTTGTTTTTAGTTTTTGAGTTTGTGCTTTGAGGTGACCTCGCGATTGAATTTCTAAAATTCGATACCAAAAAGCATTTAAGTATCGTTTAAATTTTGGTCTTGGCGTTTTATTGCATAAAATTTTGATTAGCGATTTCCAAAACTCGTCGACACAAATGAGAAAATAGATACCTACATATATGCTGTGCTGGAAACGACTTCATTGTCCAACAGGTACTCGTTACATTCGCCTTTTATAATTTATTGATGCATGGTCCACGCTGTAGGAAATCTAAAATGTACAACGATATGAACTGTCGAGTGATTGTGAACTTGGAATTAGCCTATAGAGACCAATTTAATATGACACGATATCCACCCGCATCTAAATCTAATCTGAATAACAAAGTTATCGCAAGTAAACGTGTACCTATAGACGATAGGCTGAAACTTTCGAACTGCATGGGACATCTGCAGGAGTTTTCAGCAAGTTTTCAGAGATGAAATAAACCTGTACTTACATGAAACGAATCTCACGGTGGAGGTTTAATTTGGGGCTAGAATGATTTTTTTTTTCCTTTCAAGTCAAAAGATATAGGAGACATCAAAAAATTGAATTTAGTACATCTACCCGACCCTTCTCCTCCTTTCTCGTCTACACATCTTCCTCCGTTACCATAGATTGGTGGAGTGGGGCTTCGAACGAAAATCAATCATTTTTCCACATAATAATGAACCCATGATTTAATTTATTCATTTCTTTGCCGATATGTACCCAAAATAAGGTTGAGTGGAATTGGTCCATTTAAATAAATACGCGCTGAATACTTTTTACTCGACTACTAGCTCTAAGATCTGTAGACCACACGTCCCACTGGATGACTCTAACGAAACTATTTTCAAAAGTAATATTCAGATATGGTATTTTGTCGATCAACCCCCTTCTCCCAAGTCAACAACTTTCGAAGTGAGATCATCGGTGCTCATAGTCGAAAAATTTTGTTAACGAGGGCATTTCAAACTCTCCAGAGAGCCAACTATTCTCATACTGGTAAGTAATAACCAAAACAAGAAAAGCTACAAGAAATGAACTGAGCCTCCTCTGATGGCTGGACTGCTTCAACTGCGAAACTGAAAAACATAATTATAGTAATGCCTAAAGTTATACAAACTATTTAGACAAGTTAACGCATTCTGATAAGAAATGGTCTCAAAAGTAAGTTAGGGAATTTTATTCCACAAAGTAAGTAAAGAGGAGCTATGCCACTAACTCTTTACATCCTTCAGCCACTTACGCCATTTAAAAAAACTTTAACTTGGCGAATGGTTCCATGAGATTCTTACGGGCTTTACACCATGTAAACGAAGATGTGAATGGCGTAAATGGCTGAAACTACATAAAATATTAGTCGAATAGCAACCTTAGTGTCATTTACGATTCAAATTCACTTCATTTTGAAGTGCTGACACATGTACATTATTATATAATTTGTCCCAACTAAAAACTGATTCCATGTTTCATTTCATTACACCTTCATCAGAGTCATTAACTTCTCTAAATAGTCTTATATAAATCTTTAATAACAACACCTATTCTGTTCGTTATGGAAGATAAAAAACTGTATGTGGGATAACGATTTTATAGAGAACTATGTGGTATGCAACCCCAAGTGGCAAAATCCAACCGACATATAACCAGCATATTTTTCACAACATTCAGTTAAACAGAAAACCGTATTCTTTGACAATAATTAGGTAAATATGTGAAGATCTAGTCCTGACTTGCATTGCTGGCCAGTAAGTTCCTTTATACTACTTTAAAGCGCAATTCACACTTGGCTAGTTTTCTATCTACTTGCCAGCTACTTGTGGCACTATTCTATCAACATTTGTAGTTCCTACATAATTTTATTTGTTTAAAGTCAACTCTAACTTGGAGGATAATCTTATAAGAATCTCATTAGAATCTCGTATGGCAAACTGCCAAATGTAAGTGAATTTTAAGTGATTTAAATGTTGTAGTGAATTCAACTGTTAACAGAATAGTACCCCAAGTAGCTGGCTGGCAGCATAAAAACCAGCCAATAGTGAATCAGGTTTAAACATAGAAAATTATGTTAGTACTATAAGTAGATATCAAACTCGTATCATTATACATGGAAAAAACATGAAGCCAACTACCTGTATCAATAAATTGGGCATAAACACCACATAAATACAAAATAAGAAAATTAATTGTTTTTTGAAATTTAATCGCTTTTATGTGAAAATTTGCAGTGTTTCACCCACGACCATTATCCCAGAACGAACATCAATTTTCACTTAATAAATTTTTAGTTTCAAGTCAAACTATATTTTATATGAGGTATATTTCATTTATTTTGGTTTGCGGTATACCTATTATATATTAGAAATAGACACAATGAAGTGGATTCCAGCTTAAAAAAATGTTGTTTTTTTTTATGAACATATGATATTATCATTTATCACATCTATTGAATAAACAATATACCTAAAACTAAAATAAATGTAATTTACCCCATCATTACAATAAACTTACAAGCTAGCTAAAATGTATTTGACAAAATTAATTCCTCAAAATTATTTCACCAATATTATTCCCTGATATTTTATATGCATGCACCAACTACCCAGCAAGAAAAGAAACCAAATGTTGACAAAAAGACAAAGAAAGAGAAAGATAAGAATTTTTTTTCAATTTTTTTCTTTATTATTGTGCCAGCAGAAGTTGCACAAGCCAAAGAGCTTAAAAGCGATGCTTCAGGGCTTGTCACCATAATAAACGTACAGGCCATTAATTTTTTCAAAAAATTATTTCCCCAACATTATTTGGGTAATTATTTCCTCGACATTATTTCGCCAATTATTCCCTCATATTCTATGCACATGCACCACTACCCACACAACCACACACAGAAAAGAAAAAAAAAGTTCATTGTCTCCTCCAAAACAACAAATTCTACAGTGTCACCAAAAAAAATCCAGATAGAGTGGCGCTTCACAGCTTATATAAAATACGAGTGGACATAAACATCCTATTCTATCATTGTATTTATATGGTGCTCATGCCCAATTCAAAGATGGTGGTGGCTGGCTTCTTTTTTCTCTCCGAGTTTGGTATCTAGTTATAGTATTTTAACATCTTTGTTTAAACTATGCTCAAATTTAAAAAAAAAAAAAAAAAAACAAATTTAGCAGTGTGAGTAAACAAATAGGTGCTCACTGAGAAAGCAACAAGCTGAATTACCTTAGCTCTGTTTGATAGGGTTACATTAACTTACACCAACCTACACCATTAGCGATATTCCACAAATATTTAAGTAAAACTTGGCATAAAGTCATATAACATTCATACATTTGTGGAATCGCCTCCCGGTGTAGGTTGATGTAAGTTGGTGTAGTCCTATCAAACAGAGCTCTTGTTGTTGTCCGAGTACTGGCCAATAAGTGCCCGTGAGAGAAAATACAGCCATTACAAAATGGCACCCAGCGCATTAAAAATATTCAAAATTATCCTATCTTTAGGAGGGTCAAACACTAGTTGACGGAGCAGTGCAGAAGTTCACAAATTGTTGATGTTGAAATTGCTGTTCTGAAGAGAAAAAAGAGAGAGGAGGGAGTCAAATTGATTCGCCAACACACACACTCTGCAGAAAAAAGATGTTGCAAGTGGTGTAGGGGGAAGTCAGAAGTAACGGTAAGAAACGAAAATAAAAAATTTAAGTTGAAAGGAAAATTTTCGTTCAAGTGCAGACCTCTGACTACGTGGCAAATGACATTATTATTTTGAGAGAATTTTATTTATATTATTAATTTTAAACTTTTTAATTTTTTTTATTATTGAAGCAGGTCGTAACGTCGACTACGACTTATTTTTTCATCCTTAGAAATGATTTTACTGAGGTAGGTTCTTAAAATTCGTTGCTGGCAGATTTTTATCACTTTTTGTCAAGAAACGACATATTTTGTACATATAATATGCTGTGTATACCTATACATATAATAATTATATAGTCGAATATTGAAAATACGACTTAATATTTAGAATTAATGGCTCACAACTTACTGATATTGTAGCCCCTGCCCATAGAATAACGCCTCCCACAGTACAAGACACCTTGAATATGTCGAAAGATACCACCTCCACTACACCGCTTAGCGAAGAGAAATTGGCGGAGCTTTTTTAGTGCCTTTAGCGCGTGATGTTTGAATAAAAGATTATTCAAAAATTTTTATTAGTTATCTTAATTTTCCTGGTACACTTTCGTCAGTTGGATACCGCCGTCTATGAAGCAGAATGAGAATGGTATTTCGGGAGACCTCCGGTCCCTAGTCATAAGAAAAAAAAATTGGGGTTTATTTCTCAAAATATGATTTTTTTTTTTTTTATACAAAAATGGCTGAAACACCTGACAGTGAGATCTTTTTCTCGATTTCTAACCCACTAAAAACATGTAATCATAAATTGAGAAAAATTTGCGTATTATTTTAATTTATTTATATATAGGGGCAAGTGTTGTAAGTTGACACAGCCTAGTTATTTAGGAATACAGTTGCACTATCTATCCTCCATTTTGGTAGTTAATATGTGTTTACATGATAGTACATTGTCGATATAATTGAACTCTCTATGCATATTTCTTTTATTAGAAATCCCAAAAAAGTGTTTTTGAAATGTCAAAGCTTTTTTTCTGAGAAGAAGAAAAATCAAAAATTTGTACAACTTTTTCAATGAAAGGTAAGTGAAATTGGTATTAATTCGAAGTGCTATTCATGACAAACACAATTACATATAATACAGGTGAAAATCAAAGGAATTTTTATCAGTATTGTTCATTATAGAAAAAAAAAACGTCATGTTGTAAAATGACACAAAATTGGTGTTGTAAGGTGACACAAAAAAATTTAAACAAATATTTATAATTTCAGATGAAGAAATGACGTGGCTGTGTTTGGAAAACTCAAAATGGGTTGAACTTAGCTGAAAAAATAAATACCGTGGTAGATTTAGTGTTGAAGAATGGGCACAGCATCAGATCAGAGCACGAATTCATGATTTGAATCATAAGACTTTGAGAAGGCGAATATTTTCATTTCTTGGATTATTTATTGCCTTTAAGTTCAATATTCTAAATCTGATTCGGCTTTAATTCTGTAGGCTACTGTAATTTGAAATTTAGTTACTTATTTTTTTGTGTCTAGACTAGAAAGTGACCTACTTTGCTGTATACAACCTATGAAAAGAAGTGGAACAAAATCACGTCAGAATCAAATTTTTAATTTTAATTTTAAAAGGGAAATTCAAAATTTATATTGATTTGTTTACATACCTACCTATCTCTTTTTTTGATTCTTTTTTTTTTAATTTTTTAATCTTAGACACGCTGTTTAGGTTAAGTGGTTTTGATTAAAAAATATATTTTTACTGATTACTTTTATATTATTTCTATGTCAAATCACACCCTCATCTCATGTGTCAACTTACAATACCAAGGTTGTAAGTTGACACAAAAATATGTCTTCAAATAAACAACCATAATGTTTGACAAAAACCCCCTAGGGAAATAGTTTTCTTGCTAAATTATGCACCAAGGTTCACTCTTTTAAACTATGAAAAAAGATTTGAAAAAAAATAATAATTGATCGTTTTATGGGGAAAAGTGTGTTTTTTGTGTCAACTTACAACCCTTGCCCCTAAGAAATAATAAGTACTAATAGTTAAAATCATAACTGAGAATTTTAGAAAAAACGTGTACAAGTTTAGAAGTGATCTATCTGTTTAAAAACCAAAATAAATAACCATTATTACCCATTATTTTTCTACTTTTTTTCGAATTATTTTAAGTTAATGCTGAAAAATTTCGTTTCCCTTGAACAAAACATTTAACAGTTTTTATCCTCAAAATATTGTATTTTTGTACTTATAATCTTCTTTGAACTAAAAACGAGAGAGGGAGTGAGAAATAAAAGTCAAGTTATACGTAAGTGTATATTTTAATCGACTAAAATTTACAAGCTCTATAAACTGAAATTCATCGTCTAAACACTTAGGTAGGTACCTACACGTTATTTAATTTTCGTTTTTCACTGACCAATGGCGCATGTACAGGCTTTTCGCATTACACAGCGTCGTCGAAATGAAAAAATGACCCCTTTTCCACATCGAATTTCCATCTTTCCCCATTTAAAGCGTTTTCATTCGTCGACCGAAAGCCTGTTGGTAAATTTTATTGGTCCTTTCGCCACATAAAATTATCGAATCCAACGAATGAAGGACTGCGTTTGACGTGCGTGAATTTTTTTTTCCAATAACATGTTTACCTGATTCGAGGCTACTCTTTAGCTGCCTGCTTTTTTTCTCTCTTTTTTGTTCTGTTCATTTGTTGCCACTCGTATTTTTTTCACTTTTTGTCCGTATATATTATTTACTTACCATCGGCGGATACATGTTTTCTTTTTCTAGAAATTGAAACATTGGTTAGGTTTAGAAATACGAAAATTTCTCGATTTGAATGATGAAATACTGTAAATCCGACCAAAACGAAAATTCAACAAGTATATCAGATTAGTACCTCATTTATGACACGTGAAAAAGCAATAAAAGCTGATATGGCACCGTATCTATAGGACTAAAAATCACCAACGGTGTAATTTTTAATTTATTGCATAAAACTGCTAATTGAAAAAACTCATCAACCATAAAAATAACAATAAAAAATGAGCTAAAAAGAGAAAAATAATTTTTTTTAAATTTCTCCAGCAAGATCTAGATCTAGGAACTGGAATTATTGAAGTCATTGTTTTTGTCCTTTATCATGTAGAATTCATTTATATACCTTATCTTTGTCGAAATTTTTGACAGAACTTGTTAATAAGCGCCAACTTTAACAATTCCAGTCTCTAGACTTAGATCTTGCTGGAGAAATTTTAAAAGGATTAGTTCTCTCTTTTTAGTGCATTTTTTATCGTTACTTTTTGAAGTTGATTTTATTTTTTTTGAAAAAAATTATTAATTTAACTAAAATTATTTTGTTAATTTCATTTTAATTCCAGTAGATCTTACTGGATAAATTTTAAAATAATTATTTTTCACTTTTTAGTCTTTTTTTTTTTTTTGTAGGAAAAAAATGTTTTTATGATTTTTTGTTTCTACTTTTAGGGGCAATATTACTTTAAAACTAATAATTTTTTATTTAAAGATAACTCGCATACTATCTCATCGATTCTAAACAAAATTTAAAAGGACCACCATGAGATTACTCTCTTATGATTTGAGAAAAGGTTTATCAAATTCGGTGTTCAGGTTGAGAAGTTATACTGGAACAAACAAAAAAAACAAAACATATAACATGAAATTGATAACCTCCTATTGTTTAAAGTCGGTTAATAAGAAAGTAAGCTAACTGAAAAATTGTCAAAGAAAAAACACATACCTAAGTCAATGGATATTCTTTTTGACGTTATACTTCATTTAAATTGAAAATTAATTTTCAAACACGAAATTTTGTGGACCTGTACAAAGATTTTACGAAGATTAGAGAATTGGAAAATTAAAAGAAGTGTATTAATTATACGATTATTTTGGCAACCTAAACAAAAATTTCATCGACTCTTTGCCAAGCACAAAAAAAAAAAAAAAACGAAAACGAAAACAGAAAAATAAAAAATCATGTTTTTATTCTGAAATTTTAAACAAAAAATAATTTTCCTTTGATTGAAATTTGGAGTTAAATAATTCCTGTCACCGAGTTTACTATTGTTCAGTAGGAAAGAAAGAACAATTAAATGAAGAATGAGGTGAACGATAGAGACTATACAAGCCTAATAATTATATAAAGAAATAAAATAAAAAAATAAAAAAAAGCAAAGCAAAACGTGAAAGAGATGTGAAGTTGGATTAATACATGAATGAATGAAATTTATTCTTATCATCACGAAAGAAAAATCGTAAAATTTTAATGTGGAAAAAAAAGGTTTTAAAAATTACCACCTTACACATTGTGCAAGCTGTTACCCATTTACTACCCACCGGAAAAACTACCCATGAAACTACTCAGTTATTGCCAAGTTGCTGCCAATAATAAAATGATTCAATTAATCAGAAATCTCTCACTAAAGTGTCTAGACCAATCAGAATTCACCATTCTAGATTTTTTGCAGCTCTGATGTTTCTCAGTTGCTCCCCAATAATTACTCATTTTTTGCTACCAGTTTATTGCCTATTTACTTCCCTTCTTGATACCCATTTACTGCCTAGTTACTGATCATTTTCTCCCTGGTTATTACCCAATATTTTTTCAGCCTGGTTGTTACCCACTTACTTACTATGGTGATACAATTTTACTGCCTGGTTCTAGCTGATTTGCTTCCTGGTTACTACCTATTTACTGCTAATTGGCTCCCTGGTTAATGCCCATTTTTAATGCCTGATTGATACCTATTTACTTCCCTACTTGCTACCTTTCTACTCCTTTGATACTGCTAATTTCCTCCCTGGTTAATGCCCATTTTTACTGCCTGATTGATACGTATTTGCTTCCCTACTTGCTACCTTTCTACTGCCTTAGAGAAAGCTCATTTGCTTCTTGGCTAATGCCTTCTTAATACCAATTTGTTCCTTGGTTACTACCCATATTTTCTGCCTTGTTACTGCTCAATTGTTCCCTGCTTACTGCACAATTTCTGCAGCCCAGTTGCTACCAATTTACTTCTCTTCTTTTTACCCTTCTACTGACTGGTTACTGCTCAATAGCTCCCTGCTTACAGCCCAATTTTTGCAACTCAGTTGCAACCCATTTACTTCCCTTCTTTATATCCTTCTACTGCCTGATTACTGCTCATTTATTCCCTGCTTACTGCTTAATTTTTGCAGCCAGTTGCTACCCATTAACTTCCCTTCTTTATACACTTCTCCTGCCTGGTTACTGCTCATTTGTTCCAAGCTTACTACCCAATTTCTGCAGCCCAGTTGCTACCAACTTACTTCCCTTCTTTTTACCCTTCTACTGACTGGTTACTAATCAATAGCTCCTGGCTTACGGCCCAAGTTTTGCAACTAAGTTGCAACCCATTTACTTCCTTCTTTATACCTTTTACTGCCTGGTTACTGCTTATTTCTTCCCTGCTTACTGCTTAATTTTTGCAGCCAGTTGTTACCCATTTACTTCCCTTCTTTATACACTTATCCTGCATGGTTACTGCTCATTTATTCCCTGCTAACTGACCAGTTGTTGCCTCCGGGTTGGTACCCAATTACTTCCCTTCTTTCTACCATTCTCCTGCATGGTTGCTGCTCATTTGTTCCCTGCTTACTGCCCAATTTTTGCAACTCAGTTGCAACCCATTTACTTCCCTTCTTTATACCCTTTTACTGCCTGGTTACTACGTATTTCTTCCCTACTTACTGCTTAATTTGTGCAGCCAGTTGCTACCCAATTACTTCCCTTCTTTCTCCCATTCTCCTGCATGGTTACTGCTCATTTGTTCCCTACTTAATGCCCAATTTCTGCAGCCCAGTTGCTACCAATTTACTTCCTCTCTTTCTACCCTTCTGTCTGGTTACTGCTCATTTGCTCACAGCTCACTGCCCATATTTTGCCTCCCATTTGTTATCCGCTTACTTCCTTCTTGCTACTCATTTACTTCCTCTTTTCTACTCATTTACTCCCTAGTTATACCTATTTATTTACCTCTTGTTATCTGTTTGCTTCTGTTTTGCTACCTGTTAGCTACACAAAAATTATATATTTTAGTTGCTTTTAGCTCATTTTCATATAATAAACTAATGCAACTAAAATATATAAATTTTGAAAATTTGTTAATTTAAAAAAAAAATCTGAAAAATGTATCACAAGTTCATTACATTTACAAAATTATATTCCAAAAAGATCACAAGTACGTACTCCAAAAAAAAAAAGAAATTTAAAAAACAAAATAACACGAAAAATATGGAACAAATATGTCTGTAACATAGCAAAAGTTTACAAAATATGTACATATATATGAAAAATTTTAAGAAATGAAAAGGTTAAAATGTAAATGCATTATATTACAACAATTATTCTAAAGGATCAATAAATTGGTTGCATTGAACCACGAGATCTTCATCACTCACATTACTGTCAATTTCTACATTAATAACATTAGTACTTTCGTGAATACTGAAAATATTACTATCACTGGTATATGATTCTTCTGTTGGCCCCACATTCACATCAGTTATACTCGTGCTGCTGTTCTCGTTAGCATTGGACAACTTACTTATTTTAATAAATTTCTTACTGCTTGTCTTGCTACTTTTCTTGCTGCCAAAGTCTAATCTTCTCTTAGCTGTTAGTCTAGTAGTTATCAGCCATTTTTGTATAATGTAATGTAAATGACCGTTTATTCCATTTTTCTTCAGCCTCGCATATTGGTATTAGAGACTGATCTCATGTTTTAAACACACCTTTATAAAACAAAAATAGATTAGAAATTTTTTTACATTGGAATGGGCAAAAACAATTGATAGAATAGATATTTACTTCCAAGCATTGAGTAAATTGTTGTCTTTTCTAACCATGTAATATAATAATTGTGGCGGCCGCCACACTACGTCGGCACATAAACTTACTCACTTCCTCGATCACCGTCACCCGGCACCGTGGCCGAGTGAGTACGGTGCTGCCTTTTGTGACGGTGAACGAGGGAGGTTTTTAGGTGTTTGGCCGGTACGGGTTCAAATCCCCGTACCGCCTGAACACCTAAAATAATCATTATCCGAAATTGTTGATGTTGCTTTGGCAGTTGGCATTCTAATGATCATTGACAATAATGAGGAAACTGCTGATTTTTACCCATTAATTCGTGGATCATAAGAATATAGGAATATTTTCTGAAACATACATAACATTTTATTATCAGCAAGACATACAAAATTTTTATAAATGAAAATAAATAATTTCTACTTACAAATGCTTTATAAATTTCTTCATCAAAATTTGGGTGATGTATAGTTAATTTTTCATCAAAAGCAAAGAAGTCTTCTTTTCCGTTAATTGGTAAATTTAATTTTATCTTCATATTATCAACAATTGGAGACTGATACAGGCGAGATTGATCTGTCTGTAAAGAGGGTTCTGGTGAACAACTTGGTCTAAGAGATTGAAATGTAAAGTCCGCTAACTATTTCTATTCTATACAAATAGTAGTTCCTTTTTCCAGCGTACTTCACATGTGTGGTGTCCTTTCTCTCTATTTGTTTATTCTATTCCCTTAATTCAAAATTTCTGTAGCTCTTTTTCTAGGTGCGACACTTCAGATATTCTTTTTTAATTCAAAATTGTAGATATCAATAAATTTTAATTAGAAAATCCCCCAAAAAAACATCCACTGATACATGCCTGCAGTTTATGTACCATCAATTATGGCACACTGAACAGTATAGTGGAATTTTCACTTACTGTTGGAAGGCATAAAAAAAATCAAGTTGTATAAGACCTAAGAAGCAGTGTATAATAATGGTCAAAGTTTTATCAATACCTTAAAGTTGAAATTAAGTGCAGCAATTGGAACTGAACAGTCGGAAGTTAGATACACGATTGAAATTTGAAAACTCAATGAAGGTAACGAATCATAACCCATTCTGTAGATGTGTTTTTTACATTATCAGGATGAGTTGCCATTAAAGTTGAGTAAGGTAATGCGAAGCATTTTTCATTCACATTTCCATAATAGTGCATGCGGTATCGAGAAATCAACTCACTCACGATAACAATACCATTACTCTCATACCTGGAAGAAGATTATGTGAATGGATCTAGTTTTGATCTGATTTTATGCGTGAAGGTTCAAGCCTCAAAACAAGCCTAAATAATCATGTCATAATTGGCCGACAAATAAGTATGTGCGCAATTCGGACTTACTTGTTTTTTGTGTCAGCCTAGAACGACTGCCCCTAATTCGAAAATATAACCTAAAAGATGTTCTCCTCTATACTGCAATTAATGTTTTAGAAAAATTATTTTTCTCACCATTTGAAAATCTTAAAACCATTCTACGAGGACCATAACATTTCGACTTCATGCAAATTGTTAGCTATAATTGCCATTCTATAACTACTCTTGCTACTCATTCATTCATAATTCATTCGACGTTAGCCAAAATCCAAAGTTGACAGTAAAAAACATTATAAAAAAAAAAGTTTTGCTCTATTAAAGTACAGCCTATATCATAAAACATAATCTTTCAATTATCCGGAAAATCGTATCGATGAATTTTGTCGAAGTAAAACGTTAAAAATCTATACACACGATTTCGTATCGCCTATAAATGGCAGTCGGCACCCACACGATTATTCTTCAAAAATCGATTTCAGAAAGTCATAAAATTCGTGGAACGTGACTTTTTGTGTAGTATTTTGGTATAACGAAAATATTACGAGAAGTGATAAGTCGATTTTACGGTAGGTCACGTTCTTATGTAAGTAATGAAAAGTATTAGAATAAACAAAAAAAAAGCATTGAAAAAAATTAACAAAAAATCTCGTACGTTTTGTTGGCAAAGAAAATAAAATTTATTTCCTGACCTAACCCAACGGCAAACGACTGGGGCGACGAAAAAAAATGAAAATAAAAATAGAAACGTTGACCCTCTACCGGAATTCTATTTTCGTTAAAATTTTATCGTCGTCGTCTCTTGGGATACTCACGAGGACTTTTTTTCTGCTTTTTTTCTATTTTTTCTATTTTTTCTATTTTTTCTTTCTTTCTCTCTATTTTTTTTTTTTTTTTTTTCTAGCAATTTTATTACGCTACTTTACCTCCTTTTTTTTGTCTTGTTTTTCTGGTATCTGCGTAGAAAAACTCACACTTTGAAAAAAACGACAAATTCGAACTTATCCTTTGGATATTCTGTTGGCAAACGTCGTGAATTAATGATAAAAGATAGCGTAATAAACCTCGCGAGCGATTTAGACGTAGATATACCGCCGTGTTTTCTTAATCATGGTCATTAATTTGCGATTGACTGCGGCTTATATTGATTAGTCTGCTGGTATGCGAATAGGACGAATTCATTTTTGAGTTATTGTAACAACGTTAATTGTCAACTGAAAAATCAACTCGATTTTTCAGGCATATCAAGAATTATTGGAAATACGTCTCCTTACACTGCAGCTGATCGTGACAAAACTTACTGTTAGATGAACTCCACCATCCTCATTATCATTATTCATCTCCATCCTGGACCCTATCTTCATTCTCATCCTTATTCCAATTCCTGTTTTTACTATTCTCATACTCATCTCCATCTCTGTTCAAATTCCCAGCTTCGTTCTCATACTTGTTCCACTTTTGTCCTTATTCTCATGTTCATCTCCATTCTGAACCCCATCCTCGATCCCATCTTATTATTCCATTATTTTCTTCATCCTCATCTTCATATTTATTCTGGACCTCATCTTCAATCTCATCTTCATTTTTCATACTTGTTCCGTTTCTATCCTCCTTCTCATGTGCATCTCCATTATGAACCCCATCCTCATTCCCATCCGTGTTCCATACTCGCCTCATTCTCATCTTCATAATTATTTTTGACCCCATCTTCATTCCCATCCTTATTCCATTTTTATCTTCATGCTCATCTCAATTTCTGTTCAGGACCCATCTTCATTTCCATCCTTGTTCCATTACTATATCCACATTTTCATATTCATCTTTATTCTGGTACCTCTCATCCGCATTCCCATTCCTGTTCCATTACTTTCTTCATTCACATTTCATCTCAATTCTGGACCCGTTCTACTCATCACTCTCTACAAATTTCAGAGAAATCAATGTCTATTCTAACTTGTGATCGTTTTCCCACCTGTCTCTGATCTCATTATCAACTCATATAACAGCGAATAAAAAAGATTTTTTCTCCAACTTAAATTTTTCAATAACAACAAAAATATACATCGTGCGGACCATTCAACGTTAAATTTTCCGCCTCTTTATTATACAGGTGGAAAGGAGAAATGAATGATAACCAAAAAGAAAATTAGAATTACAAAAAATTATTGGTATACGTATAGATATTGCCGTCAATGAAAAAACGATCGTTCAATTACGAAAAGCCATACACGTGCATTACTAGCCAAAATATAACAGTGTAGAATTATGTGGACGAAAAGTGCGATGAGTTTTTATAATATACCTTTCAAAAATTCAAAAACTTTTCACAGTTTTATTAATTGAGGGCGTGCACACAAAAAGGGCGTGAGTGATAAAAGTGAGTTTTTGAGAAAAACAAATTATTGAAGTTTGAAATCGATGTCACTTTCAATAGGTTAAGGCTAGTAAATTTTGATAAAAAATTTAAGAAAGAAGAGTATATCGAGTTTTTAAATCAGTTTTTATCTTTGACTGTACATATAGTATTGGACCACAGCAATGAAAGATGATTTTTGGTCAGGGCCTCAGAGAGAAATTTCGGGCCCTGGAGAAATAAACTGAAAGGCCCCTCTTAGCTCCAGTTGCAGGATTTGTTTTTGGAAAGGGGTTGTAAATTCAGAAAACAATTTCGCTCGCTCTTCTCGCGAAATACATTTTTTAGATACGTTTTAGGGTTCTAAAACATGTATTTTAGTGGTTTTTTTTTTCAAACCTTCGGATAATTTACTCCCAAAAACCTCATCAAGGATCGGTCCTGACGCCCTTTATCACCGTTTATACCTAAAAATTACAATTTATTTCTAAATTAAGGCCATTCCGGGCCCCCTAAAGACGTCCGGGCCCGGTACTTTTGGTACCCTTTCCCCCTCCCTCTCAAAGGCCTT
Organism: Ericerus pela; assembly: GCA_011428145.1. NCBI lineage: Eukaryota > Metazoa > Arthropoda > Insecta > Hemiptera > Coccidae > Ericerus > Ericerus pela. Next base: position 152,977 of record WOFM01000922.1, read on the forward strand.
GTTTCTGGTTAGATATGCCGGCGCCAAATAGGCAACCATTGGGTACCTTTTGACGTACTTTGCATTACGTTTATGTACGCTATCCTTGTGAGTTTGGGGGATGTCTTTATCAAATGTCTTTTAAATTAGTGAACTGGAGTAAAACATCGAAAATACGCACAAAGTACGCTCAAGTTGCCTACTTTTCAGCCGGCATATCTTGACATTAAAAAGTACGTTGGTCTTATGGAGCTTTACAAGTCCAATACCTACTATAATATTATAGTCGAAGGTTTTTAAATACCTATGGTAGTTCTAATTTGTTTTTCCTATTTTTGATGAATTTTCAAAGTTAACTGCAATAAGGCCCTTCATTCCAATCTCTTCATTTAGCTTCATAAAAAATAATCCTTCCGTCCCACCAGCAGCTCGAAAAAACTGGAAAGAAAAATCATTACAGAACACTTTCTAAATTCTAATACAAAATTCATTGAAAAATAACAGATTTTTGGAAAACAAAAATTACAAAAATGTTTTTTTAGACTGTGGCTTTTCAAAAATTCTTTTAGAAAAACAAAATATCAGCCCACAGAAACCAAATTCGGTATTAAAAAAGATTGTTAAGATACAGAACTCTGAAATTATTGAAAAAGAACATACTTTTCACATTGAAATGGAAGTTGTGCAACGAATTTCATAAAAAGAGTTGTGCGGTTTGTTGTACAGATTTGATTAACAAGGCCTTAGAGCATCGTTTTGTTGAATCACCAGAAAAGGACCTCTGTGACGCGGTCTCAGTTATTATTGAGCTTCTGCTGAAGAAGTAAAATAATATCTCAATGGGTAGGACACCAGATGGGTGTTAGCTGACCACTGCATTGGTTAGTCATCTAGTGTTGATGCAGCTGAATCAACCATAAATCGATCATTTTGTTGTTTTTTTTTCTGCCTAAAAAATCCACCGTATGTAGCGATGACCATGACCAAGGAATTCCAGGAAGTGGTCAACGAAGTCAGCAGTCATTATAGAAAAAAAAAAAAAAGATTTAAAACTGACATAAGTTAGGAACCTTTAAGTTGACCAACATTTCTGAAACATTTTACTATGAAAACAAATTAATTAATTCTCTTAAATTTTCATCAAATTACATTTCCCCCGTCACAACACAGGATGGTCCCTGTCAATATTATTCTTTGTCTAGTGATCCCTGATCTGAAAATGGTTAAGAACAGCACTGATCTACAAGATTCGCAACTCAAATTTTCAGGCGCTGGAGAGACCAATCCTAAGGGCTACACCACTCAGATCCTTAAGAACTGATAATTTAACTGAGGAGCTTTTCACTATCGAAGGAATTTTTCTCTTTGGCTAGGTTTGAAATGAAATATTTTGTTTGTGGCCAAATATTTCGTTATGGCTACTCAGAAACGTAAAGTTCCTAACTTTACTACTTGATAGAAAGCAAGCATTCTTGGATTAAAACCATTTCTTGAGGAATTTTCACAAATAACCTGCCTTTGAGACTGATGTTTGTCATTACCTGATTCGAGACTGAGGGTTTATAACGAATATTTTGGTGAGTTTGCCGAAACTACGAGTGCACTCAATACTTAAGTTTTTCTTACATAATTAACGTTCTTGTATACAGCAATAAAGACGTTATCGTTTTCGCATTTGGCCCTAAAGGTAAAGATGAATGGCGAAAATACAGAAAAATATATAAGTACGAATGGATAAATACGTCATGATACGAGTTGAGCAATGAAACGCATCAAGCTATTGAGACAAGATATTGACACTGACATGTGATGAATGAGTAACATGGATGAAGGGAGGTTCGTAATTAGATACGAGTCAAGTATACATCGTATCTGATTGTATCTAAACGATGAAATAATCATATGATCGGTGGTCATAGGGTGGATTCTTCTGAGGGCTGAATTCCAGATTCATGGAAAACAGATAAGGATGAAGAATAATAAAAGTTGGTGGAGTATTATCAATAAACTGGTAAATAAGTAAATGTTTTGTAAGCCTTCGCGAGTCGATTATACAGGTTTCCCAATGCGCAAGGTGTAGGTAATAACGTATGGAATACTTACCTATAATAAATTATATTGGTGAATACCTGACATGGTTTAATCTTTGCACCATCAAGGGCACATCCAACTCCATCTTAGGAGGAGTTGGTCCACATCTTCCTAGTTATTTCATCTGACCCCCCCCCTCTTGCACCGGAATGCTACCACCACTAACAAAGACATTGTCTTCGAATGTTAAGGGAGGAGAGGTCCAAACCCTTCTGACCTCCTTCCTTTATGTACATTCTGATATGGAATTCCTCTTCCAAGGTAAATTTGCAGCTGGTTGTAACAGTATGATTGTTACAAAATGATACCCAATACAATAATAGTTTGAGATGTTGCGTATATATTATTAATTTATTATAAGTACGTTAATGTTTGTAGAAGAGAAATTCACAGAATGAATTAGGCTTAAAACTAAGCGTACAAGTTCGAGTGACTTTTACAGGTGGTGGGGTGGGAGATATACAGGTGACTAGTTATTGGAATAATATGCGTAATTAAGAGACAGCTACTTAATAAAATGATATAATTTTGTATGACATAAAGTGGGTGTAGTTATAGGATTAATAAGAATTTGGAATACTACAGAAGTGTAGAAATAGTTCAAGAAATACGTAAACGACGTAATGCATAGTTCTGAAGGTACGAAAATACTGTATCTAGTTTGGAGAAAAAGCGATGTTATAGGGGAAATCCTAACTTACATTCACGACCTGATTATTGTAGGAGTTTGATTTATGTATAGAGACATACAGCTAAAGAGATCGCCAATGAATACATCAAAAACATGTGAAAGATGAATAGTTTCTGATCAGGATATTTTGATACTGCCCACGCATCATGTGGCTCCAATGACGTGAAAATAGCTTCAAAAATAGATTTCTTCAAAACATTTGATGATAAATCTGGTGTCTGAGTGAATACATATCGGGTATACCTCTCACCACCGTTAACCAGTACTACGGCCAAATGTATACGGTGTTGAATTTTGGTAGTGATTGAGGTAGGAATCTGTCATTCGACGATTCTATTCCCCATACTGGCATAATACCTACATTAGTGACCTTGATGTGGTCTCAGAAGAGTGATGGTGGTGAAACTCTCTCTCGGATGCATTAGGAAGTGTGCAATTCCATCATTTGCTAACCCCCGACATTGAGGCCGTTGATCACAGCTATGACACAGCGATTATCTGCCCCCACTGCTGCAATTTGAGCTTCACCTCGCTTGTCATCATGATAGCCTCCACACTTGTGAAGGGTCTATCTATAGCTCTCATCAACATTAACCAGCGCCGTAGTTGAGTGTATATGGTGCTAACTTTTGGTGGCAATTGAGGTAGGTAACTATCTGTTGGTCGATTGTTCTATTCCCCAGACTTGCAGAATATCAACAATAAATTTTGTTAAGTATGCGCAGCTTTAGATGCGCAGAACGAATAACTCCGATCGCTTCTTTTCTATCTTTTACGTGTTTTCAAACCACAACATATATGGGGCACTGGAGATCTCTTTAGCTGTATGTCTCTATATATGGATTATGTCAGAAATGGTTTAAGTATAAAACAAGAAATATATTGTACAAGAATGATCAGGAAATTATGTGAAGTTATCGTTATACTGGTCCACAGTAATATACATCAAGCCTCCAGAAGATATTTTCTTCATTACGATTCAGGTTAATGAAATAGCAGCGTACCTACCTCTAAGAGTACGAATCATTATACTGTATAATGAATGCAGTTTTTCCCACTTTCTGGCCACAAAAAAGCTGCAACATAATTTACCAATTCTTCATAACGCCATTCGTACATGACCTGCCCTAAACTCCTTGACGTTTTCATCGACCTCGATCTTTTTAGGTGAGACAGCTCATTTCTATTTGTACGAATGTGGATGTACGTTAGGTGCTCTTGTTGTTGAGTAAGTACCAATTAAGAATTAGAAAACTATACAGGATGGTGTTCACAGATTCGTTCGTACTTACTGTAGGTATTTATATCGACGGTGATAAATTGCTCGGTAAAAACTCGGCAATATCTAAATAGAAGAAAGCAATAAAAAAAATCCAGTCTCAAAGTTGGAAAGTTTAGGGGCGGGGGGGGGGACATGAACATAAAAAAAAAAGAAACATTTTTGAGCACTAGCCAGCCAGCGTTTGGGCTGTTTCTCGAATATTTTGCTGTACTTTTTGCGCGCATCAAAATGAATATCGGTTATATGTTTTTCAACGACATGGTAATTAGAATATCGTATAATGATTAATACTAGTCTGCGATACGTGTGCCTTGATTTCTTGTTCGTTGGTCATATGGGAGACGAGTAATTGCATATTATAGACTGAGACGACACGTTGGTTTTTTCGAACGTTGCAGTTGAAAGGATAGAAAATTTAAAGAAAAACAAAAAAAACAAAACAAACAAACAAAAAAAAAAGAAAACCCGACGTCTATGTCTGAATTTCAATCAAGTCACAGCTCTCGTTTTTCGTTTTCTTTTGGCCCATTTTGGTACGTCTGCTCCTGAATGAAATGCTCTTCAGTTATTTTACGGTTTGGTTCTACCTCTGAGAATTATTATTTAAAAAACTGGTATAATATAAAGCTAACAAACATTAATTTATATTAACTAATATCGTATCATTTTGACGACTTCTTGTGAAGATGTATTTAGTGGGTATCAGAATTCTTGGTGAACCAACGTATGGACTAACTCCGGCAAAGACTACACTTGGTCATAATTTATACCGTAGTCAAATAAGTGAGAGTGAAAGAGAATACTTTTGACCACTTGTTAGAGATACTAGAAAACTCTTTTACGTGGACATTATAACACCCAAGATCTGCTGACGAAAGGCACCAGCTGGCTGCGTGTAAACAGGCCAATGTAAAAATAAGGGTTGAAGGTAGTTAGTACCTTCAACCGTAACAGCCACAATGATGGTAAACAATAGTAGGCTCATAAGAGTTTACATAATTATGCTGGTCCATTTCTTTATTACACATAGGCCTACTACTCTTTCTTCCATTATTTTGCAAGGTATAAAAAAATTGTTCAAGGTTACTCCACTTAATTTTTAACGTAGATTTTAAATTTACATTTAGAAATCATTTGCAACTCCTGCAAACATCAAAAAGTGAACCATATTCCGTTTTTTTAATTTTTCTTTTTAATGAGACCACGCAGTGATACTCTTTAGATTTTAAAACTATCGAGTTTACATGAAGATTTGGCAGATTAAACATCAAAATCAATTCGGTATTGATGGAGATATTATGTTTGTTGGAATATCACTTGAATTAGACAGTTTGCATAAAGGTTGCCACAATGGCAGTAAAAGCAGCAGCCTAAAAACTTCTGCCAACCATCTATAAATTGTACTAATTTAAATCATATTCCAACCACCATATCTTTAGTAGTCAACTGTAGGTTTTCAGCTCTGAGGATTTAACTAGCAACCGACAGGTTAGTTAAAAAATGATGCTATCTGCGCGGATACGCCATCACCTATAGCCAATAGAAGGTGTGCATTTGTATGTTCACATCCCCACAGCCACTTTCCAAGTGATGCAGCTAAGATGCAGCACATCACTTCAGAGGGTGGAGCTGGGCTGCTGCTATGTGATAAACCCTACCACATCTGCAATGCAGGCTTACACCATCATGGCTCAATGACAATCTGTAGATAGGGTACATGAACTGCACAGTTTTGCATCCATTTCTATGTTGGAGTCACCAGTTTGTGGTTTATTGGCTCCAAGAATTGAACTGGAAACCCACATGCTGGTTAAAATGATGACGCTATCCATGTGGCTACACCATCGCTGATAGTCAGCAGAAGGTGTGCGTTTGTATGTTCACGTCCCCACATCAATGATTTTGATGTTTGATCAGTGCTAGTCATATATTCATGCAATTTTCTCCAGTTTTGAAATCTGAAGAGAAAAGTAGATATTGTAACGTATATTTTCGTCTATTTTTAGAAATGACGAACAAATTCGTCTACACGTCTTCGAATAACAAAAACGTTGGTATTCATCAACAATTTTACATCCTATAACTCTTTATAAACAACCACTAATTTACCCGTATTTGATTTTATGAATATAGATATAATATCCGTATAATCATGACCTAATATTGTGCCTGTCCCTCGAGTATATCGCGGGTCAGCACAACCCTATAATAACAATACCCTACCTCATTTAGCCTATCCAACACGTACGCTTACATACCCCGAATGAGTATATAAACCCTCAATTTGAAGGAATGAAACGCAGTTCCTCAACAGTTACTTCTAAGTATCTACAACCTCTCTAATAGAAGTCTCTAGTGAACAGATAGTCTTGTCTAACAGATTGTGATAGCATATGTATAAGTATTAACGTACTAAGTGATGTACTGTATTTTACAAATTATTATTTTATTAAATGTGTTAATTCAAACGTGTGTTTTAAAATATTATTGAGTCTCTCAAAAACGTTAAGGTCCACGATAGTCTGTGGATAATAAATTAAATATTCAAACTATAATAGAGATATTAATGCTTATCCAGTGTTCAATATCTCGTGTATGGTGTAACACAGAAAGTGGTGTTAATTAGGTACTTTACCGCTTCTTTTGGCGTTACAGATATTCTAATAAAAAAAAAAAATGAAGTAAATGTCATAAAGGTCCGCTGCAAATTAAGGGGAGTAAGTTTTGAAGACTTTTTCTCTTTTCAAAAACAATATTTTACTAAAGGGGTGTGCGTAATAAAATAGACCACCCTGTATAGGTTAGCAGATCAGTTTAATATAGGATGTCAGGATTGGATAGTACAATAAACACAAATAGGATCTAAATTCCATCCATTTATAAAAAGGCTAGATATGGATGGGGGTATTCAGCTTATTAGGTTACCAAAAGTTCACCGGGTAGCAGATAGCAGCATTGTAATGTGACATTTTCAAACTAGAAAGTCGTAGATAAAGAGTTACAATAATTGTATCTATATAAGTTTGTAATTTTACAGGTATTTTTGTACATAAAGTCCACAGTTTTAACTTGGATTCCATGTATCTTGTTACTTTTATATCTTTACAACGAACACCCGTTCCCTTTGGTTCCAGGAAAACATTGAATAATCTGGAAAATCATTCGATTGTTTACGTCACTTCCGATATTGTTTCATCATTCTACTAATTTTTTTTTTACCAATCCTTCTAATCTGTTTCCTTGATTATCATCCTTATAGTTCTCAGTTCATAAAAGTGGGCCAAATTAAACGCTAAATTTAACATTTTGGCACCGTCGACCAAATAATAATTAAATTCGAAAGAAAGAGACCGAGGAAAAGAGGAAAAAAAAAGAAGAAGAAGAAGAAGAAAAAGGAAGAAATTATAGATTAAAGTTAACAAGAAAATCTGGCGCTTAAAAAGAAACCATCGCATGAAAACCTTTCTCAATCAATTAACTTTTAAAGAAATTAATATTATACACAGAAAAAGGGTTTTTCTCTTTTTCCGGTTTTCTTTATCATTTCATTTTGGCTCGTCCGAATTTTCTTTTGCCAACGAATTAAAAACCGAATATAACGAATTTTAATTATATTTCCCTTTTATTTTGAAAATTGTCCAGGAACCCAGTTGGTTAGCCTTCTTCGTCAAATGGTATCCCTATCCTTGCCTTTTTTTTTTTTTCAACCCCTTCGTTTCTTATATTTTTGAGAATTGTAGACAAAAAAACATTAAAAATTAATTCTTCCGCAGGATAACCCTTCTTTTTTCTCTTTCTCTTTCTTTCAAGATTTCTTATCTGGAAAAATTTCTTCAAAAATCTTAGGCTACCCTAAACATTCGGCTATTATACGAAAACCCACACCATTTGGGCATGTTTTTTTGTTTTTTTTCATTTCTTAATCCCCCATCGATGGTGGAGCGACGTCCAAACAGAAAAGAGATTTCGCCATTTTTGGAAAAACTAGAGGGTAAGTTAAATGGGGTAAAAAGGAGAAAAAAAAAACCAGAATAAAATAATTTTTTAAACTACGGTTTAACGTTATTCGACGTCATTTTTAATTTTGAAAAGTGAACTTCGGTACCGTTTTCATTCGTTTAACCTAACATTTCCATTAACTTATTAGATTAAAAAAATATTATGTCCCTTTTAGCGTCAATTATTTTTGTTTCAAATTCAACCGAATACTTTTTCTCCTCCTTTTCTAAGATGGCAATTTCATTTTATTTTTTTTTTTTAGCCCAGAAGGAAAGTTAGAAAAGTTTTTTTTCTCTTGGGAAAATGCCTTTTTACGCTCATTTTGTTTCAAGGACGAAGTTCGAAGAAGTTTGCTAAGCATCATTTCTCTTTCTGTCGGCAATATTTGGGTGATAAGTATAAATGCTTTGTTAAGAAATAATCAGATTGATTGTCAATTTTTTGTACGGTGGCATTTAAAATCAGAGAAGCTGCACAATTTCATCCAAAAATAATGATATATAGTATTCTGAAAATTAACTTTACAAAAATAAGTGAATGAGTACTATTGGTGTGAAATATTGATATTTTTTCGTATCGATATGCATCGATATTTTTGTAAAAATATTGATAAGCAAAATATCAATATTTAATCCAAAATATCGTCATATATCGGATAGATTGTGAATTAATTTAGTCAAATTTCGATATTCTTACATATTATTAATTACATATCGATAAGTAAAAAAATCAATACGTATTTATTTTTCACACCTCTAATGAGGACATTGTGGAATGGCCAAGTGTGGTACACAGTGGAACCATAATTATAAAACTCCAATAATACACAGTAGAATACTAATTTTCAGTATTTTGATGGTTTTCTGGAGTTATTAAGGTAAAAATTACGATTCAAATATTTATTTTAATAATTTAGAAGGTATCTATACAGTTTTAAATTTTATTCAAATATTTTCATATTAATTGTTTTTCGATAATTTATTAATTTGGAAGTTCTATTAACTTGCAGAAAACTATTTTGTTTCTTAAATTTTATTATTTGTCAAAAATATAGAGGACCATCGATGAACCCCTAATTTTTTTTTTCATTTACAGCATACTTTTTACCTAATTCGTATAATTTATATTTGTGTTCTACTGTGTACCACATGCTATCCCCCAGTGTACCACACATGGTACACAGTGGAACAGTTTTTGACTTTTTTTTAAAATTATGTCTCTCTATTTGTTGAATAATGCATTTTGAGTATCAAGCAACTTGATCAATGTAGAAAGATGAGCTCTTTCCGATACTATATTTTAAATTTTAATAAAAGTATAATTTAGAAAGTTACAGCAAAAAAAATTAAAAATTATCCCACCGTGCGCCACCCTCCCTTAAAATATATGTTATAGGAGCAGAAACCAAATTTGCTCAATGAGTAAAAAAAATACTCCGAAGGCATTCTGTCATTTAAAAACTGCCAGAATGCGAAAATTTGTATTCTAGTTGTTTTTAAACTCACAGAACGCATTATGGATGTTTCTCAATTACACAGTACATTCTATGCCTTAAGCCCTGTTCACAATATAAAAAACAAAGCTTAAAATTTAGAGAGGTGCTTCAACGATGCATGTTTTTACAATCCACTGATGAAAATGAAATGTTATTCCATTAACACTCACGTCATTCTAGTCATTAAACCCTGTTTTTTTGCGGAATATAGCATCAAATTTTTATCAGCAAATCGCAAAGTCTTGCATCATGAAAGTGTCCTTCTACGTTTTAGATTTTTTTATTATTGTAAACAGAGCTTTACTTTCAGCGCACAGAATGCGCCCAGAATGCGTTGACAGAATTGAGAAACTTCCACAATGCATCCTGTGCACTTATAGGCTGAGACCATAACACAAATTTCGTATTTCGGTATTAGCCTATAGCTGAGAACGCGTTCTGAACATTTGAAAACAGCCAGAACACGAATTTTCACGTTCTGGAAATTTTTAAATTACAGAACGCATTCTGAGCCATTTTTTCACTCGTTGAACGAATTCGGTTTTTGCTCCTAACAATTAACGTACACATAAAAAGATGTATGAATTTCTCATATATATGTCGACCCGAACTTGGCTAACATCACACAATTTGAAATAGGTAGTAGGTATAAAAACCAGCTAAAAGTCAACGTTTTGAACACCCAGCATAAACTGTAGGACGTTTCTTGGCTTTTCACGTTATCAGAATTTCGACTTTTCTCCTACCCTGCATCAGTGCCCTACGCGCAAATCGTCTTCAAGTTATTGACCTCGGTTTTGAAAATTTAATTTTGTTGTTTTATTATTTTTTTATTTTTTTGTGATTCTTTTTTCTTTTTGTTTAACCTCAGTTTATTTCATCGAATAATAGAGCCACAGAATGCGCCTATAGGCGCCTTTGCACCGAACGCACGCTGTCGACGCCCCAAAATAGAGACGTTTTGTTGATAAAACAAAGGAGAAAAGCTACGTGTTACTGCTGTATAACGCTGGTTGCCAAAAATGCGTCAAACTCGTCGAGAACGTGTTACGTCACAAATTATACTCGTACAAACGCGACACAAAGGCAAAAACGTAAAAATAAAAAAATAAAAATAAAAAAAAGACAAATAAAGTTGTCCACCGAGACTTTAATATGCCCAAAAGAAGGTTGTTAGAATGGAAAATTGGCTACGAAATGAAAATAAAAACGAGTGCGGGCAAAACAGCAAAAAATGTAAATTTGATTTTTTCAGCCGACGGACGACCACCTCGTTAGCGTTGTCACCGCACGAAAAAGCAAAAATACCGAATTTTAGCGACACGAAGACAATAATAACGACAGCAAATAAAAAACAATAACAATAACAACAACAACAACGACATGACGTTAAACGCTGTTAAACTATAGGTGCTTACTTTCGAGTATAGGGTGGCGGCCGCGTAGCTGGCGTTATCGTAAATTTTAGAAAATTTTCAAAATTTACACCAACTATAAGACTGACAGTTTAGACTACGTCGTGTTTGGAACATTCACTCGCACGCTTATATAGCATTCGGACGTATGCCAGAACGCAAACGATAAATAGTAAGATGAAAAGAAGTATATATTATCTACCTATCAAGATTCGTACGTCATTTTCCTTTTATAACCAAAATGAGCAATGCGGTAGACACGAAATATGGGGGGTGGGAAAATTAGATTAAACATACGAAAATTTATTAACCTGAAAATCGCTTGTACAAAATTTTTAGGTAATTACCTTCCGCATGTTCGTAGAATTTAGGGGGAGAACACATTTTTGAGGGTAAACAATATCGCGGGTAAACGATATTCAGGGTAAATTTGCCTGGTTGTTTTTGCGGGCACACTTTATCGCGGGTAAACAAAACGCAGGGTAATATTTCTCAGGGCAACATTTCTTAGGGTACACGATACGATAACGATATTGCGTAACAATATCGTTATCTCACTGACGTCACAGACCACATCAATGACGTCAGTAGAACAGACCTATCAAAAACGTTATCAATTTACACACACACAGACAAGACAAATAGTTCGTTAGAAAGAATTACGAACAACGTCATATGGTAAATGGCGGCAAACGTGAACAGAACCACGTTCTTATTATTATTGATCTCACTTCAAATATTTTATGTTACAGGTTGGGCAAAAGTTAAATACTCAAATACTTTTCTTAGTACTACTGTGATTTTCAAGCGTGTAGATCCCCAACCTGTAACATAAAATATTACCCTGAGAAATGTTGCCCTGAGAAATGTTACCCTCTGTTTTGTATACCCCCACAATCAATTACCCGGAGAAACCGGAGAAATGTTGCCCTGATAAATGTTACCCTCTGTTTTGTATACCCCCACAATCAATTACCTGGAGAAACCGGAGAAATGTTGCCCTGATAAATATTACCCTGCGTTTTGTTTACCCACGATAAAGTGTGCCCGCAAAAACAACCAGGCAAATTTACCCTGAATATCATTTACCCGCGATATTGTTTACCCTCAAGAAAGTATAGAGCCGAATTTAGGCATACAGAACGATGTTATTTTTTGGTGAATAATTATACCTCGTTTACTTTGCTTGTAATTCGTCCAAGCTCTGGAAAGAGATCCTTTTATGGAGAATTGTCTTTTCGACGTACAAAGTTACGAATGAGCAACAAGTGAATTCTGTAGTTCCTAGAAGGTGACAAAAAATAAATAAATAAATGAATAAAAAATAAAAGCTCTAAAAAGAGTAAAATAATTCTTACGAAATTTCTCCAGTAAGATCTACTGCGGAATTAAAATGAAACGAAGAAGCGTTACCTATAGCAAATTAATAATTTTTTCCAAAAAATAGGACAGACTTGAAACAAAATAAAAACGATAAAAATACGCTGAAAAGAGAAAAATGATCCATTTAAAATTTCTCCAGCGAAATCTGTTTTGGTGTAGCGACTGGAATTATTGAAGTCGGCTCTCTTTTGCTTTATCATATTGTATCTAAAGAAGCTTTATACGTCAATTCCGTCTAATTTTATAACAAAACTTTATAATTAGCGTCGACTTCAATAATTCCAGTCGCTACACATAGATCTTGCTGGAGAAATTATTTTAAAAGGATTAATTTTCTCTTTCCAGCGAATTTCTTACTGTTATTAATTGTTATTTTGAAGTCGGTTCTATTTTTTTTTTAATTATTAATTTATTTACCACAATATGCCATTCCGTTTCATTTTAATTACAGCAAATGTTACTGGAGAAATTTTAAAAGAATTATTTTTTCTCTCTTTATGGCATTTTTATACTTTTTTAGTTACATTTTTTGAAGGAAAATTTTTTTCAATGTTTTTTTCATTTCTAGCTTAACAGCAGTATTATTTCACAACTAACAGAAAGCAATATATGATCAAAACCATAGTAGTCTTTGTCTTGGTTTTCGACATAAACTGTCAGGTCTCAGTTTTTCATATTCAAGTTACAGTCCTGATTGTAATCATGCATCCGTACCTTTAGCCTTAGTCTTGCAGTCAGTCTTGATCTTGATTTTGCACAGTCAAGTCTTGGTCTTGGTCTTGGTCTTGAAATGTTATATCTTGATTTTTTATGTTTAAATAATGGTTTCGGTCTTGGTCTAACATCAATATCCATAAACTTGGCTTTAGTCCCAGCCTTGCACTTCTGGACTTGATTTTGATCTTAGTCTTGCACAGCAGTTTGTTTATTTGGCATATAATTCAAGTCTTAGTCTCAGTCTTGATCATGATCTTGGATCAAAACTCTCCGTTTTTCTCCTAGTCTTGATCTTACACCCGTATTCTTGGTTTTACATAAAGGATCTTGATCTGATCGAGGTCCAGCTAAATCACTTTAGTCTTAGTTTCGTAATTTCAAATTTTTGTCTAAGTCTTAGTTTGCCATCAACAGACTACAATTATATTTCTTGGTATTAATCTCTGTCTCTATCTAACATCAATAAAATTAATTTAGTCTCGGTCTGATACAATCCATCGTGATTCTTATCTTTGACTTGCAAAATCAAGTCTTAAATTCCCCCAATACAAAAAAAAAATAAAAAAAATATAGTAAAATAAACGTAAAGAACATAATTCGAGAATTAAAATTACGGCTGCGAAATTCACTCCTAAAATTAACGGCGCATGCGTTACTACCCACACAACCACACACACACACACACACACAAAAACTGTTCATTACTTTCGTCGAAACAACGAATTCTACAGTGTTACCTCAGGATGCCAGCAAAAATGCAGAGCTGGCACAAGTCAAAGGGCTTACAAATAAAAAAGGTAAAAAATGAAAGGGGAAAAAATGAAAACCCTCCAAATTTGTTGAAAAGTAAAAAAATAAATGGTCAACTGTCAAAATTATCTGTAATTACCCCTCCCAAAATGACGCTCTAGAGTCACTACTTATTATTATTGACAGACTGTGGCTAAATTAAACTTACCACCGTATAAAATAGAATATAAGCATTGTTAATTCACCATAAACAAGAATAAAGTAGTCAATGAGTGACGAACAAAAAAACCAAATCCTCAATATTGAAAAATATTAATGTAAACGGCAAATTTGGGATGTTTAGATTTTTTTTCAAGTTTAGCGTTTCGTCTTAGTCTTACACTTGGTTTGGTTTTCATCTCGCACTATCTCCAAGACCACGATTAATTTTCAACATCATTCTTTGACACGCACACATTGTGGTAAAATTGTGGGGAAAAAAATTGATTTCTTGGTTGGTTTTCAGAGACCAGTCTCTTCCGAATGTTTGCCAAAAAAATACAAAATGAAGCGGAAAAAAAAATCGCGTGTTTTGTAGTTTTATACATTATCACATTTACAACAATAAGACTAGGCACGGTAAAGAGTGTAAAAAAAAGTAGATACAATCAAGATTATTAAAAAAAAACGTAGTACCTGAAAATATGGGGTTAAAGGTTAAGTGAGGCGTGTGTATCTCGGAGGTTAGTTTACTGAAAAGAACTGGAATGCATTTCTATGCAACAATAATTGAGTAACGTGTATTTCGTTTGTTGTATACCAAAGGGTCAGTACTTTTTTTTTTTTTTCAAACAATTGTTGCATTGTAATCCAGGAGGATTTTTTTTTTTTTTTTGCATTTTTTTTCTCTTATAACTACTTGCTTTTGCAGCTGGTCTTTTCAAATAAAAGGCTCCTTTTCTATCTTCCTACCGTTTTATGCCGTTTGGTTTGAAAATTTTTAACCTTTTTATCGTAAACGTGATAATTTATATCAGATTAGAAAACTCGATCGCCTCGGTATTACGATGCACTCCTCTACATAGTCGGTTACTGTATGCAATACTGTGTGCAGCCATAAGCGCAATAAAATGCATGAATGAATGGCTTGCTGTGGAAGAAATTATAAAATAATAATATGGTTTAGTAGGAAAGGCGGAGATTTTTCGTTAAAGATGTTTTGTAACACTGTTGTTGTTGTTGTTGTTGTTGTTGTTTTTTCTAATTTGTCTATGAGAGGATAATATAATCTGAAAACATGAGATTTGTAGCAAAAAACCTTTTTTAATTTATGTGATAGGTAGGGTAAGGGTAAGTATAGTTCGTAACACTGCGTAGATTTGCGACACTTTTCACCCAAATATGTAAAAATAAGGTTATTTCTGCAGTAGCGTAGGATGTTCAGCATTTGTTAAGATGCCCTCTATCTTCTTATTTTGAAAACTTCACGTATACGTATAAAATATTCATCACCTAGGTATAAAAAAACATTAAATATTCACTTTTTTTGAAGAGTCCAAAATTATCACCATTTCTAACTGCCTACCTCAGTTGATGAATTCCCAAAAAGTGATAAATTATGGTCCAGCAACTGATTTGAACGAGTGAAAAATTACTGTTATAGAAAGAGCAACCCTGAAGGACGGATGAAGGCACGTAATTTAATATGAAATAATAAATTTTCATTCATTATTTTGACTTAAACCTAACTAATACCTAAAATGTGTCATTTCATTAGTTTGCAACACTTCACACTTCCATTGCAAACTAGTGCAATAACAAAAATTCAATGAATTAAACTGTGACACTGGAGTTTTTATCTATTTTTAGGCTTATAGATATGAACTGTAATGTCTGTTACATTTTAGACAGTATTCCTCATTGTGGGGACTCAACAATATGAGGCAAAGGGGCTCGGACCCCTCGACGACAGTTGCCGCCCCAAAGGGCAGGCAAATAATCGTCCTTGTGACGTTAAACACACTAAATACGTTCGATCGTAATTACCTGCAAGTACATGCAGGTAATGTACGAGTACCGAATCGTGACACAATGAAACAATGTCACGATCCGTACACAAACCAGTTAGATATCTCTTATCACGGTAGGGGATGATGCGACCTGGCTGCCCTCACAGACGTACGTATATTCTTACATACGTGTCTTAGTGTGCGTGTAAATAAGCCGTATATAAACCACCCAAATCGGCTCTAAAATCGCCAGTGTTTGGTCTGGTTCTGGCTTACCTGTACTTATGTACAAAGTGGCTGAACATGCTTAAATTCTGTTGAATTTCCTTCTGGTGAGAATATCTCTCACGATAAGGTATTCCACACTCATTAAAGCTTTTTATTTTGTAAAGTGAAGTTGGTGTATGTGTTTTTAACAAAAGTGATGCAAACTAGTGCAATAACTGTTATTGTGTAAACAATTAGTGTAAAAAACTAAGGATTTTGATGCAACATTGTTTCAGTACTTATTAAAAATTATGAGAATAGTAAAATTTAGTTCATTAGTATTCTGAAAATGGATAGTAATAGATAGACCACCCATTACGAGGAGCTATTAAACAATTACTTGGTGAAGCAAAGTTGATATTGGTTATTTTGATGGGAATGTCATAAACTAATGCAGTAACTGTTACTATCTGAACCATTAATAGGGTCACAAACTAAGGATTTTAATGTTTTTTTAGTTTCGTTGTTATCAGTTATTAAAATAATGAAATTTAATTCAATACTAGGTTTAAAATTAATAGTAGATAGATCTCTGGTTCCACGGAGCCATGAAACAATGCAGTAACTTCAAAACTGATTTCACAGTTACCCTACCTACCAAAATAAATTCTATTTCTCACCCATGATGAATTAACATTAAAGCTATTCTGAAAGTGATGATGAGATTTCCGCCTACTCGTAGCCACTTCCTCATAAATAGTAGCTTATTTGACATACCTGAAGCTGACGCTGTAATAACTTCCTCATCACAGTGTTGCAGTATCATTCAGTGATGTTGAGTTCAGTGGTGCAAAAACTATCTAAACCAACTCTAAACTCGATCTACATGGCAAAATCAATCACTCAATCTTCAACTAGGTGATTTGTCATCATCATCATCACCATCATCATCATCATCATCATCATCATCATCATCATCATCATCATCATCATCATCATCATGAAAAATGATAGTGCTCCTGTTTTCAACTAACCTTTAGCTGTTGTCACTTAGACATTTCCTGGCTCTAATTATCAAGTTAGAGTCATTGGAGTTTTTGAACATCTTCAACATTGATTAAAGCATATGGATTAAAATCGGGTCAAATACGAATAGCCTACATCTGGCCGGCTATTTGGGTCAGGTATAAATGGTAATCCTAACCCATTATCCGGTGTAGGTGATTTTTATCTGAGGTGAAAAGTTTTTTTAGATTAGTTAAATTTAATTTCTAAATCGTTATTAATTTTAATTTTATACTAATTATACAGTAATAATGTGTTTAATAATAATTTGTAATAATTAACTTAATATTCCAATAAAAAAATGTACTTAATATATAAATCTTTATTCAAAAAGAAATAATAATAAAAATTATTTGTAAACATATTCAAATTTGATTCGAGCATGGGTTAAAATTAGGTCAAATACAAATACCTAGCAGGCTGTTTAGGTTGAATGATGGTGTAATATTCTAAACCATTTTCTGGTACAGGTGATTTTCATCCACGGTTTATTTGACCATGGTTTTCCAAAGAAAATATGTTGGATTTTTAGGTTGATCCGGTGAATGTTTGAAACCCCATCCCATACCATACATTTCCAAATTCAAAATCCAGTTTATAAGCAGTGCTGAAAATTCCGCCATTTTGGCCATAAGGAATGTACCTAATTATTTTTTTCTCATAAGACATTTTGTATTTATAATTATATTCCGAATTTCTCTGTTTCGCATACCTATTATATTACGTATTCCTGCGTAATAAGTTTTTTCACATATTGGTCACTTGAAAAAGGTATCAAAGGATTTTTAATGTAGATATAATTATAGTAATAGGAACCCAAAAACTAGTCAATTAGACGGGTTGATGTGCTGAAACTAGCAGCAAATTATTTCATCTTTATTTAGTATGTTTATCCGCTCTCCATAAAATTTATGGAGAAAACCACTGAATGGAATTTTCTGAATGTTCTTACATGACTGCCATCTTAGCAGTGAAATTTACCGTTAGATAACTGAAAATTTTACGTTTTGATTTATTAATATAATCAGTTATGATATTTTCATTTCGACACGTTTTAAGCTACCTATTATAATAACTTACTTACCTCGAAACGTCGTTATTTTCAGCATTTTAATTGAATAAAAATTACTTTCAGATAGGCTAATAAAACAAGGTTCCTATGTAAAATATTAAAAACGTCATATTATAAGTACGTTTAAATAATATTAATTAAATACTCAGTTAAAAAACATTTTTTCCAGTAGGTACCTACTCAGGGATCTTCGCTCCTCACCAAAAAGAAAATTTAAATTTTTTAAATTTTCCATCCATCAATTGTGAAATTTCTTCTTCAGAAATTAAGTACTCTCCATGAGCAGGGTTGGGCATGGTTCATCCATTTTTGATCAAATCACGAATTACGAATCATAATTTAACATAGGCTAATGATTTGTGATTCAAATCAGTGTTTTTCTAATGATTCGTGATTTTTGTAACGGTATAATTGTTACAAAAAGTACACGACACATATATTATTTTCGTATAGTGTATATTTTTTATGTGTACAAGAAAATATCAGGTGTATTGTAATGTACAAGAGAAGAAATTAGTAAGTGATTAGGCTTAAATCTAAGGGTATGGATTCGAATGAATTATACATTGGTGTTGTGGGAGATATACAATGTGATTGGTTGATAGAATCTATGTAATTTAGAGTGAACCAATAGAGTAACATACTTACGACATAAAGTGGGTGTAGTTATAATTTTAAGAGGAATTAGGGATATTGCAGAGTTGTATTTAGTATTCATGAAATAAATGACATCATTATGTTTAGTAAGAGAATATTGTATTAGATGGAAAAGGTGACGTCAAGATGCGGGTCTTGACAAGTTTCACTGATGTCATTAAGACAGGATGTAAGAATGAAGTTATAGACAAAATGAAATATAGGAATAATGTTAGTAGAGTACGAAATATATATTAAAATAAGAAATGATATGAAATTATCATTACAATTGAAGGTCGTAGTCATTTTCAGTGATTTAAAAAATGATTTGTCATTTGAAATCCGTTTCTAAGAACTTCAGGACTTCAAAAAAAATTGTGATCATTAAATTTGACAACAAATGTTAAACTACATCTTTAACTCTGTTTAAAGTTTCAAGCTGATACCATACCAGGCCATAATCCGTTCATTTTTGATCGAATTGTAAATCATTATTTGGCATAATATGAATTGTGATTCAAATTAGAGTGTATGTTCATAATGATTTGTGGTTTGAATAATTTTCCTGGTGATTAGGAAAGAATCATGAAATTATTTTTGGTATCCAACCATAAAAATGAGTAACTCCTTAAAAAAAAAAAAAAAATGGAATATATTTAAATAAGATATTAATTTGCCAATTACCGCCACATCTAACATAAAATTTATATTTAAATACCTATATCACGAAATTTTATTAGTTAAATTTGATGAAAATTGGATCATAGTCACTTTAAAGTATTGTGAGTATGTGGTATGCACTTTTTCTCTTTGATATTTCATACAAAATTTTTTATAAAAATTTGAAGAAAAAATAGTAATATGCCAATTATTACCCTTTAAAATTAACTTGTTGCCAATAGCCAACGCCCAATTACCATCACCCTAATCATTGGGTAAATCTAGGAAAAATATTTACTAAAAATATTAAAAAAGGAACATTGACCAAGATAGCCAAATATAATTATGAACAATTAATGACTTGAAGGGAAGAAAGTTACATTTTATCAATTAAGTTAATACGTGGTTATTAGTTTTGAACAACTGTGTTGGAAATTGGAAAATTATATCATTTATTTTCCAATAGCCACCACACTTGGAATTATCTGAATTTGAAAGCAGTATGGTTGCTACTGTAATGAAACATTCCTGGAAGTTCATATTACACATTCCATGTGAAATACCTAGTCATGAGAGATATTCACACGTAGAAGGTAATCTACAGCTTTGTGTGTTTTGCCACTTCATACATTTAAGTAGGGGAATGCCAAATCCAAGGCAAACATTGGCATTTTTGTAGCCAGTTTTATGAGCTTATATACTGGATTTGGCACTCACACACAGACACACATACATACATATACATCTGGTATTAAGTCATAGATTACGTCTCCCTGAAGTGATAAGAAATGACGCAGCACATTTGGTACCAGACTGTAACAACACCAAGATGCTTATCAGGTAATCCGTCATGGCCTGTATAATGTATCTTACCAGTACATACGTACAGGTATGAACATACATAATTATGTGTATGTTTTGGCTTAACGTCATAGAGACGAAATATGCAAGCCTTTTGGTGACAATTGTCATCGTGGGGTACAAGCCCTATACCTCATACGAGTATTGTCCCCACATTCCACAATCTCATTGTATTTTATTTTAAACAAAAGTCCAAAATAAAGGAATTACATGAACCATATACCTTACTTCTTTTGTTAATTTTTCATTGATTTTCACTGGATTTTTGAGAAAAAAATATTAATTTAATATCACCATAAACACATATGCAACATAAAACAATAACTGAAATTATTAAACGAAGGAAGCAAGGTAGAGGGTGTACAGCTGGTCAATGTTGCTAGATGAAGCATTAACCCATTAAAATTCATGCGTTTGTTTTAGGGTGGTGGAAATCGGTAGAGACGGCTATTGGCAAATTACCTTATACTTTCTTAAGCAGAAAAATGTATGTTTTGCAAGTTTTTCAACCATCGATTCTGTATTCGCAAAGGCATTCGTAACAGTAACCAAAAATCAAACACCTGCGCCAATTCGCAAGCACATTTTCTCTATTCAAATTTCGATCATTCTATACTGAGGTACATTTTTTTTTTAGTTTTTTTCTTTTTTTTGTTTAAAGAATTCTACAACGTTTGTCAGCTGCCCAACGTGAACCATTTATTAACATTGTTAAATAGGCAAACGACAGAACGTATTTTTACCCAAAAACAAAAAACAGAAAAAAATAAAACAAAAACGTAGGTAGGTAGGTAGGTACCTATATATCTTTACGCGTGAACTAAATAATTAATGTGCGTCTACAATTATTAGAGTATAGGTATTTCTAAAATGGCCAGGTCTAATGTTTACAATAGTAAACAGTGTTTACAATAGCCTATACGAAGTACGTAGTCTGTATTTTGTTTATTCTGTCAGTTTGTGCATTTTTTTGGTCCGCCTCATTCGACACCTGGCACGTGCTTCGAAGCACTCGGATGACAGATTGGCGTTGAACTGTGTGTCGGCGCGAATAAAAAGTCTGGCACATTAAGTCGATTATTAATTTTACGACCATCGTTATTATATGTGCCAAAAAAATATCATATGTATATATATGTATACACATTGTTTTTCTCGGTGCTAAAGCATTAGTTTTAATCAGCCTGACGAAAAACTAAAATCCTTTAAAATTCAGACGATTTTGTGAGTTGAAAACTAAACCGAGTGTTTGAGAGAACTATGAACCCATTCCCAGATATTCCAATTACACAGATTAAGCAGGAAATACTCCTGAGTACATGGTATTACTCCGGAATCGTACAAATTATTCTTTCACCCATACAAGGTACCATAAAAAATTAGTAGAGATCCTGTGGGTCATGTGTTAGTATAACTGAAGGGTAGGGGTCGAATTTAGGATTTATGAACCCGGGTACAAAGGACTGGTAAAGGTCCCTTTACTACACCAAAAAAAAAAAAAAGGTTAAAATAAAATCTCTTGCCTAACGTGTTACAAATAAAAAGTTTATAATACTGCAAAGTACAAAAATTTTTTTTTCCACTCTAACTTTATAGTGTTGTGGGGACTCACCGGTATGAGGTAAAGGAGCTCGGACCCCCGACGACAGTCGCCCCCCCAAAGGGCAGGCAAATAATCGTCCTTGCGACGTTAAACTTACTAAATACGTTCGATTGTAATTACCTGCAAGTACATACAGGTAATGTACGAGTACTGAATCATGACACAACGAAACAATGTCACGATCCGTACACGAACTGGTCAGCCATCTCTTATCTCGGTAGGGGATGATGCAACCTGGCTGCCCTCACAGACGTACGTATATTCTTACGTACGTGTCTTAGTGTGCGTGTAAATAAGCCGTATATAAACCACCCGAACTGGCTCTAAAATCACCAGTGTTTGCCTTGGTTTTGGCTTACCCGTACTTATGTACGAAGTGGCTGAACACGCTTAAATTCTGTAGAATTTCCTTCTGGTGAGAATATCTCTCACGACAAGGTATTCCACAAGTGTCAAAACAATTTTATTAATCAGTTAACATTACATACTTAGACATTGACTATATTCTGTCAATTTGCCTACCGCTATCAAGACTTATCTACAATTGGAAAAGCTACTGGAAAAAAAACTATAGCGAAGTTATACATTCCTAGAGAACCATGTTTGCCAATTTTCATTGACAATATAAAAAAAAAAAAAAATAATAATAAAAAGAACCTAAATTAATGTATGCAGAAAAGACGTTTGCAATCTCCTGTGCCATAAATAAGAAAAGATACTTCAATCATGACTTGCTTTATTTATCCAGCAATTTTTCATTTCTGTTTTAGATTCTTCTCAAAAACTATTGAATCAATAGGCACTAAACTTCTGTCAAATTTGCACTCGCATAATGACAATCTATAGTGAAAATTTCAACCTGATCTCGTCAATAGATTTCTCAAAATTTGTTTCCAGTTTTCTAGAAACTACTATGAATAAACACCAGACTTCTATCAGATTTGCACGAACATACTGAGGGAAAAGAAAATTTCAACCCTATTTCTATTGCAGTTCTTTCAAAATTCAGAAAAAACCACTTTTCTAGGAACTTTTTGTTTTCTCACCTTTCTCGGAAACTATTAAACCAATAAACTTCTTTCTACTCTGGTCATATATAAGAACTACGCGTGTGAAAATTTCAGCCCTATCTTTTTGGAAGTTTTCTCAAAACCATTAATCAAAAATTTTCTCAAGCAACTTTTTCTTTTCTAGTTTTTTCAGAAAAGTAGAGTGCGGGCATTATTTCTTATTTTTTGTTATTTTCCTCTCCTTTCTTTCTTGTTTTCTTACATTTAATTTACAGACGAAGCCACTTATTGTTGGCTAGCAATCGCAGAGCTGACCACCATTTTTTTTTTCTGTTAAGCTGCTGACTTTTGTCCACTTCGTTTTTCACTTTAGATTTTTACATCAAACTGTCAACATGTTTGTCTTTTCATGAGTGGCTACACACTCACTTAAAAATGAATTTATTTTTCATTTTGGATTCAAATTTATGAAGCTAGCCTTTAGGATGTGGTTAAAGCTGCAATTGCTATTTCAACGAATTTAAGTCGGCACCACCGTCTAAACTCCGGTAAAATGTACATCATTTGTTTTTTTCCTTTCTAAATTCTAAAATGTTCTCTTATTTATTCTTTGTTTTCCTGCCTAAGCATGTTCCGCGCACTAAAGTTGTTCATGTTGAATCTCAGTTATATGGATAAATATTAGAATGTTCTAAATTTCTTAAAACCTTATCAAAGTGGAGTGTGTGTGGAGTATGTTATGAGCACCCAGTTCCCCTTTTTTGGAAATTCCATTTTACGGTGAAATACAGCTTGTGTCACAAAAATTTGCATTTCCTGATCTGTTACTTGGAACAGTGCTTCCACTGTGTGTGCGCTTTTATTTAGACTTTCGCACACCACAGAAACTACTGAACGAATAAGCACAAAACTATCGGACTTGCACTGACATAATAAAAATCTATCATTGAAATTTCAGTACAATCCATTTTGTAGTCTTTTCAACATTCTGGAAAAACCACTTTTCCAGAAATTTTTTATTTTCCAGTTTTTTTGGAAACTACGAAACCAATAGGCACTAAATTTCGTTCAGACTTGGTCCTAAGTGAGGACTACTTTTGGTAGGAATTTCAACCTTATCTCTACTGAAGTTTTACCAAAACTGTGAACCAAATATTTAGTTGATACGTATTCATACATACAAGGTAAGTATACATATTTCATGGCTATAGATAAATAAAAAAAATTCAGGTCAAAATAGGAAAATGCTGTAATTAGTTTGCTTTTGTCGTGAAACATAAAATTTTCACTACTCCAACCCCAATTCCTCCATGAGGTCTATTTTAATAGCTGAGTAAAAAAAAAAACCATAATAATTCGATAATTTTTTTCACCCATTTCATAGAGGCCCTATTTTTGTGGGAACCCGGGTCCACTGCTCCCCTTTGCCCACCCTAAATCCGGCCCTTCCTTGGGATCACAAGACAAACAACGAACCTACCCTCACTCTTGGGTCTCAATATTAGATTAATTTTAATATGTAGATTTTCTTTAAAGATCTACATAAAAACGAAAAAATGAATTATTGAATATTATTACCTCGATCGTAGAGAAAAATCTTTTATGGAGGGGCAAACTCATTTTTTTTTTGTTTTTAAAAATAAAGAAAATTTCAAATTTTATCCGCGTTATACGTGAAAAATTACGTAAAAAATTTGTCTACAGATTTAGTGAGTGCAAACGCTCCCCTGCCACCTTCGGCTACGACCATAATTATAACTTACTAATACGACAAGAAAACTCTAAGTCTCATGGATTTTTTAAACCCTTATCTCAAATCAATGTTTGTGCTTCGTTGACATAATCCGTTATTTAGGCTATAGCAGCGAGTAAAAGCCACAAGGAACCCAAGGCGAGTATGTAACTCTCATGATTTCTTAATTTCGAAACTAAATGGATTTACATTTCAAATCCAAAAGTACAAATTAAGGGAGGCAGTTCATTGAAAAATACACCAAACATATCTAGCATCTGAATGAACGGAATTCAAACGAACCAGCTGGAGAAAGGTGAAATGGACGTGTGCATATAAGGCAATGTCGTGTAACATCACAACTGAAAGCTGTATCTCACTGAGTGGTTAAAACGCATGAAAATTACGAATATTCGAATTTTCGGTCATAATTATCTTAAAACAAACGATAGCTTCTTATTCGACATGAATGAAATTTTAGAAGAAGTTTCGACCAATAAAATAAGCCGAAGATCAAGAAATTTGAGCCCTTAGAAGCCAAGAGAATTGAAGAAAATACGTTAAATTGTGCCTTACAATGGTGTTTTTGAGCGGTATCAGGTAAGTTTTAGATGTCGCCGGTGTTAAGTGCACTGATAACATCAAATTAAATCATTTTCTCAGCTTCTACGGACTCAGATTTCTTGTTCTTTAGCTTTTTTTATTCATTCGAGCTTTCTCTATAATTTCATTCAAGTCGAACATGTAGCTAATTTCTTGTTTTAAGACAATTAGGATCGAAAATTCCTGCTTTCCAAGCTTTTCATGAGTATTTAGCCACCCAGTAAGATTAGCGATAATACTTATGACATAAACGACATATCGCATTATAGGTTATAGTGTCTAATTGAGGTTTAATTGAAAGGTAATAAAAAGTGAGCTAAATTTGTAGAAAATTACAAAAAATAATATTGTTTCTTGATTTGGAAAATCGTAAAAATAATATCAAAAATTATAAAGCTGATCCTAATTTTTATAAGCTTTTATTGCTCTCACTACCGCTAGTTCATATATGTTCACCACCAACAGCGCCACTTGTCATTATTAATTTTTATAATCACTACCGCAGTATCGCGACTGTTTTACAGTGTTACCAATAAAAAGTTCCTTTTTAATTGTTACTTGTTTTGAATTACAATAAGAATCACCTTGAAGTAGAACGTTTTTATGAATGTTGAAAAGTTTCTGTCGTTTATACATTCGCTTAAAAAATCATGACGGCGATTTATTTAATTACAATATACGGTCGTATTGAATCTATTAATTAGGGTCCGCACGCGGCAGAATTAGTCAAGAGAGAAAAATAATTATTTTAGTTTCAACCTACAAAGGATTCAATGTTGTCGTAGTCCATGGTAAAGAAAGAAAAACATGTTTTAGGTAATTGTTGCTGATTTATGAAAAGCGCAGAAGCCATTAAAACAACACGTGCCAACTGGCGAAATTATTTGTAGATCATCTCCTTAAACTAGCTCTTTTATGGAACAAACTTTTTCAGTAGAAGACCACTGTTGCAGACAGAATATTCAGGTTTTAGAATCCTGGAGGAAAATTTATGAATTCAGTTCATGATCGCAGCCTAGGTAACTATAGATTTCAACATATTTTTTTGCCATAAGGGAGGTGGAATTTAAACTCGGCTGCAGGTTTCTTTATATTGGCTAAGTATAATCTGAATGTGTTTGAACATCACAATCCCAAAATAGTGGTGGTTTTTTTTTGGAACGAAAAACTGAAACTTTCGTCGGAAACAAAACAAAATTCAGATTAAAAACTGTGAAATAGTGGCCCTCTTGTATCCAACGAAAGAGAAAAAAAAAGGACATAAATATAAAGAAAATGAGAAACAAGAAAATTAAAAAAATTAAAAAGAAAAGAATAGACTACTCAAAAATATAAGGGGTGCAAAATAAAAGTTGGTTTTTATCACGACCAAAATTTATGATACCTGTGTATTGGTTAAAAAGTTACGAGACGTAGTTGTTTTCTTTCGATTTTTTTGGCAAGGGCTTCGAAAAATTCGTTTAAAAATGGAATCTAAAGACGGAAGACAGAGAATATTTCGGGAATAAAAGAGCAAATAAGTCAGTTAGTGAATAAAACAATTTTTCATAATTCTGTGATTATATTCAAAACGCTGATACGTCATATTTTGCCATTTTTCAGAAGACAAAAAAAGTGTACCTGCTAGTGTAAGTTCAGGAAATTAAGTACGTTGCAGTTTGAAATAGTGGGACTATGTGCTGAGAGGTCTAGCTTCAGTTAATCATGAGTGCAACTTGGAATAGTGAGTAGATAGTTGAAAAACGCAGGGAGAGGCGAAAGATTCCGCGACATATCAAGTTTTGGCAGGTGACATATCATATTTTAGGAAAAAATTACCCTGTAAAATCATGTTTTAGAATGATATACTTACTATGTTTCGGCAAAGTGTAACTTGCAAATTGTAATGGTAAAATTGTTACAAAAATATACACGACACATATATTATTTTTGTATGACGTATATTTTTATGTACAAGAAAGTATTAAGATGTATTGAATTGTACAAGAAGAAAATTGGTAATCAATCAGGCTTAGACCTAAGGGTATGGATTTGAGAGAAGTATACATTGGTGTTGTGGGAGATATACAGTGTGACTGGTTAATAGAATCTACGTAGTTTAGAGTAAGCCAATAGAAAAACATACTTATGACATAAGTAGGTGTAGTTATAATTTTAAGAAGAATTGGGAATAGTGCAGAGTTGTATTTTATATTCATGGAATAAATGACATCATAGTGTTTAGTGTGAAAACATTGTATTAGTGAGAAAAGGTGACGTCAAGAGACAGGTCTTGACAAGTTTCAATGACATAATCAAGACAGGATGTTAGAATGAAGTTACAGATGAAATGGATTATTGGGATAATATTAACGGAATATGAGAGATATATAGAAAGGATATTAAGATAAGAAATGTTATGGAATTATCATTACAAAAATTCATAAGAAATCAATGACATATCAAGTCTTTTTAGTACTCATCAATTTTTGGATGAGAGATAAATGCTTCTGAGGACATAGGGGAGGATGGTATTGTTTGCTTTAATGGCTGTAATTTTTCACATTTTACTTGCATCAAAATTTAAAATATATGTTGGAGAAAGCACATCTTTCTACATCAATCAAGCTGATTGCCACCCAAAATGCATTAGGTAAAAGTTAGAGAGAATGATTTTAAAAAAGTCAAAAATTGTTTGACAGTGTACTATGTGTAGTACACAGTCGGATAACATGTGATACACAGCGAAACACAAACATAAATGATACAAATAAGGAAAGAAATGTGTTGTAACTGAAAAAAATAATTAGAAGTACATCAATAGACTTATAAAATTTAAGAAGCCAAATGCTTCTTTGCAAGTTAACAGAACTGCCAAATTAATAAGCTATAACAACAAAATTAATTCAAAAATATTTGAATAAAATTTAAAACCGTATAGGTACTAAATTATTAAAATAAATATTTGAATCATAATTTACCTTGATAACTCCAAAAAACCTTCAAAACACCAAAAATTTAGTGTTTCACTGGGTACTAATAGGGTTTTATATAGTTCCACTGGGTATCCTATACCAATACAAGCATTTTTATAAGGTCAATTTTCAGAGTATTTCTACCATTATTTTGGGTTGAAATTGTGCATATAGGTACTCGGAAGAAATATCAAATACAAATGATAACCTATATGATGACTTGCCTTTTGAAATTTTTTTTGAAATCCTATATGAAGTGATCAAAAAAATAACTTCATACCAACGAAGACTATGTAAAATAAGCTTTTCCATATTTCTATTACAGCTTATTTTAGAATACTTTCATCGTCTTGTTCACTTATTTTACAGTTCATTCGATTATACAATATTAGGTATTCCATTTCATTTTCACTGCTTTGCTTCATGATTTTGTCTTAACCTGTTCGCCCCTCATTTTTGCACAACTTTGAACATTACTCTCTCGTTTCTTTGTGACAATTCTTTTACCTGTTTACTTCTTATCGGATCAATACTTATTTCTCAGGTTAAATTCAAGTCCGTTTTGTATTTGTAACCTTCGTCATTCGTTCTACTTTTGTGATTTAATACACATTATATTGAGTATTTGTCAATTTTTGAATATTTAAACTTATAAATTTCCAATTTCATAAATTTCTCGCAACTTTTTAATAAAGTGTGTTTTGTTATGCAAATTGGCTTTATAATTCATTTCAAGTAGCCAAACACTTACAAATTGGAAATTTATTTTCCCACTTTTTCGAGTTCTTGCATTTGCTATGCAACTCTTGATATATATATATTTTTTTTTGAAGATCTTTTTAAATTTTTTTTGTGGCAATGTCTTCGTTGAAGTGTCAGTTCCTCCTTGTTGCTGAAGGAGTTGAAAAAACGACTCAGCTGGTTGTGATCAGCTGGTTGTGCGTCATTTTTGTGTGGTTGGTGAAGATACTTGGTATGCCTTTCCAGAGGATTTACAAAAAATCAGTCTTCATAAACCCCTATCTGAGCTGGCCTCCATCAAATCTGCTATTGCTGTCATTCGTACTCGCGGCCAGTTCCGAAATGTCAATGTTACTTTGCCACCCGAGGTTTTGAAGTTGTATGTTGATGATGATGAAAATTTTTTGTTCAACAACTACCTTTTTCCGGAGGCCAGAATTTCTACTACAACCCCTGTTGAGTCACATTTGCTTGAAGTCAGAGAGGTTGAGCCAAAAGGAGAGTCGATCAAGGACATTTTGAAACATTTTCTGCTGAAGAAGTTTTCATCAAAAATAAGAATGCCGAATCATGGTGCGAGCTCTTTGAGAAGGAGTGCAAGCATTTTTCTCTGTCTGGTCAAAAGCAAATTGAGGTGTTCAAATTTGTCTGGAGACGTCTATGATGGACTGGTTTGCTGTAAATCAACGCAAATTGGATATTTTGGCAGACTGGAAATCCTGGAAATCTGATTTAATCTCTACATTCGGTGACACTTCTTGGAAACCGATTCGATATGCATTTAATTTCAAGTACATGAATGGTTCTTACATTGATTATGTGATAAGGAAAGAAAAAATGTTATTAGATCTGGATAGGAGTTTATTGGATCTTGTTATTTTTGATTTGATAATTGTCGGTCTACCTATTCATATTCAAAATTCGCTTAATCGCAACTCAGTTGTATCCATCAAAATTTTGCATTCCAAGTTAAAAAAATTTGAGTCCGAGGATAAAATTTTTGATAGTAAATTTAGAAGTCAGAATTTTTTGAGTCAAGTTTCTAAGTCGAGTAATGAAAATTTTAATTTCAATATGTCGAGAACTTTTAATAATAAATCCTCGGAAAAGAAGGCCTCTGCTTCTGTGGACAGGAAGCCATGCCCAAATTGTTTAAAAAAAGGTTTTAATCGTTTTCACTCAGAAGCTAATTGCTGGTTTAAAGATAAGGAATCTTCAATTCCAAAATCTATTAATAATTTAGAACTGGAATCTCCAGTTACCTCAGACGAAGAATTAAAAAACTAATTTTACAGCCACTGATTAAAGTTAATGTAACATTAAATCGGAATTGTTTCTGTAAGGGGACTTATGATACTGGTTCAAATATTTCAGTTATTGGTAAAAATATGATAAAATTTTTGAAAATAAATTTTTATAAATTGAATAATATCTCCTTCAGAATGGTCAGTGGCTATGGGAAAATTTGCGGAATTGCTAAAGTAAAGCTTAAAATTAAAAAAAAATCAAAGTTCATCTGGGCGTTTGTTTTAGATAATGATGATTTTGACCATCAACTATTAATTGGTTTAGATTTAATTAAAGAATTTCGTCTTTGCCAGGATGAAAATTTAAATGTTTTTCAGAAACTTTATAGTAATAGATTTTATTATGGCAATTTTGGTAAAATTAGACCTGTGATCAACTATCTCCAAATGCAAGCTAACTTAGATCATCTAGATACTCATAAGAAGTGCCTCATTGATCAAGCTATTAATGAGTTTAATAAAGCTTTTGCTAGGGATAAGTTCGACGTAGGCAAAGTTAAAGATCATGAGGCTCAAGTTAAGCTGACTGAACATAGGTATGTCCATCGTAAGCCATATCGCTGCAATATCTTAGATCGAAAGGAGATTGAAAGTCAGATTGGTAAGCTCTTTAATGCAGGTTTAATAGAAGAGTCTACATCTCCTTTTGCAGCTCCTGTCACTTTAGCATACAAGAAATATAGCGATGGCTCTAAAAAAAAAAAAACAGGTTATGTATTGATTTTTCTGTTCTCAATAAAATAGTAGTGCCTGAAAGTCAACCCTTTCCTCTGATTGAAGATTTAATCATTAAAGCTAGGGACTGCCAGTGGTTTTCCGTATTAGATATCAATAGTGCTTTTTGGTCTGTGCCCTTGAGATTAAAAGACAGGTATAAGACAGCATTTGTCACCCAAACTGGCCATTACAATTGGAAGTGTCTTCCATTTGGTCTGAAAACGTCCCCAGCAATTTTTCAAAGAATTCTTCGTAATGTGCTTTTAAGAAATGGCCTTGATGAATTTTGTGTCAATTATATTGATGACATTTTGGTATCTTCAAAAAGCTTTGACAAACATTTGGTTCATTTAAGAAAACTTTTATTTGCTATTCAAAAAGAAGGATTTAGGTTGAGTTTGTCAAAGTGCAATTTTGCTCAGTCTAAAGTAAAATATCTTGGCCATATTATCCAGAATAATTCTATTACACCTATTTATGATAATGTACTACCTATTAAAGAGTTTTCTAGACCTTCTAACGTAAAACAAGTCAGACAATTTCTTGGTAAAATAAATTTTTATCGTTCCTATATTCAAAATTCTTCTGTTTTATTAACCCCTCTTCATAATCTACTAAAGAAAAATGCACCTTTTGATTGGAACGATGAATGTGAAAAAAGCTTTGTTTTTGTGAAAAATTGCCTATGTTCTGATCCTTGTCTGGCAATTTATGATCCTAAAAAAGAGACGATTGTTCAGACAGATGCCAGTTTGGAAGGAATAGGTGCTGTTCTTAAACAAAAACAGGAGAATGGAATTTTTAAGCCGGTGGCTTTTTTCTCTAAGAAACTAAACGAAGTTCAAAAAAAAAAAAAAAAGCTCTCTTAAAGAGTCATTAATGTACTGGAGACATTTTTTATTACCAATAACTTTCCAAGTTTTCTCCGATCATAAGCCTTTAGAGAATCTTAAAATCAATACAAAATTTGATGATGAACTTCGTGAGCTTATGCATCATTTATCACTATTCAATTTTTAATAAAATATGTTCCTGGTTCTTCTAACCATAAAGCAGACTGTTTGTCTCGCAATCCTGTTTTGGAGCCATTTGAGGCTACTTCGGAATTAAAAGTTGTAAATTTTATCAAATTGAAGAATTTAATTAAAGATCAAGAAAAAGAATTTAACGTACTTTCAAAAAAAATTAATGTAATTAATAAAAATAATGTTCTATTTTACAGATATAAAAACTCTGATAAAGTAATTATTTCAGATGAGTTTTTGAAGGAATTAATAAAAAATACTCATATTAAATTAGGACATATAGGGCCAAGACAGATGGAATTATCTTTGGTAACTTTTTTCTATAATGTAAAAATCAAAAGTTTTATTAAACAATTTTGCAATAACTGTTCCATCTGTATAAAAAATAAATCTCGTATTCCCACTGTTTTTGGTCACCTGTCTCAATTAGGCCCAGCCACTACGCCTTTTGAAATCATGTCTATGGATACTATTGGTGGTTTTTCTGGCAATAATTCTTCCGTTATGTTCACTTATTAGTGGATCATTTTTCTAGATTCGCTTTTACTTTAACGTCCAAAAACCAAAAGACTGCAGACTTTATTAATTTATTGAATTTAGTAATAAAAAAAGGTAATAAAATTAAAACATTATTAACTGACTAATATTCGAGTATAAATTTTGCAGAATTTAAAAATTTTGCTAAAAGTTGGAATATTAACTTAATCTTTACTGCTGTTGATACTCCATCTTCTAATGGTTTAAACGAAAGACTTAATCAAACATTAGTAAACAGACTTCGATGTAAAATTAATGAAAGTAAAGTAAACTCAAAAAAACCATGGTCTGTGTTGTTAAATGATTGTGTTAAGGAGTACAACAACACTATTCATACTGTCACTAAATTCAGTCCGAATTATTTGTTAAATAATGTAAAATTTAATATTCTTCCTAACTTGCTGGAAAATAAAAAAACAAATTTAGAAAGTGACAGAGAAATTGCTTTTTGGAACTCGCAATCAAATCACTATAAGAATAAAAAAATTTTTGATAAAAAAAGACAGGATCATAATTTTAATGTTGGTGATTTGGTGTATGTTGCACATGGCAACTCTTTAAATCGAAATAAACTTGATGAGATTAGAATTGGGCCTTTTCCAATTTTAAGTAAAATTTCGAACATAATTTTAGAAGTTGACTCAGGCTTTTGTAGGAAAGAATCAAACATTTATCATGCGTCTAAACTTTATCCTTTCTCCCCTTTGCTTTCTTGGTGTGGGGATGTAAAATAAGCTTTTCCATATTTCTATTACAGCTTATTTTAGAATACTTTCATCGTCTTGTTCATTTATTTTACAGTTCATTCGATTATACAATATTAGGTATTCCATTTCATTTTCACTGCTTTGCTTTATGATTTTGTCTTAACCTGTTCGCCCCTCATTTGTGCACAACTTTGAACATTACTCTCTCGTTTCTTTGTTACAATTCTTTTACCTGTTTACTTCTTATCGGATCAATACTTATTTCTCAGGTTAAATTCAAGTCCGTTTTGTAACCTTCGTCATTCGTTCTAAATTTGTGATTTAATACACATCATATTGAGTGTTTGTCAATTTTCGAATATTTAAACTTATAAATTTCCAATTTCATAAATTTCTCGCAACTTTTTAATAAAGTGTGTTTTGTTATGCAAATTGGCATTATAATTCATTTTGAGTAGCCAAACACTTACAACTATAAATCAGTGATAACAAAAGGAGAATGCAGCTTTTCTCAAAAATGTTTCGCTGTGGGTATACCTACCTAAACACCTATTCAACCATTATCAGGGGTGTTCTGGACAAAAAACAAAAATTTCTTCTTTTATTTATAATGTTCCACTGTGTACACTGTGTACCACTCTCCCCTACCATGTATTTTCTAAAACAAATTTGATGGCAAAGAATGATCAGTTGAGATATCATCTTTTGCCAGCTTCTAGGCCCATATTCACAAACGTCACTTTAACCTCCCTTCATTTAAACTTCACTTAAAAATGACTATTGGCACAATTTTGTATTTAAGGGTGCGGTAACATTTTATTTTCAAATTGGAACTCTCATAAGAGATACAATGTTCCCAAATTTTCAAGTATGAAATTGTGCAAAAAAATTTTTTAAAGTGAAATTTAAGTGAAGGGAGATTAATGTGACATTTGTGAATATGGGCCCTAGTGTTGATTTTTCCTCTACCATAACCAATGTTTAACTCAAAGTTGCCAAAAAGTGACATATCAGCTTTTTGAAAATAGCCAAAAAATTATTTCGGAGACATTAAGGCGAAAATTAGCGACGTAATTATGTAACGTCAAGAGATGCACTTCGTCGCAAATTGCAGCGAATGCATGCAACTCGAGTGCAGCCAAATGCGGTATTTAATCGTAATTTACGGATTTTCTTTATAACGCTTGTAAATATTTTCAAATAGCAAGATTGACTTTAATAGCGCTTATAATGGCGGATAATAAATGCAACATAGCTGCCGAAAGCCATAAACATTTTAACCTATTACCGATTGGACGTCGTTAATCGTACCATCGTAATTTTCTTGACTAACAGCCACCAAACGTAGGATACCACCAATAAATTAATCTACGCGAATGAGACGAAAGTAAAGAAAAAAAAATTTTGGTAATTTATGGAAATGTCCAACGTCTATGACGATGGTTGAACGAAGATTTCGTACAATTTGGATGGTTTGTGTTTCGACTGTAGTTTACAGATGCGAAAGTTACGCACTGGACTAATATTATGACTGTAACATTATTCCTGCATTAAGAAGTTTCTGGTAAATAGCTGGGTTATTAACAATAAAAAATAAATAAATAAATAAAAAAAAAAGTTAATACAAATATGTAGACACAGCAACGCTAAGTAAAAAAATATCACCATATTTTCATTTCCACATTGGCCACAGTTTAACCCTCTATAGGGCGACTATTTATTGCTGAGAATAATAAAGAATACTTATGTTGGTATATAAATCTTCATACCTGGATTCATGATACTATAAAAGACAAATGATTAATCCATCCACAAAGCTCTTTTTTTTTTTTTTTTAATTCATAATCATTATCAACATTTTGGTAACAATTTGCTTATATTTGGTATTAAGTTCCTGAGAAAAATAGCAATTTTCAAATTACCTTATGATTTCTCTAAAAAATTCTAATCAGTTTTATACTGATACCGTATCAAACGATATGCTGCAGTCTCAAGTTTGTATTATTTCATTTTTACATCAATGACTAATCACTGCCAAACTGTAGCCAATTCAAACCTCACTGTTCAGTTTCGAGGCAAAAGTAGGATAACATTTCTCAAGGGGGGTTCCCAAAATTCTGTAATATTTTTGGAAGGAAAATAAGGAAAATACTGTAACAGATTTATTCGGCTATAATTCTATCGACGAATATATTCTTACACACGAACGAAAATATGTGAAATTATGTAAAAAATAATGTATTGTTTACAAATTAGACATCTCTTCTTCTTTATGGCAAATCTTCTTCTTCCAATTTGTTCTTGTTCTTGTTCTTGTTCTTGTTCTTGTTCTTTTTCAACGTCATTCTTATTCTTCTTCAATGTCACTATTCTTCTTCTTCCAATAAACTCTTCTTCTTCTTCTTTACCAATTACACACACACACACACACACACACACACACACTAATACCTATTTTACACTAATCACAGTAAACACTATTAAACCTAATTGTATATATATTAACTCATTTCGTGTAGAATAGAATGAATTCAAAATACTCAAATTACTTGATTATTACATGAAACTCTGTTTCAAATTATTATATAAACTTGCCTGTACTGTATGTAGAAAAATTATTATATTTTAAAGTACCAATTGTGTTATTATATTTTATTTAAAGACTGTATCCAGGAAAGTTAAGGTCTACCATATGATTGTGGATAATAAATTATTTACAACAGTTCACATTTAGAGGTATTAATATTCAGTATAATATTGATATACACGTGTAAGGCGTAACTCATAAAGAGTGATGAATCAGATAATACCTAGAGATCTGTTATGCTGTAAGAAATACTTTTTTTTTTCTCAATGGTAGATAGGTTTAATTGTTTTCAAATTTTCCTTGTTGTAGGGGGCATAGTCCACTATACCACCCTTAACTTCGCCTTTGGTTCATATACAATATTCTACTTATAAATCCTTCGTTGGTTCGTTGTATTTTAAAATGTTTTCCTGCTTTCTTTGTCAATCAGATGTAGTTTAACCTGATATATTTTGTGTTAGTCAGGCCTATTCTCAGATAGAAACACGAGGTGAAGTATAATCATATATAAGAAGCTAACTGTAATTGACACTATCTTTTAAGAACTGAAAAAATTTTTCACATTTCTGATCTGTAATCAGTACATAAATAACCAACCACATGTGAAGGTATGAGAAGGAGACTCTGCCTAAAATTATACACTTCCCAAGTTTTCGAATTGACTTTCTCTCAAAAATGGTGATGAGTGTAACACCGTCGATGAGAAGATCTTCTTAACTGAATCAAGTTATCATATCTAATGTAGTTTTAAGTTCAATGACGAATTTGGTCGCACGTTATAAGTGAAAATATTTTGTTTATAGTTGTGGAATACCTACGGTCATAGATATACAAAAGTATTTGCACGTCCAAAGGTAATCAACAGACAATTTGCATGTTCACTATCATCTGCCAAAAATACAAGCGAGCCAACCTCAGTAAACACTGGCTAATGACTACTATGCACTGAAGATTTTTATACCCGATTTATTACATGCACATAAGCACACGTAATATGTAAATAAATACCTACATACGGGGTAATTTTGATTGCCAATATTAATATTAGGCATCCCATTACTTGTAATCATGATAACTGATAAGGTGCAACAAGTGCACTTACTTCCGTATGACGCAATTGATGACAACTCGATTCATCATGGTTCACTTAAAGTTCTACAAATTACATGCAAAGGGCAACAAGTAAATACAAAGGTGGTTTAACGTGTAAGGCACAAATTTGGCCAACCGTTTGGCATTGTGACTGCTTCCATGGAGACTGAGCCCCTAATCCTTACTCAGGATGATACCGCCACAATAGTCTCAATCTAATTTTCTAAAAAACACATATATGGCAAGCGAAACAAAATTATTTGTATATGTACACTACTTGTGAGTTGTATCTTGATGAATATAAAAATTAGTAAATGTTTGTACCGAAGTTCAAATTTTTTTACAATAAACCATAATATGATATCTTTAGACCTATTTTTTGAGTGAATTAATTGACGTGCAGTTTTAGGCATCCATCATCCTAAGATTACTCAATTAACTTCTTTTTTTCAAAATTAAAATTCCCAAAAAACCAAAAAAAATACTAATTTTTTTTCATCATAAACTGCAGTGGAGTGTCTTAGGAACATACTGTAAAAATTTCATAATGTTATCATCAACTATATTTATAAATATGTTAAACATGCCTATGATTAATAAACTTTATAATGGGCCTACCAAAGAATGAATAAATTATAAGAATCATTCAGATCCTTTTATTACAACCATAAGTGAATTTAAAAGAATGTGGGTGCCATTTGTTCATCTCACGTCTTACCCAGTAATGTGAATTTTAAAATGTCAATTTTGACTGACAAGTAAAAGGTGACGTCTAATCGACTTATATCTCTCAGCAAGTTGGGAAGCAGATGGCTATTTATTGTTTTGTAAATAAAACAAAATCGAGTTTAACTGCAGGCAATTTACTGAACTTACAATCCTTTGGATTTAACAAGAGTGAAAAGGGGGAACAACTAGCAAAAAAAAGAGTAAGATTAAAATTTTTAAAGTTTTCACGTAGAATTTATAAAATAAAGCAGTCAACGTTATCAAAAATATGATTATAAAGCGAAAAAAAAAGGAGTTTTTCTGCGCCCTTTTTATGGATGCACCCCGCAGCAAATAATTCGATCGACCAAAAATCTAGGGGGGTATATAATATCTCGTTCGTAAGAGGGAGTCCACATCTTGACGACCTTCCCTTTCAACCCCTTTCCTCTTCAAAAATACCATTTTCACCAAGAAAAATGCATTATTTTATCAGGTCAAACTAATTTTTTCGGAGCTAAGGGGCTCCAGACCCTCAGGACTCCCTTTTATGTACGCCCATACAAAAATCAAACATGAAGGCATTTTCTTCATTTTTCAGAGTAGATACCATCCACAAATACCTAACTGAAACTAAACACGTTTTGTTGTATTGAATGCATTTAGGCATAATTAGTGAATGAATAACTACATGACTGAAATAATTGTTAAAATCGATTACAATAATTAAAATAGCTGCCAATTTAAGTACCAATAAAA
The DNA here is from genome assembly GCA_011428145.1 of Ericerus pela. Lineage (NCBI taxonomy): Eukaryota > Metazoa > Arthropoda > Insecta > Hemiptera > Coccidae > Ericerus > Ericerus pela. The sequence continues at coordinate 191,350 of WOFM01000922.1, forward strand.
TATAGGCCATTATTCTTATCGTGAAATCTTTTGTTTTTAACTACTGTGTACTCTTAAACAGAAATTTTTTGACTTAACCAAACTTTTCGTACCCCCGAAATTATAATAAAAGACATCGTACATGATGTACAGTGTTTAAAGTTTTGCAGGAATAACACTTTTTTTTTCTTTTGCCTATGTTTTTCATAGAAAGTAAAAGAGACAAAACAGCAACAACAGCAATAACCAAAATTAAAAGAAACGGACGGAAAAAATACGACGGAGAAAAGTACGGTTGGGGAGAGAAAAAATAAGGAAAAAAAGGTTTGGTACCCTTCGCAAGCCTACAATAATAAAAAGTTGAAGAGAAAGAAGGTTAAAATGAAAAATAAAGAGAGTTTATATCAACGTGTAACTATGTAACAAAAATAAAAGTTCGCAGTCAAGAAATTTATTGCTTGTATCACGAAGGAAAACTTTTTATACTGTGGGAATAGTACCTTTTGCTGTTCATGCAAAAAAAAAAAAAAAACACAAAAACACAAAAAACACAAAAACTTACAAAAAAAAAAGTGTTACGCTAGCGAACAACCAATTTGTTAGACGTTGAAAAAAATTATACCTACCTACCTTTTTTTTTTATTTTTTATTTTTTTTATCATTTACAAAAGTTTGTTATTCTTTGTTTTATTTTCATAATTTTTTTTCTGTAGTTTGCATGTTTGGTATGATTTATTAATTTTTTCCCCTTTTTTTAATCTATCTTTTTTTCCTTTCTTATCTCCAAATTTAATAATATTCTAGGAGTGGTTTTCCAAACGAAATAGGTTATTATCTAGTGGGGGAAAGTATAACAAAATTTTGGGGGTGACTGAATGTTTTTTTGTTTTTTTTTTTTTGAATGTGCGATTGGACTCTCACCAGTGATCGAGTATGAGTGAAAGAAAAAAAAATTAGTCAACGGTACAATGGATTCGAATGACCATAACTCCTTGAAAATGTTGCTGACTAAGGCTGCCGGTCATGGTTTGTGCCTGTGGTTACTGATTATGATCGCTACAGCTATGGTTGTTGACTGTAATTTATAGCCTCGGTTATAGTGGCCATGATGCCTAACCACGATATTTTCTTGTGGTTACCAACTCTTATTGTTGGTCATATTTGCTGCCTATGGTTACATGACGTGACTTCTAGCTCTGAAGATTGTTTTGGCCATCAGCTATAGATGACTGTAGTCAGTGGTCATGATACAGAATTGGGTTGTGACTAATGCCTATGGTAAATGGCAATGTTTCAGCGGCCTTGATTAATGGCCTTACTGCCTGGCCATTATTTTCGAATTTCGTTTTTAGCTGCGATTGTCGATTGTATAATACAATTGCCAAACTGGGGGTAAAGGATTGGTCATTAGTTCTATGGTAGGTATCTCTGGTGACTAACCGTGGTCACTTTCTTTCATTGTTGATGCTAAGTAGGTACTCGTATATTCGCCGACAATGGTCAATGTTTGTAAATAATTGGATTAGACCATGACTGTAGATATAGGATGCAGCACTACTGTACCAAAACGTCATCATACTTCTTTCAGTCTGGCATTAAATTTGTTACATGCAATAATTCATAGAGTTGTGACCTTATGTGAGGAATTTTCCTGATACATTCCATTCAAAAGTATTTGCATAAACGTAGATTTTTCTTATCCCAAATGTACTCAAAACCAGCTTTACAACCATTTCAGATTTCCATGAAGTACAAACCGGATGTGCAAAAGTTCTTTAAAAAACAAAATGAAAATAAAACTTAATCGAAAAATTTCTCTGGTTCCAGAGACTAAATAATTTTCCCATCTGTTATCTTTTGTACACAACATATGAACAATTTTGTAAATTATCCACAATGTTGCAAAATAGTTTGAATAAAATTGACTGAAATTTTTCCTTGATTTTTAATATGCTGCTCCAACGCTCCTACCTCAGATTTGGAGCCATCAATGAAAATAAGCTTATAAGGATTTGATAAAAATTATATGAGATTTTGTAGCAAAAAATGTGGAAAAATCCGAGCCTAAATCAATCTACTTTAATTTTTCTATGAGTCAATTTTTTTTTTCAGTTCATCTTGATTAAAACTATCTATTAATATAATGTAGTGTGCAAAAGTCTAAATAAAAGTGCATACCCAGTGGAAGCAGGGTTCCAGGAAATGGATGAAGAGAAATATATTTTTATGACACAAACTTCACTTCACTGTAAGATGGATGAACCAAAAAAGTGGAATCGAGTGCTCATAATTTATTTCACATTCACTCCACTTCAATTAGGTTTAAAGAAATTACCATATTCTATGATTTATCATTAAAATCAGAGATTCAATATGCACAATTTTAGGATGCAGAACATATGTAAACAAGAAAAACATGGATAAATGAAAGAAGAATGTTAAGATTTAAATTAGAAAAGATGAACATTATGCACATAACCAAATTTAAGATGGAGGTTCTGACTTGAACTGGAAGAGTGTAGGAACTGCAAGTCCGTTAATTTCTTGAAGACAAATTTCAGGAATTTAAATCAAAAGAAAAAATTTGTTTCATTATTAAACGAGAGAAAAAAATCATTCCTGAAAAAAGGAAATCATGTTGAGTACTTGATGATAGAATCGAGAGTGTCAAATGGTGTTGACAAAAGTCAGCAATTAAGCATACAAAAAAAATGGTGGTCGAGACTTGGATTGCTAACCAGCAATAAGCAGTTTTGTCCATAATTCTAGCGCAAGAAAAGAAGAAAAGAAAGGAAAGAAAATAGAAAAATAAGAAAAGATAAAGCCCACATGCTACAATAATTATGTTGTTTTATTTAAATAATGAGACAAATTTTTCATAAACATCATTCCTTATGTCGATAAAGTAAGAGAATTATAGCGGGTGTGAATTTCTGTATTTTTTCGATCTCTGATAATTTTTAGAATAGATATCACCGCATTGACTATATTAGTTATCGTTTCTACTGTTTTATTAACAATTTATCTGATAAAATAATATAATCGCGTCTAATGAATAAAGAAGACAAAATTGTGAATAGCTCCGTCGTAAAAGTAGGTGATCAACATCTTCTCCGATATCCACCCTTTGCTCATCACAACAACACCACCGCCATTGATATTTTATTTTTGAATTATAAAATTTTTTTCTCCAAAGGGGTGGGGGTCCAGATTGCCAAAATCTATCCTTATTTACTCCCTTGAATGAATCAGGAATGTTTTTTTTTGGTGAAAATGATCACATTCAAGTATATTTCGAACGAAAGTATTCTAAACATTGGCATTAAGGGTGCGAAATAGGCCGATGGTCAAACTGAAAATTTTTCAACTCCATGAAAAACTGTTCCTTTAGCTTTTATGACCCCATGTTTATATTTTAATTTCGTAGAGAGCTATAGTAAACCACTTCATTTATACGACTGTAGAGTTAAAAATAATCTTTTAGGCTTCTCAGTATTGAGATAGGCCTAAAACCCACTGAAGTAAAGAAAAAGCCAAGTTGAAAGGTAAACAAAATCTGCTTGTAGCCCAAAATCAAAGATAATATTCACGGAATAGAATTTATTTTTCGGTCATACTCATTTACTTAGATATTAATTATTAACTAAAATTGCTTCGTTTGGTTTTAAATTTCTTTATATAATATGTCTTGTACTCGAGAAGAAGAAACTGAAACATGTCAGTCGTCTTTCTTTTTCCTAACCTTCGTACAATCCTACTGTTTATAAAATACTCATACGGAAAGTGTTTTGTGTACAAAATCTGCAGAAGATTACGTATGAAATGTAAATGTAATTGATCAAACACTTAATGACCACAAAATGAACAGAATAAATGCACATTAGATCAACTGCAGAGTAGTCAGTTTTGTTTATATACCTATCATAAATGAAACAAATTGGGACTGTCCACGACAAGTGTCTCCATTTGATGGAAAAACTTGTAATCAGTTGTATATGTGATCAATCCTCTTTCCCCCATAAGAGCCAATGTATTTTTGACCATTTTCAAAAATTCGCAAAAATTGAATTTTTCGAATTTTTTTTTAGATGCAATTGAGGCTCAACGAAAAATTAAATCCTCTTCTTCGAATAGATTTAAGAGGACAAACTGTACATAACTATAAACGTCTGCATGGATATGGTAAAAAGTAGTCATTTTTTATGTAATTTAACATTGTAATTTTATAAAAAATAAGACGTATTTTCTTAAGTACGTACAGGTTTATTTAACTCGGTACTATTTTTTTTTATTCATTAATTTCAAGAGAATGGTCTCATCTTTCATTTTTGCTCAAATTGTACCTAAAAATACCAAAAATTCAATTTTTGGTGCATTTTTGAAAATGGTCATAAATACGTGGGTTCTATGGAAGAAACAATGATCGAACACTCATTCGTTTCTTATCAGCCCAATCGATGGTGGTGCACTCTAAGTTTTGACAGTCCCAATAGCTGAACCAAGCATATGCAGTTCACCAACAATCTCAGTTACGTTTGGATACGTTAAATTCAAAAAGTGTAGAGGGGAAGGGTCCACATCACCACATATTTTCTTTCAACTCTTCTGAAATCTCCTTCATCTCAACACCATCATCATCGACATAACTCACTTTTAGATGAGCTTTTTTTTTTTTTTTTTTTTTTTTTGAAGGTAAGAAAGTTTAGACTGCTAGGACCAATCTCTCTCCTTACCTACCTCTTCCTTAATTCACCTTGAATATAGTATTATTGTGGGAAACCTAAACATTGGTTCCACAAATTTCATCTCTCTGTTTAAACGACGAGGCACTCAGTCCATTTAGAATTTCTCATACGCGTAGACATAGCTCCAATGCTAATTTTGACCCAGCTTTTCCATGAAAATAAAGCAATTTACCAATATGTGGCTTCCACAAATATATTGGCAAGGTTTCGTATCATTAATTAGCGCTAAGAACTCAATTTTGGAAGAGGAAGAAAAAAAAAGAAATCTATTATTTCGTTTGGTTATTCCATAGTTACGACAAATTTTTCTGATCGCTGTTAAATAAGTTGTCTAATCGTTTTGGTGGAAGGAGTCGTCAAATAATTAATGTTCTCATATTTTTTGATTTGTTATAAGGTCTGCGTTCGAATTTGTATACTAATTGCAGAGGAAATACAATTTCCGATGACGAGGCGTTGGTGTACAAATAATTCGCCTCCGCTCTTTTTTCTATTACCCAATCGTCAATCTTCTTTTTATTAGCGTGCAAACAAAGAATTTTCATTTCGTCAATTTCATTTGTACTTTTCTTCTAAAAAATGCGAGAAAATAAGACCACAAAAAAAAAACAAAAAAAAAAAAAAACAAAAAAAACAAGAAAAAAAACAAAAAAGAACAAAAAAAACTAAAAAAAAACAAAACGTTTGAATACGAAGAGTAAGAAGAAGAAAATGAAAATGGAAGAAAAAAATGAGAGAGAAAAAGAGTAAAGAAAATCGAATCGTCACGATATCCGATTACCGATAACCACTTGAAAAATGTCGAAAGATTTTTGGTGAGATGGCGAAAGAAACCATCGCCAATTTAAATAAAATTATACAGAGAAAAAAAAAAAAGTTTAATTTAATCTCGGCTCACTTGAATTTCTACAAAAATAATTAAAAGTTTAACGATTCGGCATCCATATTAATAAAGGATAAACGACAGTACGATGGGGACTATTATCTTTCCATCACCGAAGTAAATTTTAAACGAATATCGGCTCAACCCCTTTCAGCCAAACCTCCACCCTCACCTCACCCCCTCCAATCCAGTCAGGAGTTAACGACAAATCGTCGTGAATGAAGAGCCTCTTCTTTTTATTTCGGTTTTTTTTTTTTTTTTTTGGGGGGGGGTATCTTCTTTCAACTTTTGTTTTCACTGTCTTAGTTTTTTGATTATTTTAAGAAAGAACGAATAAAAATGATATTGAAGACAAGAAACTAAAAAAAAAAAAAAAAATTTATACGAAGATAAAGGGGTTAAGATTACAGCATAGGTATTAATATAATATGTACACAGCAATTGAGTGGGAAGAAGAGTAGCCAAAAAAAAAAAAAAAAAAAAAAAAAAAAAGAGAGAAAAAACTCACTCACCCCCTCGCAAATGGTGAAGGGGGTGTAAACTGTTCTCACAGTAGTATAGCCCGGCACAATAATATGTGCGCGAATCTGTCGACTGAAATTCGAAAAAGTCGTTTTTCAAAAACGGATGTTGCGGTTCTATTGAAAACTGCTTGGTAAAATAAAAGACGATCGTTATCCTGCGGATGCGTGTACCTACTTGGTATAATGTATGCCTATACCTATGTATATGGAGTGCTGGAAGGTGGCACTGTTGCGTGAAAAGGTGTCATTTTTGCGGGTACATTATGGACGACGAGGATGATTTACGATGGAGAGAAGAAAAAAAGAAGAATTTTAATGTTCGATAAATTGATCCTGTGGCTGTGGGTATAGGTACACCTATACCGTACTCGTAATGTGGTGACGTTAAATGTACCTACTTGAGGTTCGGCTTTTTGAGGCCAAATCTGATTGGCACAAGTTATTCTCCACTGTTGTGTCGATGGCTGAGAATATTACAATGTACGATAATTCTGAATCACGCGGAGATGTAGCAATGCCATGGCTTTTTGGCTCGAACCATACAATGCCGTTGTAGAAGGGATGCAAAAATGAAGACAAAATATCCAAAAATTGGGCAAAATATAAAAATCAGATTAAAAATTCAAATCGAACGCTTCGTTTATGACCAACAATTTGAAAAATGAATCGTTGAAATGTTGTTCGGATTGTGTAGACTGAGAGAGTAAAGGGTAGATACCGTATATAGATATCGAAGGACAGACGAAACAAAAAAGAAAGGCAAGAAAGGACGGGATTAATTCAGATGATATCGTTTTGTGTTCCAGAGTAGAGGATGGGCTGAAAGGGCGTAAAAATAATCCGGAAAATTTTACGAGATCTTTGTGATAACAGCTTGAATATTAAAATCGAGAGGTTGTTTCCAATTGTAGCCTGCATATGATTTGGACGCAGACAATTTATTGGGGCCAGAATTGCGGAGCTTTAAAAATTAATAACTTTCATTAAATATGATTAAAAATATTCAAAAATCTACCTGATCTGATTTTTTTTTTTTTTTTTTTTTTTTTTCATTAATTCATAAATTTAACTTCGAATCGTTTATCCAAATTTGGATATTTTTCTTCAAATTCTACAAACATTTTGGCATTCAAAAGGTATCTTTACCTGTCACGCAAACTAAAGTTTCACTGGTACCACAATTCTCACAATCAAACACTTTTCTTGATTGATTCGCAAGATACGTTACACACACGATATTATTTGAAGACTATGTTTTACCAATATTGAAGATAAGGAAATGAGGTATTATGAGTTTAACTATTGAAAATTTAGAATAGGTACTACGTTAATAGCCTCCCACAGTAAGAAATTCCAAAATTTGGTTCAGAGAGACTAGCTGCACCAAAAATTTTCAGTGCTGAATTTATTTCTATTTTGTTCATGTATGATTATTCAAGACTCCCTCCATAGTATTATGACGACTTTGGTAGAGCCCAACATTATCCAATGTTGTGGGTATGTATTTGAAACAAGTTGGGTATAGAAGAAGGACAGATCTACCGAATATTATGGAGAGGGAGCTAGCTATTATATTTACCTCCTAACCGCTGCTGCTACTGATACTGCTCTGGCTGATTATAACAACCATGTGCGTATCCAATGAATTTTAGGTTTTGGGACTGTTCATTGATTGCTGGATGGCCATGACCAAGATTTGTGCCCAAGTAGTGGTGATTGTCTGTAAAATAAGTAGTAAACTACCTACCACAGCCATTCTCATCATCGATGATACTCAGACCTGGACACACTTTTTATTTTATTGTTACATATGGTTCCAATCAGGTGTATGAGAATACTTTAGGCTGATAATCACTCAACAAACAAATGTTTAGATAGGAACAATTACTTGTCACTAAAAGAAAATTTAAAAAATAGGCTAAGTACCTCAAATTTAATAAGGGAAAGACGTGAAAACTTAGTTCCCCACAAACCACTGTGAACATGAAATCACGTTATTCCCATCCTGCACAACTCCTCCTAAGATTATAAAAAGCCCTAACAATCCAATTAAGTGATCTCTAAACAAAATGACTTAGTATAACACATGATTAGGCTAGTGTATATTGGTTTCAATCTTATTGTTTAGATGTTGAATATCCGGCGTTTGATATTAATGAGCCGCACCACGTGGAGTTGATATTTTGAGAAAACTTTCTTGTTTCATCAGTCTATATTTGTATTACCGAATTTGTAGAATACGTATTCTCAGTAGAGAGGTGAACTATTATTGAAACATGTTTTTAAACCGTTAGAACTTTTATTCCATTTTACCTTTTATTACAATTTCATATTAGACGTGCACGAAAAAAACATCTTTTATCGATAACCATTCATCAACCGACTAACTTCCCCACTTTTTACAATGTTCATTCTCGCCACTCTTTACTATTAGAATTAACTAGGGAAGTCTCTACTTTTTTGAATTATATTCCACCAAGATCCGTGAACATAGTAACCTGTATTTATTTTATATTATTTCTTTGGTTATAATCGGCTATCGAGAGAACATGGTTTCCTAGAGAGGAACAAAGTACATTTTTTATCTACTGGGTTTATTAATTTTTTATGAAAATATACTTCACAATATGTTAGTTAGTTGCAAAAGTTATCTCACTAGAAAGTGGTACAAAAAAGTCTACCCACCTTTCCGTTAATTGTGGCACCACATACCGTTTCAACTGAAAGTTACGGATTACCTATCTACTAATTTGGTGCCACAGTGACCGATTTTGAAGATATTTCGATGACATTGTGCCACAACAACTATACCTGGGTACGTGTATCAAGTGTTTACTCTGGTGCCGCAATGAGAAATCAATTATTTTGAAACTACAATTACATAAAGTTTAATTTAAATTTTAATTCATACATAATAATAAAAAATAAATATAATTTTAATATAGGTACTAGAAACAGACAATAAAATTATCGTACCTTATAATAATCAAGTTATAACTGTTGGGACCACCAATCCTTCTCCCCTCACACTCCTACAAACATTCGACACTGTTTATATGTATACTCTAAATTACTCGTTTATCTGGTAACACTGATTCATTATTCACCACTCATTCAGCTACGCTTGTGAACGTTTGTCTCACACATCAAAAACACATTCTACTATGTTGCTTAAATCTTTTATTGAATTATGAGTCTGAATCCTCATCCTCCATAATATTAATTGTATCATCAAATGCGTAAATTAATACGCACTCTAACTTGAAATTCGGTGAGACCTGAGACTTTTTCTGCAGTACTTAATTTCTCTTCTACACTTAAGACGTTATTCACCTTGTTTCTCCTCACACGGCTCTTATTCGTTCTTTCTCCTCGTTACGCACTTCTATTATAGCAATTTTAAATAGATAAAAGATGTATACTAACACCACCGCCAGAAAATTATCTAGCTAGAAATTTAAGCCTTTATTTTTTAGCGTCATCATTATCCTTCATTTTGCTGTAGCCCAGCAATACATAAATTAAATGGGCGGTCATACCCAACATTCATCATGGACTTAACTCAGCAAAAAAAAACAAAACAAGAGAACAGAAAGACATCTTCCTCGCTATTTTATTCGGTTTTAATTTTTCATACTAACTACTCGTATCTGCTGTACACACAAAATGTTTATCATTGTTGCTCGTATATTTTACTTTGTAAAAAAAAAAAAAAAGACTTATTTCCTTTCTACCTCGTTTATTTTTGCCATTTCGTTTCGTTGTGTGTGCTTTATTTTTTTTTTGGTTTTTTTTTTTTGACTTTTTTAATTTATTTTTTCAACTTTCCCTTTACCCCTCCTCATCTTTTTAAACGGTTTAATATTGCAGAAGACGAGCGTGTTTTTTCGCCGCTCGTAATTTAATTATCTGGCAATACTTTAAGACCGCTAAAAATTCGCTTTTTCATTTAAAACGAAACATAAAACACGCCTTTGCGGTGTATTACTATGTTACTGCATGCAGAACCCGAAAAGGCTGCTATTGTGTTAATTTCGTATTTATTTTAAGTAATTTTTTACGTGCTACCTTCTTGTCCTATATTGTATCCCAGTGCTTACGGCGCAGGTACCTATACCTCCATACATTCTTACTGTGTATAGGCGAAATTCTGTATTTTATACGCGCTTAACATATGTAAGAATAATATTCTGTCTTACCTTAAGTCATTGCAGCTTAGTGTTTTTTTTCTTCTTTTTTTTTTCCTCTTTAAAATCAGTGGTTCTTTAGTACCTAATCTGTATTAATAAAATAGAGTTCTGACTCACTCACTCACTAACTCACTCACTCATCACCGCCCTGCTAAAACAACTGCACCGAATGACTTGAAATTTTAGAGGTATATCACTATCATAGTGAAGGGGCTCACTAAGAGATGATTTTTTTATATTCCACCTCCAAAGGGTCAAAAAGGGGTGAAATGTGTTTTTACATTTTTTTCCAATAACTCTTGTTGAGATATCGAAGAAATTTTTACACTAAAATATTGTTTTATTCATTTCTTAAAAATTAATTTCTGAATTTTCTGAAATTCATCCCTTAATGGGTGAAATGGGATGAAATGTGTTTTGACTTTTTCTTATATTTCTGTCGATATCTCTTCAATGAGATGAGATATTAAAGGAATTTTTGCACTAAAATATTGTTGTATTCATTCCTTAAAAATAAATTTTTGGATTTTAGGAAATTCATCCCTCAAGGGGGTGAAATGATTTCTTAATTCTTTTTACATTTTTGTCAATATTTCTTCAATGGGTTGAGATGTCGAAGAAATTTTTGCGCTAAAATATTGTTGTATTCATTCCTTAAAAATAAATTTCTGGATTTTTTAAAATTCATCCCTTAAGTGGGTGAAGTAGGGTGAAATGTGTTTCGATTTCTTTTCAAATTTTTGTCAATATCTATTCAATGGGATGAAATATCGAAAGAATTTTTGCACTAAAATATTGTTGTATTCATTCCTTAAAAATCTGTTTCTGGATTTTTGGAAATTCATTCCTTAAGGAGGTGGAATGGGGTGAAATGTTTTTTTACTTATTTTTATATATTTGTCGCTATTTCTTCAATGGGTTGAGATATCGAAAAAATTTTTGCACTAAAATATTGCTGTATTCATTCTTTAAAAATCAATTCCTGGATTTTTTGAAATTCATCCCTTAAGAGGGTGAAATAGAGTAAATGTCTTTCGACTTTTTCTTACATTTTTTTCAATATCTTTTCAATGGGATGAGATATCGAAGAAATTTTTGCACTAAAATATTGTCGTATTCATTCCTTGAAAATCAGTTTCTGGATTTTTAGAGATTCATTCCTTAGGTGAAATTGAGTGAAATGAGTGAAATGTTTTTTTACTTCTTTTGTCATATTATTTTGTCAATATTTCTTCAATGGGTTGAAATATCGAAGAAATTTTTGCACTAAAATATTTTTGTATTCATTCCTTAAAAATAAATTTCTGTATTTTTTGAAATTCATCCCTTAAGTGGGTGAAATAGGGTGAAATGTGTTTCGACTTATTTTCAAATTTTTTTCAATATCTTTCCAAGGGGATGAGATAACACAGAGATTTTTGCTCTAAAATATTGATACATCCATAATAATTTACTTTCGATTCACTGAATTTCGAAGGGCGAAGCGTCGAGAGAAAGCAACACCAGAGAGGATTAGGCTGCGAAGCGGCAGCGGGCCAAGCCCCCAAGTGAAAATATTTACTTATAGAAAAAAGAAGGGTTGCAGAAGATCTTACAGAGTAAACCATGATATGCAGTCACATAAATTTGTATTTTAATATTTAAAAGGGAGGAAGACGAAAGTCCAGATAAGCAGAAGTTTGTAAGATTGATAGGACCCTCAAAAAAAAAGACGTATTTTACAGATTTAGAATTATTTAAGAGTAGATATGGATGGACATCGATGAGACGTTATTTGATTATTTTATCACTACAAACCTATAGGTTGAATTTAAAAAAAAAAAAGAAGTAATTTTGAACAAAACACGAAATTCAAAACAAAGAAAATTTATTTAATAAGACATACTGGAAGAACAGCTGCAAACTTCAGGAGTTCAGCAAACAGAATCCGTAGACACCCAACACCAATCAGATTTTCAAAAACAAATCTTTGAAGTTCTTGATGTAAAATTGAATTTAGTATCTATCTCAGGAGTAGATTTGATTTATAAGGTACCAGAAGAGTTTATAGAACTATCAGATTTATATGGTATCAAAATCCAGAATGGAGGACCATTTGGAATACAATGACAATACAATTTATGGATCTGGTACCTGGTTTTCTCATTGAAATCAGTTAGAAGCTGGGAGCATACATAATTACAAATTGGTTGTAAAGAAACGCAGACGTTTTCCATTCTTCATGATTATCAACCAAAATATTGAATTTTTAATTAATTCATTACAATATGTGGTTAAATATTCAATTTCAATTACGATAAATTTGAATTTAGTTATAAATTTAGGCTTTGAAAGACAAACAAAATAAAATAATTCCATATACTGTGGAATATGTGAAACATTTCACAATGATAAAGATCCAAATAACATTATTAAAGCCTTCTATTGATAGAAGAGCTTTAATTTTAGGTTGAACAAAATTGTGCCAATTGGAGTTAACCAAATTGTGTGGAAAAAGTGATTTACATGAGGTTTTATAGGCAAGTTTTCAGGTGATTTTTCACCCAGAGATTTCCTAAAGTGGGAAGGTACCTTCTCCGAGGAAATCTCTGATTGCTTTTTCAAAGTAGTTTGAGTCTAATAAAAAATAGAAGAAATGGCAGGTCAGTTATTCGCTCGGTGGATTTAATGACTTTTTACAATTTGTGGAATGTGATAAGTATATGCTTAAACAACTTCCAGACATATTTGACAAATTTATGAGTTTTTCAAGTTTGTATAGAAATCCAAAGGAATTTGCTGTCTAAATTTTTTATAGTAATTTCATAAAAAGGACAGCCTTATTAGTTAGTATTTCTTTTATTTTATTATGATTTTGATAACCAACTAATATGAAAGTTGAGAGCATTTATTTGAAAGAATTTAATTTTGGAAAACAGAGAGTAATAATTCATGTCAAATTATTAATTTTTTTATTCTGAACTGTGTATATGTTTTATTGTTTATTACTTAGATGACTGTAGTGTATTTTAAAATAATTTGCTTAGGTAGTATGTATATAAGATGGTTTTGTTGTATATAGGGTGTTCGTGTTATTTGAGGAGAATAAATTTTGAATTTGGATTTTAGAGATTCTACAACCTTTGTAGAGAGGAACCTCACCGCATGCCATCTCCTCAATATTTCAGGCGCAAAACCTTCTGTATGTATCATTATTATTTTTTCTCTCCATTATTTTTCTGGGCTAGTTTTAGCTATCATGCAAAATTGTCAGTGTGAGTCAGAGACATACGGCAAAAGATATCTCCAATACCCAAACAAAAATATTATGTCAACGATAGAATGTTCTGAATCAAGATATTAGTTATTGCGCATGTGTGGTAGTTTGATAAAATTGGTATTCATAAGGAGATGTTTATTTTTCCCAACATTAGATACAGAAGTGAATTGTTATCACAATGATAACCTGACGAAATATGCGCAGCTTTGGATGCGCAAAATGTTCAACTCTAATTGCTTTACTTTTATCTTTCACGTATTTTTGTATCATAGTATAGGTATATATAAGGCGTTGGACATCCCATTAGCTACATGTCTATGATTCAGGTGCACAATTATCATGCATGAGTAGCTACCACATTTATCGTCCATGGCCAACGAGTACATTCTTTAACCTGCCGAAGATGATGATTATGAATGAGTTCTTATTCGTACAGTCTACGATTAGTGTACTATCGTTAGCCTAAGCTGCGTGGATATCATGAAATTCATTTGCTTTCTTATAAAAAAAAAGAGGGAGAAAGAGAAAGAGAAAGAGAAAGAGATAGATGTTCCTTCGCGCAAACAGTTTACGTCCAATAACTTCTCGGGTATATACGACACCCAGGAAATGACCATAATTCTTCTTATCCGGTCGCAAATACCTTTTTTTTTTTTTTTATTTAATTTTGCCGTTGTTGTTGTTGTTGTTTTTTTGCAATGTATAATTTACTCAACCGGAGACATTTCTATCGGTAGTTACTAGACACTGAGGATGGTTTTTCTTCTAATCTCGATCAGAATTTCACTATTTTTTTCTCCATCTCTCTTTTTCTTCCTCTGTCTTACGCGCGCGCGCGCACACGCACACACACACACCCATTGTCAATTTCTTATCACTTTATACTGCTTGAATGTGTACGGTATAGGTATCTGTACATTGTAAGTCAATAAAATATTTTTTACTTAATTTTTTCTAACCATTATCGCCATCATCGATCGTTAGTGCAAAAAAAAAAGAAAAGAGTGAGAGAGAAAGGCAAAAAAACAGAGCAGAAAAAAAAAGTGAATAAAAAAATTTACTTAAACGATATATTTTAATGGGGTTATTGCGTATATTTGCAAGAACGTTGTTGCTTACACAACGTGGGATGGTAATTTATGGATGGGTTTACAATTCCAAACTAGTTTCGGTTTGCGTGGGCGTTTGCAATACAATTGCGGAACGCGAATTTTACTCCTTTTTTTTTCTCTTTCGCTCTGTCTCTCTCTCTCTCTGTCTTTCTCTCTCTCTCTCTCTCTCTCTCTCCTCACTCTCTCTCTCTCTCTCTTTCTCTCTCTCTCACTCTCTCTCTATCTTTCCACATAGCCGTTCACGAAACCGTGAGATAGTCAGATAGCCGTTAAAACGGGTTAGACCTCGGACCTGTCCTCAGTGCCGGACGCGAATCCTTTTTATTTTTCTCCTCTTTTATTTTTTTCTGTCAAAAAGAAAAAAAAATAAATAAAAAGAAAGAGAGAGAGAAAAAAGACGCCTTGCCATTTTTTTTCTCTTAATTCGAGGTAGTGAGAAAAAAAAGTCGTTCCAGAAAATATCGACAAAGAGGTTACCTTTTTTTTTTGGAGGGGGGGGGCTGCTGGATAAGACGATTCCCGTTTGATGCGCGCTACGATTTATAGAATTGAGTACGCGAAAGTTGTAGGTGGAGGGGTGGAGAAGGGTTAAGTGCAACGGAAAAATATGAAAAATGACAGTTGCATATTACGTATAGCCGCAAGTCTAAAGAAGTCGTGTCGAGATTTTCGTAAGTGAAAATGAGGGTGTGCAAAAAGAGCTCCTATACTTAGTCTTAAATAGAACGCCCAGTTTTTACAAGCTTTTAGGCCAAAATTCACAAACGGCACTTTAACCTTCCTTCATTGAAACTTCACTTAAAAATGACTTTTGGCACAATTTTGTATTTAAGAGTGTGGTAACATTTTATTTATACATTGGAACTCTCATAATAGATACAATATTCCTGTAACGGCCAAAAGTTGTCCCAATCGTATCTAAATTGGACACCTTCGGGGCTACACCATACAAAGGAATACAAGTAATAATATTCCTTTCAAAGTTAGAGTTTAGAGTTTAATTGTCTACTATCTAGTGTAGACCTTAACTTAGGAGAGACACAATATAAAAAAACACAATTAATATTTCAATAGTTTATAACACTTAAAATTGGGATTCACATACTATTTAAACACATTTAGTTAACTTGAACAAAGATTGATTTGAGCTAGGCTAACTTAGAACTAGACTCAACTAGAAACTAGAGAACTCTGAAGTGAACATCAATTATCAGAGTTTATATATTAGTCCAGGGTACATTGTGTACGTGACTGGATGTGGTGAATAGACTATGTGAGGTAGAAGTTTGTTGAATTAGCGAATTGTCAATTAATCATAATATTTAAGGACAGGTATAATTGGTCTCTGTTTTTGGAGACAGTGTTTCAATGTTTATCACGTTTTTAGATGGGAATAATTTAGAAAATAATTTAGATTGTTTATGAAATTTGAATGGGATGTTTAGGTAAAATTAAAATACCTGATTTTCTGGTATGGAGACACTGTGAACGAATATTGTTCGTATTATTTATTAAATATACGAAAATATACGTTACAATTCCCACATTTATAAGTACAAAATTGTGTAAAAAACTTTTTTAAAGTGAAATTTAAATAAAGGGAGGTTAAAGTGACGTTTGTGAATATGGTCTTATACTACTCACTACTGCGATTTTAAAATATACCAATACCGCAACCAACCTTCCGCAACGAAATAATGTTTATTTGGCATGAAACTAAAGCCAAAAAATAAATAAAGCATATCTTTTAAAAATTCGTTTTTAACCTAAACTTATTTTGTGAATACCAACTCAATGGTCCAGTCAAAATAGCATCAAAATTAATGAGGAAATGAAAAAGAAAATGAGCACACAAACTTTAACCATATAAGATTGTTGTGTGGGTGCCCTGGATTAACATACTAAAAGTTACACCCTCCCCACCTCTTGAATTTTTGCAGAGGAAAGTGTTTATTCATCAAAATTTTGTTTTTCCCAATTTTATCCGCGATTTTGATTTTGTCATAAAAATAGATCAGTACAAAATTATTCAACATAGAATTTGCTATAGAAGAATCCAATGCAGATTCCTGAGTAAACCATTCTTCAATGAACATGTTCAATATAATTATATGGAAAATAGGTATCACTCGCAACTAGCGTACTACGTAGATAATTTATAAACCCAATACACATTTTCTGCCTATTCACTCTCCTTCCATAACCTTTTACCATCCCTTCCACCTTCAAAGTTTTGTGTCTGACATTCCTTTCCCTCCAGAGAGTCTTAAAAACAACTATATTCACTGAATATGAAAATTAGGTATTTTATAGCCAAAATAAGAAAAAAAATATCGGTACCGGAAGTACCATCTGGCCTATCCGAACCAAAATTATTAGCCTCGTAGAATAGGTCATAATCACAAATTTTTTGAAAATTAGGCATTTTATAGCCAAAATAAGAACGAAAGTAGTGGTACTGAATGTAATGCCTGGCCAATCCGCACCAAAACGAGTACTGAGCATATAAGAATAAATCAAAATAAAAATTTGTTTTAAATTTCATAGCAATGGGTCCAAAGGTAGACATTTTATAGCCAATATAATTGTACAAACACAAATTATGTTACCGGAAGTACCATCCGACCGATCCACATCAAAATTGATAACATGTTATAATAGGTTATAGTGAATACAATATGTTCTATATTTCATAGCTATTAGACTGGAATTAGGTATCTTATAGCCAAAATATAAACAAATGAAAGAAACGGCCTAATATTAATAATAAACATACAAAAAGTTTTTCAAAATGAAAACGACTTATAATAATAATTAGCCGTAAGCATGCCTAGACTAGGCTACTTGTTTAGCCTAGGTTTGATTTGCCACGAAAATTCTCCCTCCATTTATAATCTCTTTCCATCTTTTTTTTCTTTTTAACATTAAAATCTTTTTCGCTCTACACCACTGTCTCGTTGCTCTCACTGAAAAATGACTGTACGTTTGTTAAAGATTCTGTACCATCCAATACCTATAACCAATATCTATATATTCTTCCCTCTCTCTTAAGTTTGTAACCAAAGAGCTGTTTTTTATTAGGCTGACACTATATTACGTTTATTTTTTTTGTAATCATCCAACATTCTGCTTGTCATTTGCGAACATCTTTTTATACGCTTTTATTCTACTCACTCAATTTGTTGAAGTACACCGAATGACCAACTTCAGCGCTGCTTTCACGTGTTGCGACACACTCGCACATACACTTATATCCATTTTTATCAGTTGTTTTTTCAATTTTTTTTTGTTTCTATCTCAGAAAAAAAAGTGAGAAATTTTATTTTCTCTTTCGCCATTATTTTCTTTTTCAAATTATAAAAGCGTATTTTTCAAATACTCGTTTTTAACCTAATTTATAATTTTTCTTATCTTTTGATCAATACATTGTTTTGTTTTTGTAACATGGACTAATTTTTCTATTGGAAATGGGCTAGCCCTTGGGTCTATTTCATGGTTAATGTCAGCTAACATTCCTTTTGACAGGATGTTCCTCAGAGCGTATATGATAATTTGGTAAACTTTTTATAATTTATACATGGTTAAAAATGTGGTCAAACAAATACCTGGCTGTCTGTGTAGGTCTAAGCAAGACTCTTACATCTCTGTTGGATTTTGCTAATAGACGATGTCCTCTGTTTCATATTAATTGAGTATGTTGTGAAATGTATGTTGCTTTTGTAATTTATTCCTCTGAGATTTATCCACCTGGAGTTGGATACCACACAAACATAGAGGTACTGGAAATACTATCTGGCCAATCCAGACCAAATAAAATGGATCATGCCATTAGCTTCGTACTGATGTTTGTTCTAAATGTGGTTACTATTGGTCAAAAGTTGTGACCTGTAAAGTGCTGTAACAAGAAATTGGTTTTATACCTCTACATAATTGTAAGAGCCTACATAATTTGCATTTTTGAAGCCAAAATTTTCCTTTACTTACGTTACAAAATGAAAACCATCCTTAATCCAACTATGGGTTATTTTATGGCTTCAAAATTAATATATCGATTTTCATAGAATACCTACTTGAAAAGGGAGAAGTATCACAAAAAAATTGAACCCACTTTGAAAAAACAATAACAAAGGCGCTAAAAAAAGAAAATTAATTATCCCTTTAAAATTTCTCCAATTAGATGTAGGCCTAACGAATAGAATTATTAAAATCGACTCTTTTTTCTTCTTACCATGCAGGCTTTACACTTCAGTTCCGTCAGATTTTAGAACAAAACTTATTAACTAACGCGGACTTCAATAATTCCAAGTCCCTAATCTTGCTGAAGAAATTTTAAAAGGTTTATTTTTCTCTTTTTAACGCATTTGTTATGTTTTTTTGAAAGTTAGTTCCATTTAAAAAAAAAAAATTATTGACTTATACCACCCTTTTTTTCCGGTTCATTTTAATTTCAGTAAATTTTCCTGTAGAAATTTCAGAAGAATTATTTTTCTGTTCTTAGAGCATTCTTATTCTTTTCTTGTTTTTTGAAGGTGGTTAGAAGTTTTGATAAAAAAATTTTTTTCAATGATTTTTTGTTTCCAGCATCAGCGATAATATTATTTTAAAACTAACTGTCTTCTATTTGAAGATAACTACTGCTACATCGATTTTAAAAAAATATTTAATAGGACCACCACGAGGTTATTTTATGTAATTTAAAAAAAAAGTTAATCAAATTCGGTTACTAGGTTGAGAAGTTATGCTGGAACAAACATTAAAAAACATGTATATGGATTGAATTGATCCTCCTCTTTTTTTTAGAAGTCGGTTAAAAATATGATGCCTACAAACTTCTACAAATTAAGTATCGAATGGATAAAAAAAAAAAATACTGCAGCAATACTTCACTAGAAAACCTAGTTTGACAATTTTCATCCATAATTTAAAAAAAAAAAAAAAAAAAAAAAACCATAAATCCCAAAAACTTGAAAGAATTATAGAAAAATATTGATAGTTATCAATATCTGACAAACATTGATAAATCGATATTATTTCGTTGTTAGTTATTGCGACCACCAATCCTTCTCCACTCTCACTCCTGCGGACACTGGACTATCTTTATAATATACTTTTACATCTTTGCTCGTGGCTACACTGTAACACTGTTCCACCGCTCTCTCTTTTATCTTCGTACATTTTTGTTTATCTCACTCAATCTGTACTCTACTTACAACATCCATGATTGATGTAAATACATACGCTTCTGAGACGTTACTTTGAGTATATTTTTATTTCTTGTTACAAATCTTCTACTTTCTTGATTTACAACCTCTATATTAGTTTCAGATAAAAAAAATCATTATCGATATCTTCAACAAAAATATCGACCAATCAATATTTTTTGTTAAACAGCGATTTTCCAGAACTCTTTTGTTTTTCAATTTTCTCGGAAACTACTTAATCAGTAGCCAACAAACACCTATCAGATCTATTCCTACATAAGGAATACCCTTCGTGAAAATTTTACTCAAAACTGTGAACACAAACTTTTATGCGCTGCATACCTATACACGTACAAAAACAAATTAGATTAAAATGGGAAAATGGTATCAATCTTTTTCTTTTCTCATTAAACGGATAATTTTCATCATCCCCACCTCTAACTCTTTTATGAGGTCAATTTTAATACCCCGTTTGCAGCCAAACTGTGTAAAAATTAATTCTAAATAATACGTAATATTTATCTATTGTTTTATCAAGTTTTAAGTTTGGTTTTGTAAGTGAATAGTCGAGTTTTGAATTTAAATAGATCTTGTATAGTCAGTCTTGATCATGTCTTGCCAGGCTAGTTTTACAAGAGGTGGGGGTATAAAGATGGAGAAAAAAACAAATTTTAAAACAAAATAACCAATATGAATTGTTATTGAAACGACGAGCGCGCTAAAAATAGTATAATCTTTTTTTTTCTTCAATTTTACGTCAATACGTTTAATTAACCGTACAAATGTATAAAAAATATAAAAGTTTCTGAATTGTATGATGCGATTCTTTTCCCTTCCCAAGAATAAATCCTAAAACCAGGCTTGTTATTTTGGTTTTGGTTTTCACGACTAAAATCATTCTCGATTAATCGATCCAATTTTCAATTGCATAATCAGGATCGATCAAAACAGTAATCGATTAAAAATCATTATATGAAAATGAAAACATTTTGCGTAATCTAAAATACTGACTCGACTATCAAGTATTCCAAGTATTATCTTCATTTATTTTTTTTTATTTTTTTTAATGATTAATTAGGTACTGTACTACATTAAGCTAAAAAATACTAATCATGGAGTGGAATTTTCAAGGCCACTTTGCTAAGGTAACGAAGCTCAAAAAATGAAAATGTTGTATTCATGTGAAAAAGGTGAAAAATAAATTTTATTTGGTGCCGAGTGGCAACATTTCAAAAATTGAAATTCGATCCGCATTAAGGTACGGTGGCCTAAACATGGATCAGTCACCAAACAAAAAAATTTTCTTATAGAAGGTACGCCTATAACACACTGATGCCTCATACAACAGCGCAACCCTCAGCTTTAAAATACAAAGTCATAGTTAAAGAAAAATTTGAAATATACCATTTGTGAGTCAATCCATGAACGGACATATTTTTGTTGAACTACACACAGACCTGGTCTTCAACAACAAACAATTATTTTTAATAAACATTGAAATACATTAAAAATATCGCACCTCACGTCTTAATTTGTGTGCTTGAGATCCTCCTTCGGAATAATTTCTGCCAGTACTGACATTTTCTGTCCATTGTACCAAATAAAAAAAAAAATGTCCATTCGAGAATTAAGATAAAAAAAGTGTCCAAAAAATAAGTGAAAATTTTATAGTTTTGTTGAAAAATTATTTCCCAAAGACATAAACCAGTGTTGGGCAAATATGAATAATTTTTTAGTCAATAACTACCCTAAAAAATTAAAACTAATGTTTTCAACTAAAGTTACAACAATTTTTTTGAAACTTAATAATTAATTGTATTTGTAACTAATATTCTACATGAAAATTTGTTGAAGTTGTTAAATTTTTCAGTTGTCTGATTTATCAACTAAGAAACTAATTTGTTGAAAGTTTAGTTGCAATTATTTTTTTTAGAATAAAGTTATAAGTTGTATATGCTATTAATTTTTCTTAATTAAATTAGTACGTTATAGGTAGTAAAAGTTATGTGAACAACTTTAACTATTTTTTTGGAAGATTTAGTTAGACGTGCAATTAAAACTAATAGATGAGTTGTGTTTGTCAAATTACAATTAATAGTTTAGTTGTAAAATAGGTAACATAGAACAACCAAAATTTGGTAGAACCAGCCCCAAAATTTGACATCCAGTTTTGAGGTACAAGGTAAAATACGGTATTTTCTATAAAAAAAAGTGTTGTTGTTGGGCATCCATTTCAAACAGTTCGATGAAATCGTGAATTATTTTTTTTACTTACTTGAATTTAATTTTAAAATTTGTTTTTTAGTCCACTCGGCTAAATATGCCCCAAAAATGGTTTTTCACGTTTATCTCAACAAACATTGCTGTTTTCAAAAAAGTAGTAGAGTATGAAAATGTTTGGCACTAAATTTTCTGTACAAAAGGTTATTTATATTTTAGCCATTTTACATCCTCTTTCCCTGCCACATGAACGCATAATATTCTTTCTTTTATTGGTGTATACGCACTGAAAGTATGACTACACTTTTTATATTGGGAATAACTTCAACACATAATGACACAATATCTCACGATAAATTCATTTTTGCAAACAAGTTTACATAGGAGTTAAGGGAGCAAGATGTGCTCTCAGTTTTACAAGCGTCGAGCAATGAGGTAAAAAAAAATAACATTTTTACAATTTTCTGTTAATAATTACTTGCAGATCCGACAAGAGGGTTGGCCACAGGCGTCTGCGAAATCTACCTGAGGGATCAGGGTAAAATAGGTGGCCCATCTGTGTCCTGAGAAAATTTCAAAACTAGGGAAAAATTAAAATTGAGACAATTTGTCAAGTTTTCCTCTTTTTTTTTTCCTTATAACTTTTCATTTCAGTTAGCAAAACGAAAAACTGGTGTCATTAAACCTCCTTGTCCTCAGTTTTTAAAGTATTATGTCACTCTAAGTTAAAGTTATTATCGTTTAGCAAGTTAAATAAAAGCAAGTTGCAGCTTTCTACCAGCTTACGTGGTTCATCTGGAATTAATATTCTTTTCTTAGGAATATAGTTCAAGATTTTTTCAAATCACCTCTACGCAAAAACCCTTAGGCCATTCAAAAAAAAAGACGCGAGTTCCACTGGAAGTTTATTCACGAAAGATTGATGTGTAAACATAATAATAGTGTGGTTGTGTGCATGCATAATGCGTTGCACATGCATACAACCACACACCCACACAACAAGTAACGCGCACAAATGAGAGTACGTGAATCTGACGATTGTAATTCTTATTTGGCCCCTATCATAGACACCGAGTGCTAAGATGTTTACACATCAAGACTTTTTTTTTTCAAAATGATGGTATACAATATATTCAATGTCTGAACCAAATTTCGTGACTACTGATCAAACATTACGCAATTTAGAACCATGCAAGATCTAAATATGAAGCATAATAGAATGTAATAGACGAACCATGAGGCTCGTGTGGACCAAAATCAGTATGCTTCGTCTTTGTTCAGATCCAAATAAGTGTACCAAATTTCAAGACTATCGACGAAAAATTGCGACCTGTACCGAGCTGATCGGAAAATGTGTACGAATTTCAGCTGATAGCACCAAAGTTGTGCTGGCATCACAAGATGAAAAATGAACTTACCACCAAACTTAGGTCTCAATACACGATCAATTTTAATGTGTAGATTTTCTTCGAAAACCTGCATAAAAACTGGATAACTCCGAAGCTTATGGTAGTACCGAAAAATGCGTTACATAAAGACTCCCAATTCACCAGATCCACAAACGTGGTCTGGTCCACGATTAATACTTTAACCTTATAAATTTATGTAGCGCCATTGTGCCCTCTAATTTTAACGCTAACTTTGCTCGAAAAATAAGTCTAAAAAAATGAAGTCAAAAAACGAAAAGCTCATAACCTCATCCCCCTCAATGAACAGAATAACAATTGATGTGATGCACTTCGGCGCATCCTGGACGTACACCTACATAAGGGCAACGGTACTAAATCTTCCAGGAAGTTGCGGATGAAGGGCGCAGAGGGAGGGGGTCGGAGATAGGTCGTACCTACCGCGAGATAAAACAGCACTAATTTTGATAAAATTTCGCCTCTCAACGTTTATCGACGAACCGATGCGATGGGCCCAATTACTGGGTGAGTTGCAGTTCGTACACACGTATACATATATATATATATATATATATATATAGATAAATATATATATACTCTGTAAAGCCGAATAGCCAGGTATACGTATATACGTGTACGTATATGAAATATGCAAATTGGAAGAGGTGCAGCAGCAGTAGCGGCAGCCAACAAACGCAACCCTTTTTGCGGCGGCTACTAAACGTCACTTAAACGTGGAGAAGTATGCGAACGAGAACGGTTCGGAGACATTTTCTGCATCGAGGTGCAGTTAAACGTAAATCACGCTTTGTAGCGTCAACCCCCCCACTCCCACCCACTGCCACCTCTCCACCCAGCTCGTCTTTATTCGCTGTAATTCTTCACCCCTGTTTGCGCCTATACTTCTTCCGTGATGCAAAATAACTTGCGGATGTGCATTCGTGTGCAGTACGTCGACACAACGTACGTTATGGCGGGGGGGGAAGGGGGGCGGAGGTGCGAAGGAGGATAGAATTTCGCGAACGAAAGGGTCATCATCCACGATGGCCACCTTTTCCCATGCTGCAAAATAACCGACAACAGCGGCGGGTTGATCTAACGAAGTTTTCCTTTTTCTACGCTGGACGCCAGCGACTGCACGTAGGAGGTACACCTACCCCTAGACTGTATGTGAAAATGAACTTTATTGCATCTGTGCAGTTTCCTTTTCTCTCAGTCAGCGTGTAGGTGCGGTACCGTCGAAGAGAGGCTGTCGGTTTTACATCTGTCGTAAATCGGTTTGCCAAACGTGCGTTCGGGTGATGGTGTACTCACCTACCACTTAATGGTACCACTGTGGATGCCGAATTTTTCGAACACAGTGCACCGACGATGCATATCGTGTCCAAGTTAATACGACAAAAAGTAAATTTGTATCTTTCAAATACTTTTTTCCCAAACTAAAAACATCCCTTTATGCCCGCGAAAAACAAAACTCATCACGAACCAAAACCACTGAAAAATGTAAAAATAATATGTACGACATAGGTAATAATATGTAAAATTTTTGGGAAAAACTTTGAAAATAAAGCACAACACACTGAAAACCAATAATAAACAACAACAAATAAAATATAGATGACACAAATAGTATTTTATTCGTTCGATTAACAAAATAACTTCAATAAGTTTTTACAACACATGCACAAAAGAACGAAATTTTGGCCTGTGAAGTAGACTGTAATTTTACAATCTCTCACGCGTCCAAATCCTGCGCAAAAGAATGTGAAGTACTTTACACACTCTTGCGCATTCCAATCATGCGCAATAGGTTGTAAAATATTCGAACATATAATCATTTTAATATTATTATTTAGTTATTTTGTGAAAAACTATTTGTCAAGTTGCCAATCCAATCAAACACAATATTTCAATTTTCAAAACTAATTAAGTTAGAGCTGGGGCTTGTAACTATCGAAAGCGGATAAAAATTAAAAAATTTCCATATAATTTTCTAATTATCTTTAGCAATTTGACCACGAATGAATGAAAAAAACGCAAAACAATGAGAAATTTGTCATATTTTGGAATCTATAAACTTCTCCTCTTTCCCTCAATGATTCGTCAGTCGCTATTTAAGCAATAGAGCTGGAAATAGTGTTTCTGAAGAGAGGAGAAAATTTACCTGAATATAGTTTTCGTTAAATTTTTTAATCGTCTTTAACAATTTGAAAATAAACAAATGAAAAAACCGCAGTTTAATGAAAAAAAATTTTTTTTTACATCTAGAAACCTCTCTTTATTCACTAAATGATTCCTCAGCACCTGTTTAAACTAGAAATCTGGGATTAGCATTGCTAGAAAGAGGAAAAAATTTATTTGAAACTACTTTCCTTATAATTTGTTAATTGTTCTTTACTGTTTACAAATAAACAAACAAAAAATGCAAAATAGTGAAAAACTTGCCATTTTTGTGTTTTTTTAGCTATAATTTCCAAAATTTATTTCCTTTATGAGTTTTTTTTTTTTACTAAAAGTGGTAGTCCTTATCTTTTAGCCTAGTACCTTGGTGTTTTGAACTCTGTTGCCTCTGGCCTTGTAATAATATATTTCTAATTATTAACTCTCATATTCACATACCGTTACATCAATAAACTGTCATCCACCCTGTCTGACACATTCCATTAAATAGTGCAAACATAACTTAAGTGTCACACAGGAACACAATTGCGCCATACTCTGCTACACTCTCACTCTTGCACACATTCCTGATATGCACCATACTCCCCTACAAACTTTAAAAAAGTTCACCAGATTTGCTGACATATCATCACCTTCTAGATGCTCTCCCACAATTATCTAAAACTACTTTGTATGAACTGAATAACGTTAGAATAGGATAATTCATCTCATTTTTTGTCAAATACTTTGATTAACTAAATAGTTTGTAAATTCAGAAAAACTAACGATCTTTAATTTCCACCCATTCATAACTTTGGCGAAGAAATTTTCTTAGAGAGTAAATTTTGCTAACATTTATAAGGAAAAATGAAAACAAAGGTATAAAATAATTTACACTCCTCGGACTTCTATTTTTCAAAAATCAACTGGTGTTTTATTTTGCTTATTTGCATCTTGTACTTATTTTATTAACATTACAAAAAATAGGCCAGTGAAAAGTTAGCTTACCCTGCTCTTAGTTAAATTTTGTTACTGGCTAAGACTGGGTTAAATATCAGCGGGACTTTGTCTCAACAAAAACTTGAAACTCTCTAATTCTCCAAAGAGCTCTCCTACCCCTATATACCTCCTGATGGTGGATATTTAGACTATACACATACTTATTAGGTAAAATTAAAAATGTAAAATATGTTTTTGACTTAATTTTTAAATTATATTTAGAACAGGTTTATGATAATTGTACAGGTACCTACTTAGAAATTTGAATTGGCACTAACTAGGCACACGATGACAAGTAGGAGAAATTAGAAATCTTATCCATGTGGCCAAGTTGTTACCAGCTTGCTCCAGATAATTTGGATTAATATTATGTTAGCAAACTTCCTGCAGTAATGATGGATTATGAATTAAAAAACAAGTGTGGAGTTTGCAGTTTTATATATTGTAACTATATAGACAAACAAATGAGATAAGAGCATTGTAAGTATACGGCAGTCTTCAAATTTTTCTTCGTAACTCTCTTCAAAGAACTTTTAGGCTTTCTTTGGACGTACCAAATTAAATAGATGACTTTAAGAAACAAAATGAACCAAACAACAATAATTTTGAACTTTCAAAAACAAACATAATAAAAAAATAGGAATTGTTTTTTAACCTTTTCATGAGTGGGTTCATTGTTTGTCCACATACTTGAACTCTTTTTCCAAGGCACCACTGTATTGTGATGTCAAAAGTCAAATTCACAATGACTCCCTGGTTTCTATTGCATATTAGGTGAGAAACATCAAGTCTAAAGATAGCGAAGGGAAATGCTTGGTGATGTATGAGGCTGTGAGTATAGAAGGATGGAACCCTTCTGGTTTGTGGGGGACTATAAGTGGCCATTGCTTCGATCAGTGTCCAAGGTACATCATCTGCTTCAGAAGCAAATACCAGAGCTGTATATATGCGAATAGAGGGTGCACCCAAGGTGTCAAGTGGAGTGACACGACTAATTGTACTGGCATTCCACATTCTCAGGAACTCAGCATAGGTAAGGCTGCAAGTATGTACAGTGCACATCAATCTATCATTAACAGCCTTTCCAGGATGGAGCTTCTTGTACTTCTCTAAAGGAGGTTCAATTGTAACTCCTCCAAAACTTTGTAGTCTTGTAAATGACAAAGGAGTGGTGCATTGGTACACCACTTTATTGAGACTGAAAATGGTAGCAAAATGCGATTCAATCATTACCTAAATTATCAATGATCATTGATTTAGGTCTTGGAGTCTCACAGGCTGGTGGTACCATTGTCTGCATTGACTCACCAGTTTTTACTTCAGTCCTTACTTCGCTTTACAGTCTAATTTTATTACTGAGCTAGTCTCACACACACACATAATGAGGTTTATTGTTGTATGGTGCGCACACATCTGCCGAGCACCCTACAGAATACATGAATACATAATTATAATTACATATTTTTAACTTTGAAAATAAATATTTTCCCAAAATAAGTACACCTAGACCTAAATATTTTTAACCACTCAATAACCATCCAGAATGATTGAAAAAAGTACAATGTGCCCCGCAATAGATCATCCCCTGGAGGAAGTACATGAAACGGTGTAGGGCAGCAACTGTTTTAACGCTCTCAAAAAACCACCTCCATCGAGCGAACAATTAAACATTGGTCAAGTAGCTGAGATATTTAATTCACCAATAATCCTTCTTTCCCCTCCCCCTGGTTGGGCTGTAAATGTTCTTAATAATTATATTGAAGTAAGTAGGAACCACTGAACTCCACCATGTGAAGTGAAAGAAAATCATAAAAATTACATTACCGTATACCTCAAGTTGATACTATATTTTTGAGGATTCAATTAAAAAAAAATACGATACATCATTCAGAAACCTCATAATTTTTCGCACTCGAGGGTGAATTGCATATTGTTAGTCTGATGCAAGAGTACACCCCCACTTCCTCGTGTTCACCCTGTTGTCGATGGTTCGCGTTAACAATTCAGGAGCCAGATGGCCATGCAACGGGTACATACGTTATCAGCATCACTTATGGTTCCGTATAGAATTTACGATCCGCCATAACGTAAGTAAAAAATGCAATTCATGTATATATAAGTATATACGTATATAATATATTATTATCGCGTGCTACAACGTACACGTTAGGCCAAAAGAAAATGAGAGAAACTTTTTTTTTATTTATTTTTTATCACTTTCTGGTCTTCTTCTTCTTCTTTGATAAACTGGTGGTGTTGCAATCGCGTGGCTGTTGGGTACAGTCATCGTGCATTGACTGCATCCAGGGCCCCTATTCGAAGGACTGCCTATTATCCACCAATCGATTCTTCCTACTGTTTTTTATTTTATATTTCGTTGTTCCCTCGTTTTGTTGTTTTTCATTGTGTAGTGGTGTGGAGAGGGTGAGGCATTTTCTTGCTGGAAAGAACCAGAAATCCTGTGTAACTGCGGTGGCACGTAGTATATATTGTACTTCGTCGATGCAACATTATTACGTAATAATTGTATGCGATTTTTTTTTTTTAGCATACACTTTAGGAGTATGCCAGTCGTTGTGTATTTTGTTATCGTCCCCATCCATTCTCCTTGCATCGAAAACATCAACAACAAAAACAACAACGACCGAATCTTTCTTTCTCATACCAAGGATAAGTTTTGTGAGGGAGGGTGTCTATTATGTTTCTAGAATTCAGACAGATGCAATTCCTTCGGTTTTTGTTATTGTTCTTGTTGTTGTTGTTGTTTTTTTTTTTTTTTTGCAACAATCGAGTTTAGCTCGTGTCATCAGCATCGATGGTGGCGCGTTTCTGCACCAAAATCGGTTTGCAGTTTCAGTGAAGTGCATCGTATACGTCGTCGTTTGGCATCGTTCGAAACACGTGCTCGTCGTCCCTTTCGTCTGGAGTTTGTAGGTTTTGGTTTTCGAAGGGTGAGCAGGTGGTGGCGGGACGGCCGTCGTACGTATTTTACGGTGTATGTCGCGCGGGTTGCATAATCGATTTCGCCTGCCGAGAACCAGTTTTGTGCAATCGTCGTCGTCGTCGTCTTCGTCATCGTCTTCAGCTCCATCGTGTCGATGGTGTTACTCGTGCCGATAGCTGGAAACAAAAAAAAAAGAAAAAAAAAAAAAAAAAAGAAGTGCAGCAGCAAATGGAATAAACGTGGCTTTTAGATTCATTCATGAAAATACGTTGAATTACAGAACATGCTTATAGTCGTATCGATAGGTGATCCGTTCAAATTATATTTTTATTACTTATTGTTGAGCAAACGCTTGAACGTTGCTGGTCTACAGATGTGGAACATTGTTTTTTTGCTCGATAGACAGATGGAGGAAAACCTCTAAAATCTCAAACGAAAAGCTGCATCCGCTACGCTGCCTTCTGCTAAAAGAACTGAGGAAAAAGGGCACTCTTAATTGGTTTTACACGTATATCTTCGTCAATATTGATTCGATTGCAAAAATTGTGCAACAGCAAAATACGTATCTTTCAATTTTCGTATACAAGGCATACAATGCTGAGAAGATGCACATTAAAATCGCCTTTCTTTTTGTCACACTCTGACCATTCCGCAGTAACGTCGATTTTCTAATCCTGATGTATTGGTAGAATGCAATATTTTAAATCGTGCTATTATGATCAACAATCACAAAAAAAGGTAGATCAAAATGTTGATCGATCTGTTGCGGAAGATATTCTATATTTAGAATATTTCAACAAATGAGATAATTCATTCTGTTTTATCTATTTATTTAATTCAATTCAAAATACTACATTACATTTTAATAATCATTATACGTTTTAACTTAAAATAATTTGAAACCTGGTACGTTCATAACAACTGGTATGAACCCTAACTTACTTGTTTGGCTGGTGACACAGGAATGAATTTGTCTTCAAAAGAAATGAATACAGTGTCTGTAATTTCATTGTCATGTCTTCAAAATGGCCAACCTAAAATAGGTGGCGTAACATCGAAACATCCGCTAAATATGATGATTCTTCATTGTCAGCATATTTGGTGGTGTTTGTCTGTGAGAAGTACATATCATATAGACAGCTATTATTCCAAGAATTAGGAATAATAGTTGTCTATATTTTGTTTGACACATTTTTGTAGATGAACTGAATCATCTGAAAAAAGGTGATGGAAATTATAAATGGTATTGGAAAGTGAAAATTCCAGCGTCAATTTCTCTTTCTTCATATCATACCCAACTACCAACCTTATACTTCCATGCACTGACCGATCACCTCATCTCTGTTTCTCTTTTATCAGTTTGCTAGAAAATTATCTGTATCGTACATCCTGTGTGCTCCAATATTGGATATTTACTTGTACAAGATATTCTCCTTCATCCTTTCAGCAATTTTTTTCGTATGTTCCTACAGTTCTGCACATAATCAGCAGGAGCGTATTCTCTAGATATGCCAGGTATGTGTCACATACCCAAACAGATTTAAAATTCCAATGATCAATGAGCTAAATAAAATAAATCAGAAATAAAATGAAATAAGTAATATCAATCAGCTGAATAAATGAATAAAATAGTCTATTTTTTTTTGTTGTTGAAAATCCTTTAAAACAAATAGGTTTTCATTTAATTTCACGTAGGTATTATACGAGTGCATTTGACACAGAGCAAGCGAATGTCTGAGCGCATACCTCTCAATACCAAAGCACATTGAAATAACAGGCGCATGCAACTGAGTACTGTATTCCTGGAACTGATTTTCAGGATGTCAGGGTATGCTCTCCATGAAATACGTACATACACCGTTTTCAACACCAAAGATACACGTAAAACAGGATTGAACTACACTCGATTGACACTGCATCGACCTGTTATCTCTTGACAGGCATCATCCATAAAGAAAACAGTCTTAACTTGATTTTTCAAATTTTCAAACCCGATTTTCTTCAAAATTACTCAGTTTTTACCGAATAGTTTTTAAACCACTTTTATGAATTTTTTCTCAAAAAATATAACGGTGAAACACATTCCCCAATACAACGAAGGGGTAAAAATCAGTGGCTACTTAAATATAAGCAAAACTTATTTCCCTCTTCCCGAAGATGGGTAAATCTTCGAAAGCTAGACGAAAATGAATAACATAAATAAGCTCCCTTGCACAAAATTTCACTAGTTTTTGTAAATTTTTAAAGAAATTACAACAAATTTTCGATTCCCTTCGCTCCATGGGAATGGGGCGAGTCAATAACTGGGAAAAAACATATTCCCAGCATTTTTCAAGAGGAATGTTTCTGTTTTTTCTACACCAAAAATCAATCGTGGAAGCAATGTTGTTTAACGTCATGACACCCTGTGTATCATTCAACGCATATTGGTACTCCGCAGATAATCAGTCTCAGGATTCAATATTACTGTTCCTTTAATATGTAGGTACCCAATGTATTGTATCATTCATTATTTCGTTATGTCCAACATTTATCTGCTGACCTTAGCTGGCTCAAAGACAGCCTGGTTTGATACTACATTGCCTATGTACAGTATTCGAAGTATTCGTCGCAACAGGTATAATTAATTAAACCTCTACGCCTACTATTCGATTCATTAATTTCATCGTTAATGTTTATTCCTCTACCCTCAGGACCAGATGTACAATAGAGAATTAAAGAACCCAAATTAATTTTATACTCTACTTTAGGCTCATATGATCGTATATGAAATTTTGTATTTGAATCGACCTTATTCTTGAAAATAGAGTTAGAGTTAACTCAGTAGAACTGGCCCTATGGTGACAGTTTTGTAGTCCAAGTTGCTTCCGGATATCATACGTCAATGTATAATAGTAAGATTTGTTTCAGCTATATTTGTTTTATCTGTAAACCGTTATTCCAGATTTTAAAATTTTTTCGATAATATTCCTATTAATATACTTTTCATTAGCCTTTGTAACCACATCTTGATCATGTAAAAATTATCAGTATGATAATGAAAAAATTAAACTAATGAGAAAATGTGTGGGTTTATTCCATACTTGATGTGAGAGAATAAAAACAACACCAAACACATAATTATATCTATTAGGGTGGTCCTTATTTTGAGATTTTAAATTTTCAAGCTCCCTATATGCAGAATAGTTCCTTTTTATGAAAAAATAATTCCTCTGAAGTTTTCTCTCCCTGGGTTAAAAATAAGTGGTGCCGCAGGGGGCTTGAAAATTAGCTTAAATTTTTTGAATAAAGACCCTATAAAATGGGAAAATGAGGAATCTTTCTGTAAAAGCCGAGAAATTATATCAAAAATAAAAGTTGTAAATGATAGGGCTGAACGTGGCGTAAAATTAATTGAAGAGTACAACAATAAATTGAGTAAAAAAGAAGATCAAAAACGGTTCATTATACAAAGAGTAGCAGAGTATCGTAAGAAATATGCCAAAAAAAACTACATTAATGAAATCTTGATTAATAATTGTAAAAATTGTATTGTTAGCAATTTATTTTATCTGGTTGATCAATATTTTGTGAAATAAATTTCAATTTATACATTATATCTCATTATTATTCCATACTCATGAAGGGGAGTAGCGCTGCACCACTTTTATTTTATTGAGGGGGACAAAACCTTGGATATAATATTCTTTCATAAAAAGGAACCATTTTTGAGGGTAAGAGCAGTAAATATTTTAAAAAAAAATTGTAAGTATAAATAAGAACCACCTTAATACCTATATATGTATTATTCTACCATTCTTTCAGATACTTTCCTCAATTTTCAAATGAACGCAACTTTCGGAATATTCAGTGACTTTAGACTAGATTTTATAAGCTTTCACAGTTTTTATCAGTGTTTTCTTCAAAATTAAGCTTCAATAACTGTTACCACGTGAAAATTTCATATATAGGTATAATTATCATACCACACTTTTATGAAGATCACCAAAGACAGGCTAATTCTGTCTCATCATTGTCATTACTGAATTCGCGAAAAACGAATAAACCGCAATCAATCTGATTTTCTTCGTTATAAATCAAAATAATTAGAAAAACGTGGTCGTATTTAGTCATTTTTTTAAATTTAAAACACATGAAATTAACATCCTGCAATCATTATAAAAATGTATCATTCAAAATGAGTAATGGATCCAATATCTGATTATTGATTATTGATGAACACAAGAAAGATCCACATTAATACCTAAATTTTACATAGTCAAGTCTTGGTCTTGGGTACTGTAGTTAATTCTTGGTGTTTGTCTGAATAAATTTTTTACTGTTATCGATATACACTTACCATTCATATTCTTCAACATAATTATTCAAAAATCGTAACTTAAATTGAACAGCTGTAAATGTTCAAGAAAGAATAAAGAAAAACAATTGAACACTGGCGAAAATATTGCAAGAAATTCATTCAAGTCACAAGTCTATACAAACATTTTATAGTTTACTGCTACATTTTATCAAGTCTTTTGAATAGTGTCAGTTTATTGATCTCGCACTTTTTGCCAAACCAAAATAAATTTTACTCATCGCCAGAGTTCATCAATCTTTTTAATTCAATCAGAAATTTATATTTTTGAACCAATCAAAGGATCAGAATACTATCTTCGAGTGATATGTATGGTACGAGAACTTCATACATGCTGCTGAATTATTCATTTTCGATTCATTATTCGATCTTTGGTGCTTTAAGCTATCTATACGTCTTTTTTCATTTCTTTTTTTTTTCTATTGAAAACTGAATCTTGAACATTTTTTACCGAACTATTTTTGCAGTAAAATCTATATTGACGAAGATGCATAAAAAACACACAGGAGAAAATTCTTTACATTTTATGTCATTTGAGAGTTCATTAAATTTCATTCATGAAGTGAGAGATATTGTGTTTTGATTTAGTCAAATAAATGCCCATTTTGATGCCAAAGAGTCTGAATTCTTTAAGGTCATACTATACCAGTTTTTGGGATGATGAAACTACTGTAGCTTAACAAAGATTATCTCCATTTTGATAGTGGAAAACATGCATCGTTGGTACTTGGTTTTCAAAAATATTCAAAAGTTACAAATTTTTCATCACGGTTAGTTAAGGAACTGTCCCCAGTTGGAAATGCTGAGACTAAAAGTAAAAACTGCAATCTCTGGGACCTTGGCTTTGTTGGGCTAGGTCGCAAATCATCTGTGGTTCACAAATATGGACCATATTCCCCTTCAGAGGGAATCGGAAATGCTATAAATGATTATAAGACAAAAAATACGTATGATCTTTATTTAGTTACACCATGTTGAAGCTGAGTTTACTAATCACCCAGGGTATTTGACATGGCTTCTAGCAATCGTTTTGAACAATTTATTTGAAAACATTCATTTTAATTCTTAATTACTCATTATGTTGTTTCCTTAATTGTATATTGTGTTATTTCCTTCATATATTTTACTTTTGAATCTTGGTGCAACATAATTAATCATTCGTATTACATTTACCTTACTTATTCATTTTATTAAGCTCCACAATGTTAATTTCCTGTGATGAGTGATAACATAAATAACCCTGTATATTACAATATACATAAGAATATGTTGATTTAGTCTATAGATACATTTAGCAAAATTTAAAGATAACCAAGGGTCACCCAGTGGAAAAATATATCCGAAACCCATTTTTAAATCTTATTCTCTGTGTAAGTAGTAATTGTAAATATAAAAATAAAATCTGAAGTAGGTAGGAAAACTTTATTCTGATGAGAATCGAACAAGATGATCAATGATTCCGAAAAATAAGTACCTATAAATAATATATAATATTATAAGCCCTGAAGTGCCACCCTGAATTTCTGTTAATAGTGTAGAATTTGTTGTTTTGAAGGAGACACCAAAATTTTTGTGTCCGTGTGTGGCTATGTGGGTAGTGGCACATGCCCATCAAGGGAATAATTTACGAAATAATATCGAGAAAATAATTCTGTGAAATAATTAACGGCTTCTACATTTATTATAGTGTTTCATAAAAGAGAATAAGTACCTAGATACCTAGCTTGCAAAGCTAATAATGTGGAACTGAAGCCAAATTTAACGCAGGAGTTAGGTATTTCATAATTAATAAAAATGATTACTGTAGGCCAATGGATCAGAATTTTTTTTCACATCTAAGGTTGGATTGTGGTGAAATACATTCCGTAGGTAACACTCCTAAACTTTTCTTTTGATCAATAAACCGAAAAAATAGTTAACTATTTTAGGAAGTTTATAAAACATTTTTTTCCTTCTTAAATTCACTGCACTGCATATGATTGTTTGTAGGGGAAAAATTAAAAATCAATTATAAAATGTTTTGTGGGCCATTATCTGTTGATTTAGCCATAAAAATAGAATAATTAATGTACTTACTTAAATCAGGTAGGTACATTTGAAAATTTTGGAACAAATTTTCGTTAGTAAAAACAACACCATTACACACTAGTATCTACCATGGAGCTAATAGGCTAATAGTTACAAAAAAAAATCACATATGAAAAATGTCGAGAATACCCTCTATTTTGATATGTTTATATGATGCGCTGCCTATCGAAATATTTTACAATTATTACAAAACTGGTAGTTTACGGTAAATATTTCTAATGCTCCATTTACTTTATTGAAAATATTATATTCTGCATCAGCCTACCAGAAAATTTTCTAAAACTACCTCAATATGGGACTAAGTCGGTAGCTGCAATTCTCTAGGAAAGATGTTTCATTGGGGCACATTCATTTTCCATTCCCATGAAAAATACACTTTCTTATCAATAAATTAAACAATAAAATTACTTAATCTGGTTCAATCAGCAGAGAAGGGACCAATTATGTTTCTACACGTTGAAATTTTATTTTCTATTTTACTTTATGTTATTACAGTCTGCTGTTATTTCCTCTACTTTTGCTTTAGTTACAACCATTATTCATAAAATTTCGATCCTTTTCTTTTTTTTGAGGTTTATTTAACCATAGGTATCGGTTTTTAACCTATTTTCTCACACAGCTCTGGTATTATTGATAAGCTAACCGTCTGGAGATCAATATTCAATACTAATAGTGGGCTTTGGATCAAATAATTTCCACTCAAACCATTTGTTTTTGTATTTTTTAGCTTCAGTAGTTTAAGCCTATCTGTGGCAAACATTATAGTGCGAGTAACCTACAGGCTTATAGACAAAATGAAAAAACGGGACACTGACGAAAAAAAAACATTGCAACTTTTTGAAAACAAAAGTAAAACCAATAAAAATAAAATTCAAAAGACTAGCAACAATTATGCGCAAAAAGAGAGGAAGATGGATGAGAAAAAAACCGGAAAGAAAGATGATTTAAGCGATGAACAAAAGACTGATGAATAGGTTGGTTATAACAAAAACTAGAAGACAGAAATACTGAATAGAAAAATCAAAACACTTCATGCTGCAATTATGGGGATAACTGTTCCAACAATTTTTTTTAAATTTTTTATAGTAGCGAAGATTGTATAAGATAAAGGAATGAGTAGGAAAATATCAATGTGATTAAAACGATTAACAAAAACTATAAACTATAACACAATAATTGAAACAGTAATTTCATTTGTAATTGTGACCAAAACCACAATACAGAAACGACTTGGGAATTAAACTAGCGTCACATTTTACGTCCAGTATGTACATATACACTTGTCTTACCTACCTACCTATTTATATGATAAGAACCGTTCTATTTTTAGAAAAATTACAAAATTTTGACTAGTGTTTTTCAAACAAACCTCCGACAACCATTTCAAGCAGAACTACCATTTAATATTTTCCAGTTACTGGATCTCTGATTTGGAAATTTATTGACAAAATATTATACTTGCTAAATTTGTAAAAATTCCAAAAATAGCGACAAAAAATTAAATTCTAAATCTGTAATGGTAACAGATGGGACAGTTATTAGAAATTTTGATTATACCCTTCCTATAAATGCAAGTGAAAAACAAAATGAGTTAACACAATGTTATCAAAATGTATATTTCAATTTTCCAGTATATATATATAGATGCATACAAGTCTAATCCCTAGATTATTCTCCAGTGTCGTTGTTGCAAATTCCAAGAACAGTGTAGTGATAAAGTACTTGTACTACAACAGAATCTGGTAATCAGTTCGAGCCAGTGGCAGGTCCACAGTGATGAAATGATCAAATTTCTTCCAAACACCAAAAACGAATTAATGAAAAAATTTTAGTTGAAAAAATGAAAGTATGATCACAGAATCCGGATAAAAACCACCAAAAATTTGTTGAAGGGCGTAAACAAATAAAAAGCTCAACTACACAAACATTTTTATTATTTCCCCACCAAAGCAGTCAGACTCTGCACCCGCCACTGGTTCAAGTTATAGATGGATTCGTTTTTCAGTTTGGACTGCACAAAACCAATAGGACGAAAAACTGCTTCTTCATATACTGAATTTCTTGAGTGTTGATAGGGAGAAAGGCTGAAGAAAATTGTCGCCTCAAATCCCGTAGCAAATGTACGATTAACTACCATCATTATGCAAAAAATTTGATAAAACATTTTCCAAGAATTGCAAAAAGGTAACCATAATCCCATGAAAATTTGTAGGGGAATGTGAACCTAATATACGCGCGCATCTTAACTTACAATTGGCAATGATGATATAGTGCAGATTGTATCGTCATTTTTTCTAATCTGTAGGTCGCCAGTTTGATTCCCTATTCCAGCAAACCTTCAAAACTGTTGAAACCAACATTATTAAACGTGCATAAACAGTGCTCCACTGCTGTTTCATATCACCCTTTTGCGGCTATGCAGAGTGACGTTGAGCCATGATGGCATGAGTTTGCATTACAGATTTGGGTGTTTATTGCATGGCAGCAGCTTGGCTTCACCCTCTGGTGTATTATCATGCTTCAACCACGGCCGCAGCACTGGGCAGGAGTGGATGTGGAGATGTGAACCTGATTCACTTGCTCACCTCAACTTGCTATTGGCAAAGGCATATAGCCACGTGGATAGTGTCGTCACTATTTTCTAATCTACAGGTCGCTGGTTCGATTCCCCAGATCCGCAGTTTGATTTATAGAAATTCTGTGGTAGAGATGGGTACAAATTACAGGTTGTACATACATCTATAAAAGACTACATTAACCTTGTTATGTACTTTGATTGTGCTTCAAGAATAAATCATAAAAGAGGATAAAAAAAAGAATGTCAAGTTTGGAGTCTCGCTTTTTAACGCAAAAATTAAATGGCAGTAAAATGCTGTTTGGAAAACAATGGAGAAATATTATTTAAAAATATATCTAAAGCTGTTTAGTGAACGAGAAAAACATTAATTTTTTTCAAAACTACAAAATCACCTTTTGAGAGAATGCAACGCATACATACTTACATATGATACTCAGCTACCGTTGAAAAATATTTATAATTTTTCTAAACATTTCACCACTTGAGAGGAAGAATAGTGAATGAAGAATAGAAAAATTTAAGGTTCTATATCTGTAATAGTAAATAAATACTACGCAACTATGAAAGGAAAGTGAGCAATTTCTCCACGAATGCAATCATAACAAGCACGAACCATAGGCAAACCACCATAGGCGAGCGTAGTAATTGCCTGGGCTGATAAGTTGCTCACTCTGACCGAGTTGCAAACAGTATTTTTGCAACGAGTGTAAGGAATGCTGTTTTTGAGTCAGGGACAATAAAACCTATGAATTTCGGGGTCAAACCCTCATTAAACAAAGAGAATTTTGAGCGGAAAAGGTAAAATTAATTTAAATAAAAAAGAAAATATGACATTTAAAGATGCGGAGGAACCTGAAGAACCGATTAGGCGTGAGAAAAAGAATTAAGGGGTGAGAAAAATAAATTAGAAAATGAGAAAAGTAGGAGTTCTGAAATTGGTTGCTTTCATCATGCCTTTTGACCATATACTAGATAGACTGGCCCTGTACAATGCTTCAGAATGCTTCCCATTCAAGCGCTGATAAATACGGAGTATGACGTCACATTGTGACAAAAAGTTGTTTTACCCAGATTATACTGCTGTTATTTCCAAGTTTTTGAAGCTAATTTTAGCCAAATTGGAGGTTTTTTTTTGAAAAAAAAAAACTTTTTAAAATTTTTTTCTTTAAAAAAATGTTTATGGGATTTAACATGCATTTGCCACATTGTGACGTCATTTATGTGTGCTTCAATTTCCATTGAGATAGTCAATCTATCTAGTGTATGGTCGAAGATCATGCCATACGTGCCTCAAAAATACAGCATTTTGTACACATGTTGCAAAAAATATATTTCTTTTTCACTGTCACGTAAAATTTCTTTCATATTAAAAAACGCCTAAATTTTAACTAAACATCAAGGAGTACACACGCACACACACACACCCCTCTCTGATCACTCGTCCACCAAAATAAAAGGTACATCGGCGCCATTTCATGATGTAACCAATGGCGGTAGCGATACGTGTTGGAAAATATTCACCAATGGTCAAATGAAAGGGGATGAGGGTGTGAAGGGAAGAGATAGTGTGAAAGTATATGGAGAG
Source organism: Ericerus pela (assembly GCA_011428145.1). Taxonomy (NCBI): domain Eukaryota; kingdom Metazoa; phylum Arthropoda; class Insecta; order Hemiptera; family Coccidae; genus Ericerus; species Ericerus pela. The sequence goes on from WOFM01000922.1 coordinate 231,580, forward strand.
TTTGCTGCGAAAACGTGAAAAGGTCGAACGCGTTACACTCTCCAGCCCCCCAACCATCAACCGTGGGTCGTAATCGTTTTGGAAAAAACGAAGAAGAATATTCGTTTTATGTGAAACAGTGCTGGTAACTAGCTATATGTGCGGCTGCCGCTGCTGCTGCTTCTGTATGAGTACATCATTGTGTATCAATTGGCGGGGGGGTCATATATGAGAAAGGACGAATGAAGAGGCAGGAAACGTGACGAGAAAATATGGAAAACTATGTCCATATATATATATATATAATTATTATACGTACATATATATGCGTACTGTATACAGGAAAACCGTAGAATACAGAGGGTGGTGATGGCAGAATATATGAAAATAACAACATCAACAACTACAACAGCAGCAGCAGAAGCAGGGACAAAAGTGCCGGCCAAAAATACGAGAGATTCGTGAAACATCGGATGTTATTTATACGAGGAAACTGCGCCAGTCATACTTTGAAAATCAGGTGTTTTCCATTGTACGCATTCTCCACCCCCACATACTATACACTACACACAAACAATACATGTGTGTACGTATACGTGTGGATGTGTGTGAGCGTATCCTATTGTACATGTATACGTACCTATATGTATAATATATGAATGTGCATTCGTTTTCACTGTTCGCAAACGACCTTCTATTGTCCACCCTATTTTGCAGCAGAAAAGGGTTAACCCGTTTATATCCGATGTCCGAAAATAGGTGGGGCTTAAAATGGACGAATGTGTGGCCGTGGATGCTGAATCGTGTCGACCAACCGAGGTTCATATACATGTGAATGTACCTATACATAGACGATATTTCCGGAAAATTTTGTATTCTCATCCCCCAACCCCTAACCCATGCACTTGTTTCTGTGACTCTACGAATAAATAAATTTCGATCAGATTCATAGTGCATACAGGGTGGCTCAAAAAAGCGAACAAAAGAATTTGTCTGGATTTTAAAAACGAGCTGGACATCTTGTGTCTCGAAATGAAACTAGTCATGTCCACTCAACTGTTTTCTTTCAAAAATATTCAAAAAAAGCGGTTAGTTTTTTTTTGTTTTTGTTTTTTTTTTTTAATGAAATTGAGGCAATGCACAAAAACTCTACAGTTCTTTTGAAAAATTTTTTACTTTTGAAGATCATTTACCGTTTCTTAAATGTCCATAGTCATTAATCCTCAAGAAATTAAATCCACAAACATTAAACTGTAGGGAACTCAGATATCCACGATACCACGCCTTTGACGTGAAGATAACAGTGTTCCAAATTTCCAATTTCTTTTGAAGTATTTCAATGATTTGAGGTATCAAAAATAGGTCCATTTAAAAAAATAAAACAAAACTTGAAGCCAACACGTCAAAAAACACACCAATCGATGAAAGAAAATCGCCAATTATCCTCGATTTTTCGCCTTTGGAGGAATGAAAAGAGGTTAAATGTAAAAATTAATTCGCATTCGAACTCCGTATCCCAAAAACCACTCCTTCGACATATATTTTAGAAATAGTTAAACTTAAAACTGCGACGTCCCATTTCCATCCACCTAATTAATCGAGCAAGGGTTCGAATAAATATTCCACCCTCTTTAGCCTAATTATACACCAAAACCCTCCCAATTTTCATCAGAATTGTCAAAATCTATCCAGTAATTGTAAGGAATTAGCCTACAAATAAACATTTGGTCTGTTAAATTTAAGGATTTGAGGGAGCATTGAACCATAAACGTTTGAACACAATGGTATAGCTAAGAAAACACTGAAAAATGAGCTCCGATTTAGTTTATTAAGTATCCACCAACATATCGTTAAGCCTTTCAAGTAATTTTCGATCAATTCGTCTAAAAAAAAACAATTTTTTGGAGGGCTCAAAAGTTACTAAACAACGAATGTCTCAGTAAATTGCATATTCTATGCTATAGATAAAGTCCAAAAACTGTCACTTAAAAATATTCTTCGATTGACGACGTAGCTGTATTTTGTTTTTGGGTTGGCCATTAGGGATACCATGAAAATTCTTCGTGGGGCAGGATAGAATGAGGTAGAATATTTTTTTTTGGCTTATGCTAACAATTTATTATCCAATATAGTTTCAATTTTTATGTATAAATTTCTTCGGTGGCAGTAAGAAGGTAACGATTTTTCAGGAGTCAATAGCCTCCTAGCCACCCTATACTTCCACCACGGCTGGTTGATAAGAAATGGTAAATTAAAATCAGGAAAATGCTTTTTTCAGTCGAACCAAAATCAAAATCCTTCAAAAAACTATCAAGAATTCCACATTTTTTCAGTAAACGTAGTATCTTGGCTTGTTTTCCAGCGTTGTTTTAACAATTTTTATTCATTATAGTGTAATATTATCAACTAATACTGAAGACTGAAAGTAAATTTCCTGAAAATGGGTAGCAAACGTTAAAGTAGGTGTAAGCTATTTGGTCTCATCATAGAATAGTCTACATTCTATGCTGAAGCATACCAGATTAACGTAATGAATAATTTTATTTTTTTTTACTTAATTTTTATTGATCATTCACCCCAAACGAGTTACTTTTAGATAAATTGTAATAAAACATATCCCAAATTAATCTATTGACAATGGATTGTCTGACTGAAATTTCTAGATCAGCTCTATTTTTATGACTGGTACGAATTTATTGCTACAATGAAACGTATCATCATCAGATCCAGATTTAACTTTGTGGGCCTCAGGGTACAAATTATGTGAAGTTCTTTACCTTTTCAAAAACAAAAGCACAAATAGTTTCCAGCCTTTTTCTCTCCTTTAAAGGATGTATTCATAAGGTAAGGATACTTTATGACAGTTTTGATTTGTGTGAGCCCTGATGTAAGGTCCCACTTCCAACTCCCTTAAATTCCAGCAAAATAAAATTTTATCCTCTATACTATCCACGTTGGACTGAACAGTCAGGTTTAGAACCTAATCGTAATTCACAAAATCCATGCAATGAATCGAAAACTTCGGTTTGGCTTTGACAGTTCTCCAGTATGCAACTGAAAAATTCATCCATGATATACTGTTGGTCATGAAATCCCACCATATTCCTTCCCTCCCTTCGACATCAACATAAAACCAGCAGTTTCTGGATAAAATGGTCACATAGCTGAAACTCATTAAAAAAATAATTACACGTAGGTGTCAACTGATTGGATCAGTGAATTTTTTTATCGACTCTCAGCCTGTTAATAATTAATTCATTTTTGCTCCAAATGGGCTTCAAAAAATTTCAGTTTCCAATTTAAATACAAAAATGAAATAAAACTAAATTGCCAATATGACAACTGATGATCAAAAACAAACGAGAGTGTTAAACACTTGTCAATCACTTAGCGTACCAGTGGACTTGTAATCAACAAACTACCTTTTTGCACTCCTGGCTTTACATTTCATCTGTACTGCCAAATTTCATACTGAGCTAGGCTCAAACATACACACATACAAGAAGAACGTGCTCTGCCTTCGCTATTGTGTGGTGAGCTGTATACATCTACATAGCCAATAAGTAGGTAAATGAGTTATAATTAATTGAAAATGATGAAATATGGAGTTTCACCAAAAGCATCTTGTGAAGTTGAGGTATCTTAGTGGAATATGCCTTTTACTGTCAACACTCAACGTCAGTTGATTTTTGACAGGTAACCAGGTTCTTAAAATTTATTAACTATTTCTCTCTTTTAAATACTGACGTGTATTTAAAAATGGGGAAATTTTTATCTCAATCTGGTCTTATCTCTTATAATTACAGCTAGTCCGCTCTTGTAATATATTTGGCTGATCACTCTCTGTTCGACTTTCATACTGACATGGTAACATATAATTTTATGTCATATATTTCTTTATGTCATAATTGTATAATGCGCTTCCATTTCATTCATCTCCGCTTATGAAATGGACACCTGTATCTGAATATCAGAATTCATTTGTACCTTTATTAATACGAATAAAGATCCAGGTATGTTTATTTTGTATTGTTTTACTTCTATAATGTGTTGAACATATTCCTACTTGGGCAAAATGGCGGGGGAGGTTGTTTCCATTTTTGTAGCGTGTTCTTTATTGGTGGGGTTTCAAGGTTTCTCTGTCAAAATTTCTATGTTTCAGGGGTTACTGTGAACCTTACTCTGGATTTGGTATGCAATCCCACCAGGTTTTCAATTTATACCTGGTGTTTGTCTTTCAACTCGCGTTTTTGGGAATTGTGTTATGGGTTTGGGTTGTTTGAGTGTGGTATGTTGTAGAAAATTTGTAGTTTACCAGGTTTGTTTTGTCATGGCATGTTGCCACCAGGTTCTGGTCTCTTACCAATATAGTAATCTCTCAAGAAGCATTTTATGGACAAGATAGTATGGTACAATTATATGAATGGTAATCCATAGGCTCACTCTTGATGTATAGAACTGGCTACCATTGCATACAGTATCTTCCACAATGAACAGGCTACACCTTTAATGCATTCTCCAGAACCACCTTGATGCAATATGCATGCAAATACCTAAGTATAGATACATACACTGTGTGTTTTGCAGAATATTGAGCACAGTGATGTGTATAATCTTCAAATGGAGAAATCTACTTAATAAGGAAAACAACTGAAGATTATTTATGGCTGTAAATAATAACAAATCTGCCCCCTTAAATCGCTTACTTAGGTCTTATTAGACTTTAGTTCAACTCCATCTCTGTTCTGTGGATTCTCTTTTCAGATAATAGTGAATGTGATGATAATCATCTGGCTGCCAAACTTTGGTTTCCATAAGTGCCAAGTTTTACTCTACCATTTATTGGGATCTCTCTGTACCTACCTAATGAAATCTCTTCCAATTAACCTGGGTTATCTTCTAGAATACTTCAATTTTTGTTACCATCACACATAACTTATTTTATATTCCTTTAACTTTAGGTAGAATATCACTTTTTTTTCCCTCATGGCTTGTTATTCTCTAACATAATTATGCCTCTTAACAAAACATTTTACAAAACTCCCATGCTTTTAGCGTTTCAAGTGAAAAAATTTGTTTATATAGAAGAGTAAGTTCCCATTTCACCACCATCCTAAATAGGAAACTGTAAGGGATGACAAAACAGGGTGATTTTCATTTTTTGTTCCTTCCAGTTTTTTCTTAACTGCATTACACAAATAGGAGGTATTGTTTTGCACATAAGTGGAGTTTCAAACTCGTATATTTCTTGATCACCTGATTCATTGCACATTACTAATATTGAAACGCTCTCCCTTCCAGTGTTCCAGGACCATAGATAGGGAAAAAAGTGGTGATTTCCCACAGACTTAGAATTTCTGATAGAGCCTTGAGGGCCCCTTCAAAATACATTATCAAAAATAAACTGAATGAGGACACCATCATATACAACGTACTCTCAAATAATTTTTAAAAACAACCAAACTGTTAAAGTAGAGTATACATTCGTATCATTTAGCCATATCATATTATCCTATCATCTCAATGTGTGATACGATGATACAATATGGTTTTTTCCCAGATGATGCACTGGTGTTCTGCCATCATATCAAGAGGCGCTAATCACGAACTTTTCAAAATAAATTGTAGGTATGATATGATCCGAGGCAATGCCTCACAAAGTGAGAGCTGTATCATCTGTTTGTATTGTATCATGATACTCACCCTGGCATGGCAAAATGATACAAATGCATACCCGCCTTTATATAGGTGCATATATAAATATAATAGAATACAAAAAAAAATCTACAAAATTTACAATTCCTTTTTTCTAAAATCTGAGGAACCCCATAGTCAACTTTGCCAAAATAACATAACACATGAGTATTGATTACAATTAATGTTGCCTGGAAGTGGTATTCATTACTCATAGAACTTACTGCATCATCTCTAAGATAGGAAAAAAGTGTACAACCTGCTCCTGCTTACGCACCAGCTTGTAACATATACCTTTCTCTCATATTTTCATGTCAAACAGAGTATTAACACAACGTGAAGCAACCTGGCATCGTTATCTAAGTTTTGTACAGATGACATAATCACACGTTAAGAACTTGTCAATGTTATCTCAAGTTATCATTGTCATATATCCCCCTATAAGAGTTTGATCCAAGTTTTTTTGGTCTGGTTAACATATTATAGAGCTTAATGATCAAAAAATATAGTTTTTGCATTTTCAATGCTACATACCAATTTTTCTCAATTTAAGGGTTATTATTTATTGATGGCACTTGCAATATATCAAGAGTAGTATCCACCTACTTACGTACCTTCTAACCAACTCTGATCTTTCCTTAAAAGTGTTTATCTTACCTTCTCTCTCTTAGCACCATAATTAATGCCCAACGATCTGATATTTTTCACTACCTTTTCTACACCCAATCCTTACCTCAAGATTCTTCTTGCACCATTTCTTCTCATTCTCCTAGAAGTCTAGAAGTCACTTCTCACCCTTTCACCTTTAGCCCATCACCCTTACCTAATCATGTGTATCCGCAAAATAAAACTTCGCCTTACTATAAGATTCCCTGTTGAAATTCATATTTCTTAGATAACAAATGACCAGGTTATCTGAAACAATGAGATAGCTGGTGGTCGAACACAAAATGCATCGCCTTCCAGCAATCTACATATACCCCAATTTCCAGTTTTCGACATTCTTCCTGAAATCTAAACCCAACGCATTTCAAATTATATTATTCAACGAATATCATAGTCTCTCAGATTTTGTCGCTTTTTACTCAAACGAATGAGCCGATTGCAACTTCAATCTCTCTCCTCTCCCTGTCCATTTTCATAAAATGTCTTTTTTCCTCTCTCATGTTTGTCTTTTTCACCCTGAGTGTTCCTGTAACTGGTGACTTCAATTACCATCTGCTACTCTGTCTCCCATTTACTAATTTTTCAGCCAGCTTTCTCGTTAAGATTTATTGTGAATAGTTTTCCCTTTCAACTACATTCTTCCTTTTTACCCAGTTTGCTTTCAAACCAAGTATTACAATTCACCTCACAAAAGGACTAGGGGTGGGGATGATGAAAATTATCCATTTCACGACAAAAGAAAACTAACCGGTGCCATTTTCCCATTTTCACGTAATTTTATTTTTAATTTTTATAATTACGTAAGCATTTATAATTTATCGTCCAAATTATAAGTTCAAGATTTTCAGAAAACTACAAAACGGATAAGACTAACATTTTCACGAAAGGTAGACTCGATTTGGTAAAAGTTTGGTGCTTGTTAGTTCAATACTTTCTGAGAAAACTGGAGAACGAGAAATTCTTCGAAAAATGTATTTTTCAGGATTTTGAAGAAACTGCAAACGAGATGAGGTTGAAATTTTCACAAGTTTTCATTGTGCAGGTGCAAGCATGATAGAAGGTTGATGCCAACAAATCTAAAAAAGAAAAAATTCTGAAGAAAATTATTGTTCACTGTTTTGAGAGAACTACCGAATGGACGAGGCTGAAATTTTCACGAGAAGTAGTAGACCAGGTCTATCTAATAAGAGTTAAGTGCCTATCGGAAAACTCGAAAACAAAAAATTCCTGAAAAAACTTTTTTTCGGGATTCTAAAAAAACTACAAAAGAGATCAGCTGAAATTTTTATCAAAGTTTGTCTTCGTATAGTCTACAGATATGATGACAGTTTGTTGGCTACTAGTTTAGCAGTTTTCGACAAAACAAAAGGAAAAATTTATTGAACAAAATTTTGTGTTCACATTTTTGAGGAAACTACAAAAAGATAGAGCCGAAAAATAGTTCTTAAAAAGGATTAGATCTGACAGGAGTTCGGTGCTTATTACTTAGTTCAATAGTTTCAAAATTGTAAAAAAAAAAAAAAAAAAATTCTTCAGAAAATGTAAGTTGTCTGTGTTGCTACAAGTATCTTTTTCGTATTTACGGCGCAAGGGGTTAAAAACGTATTTTCTGCATTGCATTAATTTAGCTTTTAGGTTTGGTTTTTTGAATATTGTAAACGAAAATTAGCAAACTGAGTTTTCTAGCGAAGTATTGCTGAACTAGAGTGTTTTTTTATGCTTACCTCCAAAGCAAAATTCAAATATCTCTCCTCAGATAGCTACTTTTATCAATTCTCTTCAGAAACGTTGTAATTTATTTGTCTTAAACTTCGTCTATATGTACAGTACTTGACCAGTAAAGCTTCACAAGACCAATGTACTTTTTAATATCAAGACATACCGGCGTAAAAGTAGGCAAACACCGTGTACTTTATGCGTACTTTAGATGTTTTGGTTGAGTTCACTAATTTAGAATACATTTGATAAAGTTATCCCTTAAATTCACAAGAATAGCGTACATAAACGTAATTTAAATCACATCAAGTGGTATATTATGGTTGCCTATTTAACTCTGGCATGTCTAACCAGAAATCATCGTTCATTACTGGTCCAGCACCATATAGTCAAAGAAAATATAGAATTCTATCTTCACCGCTATTCTGATGTAGAATCCATCAGCTGCACAGCTAGCTTCCAGGTTTGGATGTGGATGTAATCGTGTTTCTTGTTTTTGTTGCATGAGTTTTGATGACTGCCTTCAACTTTGGAATGTATGGACATTAGATCACGAGGAAGATCATCCGTCAAGGTGCACATACGTGCTCCAGTGTTACTTTTAACCACTTAATCTGTGCTAATTTAATAACCCAACAATTCGACTTAGCTGTTCATCCTCACTCCCCATAAAGCTGGATACCATATGACCAGATTGGCTTGACAATGTGTTGGTGAATTAGACGCTTGTGGTCAAATTCGATGATCGAAAATTTTCCCCAAATCCCATAATTACATGTTTCTTACATTTACCTCCATCTCTTTATTTTTTCATTTTCATGCGTAAGTATTCTCCTGTTCAGTCGAAAATCAATGCAAAAATATTTGCAACCCCTGCAAATACCATAAACCTGACAAATAACTTCAATTTTTTAAATGGGATATTTTAAAATTAGAGAAAATTTCATGAAGATTTGACTGATCAAACATCAAAATCGGTTGTATTGACGAAAATATGACAGTAGGAAAATCACTTAAATTAAGCTATTTGCACATCAGTGGCCACAGTGGTAGTGGAAACAGCAACCTAATGCTCTTCGTCAATTATATTGATTTAAGTAATTCTCCTAGTTTCATAATAAAATTATCTTCATCAATACTTGACTGATTTTGATGTTTGTCCGGTCAAATCTCGGCGAAATATTCACTAATTTTAAAGTATGAAAATATGATAAATGAATGTTCTCATTAGAAAAATGCAAGTCAGATCCCGTATTTTCAGGGTTTGAAAATAATTTCTAATGATTAATTCAAAATTACCTCTATATATTAAGGTGACCCCCATTGACTTTTTTCTATTTAAAAAAATGAGTGCCCAATAAATGGACTATCCTATAGTCTACACTTGATACATATACAAGTTTAGTCCAAGAACACCATCTTGGGGTACTTTTACTGAAACTTGGTATCAACTTAACTTGATATTCTCATAGGCTACCATCAACTTCCTAACAGAAAGATACGTATGATTTGAATACTGCGGCAACTCCCGGTGATAGGTGTACTGTACTTTAGCTGATTGGTTATGAGGCCAGTTCCCACATTTGTGGGATGAACTGTTCTTTTGGTTCATGGGCTGTGTCATTCACCAGTCATAGTCTAATTTTATTAATGTCTAGTGGTATACACACGACTACGAGGTCTTACAGAGCATCCTACAAGTACTATTGATAATTGTTACTTGATGTGAATCTACCAGCATGAGGAATCAAACTGGTGACCTAAAGGTTGAACATGGCCATGAGGCTATAATATCACCACCGATGTAAGACTGTCTATATATAGTTCACTTCCCAACACCACACCACCAAATGCTTGTGATTGAAGGTACAAGTATTATGAAACACATCCAGAGGGAAGCCACATACAGTCTCTTGGGGAATATAATGGTGCAAAATATCAATACTTTTTTATATCGATATGTATGATATTTCAGTGAAATTACTGATAAATATCAATACGTATTGATATTTTTCACATTCCTAATTTCCAAATAATAAATAATTAATGCAATGAGAATTCGACCATTTATCCAAGATCCAAAGAAATAAAACTAAAAAACATTGGCAGAGTTGTCTTAGAATATTTCAATCTTCTTGTATCCTTGAAATTTTGATGGTAAAATGTGAGAAAAATATAGATAAAATGTATCGAGAATCCTTAAGAAAATATTGATATTTTAAGAATAATATTTATAGAGGTTGTGGATCGATGCAGCAGAGTAATTGTGTAAAATAAATAAAGATGTACTCAAAGTAACATCTTGGAAGTGTGTGTAATTGCAACAAAAGTGGAAATCATCTGCATGGTATGTAGAGTAATGGATAAACAAACATGAGCGGAGATGAATGAATGAGCAGCAGAGCAAAGTAACAGTGTAGCCGCGAGTAAAGGTACAAAAGTATTTGGAGAAAGATAGTCGAGCGTTTGCAGGAGTGTGAGGGTAGGAGGATTGGTGGTCCCAACAATATTGATACATATCGATAAGTATCGATATTTTTTACATCACTAATGGGGAAACCCCAAAAAACCCACACAGACGAATGTAGTACTGTCCACTCAAAGAGGGGAATGTGTAAACTTGTGTAGCCCATCGGTCACCAGATGAGGATCTGTCAGTGTGGAGAATCGAACCAGCAACCAACAGGTTAAAAATCAGTGAACATATCTGGTATGCTACGCCACTTCCAATGGAAGACTGCCTATATTGTATTTCATATCCTCGCCCTCGCACTTAGTAATATTTTCCTGATTGTACTGATGGTCCCTTGGTGCCACACTTCATCAGAAGCTAATGATTCATTAAGGAATAAAGTGAAACTAAATTTTTTTCTTCGTCTTCACATTTCATACCTTCTCAGTTAATTATCGTTTGAACACAATGCACCTGATCAACAGGAGAGTGTTCCTAATCGTAAATCCAAATTGATGATCCAGTAATTTTATCGATGGTTTCACTTTCTTTCAAATTAGTTTTTTAAACAATTTTGAGATTCGTGCTTGGAGCGAGATCGGCCAGTCTTATGCCATTAATTCTAGAGAATAGGCAGGCTTTGGGAACATGATGATTTACTTTATCTTGAAGCACTGAGGTTTGTTGTGTAAACTGAAGTGCACCTTGAAGCATAAGTAATAATGTTTTTTCGAGGTAATTACTGCGGGTGCGATTTCATCGATTCCAGCACCTTTCCAAATGATCAACTTGTTGTCAATGTCATGGACCACCTCCGTTGTGGATATTAGCTCGAATGTTTATGGTTAATGATGAAGTGTGATGATATTAAGTGCCTTTTCTTCCTCACCATGGAACCATTGAACACTGCGCTGGAGGCATGGTACCTACCTGGATAAGGATATCAAGTATTATACCCTCCAAAATGACATACGAATTTTATTCTAAATAAATTTTCTCGAAATGTGAGAAAAAATATAGATGCTAAATTGGTAAAACTCAAAAACAAAGGAGCCGATTCCAAACTAGACAGTAGTAAATGACCTGACCCTATTCTTGCATGAATAAATATTGAAATTCTGTAGAGTATTATTAATTTTAAAAAGTTTGTGAAGTCAATGCATGCATTCGGAAATGATAAATTCTTTGTTGGATAATTTTATGAATTTTTCAAAAACCAATTTTTTAGGATGCCTCGAAAATTTGGTATCTATTTTCTGTACGACGAAGTTTCAAAATATTGTACCGGGGACCAGTGACGCATCTAGAACGTTATTTTGGAGGAAGAAATGACAGAGAATTTTGCGGAGTTGAGTTTTTTTTTTTTTTTTGCATTTCACCAAATATTTGACGGTTTTCATTCGAATTCTACGGCCATACTCTCATTTTTCCCTTCAATTTTCCTATTTCCCCCCTAGATCGGCCACTGACGGCGATATAAAAAGCCGCAAAGGTTGATGCTTCGTATTTTTGAAAAATTATTTGCCAATTTTGTCGAATCAACGTCCTCATTCGAGGTAAAGTGACTGTCACGCACGTAATTTTATATTCGTTCAGGTGCTGAGCCTACACTATATGTGATAATTTAGAATCGAGGTGATCGACAAAATATTAACCCTTTTGCCATGGAATGTTCAAATTTTTTTTATTCTTTTCCAACCACTCGTACCCGGAAAAGGGAGGAAATTAAGGATAACACTGTCCGAAACGAACCATTTTTTTTTCCCACCAATTTCAACTCCATTGTATTTTATTTGGAATGCTCGTACCCCAATGACGAGTCCCTAAAAATTTTACGAATCGTATTCGATTTAATTTAATTGTACATCCAATCTATATAAACACATACACACACACACAATGCACTGTACCTACTACATAATATTATTATACAATACACACAATCCTTGGATAACGATTTTTTTTTTTTAATCGTTTTCGTTTTCGAAAACGCCCATTCGTTTTTGGATTTTCGAGGAGCCATTAGAAAATTTTCTATATTCACGCGGAGATAAGCCAAAGTTCTGACAGAAAATTGTACGAAATATATATATTTGACAGCTATTTTGTTTATCCTATATCGTAATAAAATTATCATTTTCGTTGGAGCTATATTATATTTTGGCTGGCTCTGCCAAATGTGTGTGGTAACGAATTAATTTTTGAAAAACGGCTCAACGAGGGTATTGAAATTGTCAGCTTTTGAAATACATTATTAATCGTTTTAATACAAATACTATTGAAATAATATTTAACCATATGCATGTTGGCTATATAGATATATCCATACATTATATTTCTACACATACTCACACATATAGGATACTTACATAGGTATATATATATATTATTATAATAAAAGGGAAAACTGCTGCGTGTATACGATAGTTATAATATTTTATCGCTTGTTATTGGCTCTAAATGTTTTTTTTAGCGAACCAATCGAAATGATTTTAAATCCCTTTAATATTATTTTATCTATATATTGTAAGGGAGGTATTTCCGAAATTTTGGAAAAGCGTGAACCCGTTTTTCACCAGCCAACAGAGCGAAATTAATAAATTATATTTTCGTTTTAAACGTTCGTCCCCTGCGCGTTATTGATTTGGAGCCCCGTTCATTCGTTATGTACGTACCTACGTATTGTCTTTGAAAATAAATATTAATGGCAAATTTTTAACGTGTATTCCAATGTAAACCAACGGAACGCTTTTGCTCGCCATTTCCTATTTACTTTTTTTGTTATTATTATTTGCTATCGTATCGGCGGTCAAATGTTCGTTTTACGTTCCGCGACGTAGCAACGATGGCATTCGTTTTTTTGGCACTGAAATATTTCTCTACCCTTCATCATTGGTGGTCGGTATTTCAACGAATAATTTGCTGTATATTTGAAAAAAAAAAAAAAAAAAAAAAAAAAAACCAAAAAAAAACAGGTTGATTTTGAAAGAATTTTATGCCCATATTAGTTGTGATTGGTCTTTTGTCTTGGCTATGATCTTGGTCTTGCAACAATACTCCTCGTCTTAGTCTAAAATCTATACTCATAGTCTCGTCCTTATGGTACGCCTACACACAACGAACAGCAAGCAGCAACAGCAACTTCAAACCAGTGCAAACAAACATGCCTATGTGCCTACAAACTCCATTCTGTTAGCAGTCAATTTGTTATTTTGTTTTCGCTATTTTCTGCAAAATATGAAGACAAGTACTTTTTTTGGTGTTGCTGTTGGCTCTTGATAATGTCGGCACCCCCTTAGTCGTGGCTATTAATCGATAACCTTAATATTGGTCTTTGACATACATCGATACTCTTCAGGGCCTCGGAGAGAAATTTCAGGCACAGGAGGAGTAAAATGACGAGCCCTCTCATTTCCAGCTGCAGAATTTACCTTTGGGAGGGGGCTATAAACTGAGATGTAATTTTGTGAGCGGAGCCAGCACCCAAATTTTTTAAGTTTTTTTTGTTCGTTCTAAAACATAATATTTTAATGTTTATTCTTTTATCCTTAGGGGATTGGACATCTGTAAACTCTCATGTATCAGCCTTGACTCCCTCTTTAAACAGTCACTTGAAAATGGCTATTTATCTCAAAATTTCGGGCCTTCTGGGCCTTCTGAAAAATTCTGGGGTCGTTATCTTTGATACCCTTTTCCCCTCACTCTTTGACACCCTGATACTCTCAGTGAAGGTCTTGCATCGATACTCTCAATTTTCGTCTGTTGTGTTGCATCAACAGGAGTGGGTTGAAGATTTTTTCTTAAGGGTATGAGTTGTTTTTGAAATTTGAAAAAAAAATATTGGTACCTGCAGCAACGCGTGATAGCTTATGTCCCTCCTGGAACCACCCTTCTAAATCAATACTCTTGTCTTTAGTCGTGTATCAATAGTGTACTTCTTGATCTTGAATCAACACCTTTTTTAATCTTAGTGTTAAATCAATATTCCATGTCTTGATTTTATATAAGATTTCTTGGTCTTGGTCATACATGGATACCATTAGTCTCGGTTTTAGTCTTTTATTTATATTCCGAATTTGTTTTTTTTTTTTTTTATTAGTTTTAGTAGAGTATTTTCAGTCTTAATCTTGTACCTACAGTCAAGTCATAGCCTTAGTCTTAGGTCGGTATTCATAGACGACAATTAGGGTTCACTTACCTAAGGGTCTATTTTTAAACTAATGTAAAGCTGCGAATACAATAGTTTAGTTAAGAATGGTGAGAAACGTTACTTCCTTGAGATAAACTATAGCAAAGCTATGAAGTGAAATTAGTTTTGTTGAAAAATATAGCTGAGAAATGCAGGTTTTATATGGATCCTTACGAAAGTGAACCTTAATTATCATATATGAATTCCGGCTTTAGTCTCACCAGCTAGCTAAGTACTGATAGCTAAATTAAATTTGCCATATCCTTCCAAGATATGCATGAATCTAATTACCTAAAAAAATAACAGATTCTAGAACTTTTTTATATTTTTTTTTTTTATTCGAAGTTTTCTGTATAATATTGACAAATTAATTATATGTATCAATTTAGAATTTGTTTAAAGTTTTACAGTAAAAATTTGTAAAATTAACTCCAAAATGCGTAAATTTAAAAAACAAACACCTATGAACTAAAAAAAGAAGTTGGTAGTCCCAACAAACACAAAATGCATGCTTCAGTGCCTATAAGTTAGCAGACCAAATCTCTTAATGTAATGCTCATTCCTATTTTTGTGACTGGTAACACTGTATAATTTGTTGCTTCGGTGGACACAACAAAATATGTTTATTTTTTTGTTGATGTGCATTAGTTTTTTAAGCAAGTAATTATAATTTTTACTGGTTGAGAGCCTCAATTTTGGTTGCATGTTAAAATTAGAAGTGATCAATGACATATGTACATTGGCTCAACCAAAACCAAGACCAACCATGCAGAACTAAGACTAAGACTCGACAGTGCAACACAAAACTTGAGGGAAAGATGCATATGAATAAACTGTAAAATGTTTGGAATCTTGCAACTTGAATAATATTGGTATTTTAAATATAAAAATATTCTAATGGATAGTAAAAAAAAAAAAAACTTTCGATGCAGATGTACAATGAAAAATTGGATGTCTAGAAGTAGAGCATGTAGTATTAAGTGCTGAAACTATACAATTTTAGCACAATTGGACGCACTAATGACAACAAATAATTGTGTGTTTTGTTTGTAATAAGTATGAAAATCTTCATGTATGTCTTACAGTACACAATTAATCGCATGCTAAATCTGTAGGGGAGTGTGGTAGAAAGTGGGATATTTAAATTGTCCCTGTATTGAAATTTAAAATGTGCTGTTGGGAAGGGCTCATCTTTCTGATCGATCAAGCTGCTTGACACCCAAGATGCATCACTTAACAATTAGAGAGATATGATTTTAAAGAAATTAAAATTTATTCCACTGCATATCATGTGTAGCGCTGGGACAGCATGTGGTACACAGTGGGATAGCATGTAGCACACAGTGGAACTCAAACATAAATTATACAAATTAGATAAAACAAATATGCAGTAACGAAGAAAAAAAATTATGAGTGTATCAATGGACTTCTATTTTTGACAAATTATGAATGAAAGTTTTGAATCCAAATGTTTTTTTGCAAGTTAATAGAAATGCCAAATTAATAAATTATAGAAAGAATATTAATTTGAAAATATTTCAATATAATTTAAAACTGTACCTATACTAAATTATTAACATAAATATTCGAATCATAATTTACCTTTCTAGGAAATCTTCAAAATACAAAAATATTAGTGTTTACAAACATGGTTTTATATAGTTCCACGGTGTACCACACCTGACCATACAATTGCCTCCCATACAAGTATTTTCATAAAGTCAATTTTCTGAATACTCTGTATCATTATTTTGGGCTGAACTTGTATATGAACTCAGAAGAAGTATAAATTCAAGCAATGATCATAATAATGACTTAGAAAATTCTTTTGAAATTCTTTATAAATTCAAAAATAAAAAAATAATAACTCGTATAAAAACAATAAATCACTGATAAAAAAAGAGAAATACAAGTTTTCTAAAAAAATTTCACTCAATGTATACAAAGTAATGTTGTATTTAACCATTATTAATGATATTCTGGACAAAAAAATTTCTCCTTTTATTTAAGAAGTTCCACTGTGTTATCTGTGTGCCATGGTCCACAGTGCATCAGCCTCCCCTACTTATTGCAATGTTCCTTTATAGGTATGCGACTTGTAGTATGAAAATTACATGCTATAATTTGTATTACAAAGTGCTTGTTTGAGTGTACTCATTCTCATTTTTCTGTAGCAAAATTGTAGCTGTTGAAAAAAAAATCATTCATTCTGTCAAAGGGCATTGTGGGTACGTGTCTATACATATATGGTTGGTGTCCTATCCACCTGGTACATGGTCGTGTTTTACAGTTTTACCACCTATGGGTTGCCAGTTCAAATCTCCGAGCTAACAGCTCACAGAATTGGTGACTACTGATGTGAAATGTACACGCAACTGCCTCCACATTACCCCTGTTTAGAGTGGCATTGGGCCACGATGGCCTAAGTCAGTGTTCATACACAGCAGCCTAGCTCCACCCTCTATTATTGGACTTGCATTGCAATACCGGGGGTAGTGGTTGTGAAGATGTGGCTATGTATCATCAGGGTTGTAGCCACTCAGTGCGTCGGTTTGTTTTACAACTTGTGGGTTGCATGTTAGAATTCACAAGTCAACTACCCAAAGGCAAAAACTCAGATTAATATTAAAAATAATGAATCCATTCAGTGAGAACTCTGTATAATTCTTGAAAAGTTACCAAGTAGAAGTTTAAAACATTTATCATTTCTAAAATTATTTTACTTCGTTAATTCTTTTTATTTTTCCCTGTTTGATCTTTTTACATGTGTTTAGATTTAGTCAAAGATTCTTGCAAATTTTGGTAAATAAAACTAAATTTTGCTGAGTCATCAAAAAAGTAAAAATTCTAGAAATACCGATACTATGACCAACACTAACTGAATAATGTCAATATCAAGACCAAGACCACCAAGTACCTACCTTGATAGGTATTGATCTTGTTTTTTGTTTATCAGTAGTTCAAGTGCCCATGTACTCTCCTAGGTACATGAGCCACTACTGCTAACAACAGCTAAATTTCAAATCATTTGAAGATTCTAATTTCTCTACTTTTCTTCTCTTATTACAGATTGTCGCGATGACATGTGCAATTTTAAAACAATATCGTTGATATAGCGCAGAATTTTACTGGCAGTTGATTCTTCTATAAATTCAGAATGCTTGGTGCTGTGAAAAACATTGTGACTCCGGTAAGAATTAAATTGCTATCGAACTGAATGAAAAATCATTTCCCTTTCAATGAAGAAAAACTTTATCTGCTGTTTTATCATTTGAAAGAGGTTTCTCAAAGAAAAAATTGTATGTACTTCACATTTCTTACTACCTCTGTCGAAGTAACATTATTTAGGTTTCTACTAGAATTTGCAGTAAGTTCACCATGCATCCCAGAAAACTTAAAGAAATTTTGAAGAAGATCAGACTGTTTCCTTACTACCTAATCATAATTTCTAGGAAAAATCAAAATGATCTATGGCTACTCTCACAAAAATAGTAATTATACAGAATATTATAATGTCTTCAGAGAGACTGTTATTGAATTTTTCTTTCAGTGCTTACCCTAAACTCTTAAGACAAATAAACATCTACCAAAACATGAAATTGTGAGAACCAAACATAAGTGAAAATATACTGATATAACATAAATATATTCATCAACATGACTATGAGCTTTCTCCAGAAATAGAAAAAATGGTTGAAATAAGAACTGAATTAAAAATGATAATTTAAAAAAGGTGTGAATTCCACTTGGGCTATATTCATAAAGGATTGATGTGTAAACATAATAATGTGGTTATGAGCATGCGTGTTGTGCACACACACAATCACACACCTACCCATCATGTAACACACACAAACGAGACTTACAATTGTAACACTTCCGAGTTATGCAAATCTGACAATTGTAATTCTCATTTAGCCCCTACCATAGACCAAGCTCTAGAATGTTTATACATTAAAAAACGTATCTATTGTTAGTTTTCAACACTAGGAATTGTTGATTAAACTGATGTATCAGATGAAGAACATCAAGTTTTTAGACGTGATTTTCAAGCAATACAATAATTACAGGCTATGAAACTGAAATATAAAAGTATTTGCATTGGTTTACCAGAAACAATATTTTTTTGTCAAATATTTATTTCAATCTTCTCACAAACTAGCTTTGTTTATTGTACTAGCATCATATATACCAGTATTGATCAGACATGTTATTCATGATGGTTAATAAGAATCTTTGATATTGTAGTCTATTTATTACGTTATTATTTGACATTAATTAGGCACTGGCTAGGGGCATATGATGTAATTTGACACACAAAAAGTTTTTTGGCTCTAGTTTCATCAATTTCTAAGGTAATTTTTCAAATTAAATACCCTTCTATATAAAATAGGAGTTTTGCTCCAAATTGTCAATTACAGATGAGACATAACATTTGAAAAAAAAACAAAAATTTTTGTGTCATTTTACAACTTTATGTAAAAAGACACATGTGATAAAAAACAGTTGAAATATCAACCCCCCTTCAATCAATTTTCACCAAAATCAATTTCAGGCAAAATTATGCTTAAGACTACCAACATACTTTACAAAATTGAGTTGGTAGGGTCATATTGTGCAATTTGACACATGAAAAGTTTTCTAGCTCTAGTGTGATTAATTTAAAAATAAATAAGAAATGTTAAAATTTGATACTAATTGAAGGGAAACTCCTATCCAAAATCACTGTAAATAGTCAATTAAGGGCTGAAAAATTCAACATTTTTTAGAGAAAAAGTTCATGTAATTTTGCAACATGCTCTGGTATGCTACACTGACTCGCATCAGGCAGTCAAAGTATGTAATTATTTTTCGAAATCATTAGTATAAGTTTTACAATTTTACAGATTGAGCTACTTTCATGCAAGTGGTGAGCTTCAGACTGAAAATATCAATTTCAAAAATAATTTTAATATGCTGTTTTGGAAACAATTTTTTGTAATAGAGCTGATAAAAATAATAGGTAAACATATTCTTCATCAAAATTCAAAAGTGAACGTTTACATGCAAAGGAAAGTTTGTGAAATGAGCGCAGCAATTGAGCAATTCTGAAGTTGTGCAACCTCACTTTTGCATTTTGTTGTGAAACAGTGTTTTTCACTCTTATAGATTATATTTAGAGTGAACAAAACTATGAAAGGATCATCAATATATCAACACTTATCATTGATGAATCAGCTACAATCATAATTATTCTATATGTGAAGTGCATATGCCTCCATATAAAAATGTGACAAACCATATAAGTAGATGACACATCTTTTTACAAGAAGATATCTTCACCAAATACTGAGGTTACACTTGCAACTAATTCATCAATGATAATAGCTACTTTCCGCTTGTAAAATAGTAGTGTAAACATTTCCTTTCTGTTCATGTATTGTAAAATAGTATATTATACACTAAGGTTCAAAAGTGAGCATTTGCATGTGAGGGAAGTTTGACTAACAAGTGTAGAGAGTGAGCAATTCCCAAGTCATGTAAACTCACTTTTGTACCTTGTTGAGGAAGATATTTTAAATAATTATTGATCAGAAAGCAATGAAACATTAAAATTCTATCGTAATGATGAATCTTTCTAAAAAATTATAAAAGACTGAACAAAATATCAACATCCTCATTGTAGCAGGTTTAACATTTCATTCAGAACGTGTAACTACTACCTCGATGAAAAGTGAATGTGCTTCCATGTAAAAAGATGCTTCACGTTTTTACATAGATGCGTGTCATTTACATCGAAATTACATCTATCAATGAAAGGAGCTACTTTTCACTCCCAAAATACCATCTTAAACATTGTCTTTCTGATCCTGTATTATATAAAATATTATACACCGATTGTGAATAATGTGTAAATTATACTTTATACACCTTCATGCCTATTCATTGCAAATTTTGTGAAGTTAGCACCTGTGGTTGTTTAGATAATTCACAAGTGTTATTTCTCCAGATACCTTACAATGAATATTCACCTATTCATCAATGAACGTTTCAAGTTTCAGGAAGAACCAAGAGATTCTCCCATCTCAGAGCCAGACTAATTCAAGCAATGATTCAATTTTCTGTTGTGGGTGGGATATGGTGTTTCTGTAAATAATTTTCAAAACTTACTTTTCAGCATTTTTCCAAATTTATCCTCACATTAATCAAAATAAAGGTTTTCTAGTCCGTATAAATCATTGGTTCCATTTCCTGGTATGGATGTTACAGCTCCGTTAAGCTAATCTTTTCATTCATAAAAACTGGAAGTAGTTAGAATTAGTCTGTGGCTTAAAACACAAGCAATACCCTTTAGCAGTGAACATTATCTTTCTCAAGTTATATCTTCTAAAAATAAATCTATCATAAAAAATAAGATTCAAAGTATGTAGTTGGCTTATTTTAGAAAATTTTTTTCGAGTAGTGTCTCTTAAACTTGACTTTATATTTTGATATCTGCAGTTACTTTTGGTGATATTCTTTAATTAGGCAGTCAAGGTTGTACTTGTATTTATTTATTTTTTGCATCTCTGTCTTAGCAACGCACGCACGATTTCGGTTACTTTACACACTAACTTTTACACATCTCTAAATCACAAAAAAGTAGGTAGGCCTACATTGTTTCCCTTTTTCGTACAACTTTCTTTAGGTGCTTATTATGAAAAACAGTGTTCGAACCACGTGCAAAACAGGTAAGCGATTGCTGCTTTATTTATGTGATCCAATTGGCTTGTACTGCAATCATCAATTTGGTACTGCCATCAGCAACTTTTTGCTTCTGTATCACAAATAACTACTTTTAAACTCAAAAATTTACCAGTGAAACACGTCCTCCATGATAATCAACTGGTATCGATACTTCAAGGTACCTATCCATACGTATCAATACCTAAAAGCAATATTAATTTATTTCGAATGAAAATAATAACAAAAATTGTGTGGAAGATCTCAGAAAATGGAAGATAAAATTTTTTTTAAAAGTGCAATAATACAAAGGAACTAATTCATTGCATCAGTACCCACATTTTCAGTTTTGGGATGCATTAGTACGAAGGTTTCAGGTACCACAGTACCAACGCATTATAACGGTGCCCAAATGTTCTCTTTTGCAATACATCAGTGTCCATTTTTTGATTTGTTTAGTCATTCCTTCGAGTTCCACTGCATAAAAATCTATGCGGGCAGTCAAATATTTAGCTAAATAAGTAGGCGTGTGGCATCTCTTAGTAGAATTTGCATTGAGAATTCTTCGTCGAAAATTTTGTTAGGTACCCACTGAAAATGGTTGCGTTCTTTATAAATTTAAAAAACTTTTCGTTACAAAGAAAACTTGAAAAAGTTATAATTAAAAAGGTGCGAAATATTATTTTTCCAAAAGTTGTAAAGTGTGAAAAATTACGGGCCAAAAGCGCAAATTTTATGGAAATTACATAAACCAGATGAAGGAATAAAAGGAACCAAAAGTGCAAAGATTTTCAACAATTCTTTAAAAAATGTTTTAACACAAGAAAGTCGTAAAGTATTAATGAACAGCTTTCCTTCTTCATACACTCCGAGAAACTCGTCATTCAGTGTAGGTATCTGTTTGTATTTTATTGAGTGAAACATCGAGAAATAGGTATGTTCATTGAAGTATAAAGTTTCTATTTTAAAAAACGTTATGTGGCCCATATACACTTCAGTTTTTGGGGATGGGGAGTCACAGTGGGTTTTCTATTTCACTTCAGTTATGGTTCTGGAGACCTGAAAATTTTACCTTATTATCTTTTTTACAAAATACCTTATCAAGCATGGAGTGAACAAATTAGTTTGGTTTTATGCAAGCAACTGGATTCACATTTGTAGCTCACTTATCAGTAAAATATAAATAATTCTCGCCCAACTGATGAATATATGAGAACATATTTGCGCTTGTAGCGACCATCTTTACAATTTTATTCCAGAATTTTTTTTACGCTTGTGATAGCATTTTTAGGGTGTTTTTAACGGAATGTACTTTTAGCTGGCTCCGATTTTTTCATATCGATACACAAAATATCGATATTTACCTATTCCAAAAATTACCATTTATCGGGTAGATTACGAATTAATTCAGTCAAATACCGATATTTTCCTGTATTTTTGCATACCTACAATTTTTGTTGAGACCACCAATCCTTCTTCCCTCGCACTCCTGCAAACACACGATAAACTTAATACATAATTTATATATCTGTTCGCGGCTACACTGCTTTACCACTTCCGCCGCTCACTCGTTCATTTCCATTTATACTTGTTTATCATACTTAAATTTTACCTTCACTTAAATTATGTAACTTTCTTAAAATACACTCGCTTCTTGGACGTAACTTAGTGTAAAACCTTCTTTCATGTGTCATCACCGATCCTCATCCTCTATAATTTTTGTAACTCCATCATTTGGTACGTATCGATATTTCATGATTTGATACTGATGTGTATCGATATCTGATATTTTTGATCTTTCACATCACTACTCCATGACGCGCTCCACGTTTGATTTTAAACTAGAGAGTTGAATTTTTCTTCGTCACTTAGTCACTTTGATATAAATTAATTTAGATTTAATGCAGTGTGGTAGTGAAATAGTCAGCAGCATCCAATCTTGAAAAGCTCCGAATTAGGATCATGATATTGACTACTTGATTGAATTGCTGCTTCATAGACAAAATGATTGTATAGAGTGCGACCAAAAGGACAGAAGACAAGGTTTCGGATTCCTTTTAATTTGATAGAGTTCTGCCTCACTGAGGGGCCATTTTATGAGAATCCATTTCCATGCAAAATTTATTTTTTTTGATCTGTTATTAAGTATTTCACTGAAACTTGAAAGTGAAAAAAATTAACAAAACATTAAATCAATTTTGATTACCAGATGGAATAAATTAAGTCGTCTTTAGGGCTCTGCCTGGCGTAGTGGTTAGGTGCTTAGCTTTGCAATCGAGAGGCAGCGGGTTTGAGAAGGGCCACCTCCACATTTCGGACCCAAAATAGCAGTATATGCGGTTCGGTTGTACTGGGGCTGCAGGGTGTAACTGAAAAATTCGTGCTTGGTAGACTATATTGACCACCGCATCCTGACCACCAACCCCCTATCCCATTTGACATAAAAATATTATATCATCCAGCAGCCGGGTAAAATAGTCTCGGAGTCGAAGTCCATTAAAATATAAGCTAATATAATCAATTATTCATATTTGAAGGTATACAGTATATAAAGCCGAACTAAAAACTAACTTTCGACAGAACAGATCCACAATGAAAACCTCTTGTGAAAACTTTGGAACTTGACTACAACTCTTAGTTTTCCTAAAGCAGAAATGAAAACTATCTTATGAAAGAGCAAAATTAATTACACCTCTAAATTGTTTCATTTTCCACCTCAGATTGGAACAAACACCACAACCTGAATGCAGAACTGAGAACCTACTTTCAACAGAACAGGTCCACAACCAAAAATTTTCTTGAAAACTTTTTAACTTGTTTACAGCTACCAGTTTTTTGAGTTTTCACTTCTCAGAACTCACACTTTGGCCCTAAGGCAAAAATGAGAACCATCTTTCGAAAGAGCAGATTCAAACTTTTAATGAAATCGTTTTAACTAGTTGAAGGCTTCAAATTTTTGAGTTTTCATTTCTCATAACTCTCACTACAAACTTAAACCAAAACTGGGAACTAACTTTCATCCGAACAGGTCCAAAAACAAATGCCTTTATTGTTTGAAAAAATAAAATCAATATTATGAATAAATTATCAGATGAGATTCAAAGGTAGGATTCCTTCCTGATGCCCAACCAATTACCCCTCTGCAAACATCCATTAAGTCGCATGACGTCTTTGAATGTATAAACACCTAATGACAATCACGGCCAAACAATAGAACATCCACAAATTTTTTTTTGACTCAGGTTTCTCTAGGAATTTGTGTGTGTCTCAATGAAAAATCTGAAGTTGATTCATGCAAGAAAGATACTGTGATGATCCAACAAAAAAAGCCATTTCCTCTTAGTCAATAGATAGATATCTACATGAATTTCAGCTAATAGAGCCAAATGTTACGTGGGATCATGAAATGGAGAATGAATCTACCCTGCGACCCAAGGTCTTAATACCAGATCTATTTTAATATGTAGAGTTTCTTCTAAAACCTGCATAAAAACATCAGAATAGTGAAGATTGAACAAATTACTATTTTAGTTTCCACAGGTTTTCTACTTGTTCAACATTAAGTACCAATTTTTAACTCTTCATTTGGGACAAAATCATAAAAACAAAAAAACCTAAGGTAATTTGTCAATAGCCGCCTCTCTGCCTATTTCCGTCAACTTAAAACAAATACATGAATTTTAATGTGTTAGTGCTTCATCTGGCAACACTGACTTGCAGTATACCCCTACCTTGTTTCCTTTGTATAATCATTTCAGTTACTGTTTTCTGTTTCGAAAGTGTTTGTGTTGATATTAATTTAACATTTTTTCCCAAAAAATCCAGTAAAAATCAATGAAAAATTATTTAAAAAATTAAGGTACGTGATTTATGTAACTTTTATTTTGAACTGGAGCCTTAAATAAAATACAATGGATTTGTGGAATGTGTAATAAACTTCCAGGAACGTTTCATTACAATAGCAACCATACTGCTTTTAAATTCAGATAATGTCAAGTGTCGCAGTTACAGGAGAACAAATGATACAATTTGCCAGTTTCCAATACAGGATTCAAACCTTCATTTTTGGACATAGACTGAAAACATAATACAACAGTGTTGTGGAATATGTAATATGAATATCCAGGAATGTTTCAATACAATGGCAACCCTAGTGGTTTTCAATTTAGAGAATTCCAATTGTGGTGGCTATTGGAAAATAAATGATATAATTTGCCAATTTCCAACCAGATCCAAAATTGATAATCAGGTATTAATTTAATTAATAAAATGTAACTTTCTACACTTCAAATCATTAATTGTTCATAATTATATTAACCTATAATTGTCAATGTTTCTTTTTCAATATTTTAGTAAATATTTTTCTTAGAAATTATAGCCAATGATTTGAGTTGGCTATTGGCAACAAGTTCATTTTAAGTAGCGGTAATTGGCAAATTAGCATTTTTTCTTCAAATTCTTATAAAAAGTATTTGTATGAAATGCAAAGGGACAAAATTCATACCACATACTTCCAATGCTTTAAAGTAATTATCATCCAATTTTCATCAAATTTAACTAACAAAATTCTATAATGTAGGGATTTAAACACAAATTTTATGTTAGATGTGGCGGTAATTAGCAAATTACCTTATGCTAACAATATGCATTCAGTTCAGGTTAAATGAGGTAGCATGTGGGTTAAGAAAGACAAATATAGGTTAAGTACTACTGGCTCCTTATCTGAATTAGAGAATTTTTCAACTTTCATGATACATTAGGCCTATGTCTCATTGCATTGATATCAAATTATCAAATATCAATATAGTTTAAAAAGCAGTTAAGGGTAGTTGAAACTTGTAACAAAATCTTTTTAACTTTTAATACAGTAATGAAAAAAAATTGTTGCGCAAAGGTTCAGTTTTGAAAAAGATTAAGGGCCAGTTTGACAACAGAAGTTTAAACTCTGATTCAACTGAACCTTGGTTAGTAGTTCAAAGTTTGTTAGGTTTTACTAATGCACATCAGTTGTGGTTCACTTGAATCAATGTTTTTTTTCTTTCAACTTTTATAATGTTTTGAAATATGTAACTTTTTATTGGTGGAATTTAATTTGTGACCTTGAATTGCAAAATAAAATAAATAAATAACTTATAAAATGATTATATTTCTGCAATATTTGAGAATTGGATAGTGTTTAGTAACTTTATAAATTAGCAGTTGATCAATAAAATTTGTGATAAACCAGCCAATGGAAAACTTGAACTAGCCCTTAACTCATGGACATCTGGCAGTAAACCTAAACTGTAATTCATGAATGGATTGTAAAACTACCTTTACCACTGAATCTTGTTCAGAATCTGGACTTGGTTTAAACCAGAGACAGGTAACAGATTATTAGATCACAGATCACTATCTGTGTGATCTATTAATGAGATCTAGATCATTTTTTTAAATGATCTGTTATCATAATCTACATCATGATCCTTAACAGATCACGTATTTCTTGATATTTAAAAGTGATAATGGATTGATGCTTATTTTCTTATAGTAAGAGACTCCATACCCTAAAATGATCAAGTCTTAGTAATGAAGTGTTTGAGTCGATGTTATTTTTAAATGCTAATAAAGATCTTTTGTAGAAATTTTCAATTTGTCAAGTTTTTTGAATTTATGAGCTTTCTCAAAACTGTCGAGCTCCTTTGAATTTAACTTTTTTATTTTAAAACAGGTGTTAATATTAAATCTCATTTTATGGCTTATTTGCGAATTGAAAACTAAAAGATGTCCAAAATGAAGCTCAAACTTGAATCTTGGAAAGTGCCTGCTTTAAAAACCCTGTGATCAGTAAGTAATCTGTTCATGAAAACTAGATCATCTTGCCAAATGATCTGTTAACTTGGATTTTGATCATGATTTTTTGATGATATGTTAATATGATCTAAATCACGCTCTGTAATCTGTTACCCGACTCTGGTTTAAACTATTATAATAAAACTAGCCCTAAAAGTCAACCAACCATCCAATACCACAGTTTAGGAACTTGCAAAAATCATCAAATTTGGATTACAATGTCACGTTTGGAATTCAGTAAAGTACTGACTTGTGCGTAGGGATGGGCTGCTCCGGAGATGTATGGTTTAAAGAACCGAGTTTTTAAAATTTCCTGAAACTGCTCCTGTGTAACAAAGTCTGCTCTCTTATCCTTTCCGCTCCGATGCTCCAAAGACCAAAACAAAATTTTTTTCAGTTTCTTCTAACTCTAGTTTTTATTACCAGCAATTATAGTTAAATTGAGTTCAGTTCATAGTATTTGTCATTGACATTTCATACAATCAAAAGAAAAGGAACCACGAGATAAATGTTTGTTGTAGAGAGCTGAAATTTTTATGAGTTTCCGCAATAAGTTAGCTTAAATTCTTGAAAATATCAGCTCAATAGCACATTTCATTTTTGAGATATTTCTGAAGTTCCGCCAACTCCTCAACTAGATTGAATCCTTATCATTTCAATTACTCAATCCAAACAGAATTTCAACGATATCTCGACAACTGAAGGTGAGATTGAGTTGAAATTTTTCAGAGATATCGAAATTATGTTAACTAAGTATCCGATGAAAATTTGGTTTAAATCGTACCATTGGTTCTCAAAATATGGCTGACATTGTGCAACCAGATTTAGGTAATATTATTTGCATAGGTATTCCATACAATTCAAGTTATCGAGAGGAGTTATGAGAGAACTGCTAGTTGTAGGGAACTGAAATTTTTACAGAATCCTCATCTAATATACTACATAAAAATTTCAGTTCTCTGCAATTAACACTTCTCTCATAATTCTTCTCGATAACTTTCATCGCGTAGAATGGCAAGTGATGGAATTTCAGCAATATTTTGAAAAAAAAAACATATGAATTTAGCCAAATTTTCATAGAATCGATAGCCAACATATTACATACCTCGATGTCTCTCTTCTCACCCAATTTCTTTGATAACTTTAATTGTATCGAAGGGAATAAGGGATACTGTCGTGGCTCCGCCCACGGGTCTCCCGCGCACAGGCGATGCGCCGGAGTACTCCCTCTAGGAAGAGGAGACATTGGTGTTGAGGCAATGTCAGTTGTGAGTTGCGAGGCTGTGTGAGCAGGCGTGTGACTCCAACCAACTTTATATGGTCCCTTGGACCTTAAACCACACTAATTATAAGCTTCTACCCACTACATGGTAGCAGGAGCAATTAGGTATGTGGTCAAAAGGAATGAATAATTCTTTGCGGATTGAATAAATTTGTCTATAAAAATCGCTTCCACAAAGCATAACTCTCAGCTAAGAAATACTTGTATTTTTTCCTGAATAATTTCTTATTATTCTCAACTATAACTGAATAAGTTAGACTATTTACTGACCGTAAATACTTCGTATTTTCTTTCTGCTAAACACAGAAAAAATATTTATTCGAAAAATAAATGACATAATACAATACATGGTATCTCCAATACTATAAAAAATTATGCGGCGAACGTATTTTTCGCCGCCCCCAGTAAAAAACAGAACTAAACATTCTCTTTTATAATTTTTTTTTTTCGTCTTACACACGAAAATACCGGCGAAAAAATTATTAAAATAATTTTTTCGCCGCCCCTAGCAATAATATTGACCATATTACGTATTTTTTCACGCATACGGACATCGGAATAAAGTATGTCTGCGAAAAAATTAATTTTTTGTCCGTGATTAGCATTGAAAAATGTTTAGACAATAATTAATTTTCTAGGTCTAAACCACCTATAAATACTTTAATCGTTTTTTCTTACGAAAAATATTGCGCCTACGAGAATTTATATCGACAAATATAATTACTTCCTTCTCTCTCGCACCCGCACGATTGAAAAACATGATTTAGAAAATGTAAAAATTCGTCCGAAAATAGACAAAATACAGTGTCAATGCATCACATCGACGTATTCAAGGACGAAAACGGCCAACATTGTCGTAACTT
The DNA here is from genome assembly GCA_011428145.1 of Ericerus pela. NCBI lineage: Eukaryota > Metazoa > Arthropoda > Insecta > Hemiptera > Coccidae > Ericerus > Ericerus pela. The sequence goes on from WOFM01000922.1 coordinate 260,955, forward strand.
GCAAGAAATATACTCACACATTTACAAATTACGTGTATATATACGCAACCCTACAATTACGTACGCGCGTTGCACGTTGTAGGCATCAACCGAATATCATCATCGTATGCTCACGCATGCGCAGAATGCAAATTCTGATCACGTCCACTTGCCGCCTAATCCAATTAACCGATTATCGATGCTGCAAGGACGTGACCACTCATCCCTTAATAAGTTTTAATTATTTTTGCACATTAATTAATGCGTTTTTTAATTAATTTTCACGTAAATTTGTGTATTTTCGTACGCTTTATTATAATTCGCGAGAATTATTACGTGATTTTTCCGATTTTGCGTCTTTTACGTAAATTTTGTGCGTTCCCACGCCGCGATCTATTAAGTGTTCAATACGACATATTGAAAAAACTTTTTTCTTCTCGAAATCTTTTTTCGAAAATTACTTTTGTGCGTCTTTCCGTAATTAACATTACGTTGAATTTTCATCTTTTCACCAAAAAGATTTATATCGCGATTATTTGCGTATCTTCTCCGTATCCTCAAAATACGACAGGTGTAGTGGCCAGAATCAATAATCCACACGCCAATCAATCCATTATCAACGAAAATTGGTAAGTCCTAATGGATTATAATATTTCAATATTATATAGAATGTGCTTTTATTTACTTTCCAAGTAATTACCGTATTTTTTCTCGTAAAATAATTACGCGAAACGTAATCTTACAATTACGAAAAATTCAAAATTAGGTCTTTTTGGATTCGAAAAATCCTATATATTTTTTGAATGAGAAATCATTTATTTGCAATTAATTTATTTATTTACGTATTCATTTGACCAATGAAAAATATGGGGTTGCTCTCATATATGTAGTAAATTTTATTTAAATTAATTTTGCATTTTTAAGTGTCGCGATTAAAAAATCTTTTATCGCCCTAGGGTCACGCCCGATTTTTTTTTTGGGTCCCTAACACTTAGAATATATTCGTTGAATTTCCCATTCATGTTATTAAATTGGATTTTTGTCCTAGGGTCACGCCCGATTTTTTTTTAGGTTTGAAAAACTTAAAAATTATTTTTTGAATTGACCATTCATGTATAAAAATCGGAATTTTACCCCAGGGTCACGCCCAATTTTTTTCAAGTTCGAAAAACTTTGAAAAATTTTTTGAATTGACCATTCATATATAAAAATCATAATTTTGTCCTAAGGTCACGCCCGATTTTTTATCGATCGTAAACACTTAGAAATATTTTCAAAAATATTTATATCCTCACAGATATAACCCTAAAATACATGGTAGATTACGCAATTTAATATTCCGTATTCAGGTATAAAAAATATTTTTCTGCCTGAACCATAATGCGTACGCACTTACGTATATTTTTTACGTACATTTTATGTTTGTACAACTCTAGTGTGTTGAAGTTCGTGTTATTGACACGTATTCGTAATTAGGTCACTATGTTAACGCATATTATTTCCTATTACACATAATCTTTAGCGTTTTCCAAACGTAATTTTGCATTTCTATACAAATTTGTTTGTATGTCTGTTTGTCAACAGAAGCGAAATGGCTGACAAAAATCAGCAACAACAACATTCACCAGCTGACGCTCGTGAAGAGGATTCCCTCCTCGATCCCAATAATGTCCCATGGCATGAGGAAGTGGATCGTGAGATCCAACAACAACAACAACAGCAAGAAGCTGCTCAATTAGCTGAACAAGCTAAAGAGAAGGCAGCTGACGATGAACAGTTGCGCATGTTCAAGGAACATGAAGAAAAAATTCGCAAGAATATGGCCAAGAAAAAAGAGGCTGAAAAAGCCAAGGAGGCCAAAAAAGCAGCTGATGCTCAAAAAGCAACTAAGGCTGCTGATTCGGAAAAAGCCCGAAAGGCTGCTGACCTGGAGAAGGCCCGAAAGGTCTTGGATCTCGACAAAGCCCGAAAGGCTGAAGAAGTCGAGAAACTCCGAAAAGCTCTGGCCGAAGATAAAATTCGACTAGAGAAAGAAGCCGAAAAGCTTCGATTGGCTAATGAAGCCAAAAAGAAAAAAGCTGCTGAAGAAGAGCAGCGAAAGAGAGCCGAAGCTATCGTCGATAAACCAGCTCCTCGTAAGACGATATCATTTATGTCCTCATCTTCGGATTCAGACATTTCTGATGACGCCTACAAATTTATGGCGATTGTAGACGACTGCCAGTCGTACGCGCAACAACTTGACCAGTTGTTAGAGACACCTTATGTCCAAGGTGAAAATTACGACAAAATTTTGTCAGAAATCGAAGCCATCGATTCTTGTCTCCAAGACCTGGAGGTTCCGCCGAAAGGCCTGGACAGAAAAATTTTGGTTGCTTCCCGCAACTGCAAGAGAGATCTCTTGGTAAAAAGGGCCAGAATACTCAAAAAGTATGCGCCTGGCACCTTGGAACCTACGCCGAATCCACCCCCTTCAACTTCGTTTCAACAGGAATTTGAAAATATGAGGAAGAAGGAGGCCGAAGAGAAACTTCGACGAGAAACTCGGGCTAAGGAATTAGCTAAATCCCTTGTACAAAATTGGGAAGAATTGAACAAATCTCTCAATTCGTATCGGCACTGGGAGAAATCCCTAAAGGATGTCGAAACATCGATCAACGATGAATTTCAAATGAACATTTTACAATTTGAAAGATTGTATCTGAAGGAAACTTCAGAAGCTTCTAATGGTCACTCAAGCCATCCGAAAGATGACGACTACTTGGAGCAGGAAGGTGCGGATCAGCCTGCCAAGCTGAGACAACCGCAAATCGAAAGAAGTAATTCTAAAAAACGTACTTTCGAACAGATGTCGAACGGACATTCTGAGGAAGTTGAGGCCCCAACCCCTTCTAAAACACTCAGAGGTGAGTTACCTCTTAATTCCTCAGAACATTCGTTCACACCTGTGCCTGTTATTAATAATAATACGCAATCCAATCTACTATTGGGACTATCTGAACCAATTCTTCCTTCCACAGAAATTAACACTTCTGATTATCAAAAACAATCTTTTGGCTATATTCCAAAATGTTGGGAATCTCAAACGGAAAATCCGTTAGAGAAAGGTTTCACCAACCTTAAACCCCCTAAATTCTATCTGGAAAGATGGAACGGAGAAATTTTGGGATATCCTGGATTTATTAATGGCTTTAATAATTATGTAAATAAACGCAACGACATTGCGATACCTCAAAAAATAAATTTACTACAGGGTGCACTACCAAAATTTCTCTCAGACAAAATTAATCATTTTTCTCCCGATGACGTTGGTTACGTTCAACGTTTGAAATTTCTCCATAGTAGATATGGTGACGAATCTAAAATTCGTGCTGCATTGTGGGAACAACTTACAGCTTTTCCTACGACAACCAATGAATTTACATCTATTTTAGATGGACTTGATTCAGTGTCTGTTATGATAGATCGCTATCGTATGGTCTGCAAAACTGTAGACGAGGAACAACTTTTTAATATAATAGTTAAAAAATTTCCTCCCAGATCCTACCAAAATAATATTAGATCAGGCGAAAGGCATGTCAAACATTTGTTTGAGGCAATTCGTGAATTTATTAAAATTCGAGAACTTACTAATGACCTTAGTACTTCCGTGCCTAAAAAACTAGACTCAACATCTAATTCTAATGAACCTAATATTGATAGAAATACCAATACATCTAATAGAAATAGGAATAATCAGCCTAAAGGCAGACGTAATTTTGCCATTACAAATACTGGCAAAAGGAGAGGAAAAGATAAATCTAATCCTTCTAATTCAAACTCGTCTAATAAACGTTTTAAATCTACAGATGCTAACACATCGTTTTCAAAATCCTCAACAACAAATTCTTCCGTTGTTACAGGTGCCGATGGCTCAGTTTACCTGAGATTACCGAAAGGTAAATTAATCCCCATCAGCGTGCTGAAGGTTACCGCAAAAGGTAATTGTATTTTTTGCGATCGCCAGCACCACAGTTTCCTGTGCTGCTCAGTCAATACGTTGGACGAACGTAAACAGTTCTACCAACGCAGAAATCTCTGCGTCCGATGCTCTAACAAGCATAACGAGAATGAAGACGTCTGCAGAGTGCTGCCACCACAACACTGCAGATGGTTCGAGTGTTTGGGACAAGGACATCATCCCAACCTATGCCCTAATGCACCGTATCCGATCACTCGGGGTAAATGAGACGCATGGCAGGAAGTTCTGGAAGAGTACAAGGTGTACTTGCCAGAAAAAAGTATGTTTCAGCAACATAAATCGTTTATAGAAAATGATAATTCTATAAATAATGATCTTTCTTTATTTCCACAGCTGGAAAATGGATCTAACAATCCATCGTTGATACCGAAAGTATCAGGAGTAGAAGAAGAAGAGGCCAAACAGCAGTACGGATTGCCCATACTGAGTGAGTCTTTTTCATTTTTTAACAATAATGATACTTCTGCTCATTTTCTTACGTTTTAATCGTATGTTCACGTATCCGAATTTTCCGATTCTATTAAAATTAATGGATTTTTTGATTCTGGTAGTAAGGAAACTTACATATACCAGGAGTATGCAAATACTTATCTTAAGGAAAATATGTCTGATGACTATCAGACTTTGCATTTTAAAGGTGCTGCAAACTCAACATCGAATACCTTTCGATCGTTTAAAGTCCAATTTCAGATTCAAAAACCTGATGGAATGAAAGTTCTTATTTTGGCAAACACCGTGCCCTACATAGCACGAAATTTATCTCAACCAGATTTTAAGGAATTCAAAATTCTTTTTCCTCAATATTCACATATTGAATTCTCCGTTATTGACCGTGAACACACGATACATTTGCTTATCGGTAATGATTTTATGTGGTCCTTCGTGAGAAACGTCAGACAACTCTCCCCTACTCTAACATTAATCAGTACTGATTTTGGACATATGTTAGGAGGCTCTATCAACCCTCTGGTGGAAAGTGACGCTTTTACTTCTATCTTTTTTACCACTCCACAAAGTGTAGAAAATTTTTGGAAGTTAGAGACCCTAGGTATTGAAACAACTAATTTAGTTGAAGCGGAAGCGGAAGCTGAAGCGCTTCGACTGTTTTACAAGGATATTACTCTTGTAAATAATCGTTATCAAATACAATGGCTATATAGGTTCAATCCTCTGCCACTTTTAGACAATTATCGTCTAGCTTATCGTCGCCTAGCACAGCAACTACCAAAAATGATACAGAATCTCCAATTCTTTCATTTATACGACCAGTATTTTCACTCTTTGGTAGACTTGGAAATGATCGAACCTATAGATCATGATACTCCAGCTGAGCTAGTGCACTACTTACCCCACAAAGGTATATATGATCCTACAAAAAGTACACCACTTCGCGTAGTTTTCGATGGTTCCGCAAAAACCAAGAAGTCTAATCATTCTCTCAATGATTGTATGTTCAAAGGGAAAATAATCTTAGCAGATTTAATATCGATTCTACTAGGCTTTCGTAAAGACCCTTACGGAATAGTAGCAGATATTAAAAAAGCCTTTCACCAGATAGGCCTACATCCAGCTGACAGAGATGTCACTCGTTTTTTCTGGATAAAAGACCCTACTAAACCTATGGATTTGACCAATCTATTAGTATTTCGGTTTTGTCGTGTTCCGTTTGGAATAATTACGGCACCATTTCTTTTAGCAGCGATTTTGCTAAATCACTTTCAACTCGTTGATAAGGAATTCCATGACAAATTCTTGCAACAGTTTTATGTTGACAATTTGGCAACATCTTTACCTACTTTTCAAGCGGTAAAGGATCTATACTATAAATCGAATAAACTGTTCAACGATATTTCAATGCAACTTGCATTATGGGGAACGAACTGTATACCTATGCGAAAAGAATTTGATCCTAAATTTGCATTGGATAAGCCTCTTGTAAAGGTTTTAGGACTCGTTTGGGATATGGATAACGATGTTATGTATATTCCAACACCTCAAGCTCTAACTGCCTGTTGGACAAAACGATCTTTCTTGAAGGTCATGTCTTCATTTTATGACCCTCTCGGTTGGTTCGCACCAGCTTTCATACCCTCCAGATCATTTATTAAAATACTTTGGTCTGAAGAATTGAAATGGGATCAGCCAATCCCAGAGAAACTACAACCTGTAGCCACTGATATCCTTAATAACCTTATGGATTCTACTAGGTATTGTCTTCCCAGACAATTGTATATTGGGACTTATAATCCTGATGCATGCCAACTACATGCGTTTACCGATGCATCTAACGTTGCATTTTCAATGGTAATATACGTACGTTTTTACAATAAGGACTCAAATTCTTATTCTGTACGTTTCCTTATGGGTAAATCTCGTGTCACTCCCATGAGATCCATAACTATTCCAAAACTGGAACTTTTAGCCGCCTTAATTGGTGCTAGAGGTCTACGTGCGACACGTAAACCGATGAATCTACAAAATTCATGTACCTTTCTATGGTCTGACAGTAAATGTGTCTTGACATGGTTACTTGAGCGTAAAATTTTACCTCAATTCGTAGCAAACAGAGTTAATGAAATAAAATCCATTCCATCTGTTGACTATCGCTATGTACCATCCATAGAAAATCCTGCAGATATTGGATCCAGAGGATCTACTGTAGACAATCTCATGCAGTCACTTTGGTGGACTGGTCCATCTTGGCTCCACCAAGATTCATCCTTCTGGCCAGAAACTGATTTACACGTCATAGAGTCTCTGCCAGAACATACTGAGGAAGAAATTTCTAAACCAGTATTTTGTACCTTAAGGCAATCCTTGAGTATTTCACCAAAATTATCATCCTCAATATCTGTGGAAGCAGATGATACCTTTGATAATTGTCGTCCAGCCAGACGAAGAAGGATTGAAAAATCTCGAAAGAGACTTATCCCTCAATTCTTCCTTAATTCAGATAACTCTGAATGTGAAGTTCAATTGCCTAACTCTCAACTCAATCCTGTACAGGAAGAGGAAACAGAGATAGTCCAATCTTCACAACCCATTGACTTGTCAAAAAGCAATATGGATCCCGATAAATATCGTAATTCCTTTACGAGCTTTATTCATCCTCCTTCAAATACACCATTTGAAATTAACATCGAAAGATTCAATTCTTTGAAAAAACTTGTTAGGACATTTTACCAATGTCTGAAAGCAGTTCGTCGATTTAACAATCGAAGGATCAGACGGAAACGTTTGTTAAGTCCATACGCAATAATGAAATTTAACTTTCATTTTGTAATGCTTTGCTTCATATATGCCGACCAAAAGAAATATTTCCCCAAAATATTTGACATTCTTTTGAAGCAAAATCCTCCAAAATATGTTTCCTATGGAAAATTTCATATTTGTATGGATCCCTCTGGAATTTTGCGTACTAGAAATTACCTTCCAGAAATACCTTATGCAAAAGATATGCTTTCGCCCATATTATTGCATCCTAAGTCTTATCTGACTAAACTTATTCTAATGCATACACATCTTACCAATGTGCACACGGGTAGCAAGTTCACACTTGCGGATTTCCGTCGGCATTATTTTGTGCCGAAGGCCTTGAAAGTCCTTCCACAAATACTCAAAAAGTCTTGCATTTTATGCAAAAAATCTGAGAATAAACCTTTTAAGCAACCGACTCACTCGTCCTTGCCAGATTTTAGACTTATTCCATATACCCACCCCTTTTCTTATACGGGTGTAGATATTTTTGGACCTTTTCCTGTATTCGACAAATACTTACCAAAAAGGAAAAATCAGTTGGCGACACCAACGTCTACCATTTATAAAAAATGGGTTCTTATTTTTACTTGTCTATCAACAAGGGCTGTTTATCTAATTTCGATTTCGTCTTTAACGACGACAGAAATTTGGACAGCATTTCTGACATTTTTTGCTGATAAAGGAACACCCAAAGCAATTCTGTCAGATAATGCGGCACAATTTCAGCTGCTTTTGGTATACCTACCGAATTACTGGACAACTTTTTCTGAAACCTCAGAAATAAAGGACAGTCTCGATACGAAAGGTATCGAATGGCATTTCATCCCGGCAAAAGCCCCGTGGTATGGTGGAGTTTATGAACGTATTATCGGCATTATAAAACAAGTGTTTTACCGAGTTCATGGACACAACTCCATATACATCCATACTTTTCAGGCTAGTTTGAAGGACATTCAAACTATGGTTAACTCCAGACCTCTTTGCCCATCTTCCGATGATAATGGTCAACATACGTTGACGCCAGCGCATTTTCAACATGCGAACTTAGGAACACTAAGTTTACCTGATGATCTGACTTTACTGGAATCAACTCCTACGGCTAAACAGATCTTAGATATGTGGAAATTGGATCAAGATTACCTTAATAAACTTTGGCTATCTTGGAAGAGAGAGTATTTACTTTATCTTCGAGACAGACCCCCGTCTGCCTTACCCAATGCATATCGTTCGGTTTCATACAAACCGCAGGTCAATGACATAGTTCATGTTTTAGATTATACATCTAAACCTGGCGTATACAAACTCGTTAGAATCACTGGTCTCGAGAAATCGCATGATGGAAACATCAGACACGCGAAAATTGAATTCTCTAGTAAAAAAGAATCATCTCGACCACTGAAATTTTTGGCTCCGCTAGAGCTAAAATCGAAGGTTACTCAAAATTAGAAATAATTTTCCTTCTCCTTTCTAAGATATACCTGGACATGACATATGTAGGAAAGGTTCAAAAAACCTTATTTTTACTGTCTTTAGGGCGCGCCATAATTGAATACTATGCTCCTAAAAACGGTATACTTTTGATTTTTTGGCACCCACTCTTGTTGTCAAGTACCTCATGAAGGATCACGGGCAATTGGTGACAGCGCATGCACTCTTTCTAAGACATTGACAATGTTTTGCAACTTGCTAACTTCCCACTCTTCCTTACAGAATCCGTTATCTATGGCCAAACATAACATGTGTCTTCCTTTTCTACAAAACGTCCGGCAGTTGCTCAGAAGACTAATGGATTCTGTTATATATTTTTATTTCCTACAGTTTGTACTTTTTTTATTTTTATATTAAATAAAAAACTTTGTTTGTACTTGTCATGTCAAATCTTTCTTAGATTTCAGGTCGATCTTCAGAAGGTAGTCTCCGAAGACTACCCTCGCACACCGCCCCCAGTGTCGTGGCTCCGCCCACGGGTCACCCGCGCACAGGCGATGCGCCGGAGTACTCCCTCTAGGAAGAGGAGACATTGGTGTTGAGGCAACGTCAGTTGTGAGTTGCGAGGCTGTGTGAGCAGGCGTGTGACTCCAACCAACTTTATATGGTCCCTTGGACCTTAAACCACACTAATTATAAGCTTCTACCCACTACAGATACTACTTCTTCATACCATGGATATTGATGACGGATACTGCTAAATCAAACATTGTTAGGGAAAGTGTTACACTCATTCTTGGTTCAATAGTTTTCATTTTAAGTATGAAAGGAGCAGTTTTCGAGTAGGGAGCAGATCAAGAAACCAGGAGCAGGTAGACCAGGTTCCGCCGATGAACAATTTTACCCATCATTACTTGTGCGATGAATGGTGTAGTGCAGAAGGGGACAGTATATCTGCAAAAAGGGAACCACAAAAGACAAGAAAAGGATCCAGGGATAGATGAAGCACTGAATTTGTGGTTTTGTAATGTAACTCGATGAGGTGTAGCTTACAATGTATGCTTTGCTATAGTTTATGTCAAGGAAGTTACATTTCCCACCATGTTCTTAGCTAAACTATTTTTTTTGCAGCTTTACATTGGTTTAAAAATGGACCCTTAGATAAGTGAACCTTAAGTGTCGTATGTGAATACCGACCTCAACCAAAACGTTGGAAACAGGTCAAAAAATGTTTTTTCATTCCCCCCAAGAAATTTTATGAAAATCCCCCTATGGTGATAACCTCGTTGCTGTTGATGATCATTAGCGAATTATTAAAATAAAATAAAATATTACATAACATTGTACGTACCTACCTAATTAATGATAAACAAATTTGGCACCTCATAAACTAACTTCACATTCTATTTTTTGAAATTTCATAAGACCAGTTTTCTGTTCAAAGGTAAGTCTCTTTTCCCTGGGTATTCTGCAATGACAATTTTACATCGGTACCAACATGGCAGGATGAAAACGCTGTTTTAAGACGTTAATATAGCCTATTACATAAACTTAATTACCTATTACGGTGCTCAAAATTATATAAGTGTAACTGTAGGCCTATACATTCATGGTTGTTGTTGATTCACTAAAATACGTCTATATCCATACCGATCACCTGTTTGACATGAGATAGGCCTACCTATTTTAAAGCTTTCATCAGTTCTATGACTAATTCAATACTGTTGTACCCAGGCTAATAACAGCTATAGTTACAACCAACCATACTGACTGACTGACCTCGTTTTATTCGGTCAAATTCCATAATTATCGACAAATGTCATGCTTTAGCAATATAAATATTTAGAAGCACCGTCTGTACAGTGGTTTAACGAAATGAATAGGTTCTGTGTGCGGTATAATTAATAGAGTGGCAGATGGGGTATATGAAAGCTACCATATTGAGAAAAAAAATGAAAAGAAAAAAGCTATACCTATATAGGTACAAGTTATCTTCTTTGCTGTCGCCTCTTCACATGACAGAAATACTTCATTAATAAAGGGGTTGAACAAGGTTCTATTACGAATTGAGTAAATGATCTTGTAGGTATATTCAGTTATGACTCGTATTTGAAAATTAGAAAGGGTGACGATTCGCTAAATATTGTGTGTTCAACAAAAAGAAAACCTACACGATTACCTACGTCTACGAAATGCCGAGAAAAATTAATCCTGCAATTAAACGAAAAAAATGATGCAACAGATTTACTGTTTATATTTACGATTAAATTTACAAAAATTAAAAAACAACTGCGGTAGCAAGAAAATGGAAACCGAGACTAATATATAATATTTTCTCAAATAACTTCGAATTCTAGCATTATTTTCCTTCGAATGCTGAGGTGGCACACCGTATCAAAAACTACCGAAAACTGTCGATATAATTTTCGATATCGATAATTTTTTCGATAATTTTTTTTCTATAGTTTACACGATAATTTAACCAAAATGGGCAACTGTTGCCTTTTGTTTTTCAGCATAACATAGGTAACAAATGAATTTTTTTTAGCCTTTTTTGGGTGTTTGTAAAGTGAAGGTGATGAGAAAACAGGACACTATCAAAACTGTCTGAACTGTCGACGGTATGAATAGTTTTTAATCATTAATATAGAAAATTTTTTTCATATTTGCCATCTCTAAAATGGAATTTAGGTTAGATTACTTATTTATTTATTTTTTGTTTAATACTATATACATGAGAATTTATTGTACTAACAATTAAAAAATAAAAATAAAATAAATAATAAATAAATAAGCTTGAAATTACTGAAATTTTTTCACATTATATTTATTAATAATACGTTCAAATTAATTTTACTGTTAGTATTTGATGGTTTATTGATTTTGAATAACGAATAATATTGAGAAGACTTGGCCAAATTCTATAATTACAAAAAATATGGGAGAGTGATGCGTGTTATTGTATATTGTGATCCAAAAATGACATACATCCCGAGTATTGGGGTTTGAAATCACAAGGTGAAGTCTATCAAGGAGTCTTGAGAAACCTTAAAGTTGAAACCACAAGTCAGCTCAGACAGTTGAGCCACCAGCCTACCAGCAAAAGCTCCTAAGGCCTACGTAATATGTCGGGAAATTTCATATAGGTGAGTTAAATAAGTAGACTAACCCATCAGTACAATTCACATTTAATACAGTAAAAGTTACTTACATTCCAATAACACATATATATGGTTATGCAGTTGTCAAAATTCATATTGCCACATGGTCTTTCGATATCCCATAAACCAATAGATTCCAACTAAGTATACTCGTCGTTGGAATCTAAAATTGTTTTAAGTTGAACAGGAAATGGTTTGGTTAATGACGTTCACTTTTCGAGTTAATTTTGGTAAAAACAGTTTACAAAAAAGGATTTGAATTTTGAAATCAAAAGCTGTAGAATGTCGTGAATATAAAAAGTATTCACAACAAACAAAAAACGTTGACGTATAAAATGAGACTAACTGTTTATGGTAGAATCAAACTCATGAACAGTTATCAGTAATCAAATTATAATGTACACGTCACCACAAAAGTATATAAAAGTCATCGATTAATTTATCGTTTATATTTCGTAGAAAGGGAATTTCATCTTGTGTATGATTCGATGTATTTATCTGTGGTCTTACAATAGTATAATCTTACAACTCGTGAGCCGTATAATAAGTATATATACAATGGTTTAATTAGTGGTAATGTAAAGGGAAGGCTGTGGGGTTACAGATATCTCAATATAATGCCCAATTTCATTTAGTCAAAAGATATAATGTGGATTCAAAATAGTAAGTGCCCATAGGCATACTCAAGAAAGGCAGATTTTCGCAATTAGCGGCCACATATACATATATGTTTTTTTGTTTCATGTTTGTTCCAGCATAACTTCTCATTCTAGGCACTGATTTTGATGAACTTTTTCTTAAACGATAGAAAATGATCCCATGGTGGTCCCACTAAATTTAGAATCGTTGAAGTAGTTCATAAGTTATCTTTAAGTAAAAAACTGTTAGTTTCAAAGTAATATTGCCGCTAAAGCTAGAAACAAAAAATCAATGAAAAAACATTTTTCATCAAAAAATCTAACCAACACAATAAGAAGCAAAAAACCGCAATTTTGTCACAAAATGTATTGGTAAATAGGTGTCACACTGCGCAGGGATTATTTTGATGAAATTATTCAATTACAATTTGGGAAATAAATTGAAAAATAAATTGAATTGATTGAATACAAATATTTCTCATACAGTACCTATAGCTATACCTACATTCTATTGATTTTGAATTTAGTATAACCTTTAACAGCCCTATATCTCAAGAAGAGGGTAATGTATAGGCACGAAATTTGAGTGCATACTGATACCATTGAGTACAATACATTTTTGTGGAACAAAATTTTTTAAAACGTTTTATGGGGTGAGAGGAAGAAATCCACATTACACCAATAAGTCCTAAGAATTTCAGCTTGATCCATTGAGCGGTTCTGAAGTGATGGACATAGGTATACTATATGTAAGTACATATTACATAAATATACAAACATTCACATTCTTATAATAATATATAAGGCAATGTCGTTTACGTCAAAATTCTCGGCAGTAATTTCACTGGGTGGCTAAGTATTCAAGAAAAGCATTGAAAGGCATGCAGTTATAAGAATTTTTATCCTATAATTGTCTTTAAAAAAAGGCTCGAGTTCCAACGAAACCTCATGAAGGATTGATATGTAAACATAATAGTGTGGTTATGAGCTTGTGCATTGCACATGCACACAAGCACACAACTACATGCAAACAGTTACAATTTGTGTCACAATTCTTGTTTTAGCCCCTACTAGAGTACTAGACCCAGCACTAAAATTTTCCACATCAACAAGAGATAACCACTTACTCGACATAAATGAAATTATAGAAGAACCTTCAAGGAATAAAATAAGTCAAAGAACAAGAAATTCGAGTCCTTAGGAGCTGAGAAAATGATTTAATTTGATGTTATAAGTGTACTTGAAAAGACAACAAATAATACCGCTCAAAAACACCAATTTAATGCATTATTTCGTGTTCTTTTTTGATTCTCTTGGCTTGTAAGGTTTCAAATTTCTCAATCTTTGGCTTCTCTTATTCGTTAAAGCCTCTTCTAAAATTTTATTTATATCGAATAAGTCGCTATTATATGTCTTGTTTTAAGATAATTATGACCAAAAATTCGATTATTCACAATGCTTTTCATGTATTTAGCTACCCAGCGAGATAAGGCTTTTAGTTATGACGTCACGCAAAATTTCCTTACAAAATCCACTTCTCTATCACGTAACCATATTTATGGATACATTTGGCTATGTGTACAATGTATTTCAGTCTAACTCATTTTTTTCTTCATTTTGCACGTGGTTAGTTGATAATTCCGATGCACTTAAGGTTTACGAAGGTATGAGAATTATTGCTGCTTAGCAGCATCGGATGCTCTCTGCAATTTATATAATTATATAGATTACAATTCCGAGCACGTTAAAATACAGCGGCTTATATTACTCAACATTCTAGGAATGGTTATCAACAACCAAAAAAACAACAACAACAACAAAATCCGAATATAACTGTAATTTATTGATATTCCTCGGACGGTCCTCGGACTGAAATACATCAGATTGTCTTGGGACTCTTGGTGGGTTAAAAGACCGATATCTTCCCTCACAACTACCTACGCCACTGGTGAAATGCGTATATGCGAAACAAAAAGTCATAAATTCCAAACTGATTCTCCATTTCATTTAAAATGATGGTTTGATTTTGATTACTTGATCTAAACGCAGGGGGTTACACGAAGTTACTTCATTGTGTTTGTTGGACATCAGAAGAAAAATAAATTAAAAAATTAAACGAAGAAGAAAACGAAAAAGTTGCACAGAGAAAAATTAATCCCATTAAAAAATTCATCGTCTCGAAAAATGAAACGAACAATAATGAAAATTTACTCGTTTGAAACATGTCGTATTCTATTCGTAATACGATGACACTACGGTTGCATCCCACTTTTTAATCATATTTTTGTATTTTCATCGTCGAAAATGTACCATAGACTACATATTTCCATTATTCGAAAAATCATGGGTTGTATTATGCGAGTTAAATTATTCGTGAATAAAATGAAAAATTACTGGGAGCAGGAGCAGGAGAAAAAAGAAAAATTATATATTCAGCGATTCGAACAAAATAAAAAAAAAAAAAAAACCATAAAAAAAAAATATGCGAAACAAAAAATAATTATTTGTTGACAAGAAAAGTTGGAATGATTTGTGTTCTTCATAGCCATAATATCTGCCTGAATGTACCTACCAACAGAATTTTTAACCAGTATTTTACCTAAAAATCAGTTAACTAAAATTATTACCATATTGTTTACACATGGACGAATGCCAGCGATAGGGATGTGTAATTTTTTCAGTCTGATAAATTTAAAACCATAAAATTTCAGTATCAAAATCGAAACGCTACAATTTCCCGAATTTGTTTGTACGTAAAACGTAAATTTTTTTCAAGCTAAATGGAAAAACTCATAATTTACACAACAACGAAAGGAAGTAGAAATTATGCGGCCGTACTAAATGGCAGAAAGGAAATAGAAAAGCCATAGCTAAAATGTGACTGAAATTCGAGTATATGCGCCTAATCTCTGGTTATTTTTTTCGTAGTGTTGGTCCGACTGAATTCATATTATTTCTTATATTGAATCACATTTGAACCTCCATTATAATAGCTTAAAAAAAAAAAAAAAAATGGAAATTAGGTTTTAGGTATAATCTGTTGAACGTGGTGCTTCTCGAGATTTTGCCGCTGTAGTTTTTTTTTTGGGGGGGGGGCTTTTGTTGCTAAACAGTTTTTGCTTTCTTCTCTCATCCATTATATACTCTAACAATGTATATTCGATTAGTTCTAATATTTTTGAAACGAAACTTGTGGCACTCTCACCGTGTCGCGCACATTAATATCTCAATTGAAAATTGCGTTTTAAAAAATGAAACGAAGAATAATTACGGTAAATTAATAATTTTTTTCAAAAAAATAGAACCGAGTTCAAAAAAATATAATAAGTTAATAAAAAATACCCTAAAATGAAAAAAAAAATTTTTTTAATTTTTCCAGCAAGATGTAAAATGTAGACTAAAATTATTTGAGTCGGCGATGGTTAAAAAGTTTTGTCATAAAATTTACCAAAATTGACGAGTAAAGCCTATATGGTGAGGAACAGAGCGCCGACTTAAATAATTTCAGTCCCTGGACCTACAAATTTTAATAGAGAAATTTAAAAGGGGTTACTTTTCTCATTTCAGCGAATTTTTTACTTTTTAAAGTCGATTCTACTTTTTGAAAAAAATTATGAATATTTACCATAGCCTACCAAATGATTTTTTCGCTTCAACTGAATTCCAGTAAATCTTACTAGAGAAATTTTAAAATTATTATTTATCTCTTTTTAGAGCATTTTTACTAGTTTTTTTTTTTTTTTTTATTATTATTACGTATGGTAGACTTTATTCGTCAATTCTGTCGAATTTTATGACAAAACTTTTTAATTAGCACCAACTTCAATAATTTCAGACCCTAGACCGACATATTGCTAAATAAATTTTAAAATGAGTACTTTTCTCTTTTTAGAGCTTTTGTTTTTTTGAAGTGAATTGTATTTTTTTTTTTAAATTATTAATTTACAATAATGCTTTTTCGTTTCATTTTAATTTCAGTAGATTTTACCGAAAAAATTTTGAAAGAATTTTTTTCTGTTTTTAGAAAAAATTTTTTTAATGAATTTTTGTTTCTAGCGTTAGGAGTAATATTAAACAGATACTTTACAATTAACAGTTCTTCATTTGAAGAAAACTCAAAAACTATCACATCGATTTAAAACAAATTCAATGGGTCCACCATCATATCATCCTCCATCACTCGAAAAAAAGTTCGTCAAAATCGGTTGAAAAGTTATGCTGAAACAAACATACAAAAACAAAACACAGATATACGAATCGAACTGATCACCTATTCCTTTTTTTCAAGTCGATTAAAAATATAGATCAATAATCGTTACAAAAATAAAAATTTATCGATAATTTGGTTTTTATTTCTTATTCAGGATTAATTATCTAAAATTGATGCCCAACATAAATAAGAAAAATAACTCTTTCCTAGTTTCCAATGAAAACACTAATTTTTCCAGCAAAAACACAATTAATTAAGAACTTATAGGAATGTTTGAAGGTAATGGCGATTAGGCTCAACGATAGGTACGATTTGGGCACTTTAAACATCCACCATAAGTTACCTGTATTTTCTGAAGTACCGTACGAACGTAGCAGGCCGATTTTGTATGCTGTTCATATGATTCATTTTCCCAAAAAAAGATATTGATGTTCACCTATACAAAATTTGTATACCTACATGAGTGTCGATATTAATAGGTATTATTTTTTATTATATTGAATTTTAACAACGTAACAATTTTATCCGGTGTCTGGAGGCAATTTTATACCGATGTTGATGGTAGACATTCGGAGCCTGGTCGGAATCCGGAGGGGCCAATAGTCTCCCAACATGAATTTTTCAATAACATGCGGGGGCACGTCAATAGAACCAAATCGAACACGCCGCCATTTTGGGGGCAGAATGTGGCAGTGGCCGATTTCGAATATTCGACCTTTTTCGATTGTAAGGCAAAGCACCCAACCACTTCGCCACGAAGACCCCCTAGAGGAAAAGGAAAAAGAATTTCCCATCCAAACGTTGCAATCTAATCCTTGTTCACTTTTTCTTCTTTTTTTTTCTTTTTTTTTTTTCCCACAAGTTTCTGAGATTGAGTCAACTTTGCTCAAGTTCAATGTGGCCATTATGTTGTATCCATGCGGACGGAGAAGATGTTGATCAGGATCCGCCCAACACAAATTTGGCCTTTGCTCTCAGACCGACAATTATTAGTCATAGTCTTGGATTAGCTACCATACTCATGCGGTAGTCTTGGTTTTTGATTTCACCCAAAAAGAATGCGTAAGTACTAGACCAAGATTGCAAAACCAAAGACCAATTTTGTTCATCGTGATACCAAACCAATACAGCACACAGACCTCTGCAGCATGTGGGCCTTATTTCCAACTACTTTCTTATTTATTTTCCTTTTACTTTCTTTTCTTTATGTGCTAGAATTGTAAACAGAATTACCTATTGTTGGCTGGTAAACCCAAGTCTCGACCACCATTTTTTCTATTCTCTGACTTTTGACTTTTGTCAACACCTTTTGGCACTCTTGATTCTTACATCAAGTATTCAACGTGGCCACCTTTTTCATTTTTAAATGTTTTCCTTATTCACTTATTCTAATATGAAGTGATTATTCTTCTTTGTGAGTTAAATTCCTGAAATTTGTCTTTGGTGATATGGTCAAACTTGCAGTTCCTGCACTTTGCCAGCTGAAGGTAGCACCTGTCTCCCAAATTTGATAAAATGCGCGATATTCATTTTTCGCGAATTAAATCCTCTTTTTTTTTTCTTTATTTACTTGTATTTTCATAACATATGTGTTCCATGCACTAAAGTTGTCCATATCAAGTTTCTAATTACAATGATAAACTGTGAAATGTACTAAATTCTTTTAATCTATTTGAAATAGAGTGTAAGTGAAGTACCTAAGTTGTGAGCACTCGATTCCCCTTTATTTTCATCTATACCATTCTGAAATAAAGCTTGTGTCCAAAATACCTACATCTTTTAATTTTCTTTCTCGAGACATTGCTTTCGACTGTGATTGCACTAAAATCTAGACTTTCTCACACCATACCTCCAACTTGTGACTCAACTTTCTCCCAAAATGTAGAATAGAAGTCAGCGGTGTAGCATTAACAAGATCGACCAATGGTGGGAGAGACGAGTTGTTTTTAACAAATATGATTACGACTCATAAATTTAATATTTTCATCTGTAGTTTTTTGCTTTAGTCAGGAAAGTGAGAGGGTCAGAGAAGTTGAAACTAAGTGAGGCGTAGGAAGCTGCAACTCACAAAATCTGGTGAAAGTTCACCGAAAAGAATTTTCAAACATTTATTCTTATTAAAAACACAGTGAAGTAGTTTTATTTTTTTCTGTTTGAAGAAAACATGATAGGACCTAAAGCCCCCTCTGACTTGAAATTTTTATCCCAGCCTCCTCTCTGGAGAGGGTCTTTAAATAAGTTTTCTATAAAAATTCACTTTTTAATCTTGGTGTCATTAAATGATCTAGGGTTAGGGTAGGTACATCTTTTGTTTCATAACTCGAGGAAAATTTTGGCACAAAAAATTCTAACTTATATATACTATATGTTTTAATTTATTATTATGAATGTATGGATTATAATTTTTGTTTAATATTCACAAAATTTGGAAAGAACATTAGGACTAAGTCAAAGACCCAACCTAAATCTACTGATTTTGGTTCAGATTGACCTGACGGTACTTGCAGTAACACTATTTTTGTTTTTATTTTGACAATAAAATCCATAATTTTTGACCAATAGCAACAAAATTTGAAAAAAATATTTTTAATCATTGATTATAACTCGCCACTAATTTTGATGCAGACAAGACAGATGATACTTACGGTAACACTATTTTTATTTAGATTATAAAATTTTGGACCAATAAGAATGTAATTCAGAACAAATATTTACCTTATAATCTATTCTGTATGTTTTGTCAGTTCAGGGAATAGAATCTGGGACCTACATATTTGCCTGCTAAAAGCTGTGATTTTAACCCCATGGCCATTTCACTGCCAACTATAACTGGCGAATGTATTTTATATAGAGTAAGATGTAGCAGTTCCCACCCATTCCTCACCTAGGGAGACTCGACACGATTTGAACGACATTAAATGCTGTGGGAGGTTGACCTATACACACAGGCTTACACTACCTGGGTTCTATTTCTACTATATAGGGCACCATCTATTGGTGACACAAGGTTAGAAGTAGAGTTGTGAGTTTCACCATGCACCACCAGGGTGCATATAGGTTTTGTCAGTTTAGGGAATTGAACCTGGGACCTACATACTTGTCAGTTAAAAGTGGTGAATTTAACCAAACAACCATCACACTGTTGACTATAATTGGCAAATGCATTTAGTATATAGAGTAAGGTATGGCATTCCCATATATTCTAACATGTTACTAATTTTGGCGTGAATTGGCTCGATGGTACTTACGGTGTAGCTAAAGCGTTTGATTTTGTACCAATAACTAAGAAATTTGCAAAAAATATTACCTCACTATAATTTAATGCAACATGGTGCAGATCGAGCAGAAGATACTTCCAAAATATTATTTTACTCAACCAGTTGGCAAAATAAGTGATTGTCGATGAGTGGATACCTAGTGGAGTACAATATTTTTTTAAACAAATCGACCAAACAGAAATTATTTATTTATTAAATTAAATGTACCGATGCCTTTAATTAACAGAATTTTATAAAATAATTTAATAATTAGAGAGAGGTGAAATATATTATTTATGGGGATCACTGCCTAAAACAGTCCCTTTTTATGCCGACGCTTTACCACTTGTGTATGTGTAAATGGTGCGTAAAGAAATGAAAAAAAAATTCTACTAAGAAAAAACTCAATTTCTACACTTGTGAAGAAATGAAATTTTTTTTAGTGAAGAAACAAACAAAAAACTGTTAAGAAAAGACTCAATTTCCACACAGGTGAAGAAAATAATTTTTTTTTTTTCAACTGTCCCAAACCAATTTAGAAATCTCGAACTTTTTTAAACAAAATGAATCCAATAATAACCTCTTTTCGGTGTACATATTGAGAAAAATCAATTTTTGTTTCAGTTTTTCAAAAGGTAAGTGCTTTTTACTTCGTAATTTTACGTCAACAGTCATCAAAATTAAGTACAATCATCAAATTATAATTTATTACTTAATAACTTTTTAGTACCCAACTAATTTTATACTTTGCGAAAACCTACTTTCGCTGCCTTACAGTTTTAATAATAAATTCAAATATTGAGAGCTAACTTCTGGATACCTTCCGAGGCCACGGCACTGATAGCAGCTGAATCAGCAACACCACACTGTCGCATTTAAGGTAACATCACCGGCAGAGTCGAGATTAATATCCACCACGGTATAAATTGGGGCTACAAAAAAGACAGGCTCCGTAGCTTTGCAACCCTGATAGAGGTGAGCTACGCAGCCAACACTCCACCATCTCAGACTAATCCAAACTCAAACATAGCACTCGGCATATTGTTATAGCTCACTACCAGTACCTACCTGAACAAAAATTGATAATGATGTGTCATCACTGTGTGTGCACAATATGTGCCCGCTGAACAAAATATAAATACCTATACACGGCGTAGGTGAGGGTAATTGCGCGTCTGTGGGAAAACATTTACGCAAAATATCGCATGACGAGGGGGAGCGGTTGGGGGTTGATGTTCGTTTCGAAGAAGGGTAGACAGAGTGCATCTCGTTACTGAAGCTTGTGGAGCAGGCAGAAGCAGCAGTTATCGTCAGTTCGTGGCCGCCAAAAAATAATGGCGATGAGGGTGCTGGCGGAGGTGATGATGATAGTGGTGGTGGTGGTGGTGGTGGTGGTGGTGGTGGTAATAATGGTAGCGGTGGTGGTATTTCTGTTGAAAACGATGGGAATTAGAGGGAAAAAAAAGCGAGAAGGAAAAAAAAGGGGAAAATCAAAAAAAAAAAAAATAGAAAAAGCTAAAAAAAATTGAGTCATTTGGTAAGACCTTACGCACGTACACTCATATACACACGCATATATACAATTTACACATCCTTATACACCCCCACCAGGACACACATACACCCTCACACGCGTACACGCACACGTATACTGCGTACATACACGTCCTTACACACCCCCACATGCACACTCTGGTCTCGCGATGCCATAGACGGTCGCGGGTAAACGGGTGTTTTAGGGGATGACGATCTACCAGACAGCGCGGAGGGGTGTCTCTCCGCTACCCTTTGCAGCGGCGATGGTTAAAAAGTAAGGCGGCTTTTAGACCAGGCGGTGTGATGCGGTCGTTCCTGCGCTGCGACGTCGACGTAATGTAAAAGTCAAGAGGGTGGGCGTAGGGTTGCGGGTGGTGTACGTACGCGCGGGAAAAAGTTATTACCTTCGACCCGTCGCGCACTCCACCGTACGCACACCGACGCAAATACTGTGGGAACCTGGTTTAGCACACACACACACACACACACACACAAAAATAAAATAAAATAAAAGAAAAGAAAAAAAGATGGTTTTGTGAAACGGAATTCGCAGTCGTAGGCTAAATACGGCGTATTCTACTATATCTGTATATGTTCGCAGACAAAATAGGGGATGCGAAGAGATCGACGGCGGCCGGTTTTGACCAGCGCGAAACGATCGCCCCTCCAGCCCCCGCATTTTCGTGCCTGCCACCAATCCACCGGGTCGTTCTACGTACGATTCTTTTAGTGGTTTTTTTTTTTTTTTTTTTTTTTTTTCCAAAATGCTTGTTGTTGTTGTTGTTCGCTATGACGATGGCGTATGCAGAGTGGTGCTAATACACGGGAAGAAGTGGGGGTGAATAGATGAACATACACACACACACACACCACACGCGCGTATTTTCCTGCACTCCACCCCCGCATCGCCATTTCTTTCTCCGCGATCGCTTTACCGTCGCGATTTCGAGTGCCCAGTTTTGCACCCCGCCAAGCAACGGGGTTAGGGGTTGAACGTACTCTCCCGCCCCCGCACTTGGTTTGGCGGGCACGGCGCCAACCTGCGGACACGCAGAGGGATGCCGGCTGCTGTGCACGCGGATCACCGAAAAACTAAAACATCCCCCCCCCACTCCCCGCAACACCGATCGCCCGCGACTGTCTGCCTACGAGGCGAACGAGTGAGACGAGCAGAGACGGACGCACAGATGACCTATGCGTCGTCATTTTGTGAACGAAGTACCTACACGTCGTAAATTGCATAAGCTCAGTTTCGCAACCACCACACACACCATGTATTGAAATGCCGGCGCATACATTTTTTGTATACAATTTTTTCGATCCGAAAAAAATCGCGATTTTTTTTTCATCGCCGTTGTCGTCGTCGTCGTCGTCGTCGTCGTCGTCGTCGTCGTCGCCGTCGTCGTCATCGTCTTCGCCGTTATTGTTGTTGTTGTTGTTGTTGTTATTGTTGTTCTTGTTGTTTTTTGCACTTTTTTCGACCATTTTTTTCACAAAGTTGCCATCGTCGTCGTCGTCGTCGCCGCCGCGATCTATTGTGCGAACGCGACCTATTGTAAGTTGGTTTTTACTTTTTTTGATTCTCTTTTAAAAAAAAAAAAAAAACTACTACACCAAAAAAAAAAAAAAAAAAATTGTAAAATAGTGTTGGTGCAGTTTTCGTAGCGATTTTCGTCAATTGGTACGCTGGATACGAAATCGCATTAATTTTTGAACGGATATTTTGAATTTTTTTTCGATTCCGTCTCGACGTCGTTAATAGCGTACCAACGACGTTTTTCCGAAGGTTACATTAAAAAACTTTTCCGAACACCTACAGACTGTAACCTTATATACGATATTATTGCTACACGGTTTGCAGTCGGAAAATGTGTGGAAAAAAACAAAAAGAAAAACGTGGAGAAAAAAGAACGTTTGGACGTTGACGAGTGAACCGGAAAACGGCTGTCGTAGTTGTTGTTGTTTTTGTTTTTTGTGCAAGGACGAGATCGTATGCTGGAAATTTTCAAGGTATTTCTTGTCGGCTGCATATAATCTACGTGTACGTACCTGCGAGAGAATGAAGAAAATGACGACGGAAAGTCGAAAGGGTGGTGGAGGTGGTGGTGGTGGTGGTGGCGGT
The DNA here is from genome assembly GCA_011428145.1 of Ericerus pela. Classification (NCBI taxonomy): domain Eukaryota; kingdom Metazoa; phylum Arthropoda; class Insecta; order Hemiptera; family Coccidae; genus Ericerus; species Ericerus pela. Next base: position 284,565 of record WOFM01000922.1, read on the forward strand.
GGTGGTGTTTCGGCGGAAAATTAACACCCTTTTCCCACGACGACGTTTTAATGCCGTCGAGTCGTTGAAAAGTTAACGTCTCTTTTTGGGATACCCGAAGAAAAGGTACATAAATTTATGTTTGTTTTGAAGGCGATTGCGATGTTGGTGGTGGTGGTGATGATGATGATGGGTTGGGTTTCTATGAGATCATGGTTTCATGTCATATTGTACTCGACTTTAACGGAAAATATATTGTGATAGGTCTGGGTATAATTTGCAGCTTTAAGATGGTGACTTTGAGAATGCGGATGTATGCGGTCCGTGAAAAGGGTGGGGGTATTTCGCTAATCTAACTTGCTGAAGGTACAACTTTAAAACTTTGCGCCAGATATAAAATAATCTGTCGACGATGAAGATTATTTAAGCGTCTTATCTCCACCCACTCGTGGAAAATAAATTCGAAGAACTGGAGTTTTGAATATATCTTTCCGGCATTTGCTTGACCAGGATTTCATTTACTTTTATCTGATTTTGAAGCTTTTAGAAGCGATCGGTAATTTTGTATCGTGCACCAGGATGCTGATAAGGGTCGTTCGATTTCATAAATTTAATTTACGATAAAAATCTTTTACACCTATGTGAAAATAGGATCAAAAAGTTTTTGTTTACTTAAATTCAAGAAGTAGGCCGGTACTTGCCCAAATTTTTTTTCTTTTTGTTTCAAATTCAAAGACAATATTGTACTTTATGATTCATACTAACTTACCTCAAATTTTTTTTTTATGGTTTGAATATCCGAACAAGTGTAGAGAGCTTTTCAATGACAAATAATTTAAAAAAAATAATCTTAAAATTTCAGCATTTGAAAAAAAAACTGATAATAAATCGATTTTTAATTTCGAGGTTAGCAATTTTGTTTTTCGATTCAATATAGTATAAGTAATGATTTATATAATTTGATCAATTTTGACGAAAAATTAGAAAATATTAACCCGTGTTTAAAAAAATATATATCTACTAGAAGATAAGCCCATTGGTTATGAAGGTGGGTACTAATGAGGATTTCCATTGGCCAAAATTATTCTTAAATTTTTACTTCATTCAATCCATTGAATTAGGTACCTAAATCGTTCATAATTTTCTTCAAAAATAAGACCCAAGAGAAACAAATTTTCCTTGGTGAAAATGTTTTCATCCCTAATTGTTGCACTTCAGCTCCTTCACTCCTGTGGTAAAACCTTATATAACTTATCTCATAATTTGAAAGGGCAACTAATTAATGTAAATAATTTTGGTTAATCAGATCAATGAAATACGACACCAAGTTGATACAACGAAGTTTTTATTACCCGGGAAAACCCACAAACTGTATCAACAAATTAGTCTTTTTTTTTTTCATTTTGTTTTTTAGAACCCATTTAAGAATACATCAATGAAAATAATCAGTGAAGGATTGATGAGGAATATTTCAGACTTGGAAATCTGTAAATTTAAATTTCACAGGTTAAAACAGGTAATTATAACCTACGAATAAACATGGGCGCGCGCATAATAACAAGAAAGAATTTATAACTCACTCTCAAGGCTGTGAAGTATCACCAGTACCCGTAATTGTTTTGTGGAGATGAGATTCATAGTTCACAGATCTCAAGTCATAAGATTTGTAGGTCAAACTATATAGATTCTAGATTATTTTTGAACGTATTCCAGGATAATATATACCCGAAACACATCGTATCAGTGAAACGGAACTGTCCTAACCAAACACTTCATGACTACTTTTTTTTTCAAAAAACACTGTTCGATGGTAACTTATCAAACTACAAAGTCTACTGTATTTACGATTCGTATAAATACCATTTTGCAAAATGAAAAATTACCAATAGATAATCCAAATATTACTTAATATTAAGTTTCTAGATTTGGTTTTTTTATATTAAATATTTTTTCTTTTTTCATCTCTCGAAAACGCAAAGTAACGCAGCTTTTGACCTTTTTGGAACTTTATTTCGCACAAGCATTTTACGTAATTATAACATTTTGAAAATACCTACGCCACTTTTCGTGACTACGTCCGGAAAAAGTATTATCAATCATTCCTCTGAAAAGACTGACATATTGTTGTTCAAAAAATGATTTTTTTTTCAGATCACTCATCTATTATTCAAGTGAAAATTTATTATCTGACCTTTTTCCGGCACAGTTAATTGGCAAAATATTCCACTCATCAGTGTTTTGTTATCTTTATATTTTTCGCATCTTTCTTTAACAAAAATCGAAACGAGCAAATATGCTGTAAAAATGTGTAATTTACACAGTTCGGATTTTAAATGATCAAACAACAACGATCTGTATCTGACGAAGATCATTTCATATGACTATACAATTTTACTGCCAACTTTGGCATAATATCATCATATTCGGGAACTGCGAATACTATTCATTATACAGAAATGAAAAACAATTGAAAGAAAAACTAATTATAATATGGAATAATTAATTTTACAACAATGACAGCGGAAAAAATAGATCGAAGGCAACAAAGTGAGAGAGAAAATACATGGCAATAAAAATAATAATAAAGGAGGAGGAATGAAATGATGAAAATGTTAAGTGACAATAAAAAACGTTAAAAATCAAGTAACAAAATAATAAAAATCGATGGGAAAACAAACTTCGCTTATGCCCTGCTCTTCTGGTATCCTCGGGTTTGGACAGTAGGTCGGAAATATAAAAACATTTTGCCTCATCTGATAAAATCATTTTGCGCAGGACATTAAAGAAAAGAAAAATCACTGGATTACAGAATTGCGAGAATGTAAGTCAGCTGTCCGGCGTTTCTCTCTGAATATTATGCTCTATATCCATAGCTCCAGCCTATTTTGAAGAGAACTGTTCTTCGACGAAAACCAAATATTCTCAGCTTAATTATATACGTATACTGATTATTCCCCATCATGCAGAATATCATTCTAGTTCAGACCAAATATTCCGCAATTAATTTTTCAACATTGTCCAAATAGAATGTTAATTTTATTAACTAAGATAATAATGTCCTATTAATTTGACTGGGAATAGCATCAATTTTGATAATAATTGGTTGGATGGTAACGTAACGCTTGTTGGTTTGGTTCATTTCCAAATATCAAAAGCTTTCCTACGAATTCAGTTTTCCAATGCGCGTTGTCGTTCGTATAAATAAAATGGCTGACCAAATTTTAGCAGAAAATCATTGTATTGACCCGGTATATCCGCCTAAATTGTAATTTTTGTTCGTTTTCAACCATTTGCGCTCGAGTAAAAGGTATTCTTGAGTTTTGAAATTGAATTCTCATTTATTTAGGAAGTTGACTGACAAAATTTAACGCAAGTCTGTATTCCCGTTGATGGGATACCAGCTAATTTTTCTTTGTTTTTCTTAAAAATCCGTAAACATTTACCGACAACCTAATTTGCGGCTGATAGGTACTATTTGGTATCATACAAAGAAAGTTTATTCTTAGGCCACGTCTTTTGGGAAAAATGCATCATATTTTTTTCATGCTCAGACAATCACACGGGACATAGGCTCGCGAGAAGACAACTAAATGAGTAGGTAAGTTTATTTGAGACGTTTTTGAGAAACTTTAAATTCGAAAATCTAACGATTAAGAAAATAAATTTTCAAAATGACGGTTCGTCATATTATTAGTCGAGTGAATAATTCAATAATTCATCAAACGTGGAAATTATTTTTACGAAATAAATCGAAGTAAAAACCTAAGCATAGGTACGATTTATTATTACATTATTTGAAACATAGGCCCACAACTTTGCTATTATGTTTCAAAATTTTCAAATACCTAATTACCTACTTATAGTTCTCCATATCCTGCCGAAGGTCATTTCAATTTTAATGACGCGTGATTCGAAAATAATTTATTTGTTATGGTTTCGATTCAAATAGTTTCTATAATGATTCTTCTTCTTTAGAATGTATTATGGGCAAACATTACTTATGACGCTGTGAAGAAGTAGACTAGTAACCAAATTTTATTTAGAGAGTGGGAGCTAAGAGTAAATAAATAATAAAACATTTTTGATGCTTAGCTTATTCGAAAAGCTAATATCAACATTTTATTTACAGTTTCTTTTTTTATTCTTTTTTTGTACATTAATTTATTGATATTTTTATTATTATGATGTTTCTTTCCTGGCTCCGCAGCTTATTTTCAAATATTAAAATGCGTAATTCTTCTCAATATTTTGACATTTCTGATTCAAACGTTTTGAAAATATGGAGAAAAAACGTCATTTCTGAACTACTTTTTAGTTTATTTCTTCGCGACGATAATATTATGTTAACCTGTTCAAATATGTTGGTATGGGAGGTTAGATTATCATATGTCAGTTATTAGGAAGTTCGTATCACTGATCAAAAATACAATGATAATATTATTAACGTTTTTTTTTGGAATAAGGATCGTTTGTGGATCAGATGAAATGTATACCGCTGGGTAGTGCTATAATTATGAAACTAACCTCATTTTTTGTCACCACTTCAGCTTCAAAATCATTAAGTTTTTATGCATTTTCCTTGCCTATTGTGGTAATTGAGGATAATTTTTGGTTGTGAAGTCAAAACGTATAATATTTCATCGATTTTAGAGAGGAGTCGTCAAAAATAATTCGTAAAATGTCAATTTCATCACATTTCGGCAAGTCCTTGGAATCATTTTGCATTTCATAGGGTCTAAGTAAGATTTTCAATCTATTTCCACGTTTGTTGTATTACCTGTGGTATAATATAATTCCGGCATATTAAAACTGTTGAATATATGAAATTTCAGAAGTGAAATTTTTGGATAAAATTGATTTTAATTAGTAAGGTTAATAATAAGTTATTTACCTACATATACGATAGAAATTGGCAATAAAGAATTCTTTGACTGTGAAATTCGTTAGTGTAGCCAATAACTGGCCATAACAAACAAATGTTTGTAACAGGGTTGTAAGGGATATTTGGGTCAGTAGAATAATAATCGTTTAAAACTGATTAGTACCAATCATTAACAACACGTACAAGGATATTAATTTTCACAATCGCTGGTCATTTAAATGCAGTTGTATTCTTAGTAAATCATACATGGTAATTTTTAAAAACACAAAAGTAACCACTGAAAGAATATTGGGATTTGATGGAAAAAGTGGTTTGTTGTATGAAAGAAATTAAGAAAGCACGGGTGAATGCATTTGTTGTACCTGCTCGGTTTCTTGGCTGCACTTGGCACCAAAATCTGTTTGTAATAGCTAATAGTTTGTCGTAGCCAAATTTGTTGTAGTCAATTTAAAATATAGAATTATGCAGTCCCAAATATCTATTTTGTTTGTTGTAGCCAGCCGTTTGCTGTAACCAGTGTTTCATTATAATGATTTCTGCTGTAGTTTATGTCTCTTTGAAATAATTTTACATCAAAATTACAAACAATCCCCTTTTTTTTAACAAATTTTTTTTCAATTCCAGAATGAACAATTTTTTTTTGTCTGATGCAATAGATAGTTATGCTAGTACTGGCAGAAATTATTCTGAAGAACAATCTCAAGCACACAAACCAAGACAGAAGATATCATTTTTTCAATGTTTTTCAATGTTTCGATACTAAAAAATTTTTGCTGTTGACGACCATCTCCAGTTGTAGATCAACAAAAATTTATCCATTCATGAATCGATCCACAAATAATATATATCAAATTTTTCTTTATGATATTGTTTTTGAAAACAAATGGATATGCTATTGAATGAAGCACCGGTGTGTGTTGTAAGTGTACACTTCTGTATGAAAATTTTTGAAATACTGTCACTCGGTTGATAAAATTTGAAGCAAAAAACATATAAATGTGTTCCTTGAGTACACTTTTCAACATATGTACAACATTTGCACGTTTTAAGCCTCCTTACTCTCGAAAAGTGGCCTTGAAAAATCTTATCGATGAATGGTAGTACTTTACCTTATTTATGCTGATAGTCGACTCAAGTGATTACATCTCTCGCTTATGACTCATGCAATTAATTACTTAGGTAGCTTTGTAAAATACCGTACCTCAAGTGGAAATAAAAGTACATGCTAATTCTGTTATAAAGGGAAAATATGACTCACCTGCTGAATTCTGTAGACCTGAATTCGGTATAGTTAAAACATTTGCTAGCAGTTGAATCGTGTTGAATGAAAAGTCTCGAAATTACACTTTTTATCTCAGCGCAATTGAGACCTCTACTGTGCTGATCACCTCGGTACAATTGCCAGAGAGAATAAATTCATCAGAACTGGTAGGAAGTTCACTAGACAATAAACCTCATCCTGTAAGTGTGCAGCACGTCCAAATATTTGTCTATTAATTCTCATTCAATGAGACAACTGTCCAAGGACTTAGGTTTGGGTGTTACATTTAACTTCAAGTCAACATAGACAGTGTGTTCAGTATCATACTGTTTTCAGTGAGGGTGCTATTAAAGTTTGTGGGAATCAGATAAAAAATTAGAACTTGGTTTGGTAAAAAATAAGCTGAGGTACAACCTGCTAAAATTGGTCCTTTAGTAATGAAATTAATATAATGCTACTTTAATAGAAAGAAATTAGATTACCATTTGGTTAGTAGAACCTAAAGAAGATAAGACCAAAATTTTTCAAATAATACGGAGCATGTTTTAAAATTCCACAAATAATATGTTAATGGTGAATGCGTGGTCTCTTGTGTAGATATCTACATATTAGAAATGGAGCTCGTGCCATTTCAATCCACTGGGGAGGGGAAACAAGGAGATATACTTAACCATATTGCTACACCACTGGCAGGAGTCTTGAGGTTGGTTTTCTGTCCTCAACCAGCTCTTACCTATAATCTAAAAATCATCTATACCTACCGAAAACCGAATTTCCTCTCGAATTTTACTTTTCAAAAAATAAAGTGAAACATTACTTTTATTAACCTTGAAATGAATAGTCAGTGAAATTCTACAGAAATGAAAAACTTGTAACTAGAAATGACTTAATTTCGTTCAGAATGTGATTCGATTTAAGCGGCTTTCCGGTAGCACTTGCACAATGCATTTTTCTAAATTCATAGAGACAATAAGTACAAATAATTATAATATTTTGAAAACCACGATCAGGAAAAAAGGTTGAGAAATCAACATAAAAAGACAAAAAAAAAAAAAAATAAAAGCGAGAGAGAAAGAAATCTTACGTTTTGCTAATCGGATCCACTATGTGGCAACTAAATATGCTTCTATTCCGTCAGGTTTTAATAAATAAAATTATGTCGACATGAAAGCTTTACAAATTTGTTCTTACATTCGTTTTAAACCCATAATTTAGATACGGTATACTTACTTCATGTATAATATGTGCATGCGAAAAACGCAACGTATATGAATTCAAAAAATAAACATAACCTAAGAATATTCAAGTATATTTCACAATGTTATTTTTTTATTTTTTTTTATTTAATACGTATTTACGTGGTTGGTTTTTTGTTTTCTTTATATACGATTGCTTGCATTAGACGTATCCATGAAAAGGAGTGGTAGGTACATAAAACATGATTTAAGAAAGTAAAAACCAATTGATTTTTCTGTTATTAGTAGGGCTGAGGTCCGGAGGTAAATACCTACCGCATTTTTTCGAAAACATGCTGTAAAATTCGAAGGTCGTTATCGTAATATTTTAGGCTTTATCTATTTGGGCCTTTCGTCAATTTGTAAGGAAGTTTCGTCGGCCACCTCTTCTCACAATTACATTACATAAATTTTGGACTCCCGTCAGTGTAGTCGTGGTAGCAAAATCGAATGAAGGAAACCAATCGAACAAAATAAAAAAATTGAGATACTTAGCACCTATTTCTATTAATTTTTGAAATGAATTTGAGAATTTCGAACAAAACTAGGCGCGAAAATTAATTTACGTGACCTATAAAAGCATAGACCAACATTTTTTGAGGGACAGTGGCGGTTCGAGGACGTCATTTTAGTGGGAGGAAATGACAAAATTTTGTCTAGTTAAGCTTTTTTCTATTTTTTTCAAATAATTTTTACAATTTTTATCCGAATTTGGGGTCGTATTTTCATTTTTAAAATTTTTTTTTTCATGTTTGATGAGAAAATTTATCCATTTAGCTCCTGGATTTGCTACTGTTGAGAGGACCAGTTAATCGATCTAAGCAGAAATTTCGTGAATTTTTCCTATATAATTTTCTTCATGCAAAAGCAGTATTATTCCAAGTTCAATGAGCTAAATTATTTAATTTTTTTATAACCAACTGAAAAAAAAAAAACCAAAATACTTACGAAATAAAATTAGAAAAATCTGTTCTATTGGTGCAACCAAATTTTTATGGATCTGACAGAAAAAGGTTGAATTTTCAATATGTTGGAGAAAATGTAAACGTAAAAATTTTTAAAGAAAATATTAATGCCTCAAAATGACATGGAGATTGGCAGTAAAGCCATACATCTCAATAACAACCTCGATGATAACAATTTGTCTGATTTTAATGGTTTGTCTGTGTGTGATTGAGGACTGCGTCATGATATTTAATCAAATTGTAAGTATCTGTATAAAAATAGGTGGATGAGTAGGTATAACCGTGGCAGAGGAGACCCGGACAAAAAAAAAAAATCTTACAATTATGCAAAATCATTCTTCAGGTCAGCAAAAGATAATATACATAGCCTATTTATTGTGTCTGGTGAGAGGTTGAGATTACTGGAGATTTTGATACATCTTGATACGAGATGCACGAAGGAGTTATCAAGATGTCGTCTGTCCTGAAACTTTAAGGGGCTACGGTAGGCAAAACGTGCAGCAAAAACTGTTTCATCCACATTCCACATGTTATTTAGATATGTGTGTAACTCAACTAGACAAGCAAATAAAGGGTTACTGATTGATGGCCTATGTTCAAAATTGAAGGGTACATTGAAACGAAGAATCTTACCATGTGGGAACAGTCTCACTGGACCCCCAAGATTTCGTCCTCTTACACGTGAACAGGTGCAAAATACGTTTGATGGAGTGGACGCTGCCCTATCCCTCCTCCTTCTCAGTTTCGTTCGATTTACACCCATCCAAATGATTTCATTCATAAGCCCTCTGTCTCCACCGACAGCCCCCAGTGAGGCGTGAAGTACTGAGCACGAGAAGTCATCTAATTGTAACAAAGTTTTGCTATGAATTGTTTTGGAACATGTTTTACAACAATTTTATTCGTATTTTCATGCCTGAAACACGTTCGACATAAAAAGTAAGAAGAACAAAAAGTTTCTTTATGGTCTAGTCAGCCTTTGAATTCCGTCAGTGATGAAGTGCTGGATTTGTAACTTGATTAGTCCCAGTTTGGCGACCCAGTGGGCTGGTCGTTGGATTATCACGCTACTTTGATATAGCTTGAGAGAGTAAATAGGAACTTGTCTACCAACAAACTTGATAAGAAAGCGAGTGACTCGCTGGCTTCAGAAATAAATCCGTCTTTTAGTCTTTTTGTTAATCAGTAGGTAGGAAGAAAGTTTTGATCCGACAGACTCTGAAAACCAATATGACCAATCAATGGAAACACCAGATGCTAATATGCTAATATGCTAATTTGTGATACCTGACGATAGGGTAAAAAAGAGGTTATTTTCCAACGCGCTGTATAGCCTGAGCAGTTAATTGCGAACAAAGTGACTACGTTCACTCCCTCCGGATTTCTCCTTCAGGGGGTACGCCCAGTCATCAATGGCTATACACCGTACCTACTAGTTGTGCGTTCCAGCGGGTCTCAGAGATTTCCAAAAGGATATTCGATGCAGTCGGTGCTACCAACAGGTTTACTCGTCGGTAATTTACATAATTAGACATCATTTTTCGACGATTGAAAAATAAAAAATTGGAACTTGAAAGGCATAAAATACAGCAAAACTCGATATTCCTGCGCCATAAAGTCAAATTTAAAGCATTTTTCCAGCGACTGTAGCCGCATACTCTTTGCAACATAAATGCGAGTGAAGCTTGGCGAAGAATTAAAAAAAAAAATTGGTTTTACCAACTTCCGTTGAGTGTCAGTGGGGGTGTGAAGTGTGTGATACCGCACACACTTGAAGATTACTCTGGCGTTTTCCCTCGGTTGCATTGGTATTTTAATGATTGGTATGGGCGCGAGAAAATGAAGTAGAATTGATTTTTGAAAGCGAATGCCTGCGCGTATTGGAACGTACAACGAAATTAAGTCGCGTTACACCCCATTAATGACGTAATTTTCTGAATAATCGACCTCTCTAAAGACACGACATCGCCGTTGAAAGCAGAAAATAAGTTAAATTACCTTAAATTTTGCGTGTAAAAGGACTTCGACGGGAGAGTGTCGCGTATATTCGCACACCATACGGTCATATACAGTATATAGACACATATACTGTAGTCCTGAAAACAGTATATATATATATATATATATATACACACACCTAAACATAATATACAGTATATCGTGGATACCTTTACCCTAAAGTGTACACGTTAACGTGTCGGACCTTATTTTCTAAAGGCTAACCCTCAATTCCGGTCTAAACCCTGCCGTCCTCTAATTACCACCCATTCCTTTTCCACGTCGAAGACAAATTTCCCAATCGTAACGAACGTTTACCGGTCTCAAAACCAATTCCTTTCTCACATTAGCTAGTGAAATTGACTTTTTAATCAGACTTTTTTTTTGTTTTTGCTCACCCTTTTCCACACCTTTCCACATCCTTTCTCCATTAATTGAAACGTTTATATTTTAAATTCTGGTTTGTTTGATTTTGCAAGATGATACGATGGTGATTTAAGAAAAAAGTGCTCGTTATTGTAATTGTTGTTGTTTTTTTGTTTTAACTTTTAGTCATTTTGATCGAATACCAATTCAAAAAAACCTTTTTTTCATGTTTATATGATTGTATATCACCAAGTTTCTTCATTGCATCGCTGCTTGGGATTAGTTACGGTAATTTGAGAAGGATTTAGGCACAGACAACACATAGATAGAAGACGTTGCGTTTTCAAGAAAAAAATATTGTTTTTAAAATATTAATAGATTACTTAAAAAATTAATCGATTAAGAAAAGTCAGGACGTCGGGACTAACAGGTCAAGAAGATAAATATAAATACAAGAAAAATTTAATATTTTGAATTCAAAAATTTTCAGTCAAATCCCTAAAAAGTTCTTCCATATCTATATGGAAACAATTTTTAAAAACACCTTACTCAATGTTAATGAAAAAAAAACAAAAAAACAGTATTATGAAACCACAAAGGACGAATCCTGAATTTAATAAAATACGTTAATAAATGAAGGTCTGCGTAGCCAAACGATTACAGATCTGGCTTCACTCCACTGCTATATTCCCAACCCCCAAAACACTACCTGCTGAAATTCCATCGGATTACAGTGGAGATGATCAAACCCAGATGGTGGTCTGCCATTATTCCATCTGACCACAGAGAATGTAACGATTTTTCGCCTCTCTATCACTGACAACCATCCAGCATAATATATAATAATTACCTATGTAGCACCCAATGGTGTCCTTCTCCCTCCGTACGAAGCCTGTGGATATTCTATCCGATCGCAGAGAAGATGACTAAGCCGAAAATTTGGTTTTCTGATATTCCTTCTGACAACTGAAGATACGACTGGTTTCTCCCAACCCCCACTGACAACCATACAGTAAACAACGTGTAGGTACCACCAAGTGACACTCCCTCTCTCGTGCACCTCTGACCTTAGTACCTGACAACTCCTAAATGCCACGGTTACATTTAAACGAAAATTAATCAATTAATCAAGAATATAAAAACAAAATATTCCGCATTAAAAATAAAATGGACTGTACACTGCCCCGTAAGCTAAGATTCAAGAATAGGCTTTATCTGTTCCAGCCATTTCAGTCGTTCACTGGGTGATTTTCTGTTAAACAAAATTCTTATCAGACAGCTACCCTTGACTGCTTCACAACGTGATCCATTTTAGCCAACCCGCCGCCACCCAGTAAATGTGATACTAACTGCTGAGATTTCTGCTACCATAGCCAGTTACAGTCGTTCAAAATACTGTTCAAATATTTTTCAGAATATTACAATATTACACCAACTGAAGGCATTTATTCAAATATTATATTGCTTGGTATAATGGATTCTAATTTCTATTTATCCACAAAACGACTAAAAAGTCATAAAATTTATCGCTAATCCCGCATACATAACTGTCTAGCAGTCGTTCACCTGCAGGTTAAATTTTAAATACGTAGCCATCACTAAAAATTGTCATCGTTTCGGTGCACTCAATCACCAGAGCAAGAGAGAGAAAGAGAGAGAGAGAGAGGCAGAGAGAGAGAGAGAGTGATAGAGTGAGAGACAGGCACGGTTGAAATATTTTCAATACCCTATTTATCAACCTCTTGATACCTAAATTAGTGAATTTTTTTTATTTATTCTTTTATTTTTTTTTTTGTTAACTTAAAACAGCCATTGATGCTATTAATTACTCTTGCACGTAACGAGCTTTAACTTTTTTTTTGTTTTTTTCAATATTTGCTGTCGAGTTGGGTGAAAAAGGTAATTAAACTTAAGAGCTTGGATAAACATCGTACAAAACAAAAAAAAACAAAAAAAAAACATCATGGAGGATGATAAACGGTATAAAATACGAGCTTTTTAAAATGGAAAAAAGGTTGTTTTTTTATGAAAAAAAAAAAAAAAAAAAAAAGGCGGAGCTCCAAGCAACCTAGTAAAGCCCAAACATACTCGTACACACATTTTTTTGTTTGTTTGTTTTTTTTTTTCTCTTTTCCAAGAGTTTCCTACTTGGTAAACAATATAACAGTAGGGGAAAAAATTATAAAATGAAAAAAAAAAAATAGGGAAAAAGGGTATACATATATATATATTTTTTTTGAAAATGTTACCTACCTTCTTTTTTTTTGGAACTGTTTTACTCGTTCACGAAGTACGTCTTAATTGAAAATATCGTTTTGCCATTGGATTTTCGTTGGCAAGAGGGATGTTTTTTCTTTCTTTTCGCATATTTTCTACCCCATTTTACAAGCGTGTACTTCACCTCTCTGTGGTAGTTTTATTTTATTTCATGTTTTTTGTTTTTTTTTTGGGCCTTTTTTTTAGCTTCTTTTTCACGTTTCTGGAGGATAATTTTTATGATCAATAAATCTTAACGAATAATAGAATGGGGAAGAATCTGCGGTAGATTTTAAAAGTATACGTGTAGCAGATTAAATACATGTTTCTTTTTTTTATTTTGCTTTTGTCCATACGTGCTTTTTGTTGGAGAAAAAAAAGTTTTATTTAAAATAATTTTATACCTGGAGTAGGTATTTGTTCTCAGGATTTCTCTGAACGTGGAAATTTTCAGGATATAGTGAATCTTTTTTTTTTTTCTACCTCAACAGTTTATATGTATTCATTTTCTCTGATCGTTGTTCGAATATTGACGATTTCGAATTCGATTTTTTGAAAAATAAGTTGAGGAGATAAAATAAGAGGAACGGATAGGTTTGTTGTTTGATAATCTATCTATCTGTCTATTTATCTATAACATTAATACATAGATATTTCTATATATTAACGTTAATTTAACAGGCAAGCCGTTTTTTTGTACTCCATTTTTTATCTGGAATTACTGGACCAATTTTACTGATACAAGTCTCATCTGGAATGGTTTCACGTGTAGATGGACAGAATCTAATTCAAAAATCAAGAATTTTCTGGAAGAGTTTTTTAAGTAGGAGGAAAAGAGTAAGGTAGAATTCAATATTAAATTGTTGGACGAATGGAAATAAGGGTGAAAAAAGTAAAATCGCCCATAGAAACTGACTGAAAATTCATGAACCAAAAACTGATTCTCGAGTAAACAAGTTGTTGTTCAGTATATACTTAGCTGTAGGTAAATTAATATTCTTTAGGTAGGTGGGAAAGGGAGGAATTTAATTTATAAAAAAAGAAAAACACAAAATGAAACCTTTTTTTTTCAATGACATACGTTGACATGGAAAAAAAAAAAAAAAAACAGACTTAAAAACTTCTAAGAGGGTTGCTATTCCTCTGATGTTGACTAAATGCATCAATAAAAATCAAATGTGATTGAACATTAGCAACAGGCCTCCAAAAATTTTGCAGGTCTTGTATACGTAGGTAATACTTCGACTGGGTGGTAATTCTGCCAATGCTTAGGAGGCGCACGAGGCGTATATGGCGTTGTTTGTTGATTAGCGCAAAAAGTGTACCCAGCTTACCAAAAAAATGTGATTCTACTATTTCACAAGTTGTTGTAGTTATTTGTATACTTTGACAATAATGTTTGTGGTATTAATTTGTTATCACACGGATTTATCTTGGTGATACAAAAATAATTTTCCTTGCTCTATGCGCGATCTCAAATTTCAACGATTTTATGAATGGTTTTTTGGGAAAATGAACCAAACCGATAATGTACTATAATATCATAATGATAAGATAGCCGGCGTAGTAAAACAAAGTCTCAGACGCAGCATAAGTTGCGATGCGTTCACTGCGCATTTCACAGAATCACTACATAAGCCTTACGCCTTGCTCTAAAGTCGAGTGTGCCAGCTAAGCATTAGTAGAATTGCCGCCCTGTTAGGATACAATTTCGTAAGTTAAATTCGATTTATCATACATTCGTTATGTCAGTGATTCCAATTTTAAATCGATCATTGTTTAATCGATAAATCGATGTTTGAAAAATAGATTTTTCTTTCGATTTTAAAAATTCGATTTATATTATACTTGATCATTCAATTTTGAAAATTGAGAGTTGCAAACAAAGTTTTTAGAATAAAATTAACTACCAAAATAAAAAATTCACCTGGTAAAAAATTTGAAAAAATCTATATTTTTACAACGATTTTTAATATTGATCGATGTTTTAAGAAAATCGATCTTGCAATTTTAAAAACTTCGAATCGTCACGTTATAAATATCGATCCTCTTACGGACAAAAAGAAAGTTTCACTCTGTATCATGAAAATGACTCTTCTTCCAAAGAAAAATCAAACATCGCGCCTTATAGTACCTATCTACCTACTCATTTTTTTTAATGGACTTTAGCTACCTGACTATTTTACCCAGCGGGTGGAGAATATATTTTTATGCCGGTCAATGCAAGAATTTTCAGTGGCATAGATACTGAAGCTGCAATCGAACTGAATGGAAAACACCGCCATTTTAGGTTGGGAGCTTAGGCTTAAAAAATTTTTCAGTTATCTAAATTGTTTATTTAGTTAAATTTTACCTTCTTCATTATTTTTTCAGAAAATTCAAAATTATATACTGACAAGAATTTTTTTTAAATTCAATGAATTGATGATCCAGGGACAATCCAACTTATAGGCCAACATTAGTCATAAGTAAAGAAGAGATATGTATTGTTTTTTTTTCCTCTTGGTATTTTGTTTTTGGTAGTAGCGGATCCAGGGAGTGGAAATGGAAAAATTTCCCCCAAAACTACAAAAAAAAATTAAGAAAAATAACAAAAGTATAGGACTGTAACAATATATTTCTACTCATTAACACTCATACTCCTGTAATTGTTAATCACCCTTACAACTATAATATGAACCGTAGTAAACAGAATCTAAATGCCACATCGGAATATTGTTGCATCATACAATATAACTCTCGCACTCTCACATTCATGTCTACACCTGTCATAACCTTTACTTGACCACTGAATACATTGACACTTTTCAATTAAAGGAGCGAAGGTATGAATCACCTAAAACAATACCTATATTTTCTGAAATCATCTCGAATCATCTCAAAGACCTATCTAAACCAAACCACATAATTAGTGGGAGGATAATCAATCATCTCATTGATCATTCATAACATCATTTACCACTCACCATTATTTTGTATTCATCCGCTCACAAATCCGTCTTTAATATAATTAGCATACATGAACTGTAAACTTCACTTCATGAAAAACCTTTGAGCAGTCATCTTCTTTAATAACCATCACTAGCAACTATTTTAGTTACACAGTCTCTTGTAATGTTAAGGGGCTCAGTAGGCGAGTCTGCAACTGTTAGTATAATCTGTGCTTTCTTACATTAGAACCTGTTATTGAAGTTGTGGCGACTACTGCCACACTACTTTGTCTGATTGCCATTCTCCCTCGATCACCGTCACCCGGCATCGTGGCCGAGTGTATACTGTGTTGGCTTTTGGTGGCGGTGAGCCCGGGGTTTTAGGTGTTTAGGCCGGTACGGGTTCGAATCCCCGTACCGCCTGGACACCTAAAGAAGTCATTAAATGTTGATTGGAACTTAGTCTAATTGTTTTGAGCTTATCAATCAATCATAGACAAAGTTGCCATTACAAGGACCCACAGAATCCAGATAAATTTTTTTCATACCCCCAAAAAAATGACGATCTAGATCTACCCATGTTTTTGGTTTAACACATATCTACATACATACGCATACAACACTCTGTACTGGTTAGGTCTTAGATATAATTACATCTTTACCTGTAATACTGACTTCGACTGTTGTTGGTTCCATAAATTTAAATATACGTGCACCCATTGATAAACTAATTGCATCCAAAACATCCATTTGCATTTTGTGGTCACATTTTGGCATAATTATTTCATCTAATGCCACAAAATATACGCGTCGATAATACCTCTTAATTACCCCAACCGAATACAAGTTTTATATTTTCAATTATTCGTTTTGTGCATTTTTTGTTTTTTTTGTTTTTTTTTTCACACCGGATTCTCGATATCGTTTCTCCTACATATACATACGCCGTATATATGCATAAATCAAATACAACAACATATAGATAGACAGAGCATGGTGAAAAAAAAAAAGGCTGGTCGTAAAAAAAAAAAAAAGTTATGGAGAAAAAAAGGAAAATTACTTCTCTCGTAAATGGAAAAATACCGAGTAGGTACGTAGAGTATATGTATATTTTTATCGAAATTTCGCATCGAACAGAATAATGGCCTGTGCATTTCCTCTAACGGCTGTCACAGACCACCACCAGCTTTATCATTTTCTATTTACTATCGCCGTTACACTTCACCCCCATCCCTTTCCGCCTATACTTCCACCGTCGTTTACCCATCACCTCGACACTCTTTCACTCTCGTCTTACCCCTTTTTTTTCTCTCGTTTTTGGTGTTTTTTTTTGTTTTTTTTTTTTTTACCCCAACATTTTTTCCACCATTCGGAATATATATTTTTTTTTCCCCGGAAAAACGTGAAAAACGAACCCCTAAAAATATTTTTCAATTACTAGATTCCCGATATGCGAATATGGGCGGCGGGTTGGAGTGTCGGTACACAGTTTCGGGCATAAACAATTCTGGTGTTACTAAAGGCGAATAATCCAAAACTTAGTAAATCAATTTTAATTGCTGTTACTGCCCGTCACCGAATGCTGTAATGTCTGCACGGTAAATGTGTGCAGAAGTGAGAGAGCAGCACAGACGTTGCGGTGGCAAAGTGAAAGAGTGCGCGAGTGAGAGGGGGAAAAAAATACGAGAGATATTCGGCGACGCTTACCACACGTACAAAAATAATTTGGTATTAAAAAACAAAAAAGTTTTTTTTATAAATTGTAAAAAAAAAAAAAAAAAAAAATTATTCAGTAGTGGCAAAAAAGCAGTACCTAATTACAATGACGGTCGAGCACACAAATGGCCATCAATTAATATAGATGAAAAAAATAAAAAAATAAAGTTAGCGCATCCAACGAAAAATAATAAAAACCGAAAAAGCTCCGGATAAAAGATAATTGATTCGGATGTTTTTACCGAAACGTTGGCTGGTTTTGCATTTTTTTTTTTTTTTACCATTCGTTTTGACGTTAACTTTTTTTTTTTTTTCAGTCGATCATTGATTTCTACTGTATACGACCAATGCTTTGAGAATTAAATTAAAAAATTTCAAAAATGAAAAGCGGAACCGAAGCAGATTCAAATGAAGACTGGTTGGATATTTTTTAGGCGTGGATGTATCAGCTAAAACAATAGTTGGCTACTGTAGAAAGCTTCATACAAGAAAACTAAATTTTTATAATACCCACCAGAAAAATGAAACTCTTCTTTCGGCCGAGGTGTGGCAACGGCCAAAGTAGCGAATTTCTGCACAATGCAAAAAAGTAAAAATTCACGCATGCGCACTTACAAATTATTCAGATTTTTTCACAGCTGTCTAGACCGCGCATGCACACTTTTGATTTCGTTTACTTTACCCACTACTTTTTACACATCCCTCATTGGCACAAGTGAATAGTCTGGGTAGGGTACTTTTTTTAGAAGGTTGCTTCCCTCTTTGTACGTCGTTTCTTCAGGTGTATAGTATACTATAAATAAAAATAAAGTGTGACACAGGTACAAACTAAATGATTGCTACGAGTGTGATGATTGCAGAACAAACGTCATTTGTATTTGTTATACCTAAATAGATATTATGGAACAAGAGCATAGATACACAATTTTTGAGGCACATATAGCATACACAATAAGAAACATTCTGGAGAAGTGTACTTAAATAACTTTTTTTCAGCACCTACCTTAAAAATAGACGTTTTCATGACTCTTAACTGTGTGTAAAGAAAAAGATTTCAACACCATTTTTGACAACATTTTTCAAGCATGCGCACTTAGATCTTTTTTACATTATTAAACTCTGTGACTTTCGCCTTACCTGGTGACTTCCAGTTAAAGGAGTTGTGATACTTTTTATGTTTGCCAGTTAACAAAATATTTATTTTTCTCCATTTTTTTTTTTTTTGTTTTTTGGGGGAGGGATCATTGAAAAACATAGTATATGACTCTCGTGCTAAGTAAATGATTGCGATACGAGTGTGATCCTTTGGCTCGTGCTATTTTGCCACACCCATCCCAAAAACAGGATTTAGTGAATATTAACCCATATTTGGTAAGCCAGGGTTTGCAAGGATGAAAAATTTTGTATGATGAAATAAAATCACAGTGACGTATATTTATACTTCACGAAGACACACAGAGGGAAACTGTAAAAACAATAAACTTGAAGAACAAAAAAATGCAATAGAATAAACAATTAATGGCTGGGTTCTGCACTCCTTGATTTTGCGAAAAACTGATTGTCAAGTTGCCACTTTAATTGAACACAAAATTTCAATTTTGAAATAAACCTCTCTTATTTCACTCATTGATTCCTCAGCCTCTAATTATGCTAGAAAGCTGGAGATAGTGTTTCTAGAAAGAAGATAAAATTTAAAAAATTTCTATAAGCATAATTTCTTAATAATCTTAATCTGTTTGAAAATAAACAAAAAAAGGTATGCAAATTAATGGAAAACTAGCTGGTTTTTGGAATCTAGAAACCTCTCCACTTTCACTAAATAATTCCTCAGCTGCGATTTAAGCTAGAGAGCTGAGGTTATTAATTTTTCAATCATCTTTAGCTGCATTAAAATAAACAAATGAAAAATCAACAAAAATTGTGGAATACCTTACATCATGGAAAGTATTCCAATAGAAGGTGTTCAACAGAACAATTTGCGTGTTTATGCCAAAATACATATAAGGTACACGGGAGCCAAGACCTCGGCAAACACTGGTGATTTAGCCTAAGATTTTCTGGTCTAATATGCCCGACTCCCTACACACACACATACACACTTATGTAATATTTATATAAGATAAGTTACAGTGTAGATTATTCATCATACTTTACGGTTGCTATGACAACAGTAAAGTACAGAGAATGCATCTCTGTATCTGTTTGTGACATCGCAGAGATTGTTATCTCTCAATTTGTCACAGACCGAGATTTGTAACTTGTCTATCTACAAAGATAGACAAGTACAAACAAACAAACATGCAGTTTTTGTTTAACGTGTAAGGAACGAATATTTGTCACCAAAGGTAACGACTGTTGTCGATAGGCCGAGCCTATATACTCATACGAGTGTTGGTCTAATCCCCACAAAAATTAATAGAAAATTTGTCATTTTTTTGATACTAGAAACCTCTCGTCTTTCAAACAATAATTCCTCACATATGCTATTTAAGTTAAAAAACTTTTGTTGTTACTACTGGAAAAAAGAGAAAATTTACCATAATCCGTATGCTATGAAAAAATTTTGTTTTATTATTGTTTGGATATATTTTCAAAATTGTTTGTATTAGTGAATAGTAGCTTCGTTTGATAGGACACCAACTTAGACCACCCTACACCAGGAGGGTGATTCCACAAATATAGGAATGTTATGACTTTGTGCCAAGTTTTACTTGAATATTTGTGGAATATTCATACCAGTGTAGGTTGGTGTAAGTTAGTGTAATCCTATCAAACAGAGCTAATATAGGCGAATGTTGTAAATTGCACAAGTCAAGTTTTCTCAAATTGCGCTCGAGTTTCGAACATAATTTTTTACAACACATGCACATGCGCAATTAGGAAAATCATCCGACTGGTTGGAAGGAGGAACTAAACATTTGTTCCCACTATTGACTCTTTACCCCCATAGAAACTTTTTGCTCCTTGGCAGAAAATTCAACATTTTGGGCCTTGAAAACAGAAACCTAATTGCGCATTTTGCGACATGTATTGCTAAAATTATTTTTTTGGGTAGGAGTTGCAAAAAATAGTATGTGACAATTGTGCGAAGTAGTTGATTGCTACTCGTGTCAAAATCACCTACTATACGCACTTATATTTTTTAGTATAAATATAATTCATGGAGTGGTATTTCTCCTTGATAACCCTTGTCATTACAATTGCGCTTCTCAATGACTGAATTTACTACTTTTTATCGCATCATGTATATCGTAATATACCTATATGTACATTTTATGTTCAAAATTTGTATCACAAATAACTATTCCACAAACTGCACGTGCGCACGCAAGCTAACATTTACTTTATTACTTAACTGTAAAAATTTAATTTCATCAAATTTTCTAAATTGTGCATTCCCAAGCGACTCATTATGAAACTGCCTAGTTTCCCCACTTGTTACAATAAGCATAGGTTTTTCCACGTAGATTATTTATTCGTCACTAATGGCTGGATTCCGTGTCGCTTGTCAATTATTAAGTCATCACTAGAAGTTAGACTTAGTTTAGTCATCACTAATCTGGTCATCACTGTAGATTACCTTTTCTAAATAAGTACCTGTATAACTTGTCCATCGGTGGGCCGTGTACATTGTTTAGTCACGACATTACTAACGGTTACAGATTATGTAATATATGAGTACATTAGGTACCTACTGAAACTGTGACACAACGCATTTTAATAATTTTTCACCCAACAAATGGCAACAATAGGCGATACAGGTACAACCATTCGTAGATAACTAATGCCCGTTGGGAAACCCTGTTCTTTTCCTCCGCATTTTATTCACCCAACTTGAACTCTGTTTACTTTTCATAGCCTTTATCGTGTTAATGTCGTAATTTTTCACGTTGAACTTTCAAAGAAAAGTAGGGTGGAGAAAAATCAAGTCTTAACAGTTAACACATTGTTTCCTGTCCAAAGAGCCAAATAAAATGTAGGTATGTACAAGTAAACAAAACGAAGAGACGGAAACGAAGAAAAACGTCGTCGTCGTTTGAAAAAATGCATCGTTATAAAACTTTGACAGTTATAACGTTGCAACTGCGTTATTTCTCAAAGGTGCACCGATAAAACTTACAGCTTTTATCGTATGCTTACTATTTTACTAATTTACAACCTTTCTCCAGGTTTTTGTACGGCAAATTGGTACACGCCTGTGCCAGCACTTCTTCTCACGCTGTTGTAACTGTTGTTGTTAATGCTATTTTAGTTTTTTTTTTTTTTTTTGGGGGGGGGGGGTTTTAATGCAGCCGTTAAAATATTTTTTCCGTTATATATACCTACACGAGTTTGAACTATGAAAATGGAATACTTAAAGTAATAAATCAAAAGGCATTACCAATGGATAATGAATTTGGTTTGTACTTCCTACCACACCGCCCCTCTTCCACTATACAATAAGAAAGGAAAATTTAGCGATTTTATTAATTTTTGGTGCGTTATACTTACGTATAAGTGAGACTCTTCAACCGATAGTCTTAATTATAACTGGAGATAGGCTAATGCTCGTTCAAAATCTTCAAGAATAACTTTTCTCGGGTGTTCCTAGGCTCTAGGGAAGGTACGTGTCTACGTTCGTAACGCAATAACTGAATACCTTACTGGAGGTTTGAAATAATGAGTAAAATAAATACCAAAACCACGTCTGTGAAGTTCATCGTAGTCTTAGTCTTGGCCTTGACCTTGCATATTGGGTGGTGATCTGGGCTTTACATCGACACGTTTAATCTACATCTTGGTGTTAGTCTTTCTCCGTCAAGTCTTCGTCTTATCGTTGGTCGTGCACGGTCGAGCGTTGGTTTCATTTTCTGTCCTGGTTAAATACTTGCCTACGATTCTTACTAATATTGGGTAAACTAATTAAATTAAATCTCCCATACCGTTTCGGACTTATTATACAGTCTGCCTGCCAACGGGGTACGAAAATTGACCTTATAAACGGGTTAGGGGTGGGGGGTATGATGAAAATTATCTGCTTCGTGAAAAAAGAAAACGATTGGTACCATTTTCTCATTTTGACCTAATTTTGTTCTTATGTATAAATAGGTACAAGTGGAGGTGCGAAAAATATCGATACGTATCGATATTTTAGGTATTGATACATAAAATAGAGGAAAATATCTATATTTGTCTAAACTAATGCCTAATCTACTTATTAATGACGATATTTTGTATTAACTATCGATATTTCGCACCATTTGGTATAGGTATGCATATAATTATGTACGCGAGTGCCTATGTAGGTATCGCCCAAATTTTGTGTTCATTGTTTTGAGAAAATTATTGTAAAGATAGAGCTTGTAACGAGAATATTGGTTACGAAATAATTAAATACTCGTAAATGTTAAAAGGTTGTATTAAACAAGATATAAAACGGTAAAATACTAAATAGTAAGTTACGTAGGTAAGTTACAGTAGGAATAATAAGATTAATAGAGAAGGTAAAATGTACATGGTTACATGAGTTTTTATAGTTAGAAGTTTAGGGAGGAGAATATGGTGGTTTCTTGGAGAGTGGAAATGGTAGTGATATGATTGGAGAGTTATGACAATACAAGTTTAGATATTGTCCAATAGGAGTTTAAGGAAATGACATAAATATTGATTTTGGGTATTTGCAATATCTGCAGAATAGTTTCATAGAAAAGAGTTGTTATGAAAAGTGTATTTATGTTTGTCTATAAACATCGAATGTAGAACAACTGAGTCAGTAAAGGCAAGTAAAGACTTGTTTACATAACGTCAGTATAATGAGAATTGTTTTAGGTGATTGATATATATGTGAAATATATATATAAGAGAGAGATATTATGAATGATACGAAATTATCATTACAGAGCTGAAATTTTCACTACTTAGAGATAGTTTTCATATTGGAGAAAGTCTGAAAGAAGTTTGATGCTATCGGTTGGTGCCTATCGATCGGTGACTATGAGTTCAGTAGTTTTTGGGAAAACTGATTTTGGGAAACTACAAAAGGGATAGGGCTGAAATTTTCGAAAAAGGTATTCCTTATAATACGATACCAGGTCTGATAGGAATTTGGTGCCTATTGGTTCTGTAGTTTCCTAAACAATTGCAAAACAGAAAATTCCTGGAAAATCAGTTTTTTTTTGCAATAAAACATAAATAGATCGCTTCATATTTTTTGATATATCGATTACTATCCATAGTTTTTTGTAATTGTTTTAACTGAAACAAAGCAATGAAATATTGATAAATCGAAAGGTATATATTTATCAGTTATCGATAATTCTCGATAGCTTTTTTCAAACTTTTCAAGTGTTTTGAAATTTAGAATTCAGATTTTTTTTTTGAATTATTGACGAAAATTATCAAACTGGCTTTAACAGAGAAGTATTGTTTCACTGTACTTTTAATTTTTTTCTTTTTATTCACTAGCTAAAACTCAACTTTGGAATCATTCACTATCCGATAGGTAATGACCGGAACCTCGCTTTAATTCTCAATCTCGAATCTTTCAGAATTCATTCCTAGAAATCTTGAAAAACCAATTCCCAAATTAATTTTCTAAGGGAGGTAATAATTTAAAAATATAATTTATATATACTAATAAATGTATATTATAATTGGTAATTTTCACTAAACTGTTAGGTTTTGATGAAGTAAAATTTACCAATGATTACATAATGAAAAGCAAACTAATGTTTTGCCATTAAGTCCAGCTTCGAGTATACAAAACTGCTTGAGTGGTTCACAGTGAAATAGTGCAGGAATTTGAACGTTGCCAGTTTTTGTAGGCAACTGTATCCAAATAGGTCTCTGTTCGATGTAGCAGAATAAGGGCTATTCTATTGATTTTGATAAATGCATTGATTTTCAGGGGTAGAACACGAAATGAAATACTCCAAATTACTTGACTTTATTGGACTCTACTTGTATGAGGTACTGGAGCTCACACCCCTTGATGACAGTTGCCGCAAAAGGCCAGCATAGTATTCCTCTCTATAACGTTAAACAAAATACACATGTACGTTTGTATGTTCTTAACTGTACCTATGTACACACAAGTAAGATACAATGTTCCAGCAGTAATGAATTGCCTGATAACTATCTTGGTGATATCATAGCTTGGTACCAAACGCACTGGGTTGTTTCTTATCTCTATACAAAATAGGAAATGATGTAATTAGATGACATAATTCTATGTGTGCCAATTTCCCTATATTCACAAAACTGGCCACAAAATTGCCGGTGTTTGCCTAGAATTTGGCTCCCCCATATATTTGTGTCTGATATGGCAGAACACGCAAAGCTGTTAATTACGTTCTTGTGTGAATACTTCTTCACGACAAGGTATTCCACAGTTCTCTTTGAGAAATCAGTTTTCAAGTTAAAACTTTCAAGTGCAACACTTTCTATCATATCAGACACACTGACACAACCCAATTTATAAAAAGTTCCCAAAATTTTGTTAATGATTTCTGAATACAAAAAGTAATACTTTTTAATACAACGAGTACGTCTATATACTTTGGCCAATATGAAATAACCTGAATGTTATGGCCGGGCTACTTATTTACCTACCACCCTAAGTGAATCGAAGCGTATGTCTGTATGGTAGACACTAGCTGCAGTCTATTATAGCAACAGTCTAAAAATTAAAAGAAAGACGAATAAAGTCGACCGCGAAAAATGCGTAGAAGGGTTGAAAAAAATCTAATATAACAACTAGGATAACGGATTAACCGTTATAGCAAATTACAAGATGAGAACGTAAAAGTTGTTAGACTCGCTAAAGAAAAAGAAAAAAAAAAAAAAAATCACCTAACTCGATTATTCGCGCATTTTCGCGTGCGATATGATGTAGCAGGCCATAAAAATCGCGGCTCCAAAGATAGGGTGGTTTTTTTTACGTCCCCATTTTACACATCTTTTCGCCAACGACGACTCAAATATTCCCATATTCTGTCGTTCAACGTTCGGTTCACATGGTCCAGGAAGCGATCGTGGAAAAGAAGCAAAAAATAAAAAATAAAAATAAAAACACTAACCTGTATCCAGCAGAGACTAAACATTCTTTCGCGTTAAAATAAATAAAAATGTTGTGTTTTATTTTATGTTTTTTTTTTTCTTTGCCTCACTTTGTTTTTTTTTTGCTTTTATTTGAACTCCATAAATCGTTCGTTCATATGCAAATTTGCTACCGGAATTAAACGCGAGAGACCGGTATATCTTAATTTGAATTACAATTTTCGCATCGTGTCGTAAAAAGCAGAAGAAGGTGTTGAATATGATTTGCACACATACCGGTCCACCCACGTATAATATTATACCTACCTATAGGTATTCTGAAGAATTTCTTTTTGCGGCGTGATTTTTCTTTTTTGCTTTTGTTTCTTCCCCCTTGTTTTCTATCTCACTTTTTACGTAGGATTCTATCTTTTACCTATATTGTGAAATAAGAAAAAAAGCTTAATCAGTATACCGACATAATATCATTGTGTCTGCACTGTGTGTACCTACTTGCCAGTTACAGAGACATTAAAAGAATTGGTATCCTTCACATTTCCAGCAAAATGTACCCACTACCTATATACACCCAGTAGGATATTTTTCCCTTATCTAAGACAAAAGTGCATTTTTAGAAATACAAAAAATGCAGTAAAGGGATCCCTTCGTTTTCCTACAGAATGGTTGTGCCAAACGTGACGAGTAGGCAGTAGGCTAGAAGCAAGACCACAAATATCTACACTATACATAACCTAGATATCTAAATTTCCTGTTTTCAGCCACCGTCGCTTCTCCTTAGTGCACTGCAACAAAGTAAACAAAAGCCATTGGCACTTTACATACAAGTGTACCCATTTATGTCACACTTACACGCACTCGATCTAATGTTTGAATACAAAATACCTCATTAAAAATTACAAGAAAATTTTTGGTATAATGATTTTAATCTTGAAAGCTGATAGAAGATCCAGACCATATATGAAATCAGAAAACGTATTAATAAACAAACAGCACTTATTTGAAAATAGCCTTTTCTGCATAAGAAATGCGTTGTACATAATTTTTTTGCTGACAGGCTATGGGATCAATTCAACATCTCAAAACTTCATTAGGGTGAATGCTGAACATAGTGAAAGTGGCATGTCAAATATTTAGGTTATATATACTGTAGATATCTATGGGCAAGACCAAGAGAATAGTGATGATCTTGACCTTGTTCTCATGGTCATACACAGTCAGTTTTTATCTTCTCTTAGTCTTTTCATGGCAAAATCTTCTTTTATTCTTTCTTGGCTTTGACTATTATGTTACATAATGGACCAATAAAGAACAACGATTTCTATTCAGACATACAAGCGCTAAACAGGCTACCATAGTATACAACTTGACCTAGATAATTCAAACTTATTTTATGTATGCTATCCCCTTTGAACTGAACAGATGACCCTTATCAGTTTTATTCTAAATCAGTGAACTCAATCAAAATATCGAAAGTACACCCTAATTGTCTACTTTTACACTGCCATAACTTTACAATACAAAGTACATTAGGCTTATGAAGATTTCCTGGTCCCGTAATGCAAATTGCCAAAGTTTTTTGGCAGGTCCGCTGTACTGGAGGGGATTGGTATGGTAACTACATAAATACATATCTGCGACAAATACTCTTGTCATCATTGATTGATGCTGTAACTGAGTGCATATAGTGCTGTATTTTGGTAATGATGATGATTGATTTAGGATCCTGTCAGTTGGCAGTTCGATTCCTCGTACTGGCTGCATACCTAAAATAACTATATAATATATTTTTTCAGTTGCCTTTTTAGTCAGTTTTTGATCCATTTCTTATCCATATGTTTGATTTACACAGGAATTATACTAAGTATGTAATTAAAGATTGGAGCCAGGAGCAAAAAGTGCATGTCACATGTGTCAGTTATAGCAACTAAAAGCAGCTGTTGCTCCAACTAAAAAAAAATTATTGATCACAATCAGTTGATCAAATGGGTCATCCAAGCAACACTTTATGTGTAGTTTTCAGGTAGTTTACATCAGTTTTGGTCAACAGGTACTTTTATGTAGGTAAACATGTGTATTTTGTAATTTTAAAAGGTACCTACCTATAAGTATGGAACCAATTTTCATTTGAATTTGTTTGAAAATGAATTTTTTTAATACACTTCTCTATGCCACGCAACACATTAGCAAAATCAGCATATCATAACTTGACCGTTTTCGATTTAAATCACCTAGTCCATTCTGAAAAATAGGAACATAAAGTTGAGAATTTTTTGGCGGAATATTAAAGTTATAGAAATAATCATTTTTTACAACACACAACCGAAAAATAAGTTTTTAATGCCCCTTAGCTGAACAAAAAGTAGCGAATTTCAATTCAACGCATAAACCTATTGTTGGGCGCATGCGCACTTTCGAGTTGACTTTCTCACACGACTCTGTCACTTTATTGTACGGCTCCACTACTTTCTCTTTTATTTTTTTTTCGAATTAAAATATTGAGTTAATTATTTAGTTCCAAAAAACAATTTATAATTATTTTCTATGTAGTTGGGTGATGAGAGGAGTGCGGATATTTTTTGCTCAAAGGAAGTAAAATTATTTATTTATTATTTGAATCTATAAAAAACAAATTTTGTCTTCTATTTTGTTTTTTTTTTGTTTTTTTGAGAGGGGATGTTTTGAAAATATTCTGTGATTTCACACTCGTAGCAATATCACCTACTTTTCGCTCTTGTATCACAAATAATTATTTAAAAATTTCATTCATTTATTTCTGTAACTAGCGCTACTGGAGTGTGAAAAATGAACTACGTATGTTTAAATTTCAGTAATTTTTTTAATATTTGAGGGCGTTCTCTTTTGTAATAAATTATTTTCCAGAAGTTTTCGATTTAATTTAAGAACTCATATTTTAAAAATTTAGAAAGAATTTTTCGTTTTTGAAAATTTTGGAATTTCGACCAGTAAGTATCCTACATTTTTTTATACTGAAATTAAACCAAAAGTTTTTTTTACAGTACCTTATGGAAAAGAGGAGACTGTAGAGAATTTGTAAGAACAAGTCATATTTATTTAATTTTTTTTTTAAATTTTTCGACTTTTCACACCTCTTTAGAATGATTCTCTCGGATCGGTTGAACATATTTAAATAGTCTAACAAGTTGAATAGTAACTTTTGTTCACAAAAAAAAAAAAAATTTAATATGTTGGGTATTAATGACCACAGAAAAATTAGATTCAGTTACAAAAACAAAATTACACCCGGTTTTGGAATGGCGATAGAGGCTATTCAACCTAATTTGTGATGTCAAAATAAAATCGAACCTTTTTTTAACAATCATTACAAAACTCTGAAGCAGTGATCGACTCGAAGTTTCCAGAAAGCAGCATCCATACTGAGAAAATCGATACGAATAAGAGTCATATACGAAGTCAATCATCGTTATTACTAATGCATCACTAATTTCAATATTGTCAACGTCCAAATTCATCACTCTTGACTAATAATTGTTTTGGCCAACAGAGGGGAGGGATAGAAAATCGAAGATTGAAAAGTACAAAAAAAAAAAAAAAAAACTAGATGCAGCATACCTTACCCCCTCTTTCATTCGTTATTGTATAAAATGTACGCGGAACTTACCCTTCTGGTAGATATACATAGAAATACAGAGTCTCGTTATCGATTTTATATTGCATTCGAAGGGTGAGTTTTTTTATTTTATTTCCGTTCTTTCTTTCTTTATCGTCGAAAACGGACTAGGCTAAAGGACCGTTCATTTTTAAAATACAGAGTAAACTGATTAATTGAGTTGCAGTTATCGCGAAGCCCGGCAATGATGGCGCATTTCGGACCATAATACGTACATATAGTATTTTAAGGGTAGTTGCATTCTGTACGCGTGCATATGGGGTGGAGTTTCGTTTTATTTCCATGCCTCCACCTACTTAATACCCCCGGAATTGAATGCATTTGCCGGCTACTGTGCAAATGCATTCGTTGCCGCACGTATCGGCTATGTGCATTCGTCAAAAAACGAATATTCAGCACTTTCTATTTTCCTTCGCATGTAGAAAAGGGTAGGCCTACTTTATCTGTTGTACCTACAGCCCACGAAGGATAATATGTACGAGCTGGCATAGCAGTATGAAGTGCACAAAACTACCTATCTACCCATTTACGCGGACTATACACAAATTCGTGAATGCTATGGTTATTGTTGTTGTTTTTCTGCTCATTCCCTGTCGCGGAAGTGTCGTATTCTGTTTTACGAGGGGATGAATATGAAGATAAAAATGGAATAGGATGTCGACGACGAGGCCGAGGACGACGGTCAGACAGTAACAAGATGTTAAGGGAGGTTACGACGTTATATGTTTAGGTCATTTGTGAAATCATTCGGACGACGAAAAATTGGTAACATTTTTGCAACGACACATGCGTTTGAAGCTCCGAGATACAATTTTTTTTTTTTTTTTTTGGGGGGGGGCATTGAAATAGGGTAGGTGAGATGTTTGTTTTTGTTATCTTTTTAAAAATACCTCGGTATGTATACCCATTCGGGAGAGGAATTATTAATGTTTTTTTTTTATCTGTACGGGGCCATGAACCCTCGAACCCGCTCCCTAGAATCACCATTGAATAAATACACACGGCTGTAAATTTTTTGATTTTGTCTACAACCCAATTTATATTCAATCATTCTTACTGGGCGGCTGTTAGAAAAATACTTGTGGTATTTACTATATGAAGAAAGAGGAAAAACAAAAACAACTCTGAGGCTTCAGGTCTAATCCTCCATTACTAAAGAACACTCCTCAAAATAATGGTTTCGATATTGTATCAATAGGTAAGTATCGGTAGTGATACTTTTTTGCCATTTGTAATAAATCGGTATATTTCTCTTAAATTCCTATTCTCATAAATTCATACACCATTTCAATATATCGATGGTTCTGAGGAACAAGGGCCAATCTGATTTTTTTCACAGAGGGCCAAACTACTTCTCGTGTCTGAGCAGACAAGAACAAAAAGGCCAATCTGTAGGGCCAAACTACATTTTACTCTAAGAGTAAAGGGCCAAAGTGCATTTTTTCCACTTTTTTAGGCTTATTCATCACTGTTATTTATCTCTAAAGAAATTTGTATCATGTTAGAATTGTTACAAAGCCCACAGTGATTGTACATCATGATTGCTTCTGTTTATTATATTCACCTTTCTTCTTCCTGAATGAAAAAAAAACGTGTTTGCTGTTCATCTTGTGTGGAAGCATGAGTGTTTTAATTTGAAGTTTTTGTATTGCTATTATGTCAAAGTATACCTACTATTTGTCAAAAGTTTCCTTTTTTATTTTGTTTCTTTAACAAAAATAAATAAAATGGAATTAAGAAGAATACGATCTTCATTATCAAACCACCACAATTCAAGAAGCAACTTATTAGTAAAACGGGCTTTATTTCAATACCCTTCTAGAAGTGAGTAAAGCTATTTCAGCTACGTATTTTTTCCATATGATTTTTTATATCTAAAGTCAAACAGTATTCATAGACAAACACTTTCTTTATATTCTAGTCCACAAACTTGCTCGGATCAATGACAGTTCTAGCGATGACGTTGCTTTATTATCATCTTCACCAGAAGAGAAGATAATTGGCAATGTATTGAGTACTACAAAAGAGAATCAGTACAATCTGTTTCCTGTTTATGATACCAATACTGTGGTTTTGGAAAGTTTGCAACCTGTGGAAATACTGGAGTTTGATGTTCCAAATTTGAACTTAGATGAAACTAATGGTGAGCTGTTAGCAATAAACTATCTTTGTAGGTACCTATAACTCTTACTAAGTTTTTGGAAATACATTTCAAATGTGAGAAATATGGGTAACTACTTTTAGTTATTCTCTATTTAGGTAATGCAATTTAGCAAGTTGTGTTACCTCATTTCTATCACAAGCAGTAACAAATTAAATTCTTTCATTGAAGTTTAACTAAGTAGGTAGGTATACTTATTTAACCAAAATTGTTTTCTCCACTAGAAAATGAAGATTACAGATGGATGGTTATGAACAGATTCTCATTTCATAATTCTGTTTGAATACTTGCATGTGAATAAATTGATGCCAATACTTTTTTTTACTACTTAGGGATCTCAGTTTTTTGTTGAAGAAAGCAAGACTTTACCAAGTTTTAATCTTGCCCAACTTTTACAACTTCAATTTTTTAGCCTACTGCTCATGATAGAATTTACCTATGCTTTGTGTTTTGATACAATTTATGGAAAGATCGGTCAGTGTTAGAAAAGTAAGTCTAAATTTCCTGATGGCTGGTTATTCAGTAATGACTGCAGATTCAATACATGCTGTTATTGATTGAGCTGTGAAAAAGAAAACTATCTATGTGTCATCTGAGTGGTCTACCATCATAGGAAATGCATAAGTCAAACCTTTTCCATATGAAGTATGTAAATTACAGCATCAAGATTTCAAAAACTGGAAAGTAGTGGCTGATGCAGTGCAATTCACGTTACTTACTGGTGGAAAATTTAAGGTAACAGAAGTACAAAGAGCCATTTTTGATAAAAATTTGATTAAAAAACATCAGTTCAAAGTTGTACAGAAAGCAACTGAACAAGATTCAGTTCAGATTATTCAAATAAAGCCCAAACAAAAATGAGTGATTGAAGAACCATCAACTGTATACCAGTCTCAACTACCAATCTCTATGCAAAAATACAGAGATCTTGTTGATTTATGCTGTGTAAAAAGAGCAATACCAGAGCACTTTCACAATGAATATTTAAGTCTACCGCGTTCACCAACAACCTGAGATGCCTTACCAGCCCCAGATGATGAAGAAAAGGATGACAAAATTTAATTTTTATAATACCATTTTTTTCAAAACAAATATTCTATTTTTTAAACTTTTTTCAGCTGATATTTGAATGATAAACTTTTTTTTTCCATTATTTTTTCATTATACTTAGGTAATTTTGTTCAAAAAAATTCGATATCTTTTCAACTGATAATATTATTTTGTTTCCTTATTATTTTGTAGCATCACCAAATTTTCCCTATCATTATTGGTAAGATAGAAAAAATAAAAAGACCCCTTTTATTTCGTATAGTGGCTGCATAACAAAATAAAAAAGGGCCAATCTGTTGAGCACAAGTAGATTGCCCCTTTTTTATTTAATAGATCGTTTTGAAACAACCAAGTACAAAAGGCCAATCTACCACTTTTTTCATTTTTTGCTATTTACACTGGGTTAATGCAAGTTATCAAGAATATTTTTCTTTACTATGGGTTTCTCAAATGTCTGATAATTATTATGTACCAGTTTATAATGAATCAGGGGCTTATTAGTACTAGTCACAGCACTTTCAAGTTTAGAAACACTTTTATAAACTGCAGATTGGCCCTTGTTCCGCAGAACCATCGATATTTTTGTACATTTATTCTTCCATTTACTCGCGTCATTTCAGTCTAGTCAGAATTTACCTTTCAAGTCTTGACTTGCCTGATGACATCACCATTTCTTTTCACCAAATTGTTTTCATCTATATTAACGATGTCACCTTTTCCATGAACATATTTCAGCACTGCAATAATTCTAATTCTCACTATTTTCATGTACACTCCCACTTTATGTCATATCTTTCATATTTCGTTGGTTTTATCCCAATTACGTTTTTTCTAAGCACCCAATCAAATTCACATCTTCCGCAACACCTAATTCAAATCACTCGAACTCTTAACCTCAGCTATAAGTCTGATGTATTATGCATTCTATTAATTTCATATAATATAGTAACACTATACATAAAATCAACAAACACTTTTGTAATTGTTTAAATATTTTACACTTTTAAAACATGCAATTTTGTAACCATAAACACCATTACAGTATCATTGAATGTCGATATTTTCAACCCTAAAATATCGATATTTGCATCGATGTTGAGTTCATCGGTACTTTGTCATATCAACACTGACAATATTGTTTGTTTTTATGACTTGGTATTTGACCCTTATGTCCAATTTTTCAACCTTTTGTTGTTTTTTTTCATGGCTGTGACTCTCCAAAACACTGGAAAAATACAGAATTATCAATTTCTACCTGTTTATATCGATTTTATTGCACCGATATTAATTACATCTCCGATACGTAGGTATCAATACACAACCGATATTTTCTTTGAGTAGCCTATCGTGACCTCTACCTCAGATAGTTGTAATCAAAAATGCTTACCTAATAGCAGGGTTTTTTTTGTTTTTTATTAATCGAAAACCCGTTAAAAATAAAGGGAAATCTATCAGCTTTTTCAATATGCTTCATCGAAGAGACATGAAAACAAGAAGAACTGGAATTGTATTAATGGTGATGTGTTATTTTTTCAATTAAGTATTTAAAATTAAAACTTATTTGGCAACCATTTTGAACAGTTTCTGACAAATTGCTTTTCTCATTGGAGAAGGTGGTGAAATAAAAAAATAAAATAAAATTATAAGTTTGAAAAATATATTGATGTGAATGACGTAATATATTTTTGTGATCTACAATAATATATGGTTGATAGTTGATTTGCTCAAAGATAGAAATCTAGATCGTTTATTTCATCGAAAATTATCTAACAATCAATGAACAGATCCAATCCGAATCTTTTGCAATAATTGTAAAAAAAAAAAAAATGGAAAAATCTTCGTCACCATCTTGGATGCACATAACTTCATTAAGAAGGACTAGCTTTTCGTGGAAGGAAGTTTTTTCAGCAGATTTACATGTTATGACATCATGTTTGAAGTTCGTCGATTGTTTGGTTGAATTCATGAATTTATAATTTTGATTTTTAAATTGGTTTGTGGCGCACTAAATAAGGATGCATGCTAGATTACTCCAGGTTGTGGATTCGAATCCAGTGAATTGTTTAGAATTTTTTTATTTTATTTATTTTTGTTTTTTTCTATTACTTTTTTGGCCATGTGGTGAAGCTGGTGCGCGCAAAGGGTGCCCGTTTCTTTTCTTTTTTTTTTTTAAATACTTGTTAAGTATGAGCTAAAAAACGATATAAAAAAACAAAAATAAATAAAATAAAAAAATTCTAAAGAATTTGCTGGATTTGAACCCACAACCTGCAGCATTCTAGCATCCATCCTTATTCGCTGTGCCACGAACAATTTAAAAACCGAAGTTATAAATTCATGAATTGAACCAAACAATCGACGAACTTCAAACATGATGTCATAACATGTAAACCTGCTGAAAAAACTTCTTTCCAAGAAACGCTAGTCCTTCTTAATGAAGTTATGTGCATCCAAGATGGTGACGAAGGTTTTTGTAAACCTGCTAGAAAAACTTCCTTCTGTGAGATGCTCATTCAAGAGGGGTAGTAAAAAATCATTTCAACCTGTCTATACCTACAAGTCATAACTGCCATAAGCCATAATAGCCATAAATATACCTACATGTATATTACAGTTTCAATATTTTCAATATTTTCAGGAAGACTCTAATGCAATTTATTTATTTGTGTATCCCACGTATATTAGCCTATTTATGTATTTTCAATTTTTTTTATTCCTTTTTTTTTTAATTTCAGCAAACTATGTTATAGAATTTTTCCTTTATTTTGCAAAAATTAACAAATAAATTTTACAAAATCAACATTTCGATCTGCACAGGCTATACATATATCATAGTGTAAAGGTCAAAAGTTGATGGATAATGTAACTGTGCTAAAAAAAAAAAAAAAAAAAAAAAAAAAAATGAAAATAGGTTTAACCGGAAATTTGCTGTATGATCGAATTACCACACATTCAATGATGCAAACCAGGAAAATATTTTCTCTTTTTCCCTTTTTTTTTTCTTTCTTTTATTCTATTATTCAGAACGCGCGTATTTTTTTGGGGTGTATTTTTCGCCTATTCGTTTCCTTCATTTTTGGTTCTCCATGATAACGACCGTCATTTCCTCTGCTATTTTTTTTTTCATATTTTTTTATTTATTGCACCTCTGTTGATCCTGACATCAATGTTCGATTCGTGCTTACTATTGAAGTTTTTTCCCTTTTTTCAAGGCAGCAGAAGGGAGAGGCGACAAAAAATTTTTTTCCTATTTTCTTATTCACGCAATATAATTTCTTCAATAAAATCATTGAAAGAAAAAATTAAATTTATATTATTTAAACGTTTAAAATAGGTTATGTTTTGGTGATAGTTTTGGCACCTATAATAAGTAAATTCACATTTTTTTATTGTTTTTTTTTTAAGAAGGTTTTCTTTGGAAAATCTACCTATTACGCTTGGTGCGGTATTAGCGACCAAGGTTGAGGGTGGGTACTTTTTCGTTTTATGACCTCAGAAAAATTTTGGCACCAATAACTCAAATTCACATGTATAGATAGATAGATGGTCATATACTATATTCCGTTTTCTTGTTTCCACGTTACAGGTCGCAATTTTCGTTCGATAATCTCGAAATTTGGTACGAATATTTGTACTAACCCACGGACCAGATTTATTGATTTTGGTACCGATCGGCCGGACGGTACTACTTGTACCTCCATTTTTGTTTTTAAAATTCTCAATTTTTTACCAATAGCCACGCAATTCGAAATAAATATTATTTTACTACAATTTACTATAGTACGCTGTCAATTTTGGCGCGAATCGGCCGCACTGTACTTCCGGTATTGCTACTTTTGCGTTTGTATTGGTCATAAAATGGGAAATTTTGGAACAATATGTACCAAATTTGAAATGATATTTATTATATTTTATTGTAGCATGCTACCAATTTTGGTGCGGATCGACTGGGCGGCACTTACGATAAAGATTTTTTTTTTCCTCTTTTTTTTCTACTTTGTATAAACTTTTCTTTCTATGAAAATTATGCGCATATTCATACTTTTTGTTTTTTTTTATTTTATAGATGTATGGAATTTTTTCGATTTTATTCGAAATCATATGATAATTTATCATACTTTATCGTCTTAATCAATTTTTCATTTCAAGAAATAATGCTTTTAAATTTCATATTGTCTAATATTTTGTCAGCAGCTAACAAATTTCATACAATTATAACATACCATTTACACATATGAACTTAAGGACAATTAATGTGACCATCAAAATTCATAATGCTTTTCTCTTGAAAACCTACTTTTTCTAGCGAGGCTTGCTGCGCTAGGGTTTGTTTTTGTAGTCCTTACATAAGTGCTATAGCAGTGGCGTAGCCAGCGTATTTTTTTAGGAGGGGGAGGGAGTTGACAATTTATTTTAAGCAACTGCCTAATTGTAGTTTATTTTCTCAGACTATGCGAGGTAAACAAAAAATTTCGGGATGTTTTAACCTCAACCTCATTCATACCCCACTAAGTTTTAGCCAAATTTCCCAAGTTCAATTATTTTCATGCTAAAACAAGTTATCTAACTCTATGATGAAGAACCACAAACGAATGCAGAAATTTATATTTTTGATTGTAATTGTATAGTCTGCCCCGGGGAAACTAACTACTTCCCATAAATAATATAGAATCATTTTTATCTGAATTTGACCAATACCACATCCTATCTTACTTTACTATAAGTTGCTCCTCACGCCTACCTTCGGTTCAGTGCATAATAAATCACCTAAATTTAAAATTTCCTAAAATACAGTAATTTTTTCCAAAATTCGATTTTCACTTTTAAAATTTTATCTAGGTAATTATTTTTGGTACACTATATTATATACCCATACCTCCATAATTAGCCATAATGTTATTGAAATTAAATTATTTTTTCAACAAAAAAACAAATTTTTATAGGTACTTTTTCGAACCATAGATCATTTTAAATTCAGAAAAACATGTAGGCTACCACAAAAAAAAAATACTTACTTAATTTTTATGACGAAAAAATTGAACTTGGATTGATATTTTGCTCGCGTTGGCTGTATACGTTTGACCATTCAACCAGCACCCCTAATTTCATTTACAGTTTAGGGCTGTTCTTAAAATGGCATCCTCTATACTTGTGCAAACCCACGTTGTGAAACGATTCCCGCAATAATTTCTCATTATTTTCGAATTTTTTGGATAGCAAAGCTTTCACGTTCAATTTCTCCCTCTTCTTTTTTTTTTTTTTTTATTGCAAGTGTTTCCATCGTTTCAAAAAGAGAACAAAAAGTAAAGTAAAAAAAAAAAGAAATATAAAAATAACGACGGTGGAAAAAAGTTCAAATTTTCTAGTCAACAAACACGAACAATAACGCCTACGTTTTTATTGTTCTTTTTAACTGTCTGTTTAAATTTTTTTCATTTTTTTTTTCTCTTATTATACTTATTGCTTGTCATTTTTTTTTTTTTGCCTTCAATACTAATTTCTTTCTTTTTAAATGCATTTTGTTGTATTATTTCCTTGCGAAATAATTTCGATTAGTCCCATGGAAATTTTTCAGCTTTAATAATGGCTTTTTCATTTCTTTTTATTTTTTTGGTTTGGTCATCAAGTGCCTTTGATTAAACATGGAATTGTTAGGTATTACGGCTCAAAAAAGTGAGGTTATTGACTCGAAATAAGTTGCAATCGTATCCAAAATTCCCAAAATGACATTATGTGACCACAATTTTAGACTTAAATTGATTAATAAGAAACTCCGTAACTTGATAATATTTCTGACTACTTTTGACAATATTACTGACTACTTTAATTGCATTTCCAATAACATTTGATATTACAAATTCATTTACATTGCAGTCTCATAATACTGTAACCTTTAACGTTAGCTGGCTCCAGAAGAATTGATTGTCCACTAAAATTGAACTAACAAAATTAACAACGAATGCGCAAGCGGATTAATACAATTATAAGGAATTTGTATGGCGTGATCTAATGACAATGCGATGATTTGTGAAAAATAGCTCTTCTAGAACATTATAGAAAAACGAGTGTTTGTCGTTATGACCTTATTTTGGCATATTTGAGTATCGGCAGGTGTCTGTGTGTGTGTAGGCACGTGCTGAGGAATTTGTGAGAAAGAGACATGACAACGATAGTTTTGCTGATGCAGCATTCCTAAGGAGGCATCAGGCATCTGTCCAAAGGAATGCGATATACACATATACATGACAGATGACAAAATTTACAAGGGACGTAACAAATTATTGGAACAAATAACAGGGAATGGATTCTGTCCACTCAGTTCGCCTCCACCAGTTGATTGAAAAATTTGTATTAAGAAGGTCATTGATCAATCCCTCTCCCAATCTCCCATGTAGGCTACTTACACCTAAATACCTAAATAACTGCTTGGGGTCATGTGATTTTGCCCTAAAAACATCGCAGCTGTAGTCAGATGGATGAGTTAGTATATCAGTAATGGATAACCATGTTTTATCAGTTGAGAATGGGGCAACAGTACCGTACATATCCAAATCTTCAGGGTTGGTACACATTTGTTCCTTAATGTCGGCATGTTCGTATCTCCATTGTGTTATTGGTACATGTGGTAATGGGTGATCAAAGACGAACGGGTGTATTTCACACTCAATAATCCACAAACTGCCTTTTTGCACTCATGGTTTTACATTTTGTTTGTATTGCCAAATTTAATACTGAGCTAAACTCATACATACACATATATGAGAAGAGCATGCTCCGCCTTCTGCTATGGTGTGGTGTGTTGTGTTCATCTGCACACACACACACACACACACACCCACAGTATGATATGACGCTTTGCCATAGTAAGTACAATGTTGGCATTTAGCCAAAATATGAAAAGGATAAGTGTAAGCTTTGTGCTGTTTTTATCCAATTAAAAATGGTGATGCAAGTCAAACAACAGGTTTTAATTTAATTGCAAATTATTATTGTCAAATCGCGAAACTGTTGCAAACATTGTGTTTTGTGTTGTAAAAAGAACAATTTTTCGACAAGCTGGATGTGTTATCATTTAATTAGGTACCACATGTTATTTAGGAAATCATTTTACTTTGAACCGCAACTCTCATGCCACCTCTTAGATTTGGTGTATGAAACTGTGACAACACAACCACTATAGTCCTCACAGAAAATGAAAATCAAATTTCTCTAATGTCACGAGTGTGCAAAGAGATTGGCTAAACTAACAACTTTCTATATTACTTATGTCTGCATCAAAAATATAACAAAACTATACGTATAGAACTGTGGATATAACCTTGTGGGCAGTACCTTTGCAAAAACAGATCCACATACAGCATTTTCAGGTGATTCGATAATATACTGGAGGGTAAGTAACAAAAATATGTACTCAAATTTGTTTACACTGTCTTTCAGACCAATCTGACGCTGATGGTAGAATTCAAAATCACTACTTAAGTGCAAAGCCATATTATAACAACTGCTCTTCACCGACCACCTATTTTCTTCAACTTTTGAAGTTTTCAAAAATATGAAAAAAAAAAGAATTGGGTAACCGGTAAAGGCGTTTATAAAGGGGTCCTGAAAGTCTCGACCCCCCTTTAGCCAAGAAAAAAAGACTTGACCTCTAGAAATTGGGTATTTTCGTCAGGTCTAGTGATGGAGAGTCAGAGGAGACCACTAAGAATGTGTGGACCATCCCTTACGACGGAGCTACATTCACGCTTTTAGCAACACGAACTCTCACAGAAATCATCGATTTTTGTTGGAGACATATTTGAAATGGAAACCTGCGAAAAGGAAAAATAAGCGAAAACAAATTATGATGGAAACAAAAAGTTTTAATACAAAATCCAAAAATTCACCAAAACTGAGAAATCCAGAAAATGGAAATCGAATGAAAATTTTATTCTCTGTTGGACACTGTTTTTTTTTCCTTGTTCTTTTTTTGTTTTTTTACGAATACCTATA
Source organism: Ericerus pela (assembly GCA_011428145.1). Lineage (NCBI taxonomy): Eukaryota > Metazoa > Arthropoda > Insecta > Hemiptera > Coccidae > Ericerus > Ericerus pela. Next base: position 325,042 of record WOFM01000922.1, read on the forward strand.
CGTTGGTATCCAGTATCAATTATTCTTCATTTCACTAAATACATTTTCCACACCTATTTCAATTTATATCTGCTTCGCATTGTTTTCCTCCCACTGGGATACGTATGCATAGTATTCTATAAATGTACAGAAAAAAAAAAAAAAGTTAATAAATAAAAATCCCTAAAGCGTCGATAATTTGAATTATTCGACGCATACGAAGTAATCCCACTGGTAAAGAGGGGTTTTAAAATAAAAAATTAAAAGGGCAAAAAAAAAAACACTTCTTTCAACATGTCGAAATTTGTTAACGACGGCTACACCTGTCCAGTGGCATAGGCCTATATATATGTATAGTCCAAAATAAAAAAATTACCTCTAGAGAATTTCCTAGTGAATAAAACAAAATTGTGAATTTTTTTTTTTTTTGGGGGGGGAGGGGGAGTAGGTACTTTTTACGGGCTGACAAAAATTATTAATCATCCAAAATACTCGTAATTCGAATTTTCACACTCGGGATGACGACGAATTACGTTCGCTCGTAAAAATCAACCCTAACGTGTTGGTAATTGATTTTAATTAGTTTAATGTTGTTTTTTTTTACCTGTGTATGTGTGTACGTGTGTGTCTTGCGTGTGTGCTTTTTTTTTATACACCGTTTTTAGCAGGGTTTTTTTGTTTTTTGTTTTATTAGGATGACCTGATTAAAGGGTTCTGCTGAAAAATATCGGTGCTCGACCTAAACGAGTAACATTATTAAGTGGTCTGTTGATAATTTTTCTTTTTTTTTTTTTTGGCATCATAGCTGTTCCCACCCTCGTCTATATCCCGTTACAAGATGTACATAATTTCATAATGGAGAAATTATTTTCAGTTTCTCGTATATAGGGTTGTTTGGAGGTGTGATATGTAGGTATCTTAATAAAATATCATATTCTGATTTTTGTGAGCCATATAACTGAACTATTTGCATCAAAAGCCCTCATAAAATAGAGTAAATTAATAAATAAAATTCTTTTGACTGTGAACTCACGTAAAATTTCGTGAATGTATTGTCCTCGATTTCTGATCGCTGTCATTGGTGGATTAATAAAGGAAAAATTAGATTCACCAATAATCACTCTTTAACTTCCAAATGAGGCAGCCGAATGTAGTGATGAGAAAAAGAACGACCGATACCAATGCCAAAACCACGCCTGAGACAGTGGTAGATTTTGGTGTTTCCTAGTCAATTCTTGATCCTCATCTCAGTTTTGGTACTGCATTATCAAGTCGTGCTCTGATTTTTGGCTTAGTTTTGAAAATTTTCGCTGTTATTGATGACTAAACAGCTATGCATGTATGTAGTTAATAGACATGTCCTTCTAAACTATAAAAGTATCATAGTCTATTACCACAAATACCAGAAATAATCAAAATGAGAACATTAGTCAATTCATAACCTTGGTCATCAGATATGGTTGGTGAAAATGATCCAATGGTGGATTTTTCTGATATTTAAAGAGAAGATTAGCCCTTAATAAAGAAAACTCATGGAGGAATTTTAAAATGTTTTGAAGGGTAGTTTTCAAGTAAACATTTTCTTGTTCTTAAGGATGCCTAAAATGATTGAACTTATTTAAGTAAACTACATTTATCAGGTCTTAATAAGGGAATATTGCAGGCGACCATAACGATGGTGAACCGATTTTGATTTTTCACTTGGTTTTAACCTGAAGAAAAAATAATATTAGAGGTATTCGTAAATTTTTTTAACATTTAATTTTTGGGTAGATTTAAAAAAAAAAAATCTACTTATTAAAACTGCTTGATCATTCGGATCCATGGATGGGAGTGGGTACGTTTTTCGTTTCATGATTTTCTGAGCATTTTGGCACAATTTTTGAAAATTTTTTTTTTTAAATGTACCTCCTTTTGCGCTGAGTCCATTTCAAGGAGTAATTTTAATCGGATGATTTCGAAATTTAAAACACATATTTGGATCCATCTAAGGAAGAACCCTATTGTTTTTAGTCCGGATCGGGTGCATAGTTCGTCCGGTAGGTCAGTTTATATGCATTTTTTATTGAACAGCGTACAGGTCGCAATTTTCAATCAGTAGGCTTGAAATTTGTTATACGTATGTGCTTTCTATTAAGACAGTATCTACCAATTTTTGTGCAGATAGTCTTTACAGTACGTCTGATGAGGCGATTTTATTGCAGTTTTGGCAGATTAATGGCTCTAAAAAAATTAATTTTCAAGCTATAGTCACAAAATTTGGTGCAGGTATTAACTCAAGGTATATCCAACTTGATTTTAAATTTGGTTACTATCGGTGTTATAGTTCGTTCGCTGGGGCTGTTGAAGGTACTAATTTTCAATGTAATATCAATAAAAGTTGCAATTCTCTTTCAACAGTTATACAATTTGGTATAAAGAGTGCCTTTTATACAAGGACCAGACTTACCAATTTTGGTTTTGATTGATCAATTTGTTCCGAACTTATTATCTATTCGGTGTGATTTTATCTCTTTTATCCTTCTGATAATAGTCCTGAAAAATTCATTTTCAAGCCTTCATCGAGAAAACAACTCGTTTTCACCAAAAACCAACCCGATCTCAGAAAAAGGTCAATTTTCACCCACCCTGCACCCGCTGCTACACTAGATTGGAACACGGACACTAAAATCTCTGCTAATACTATTGTAACCAAACGTAGACAACTGCACTATAACTTCGTTTTGCAATGTGGGACATTTTTTTCTCATATGAGTGTTTTTTTTTATTTATAATCCACAATTCTCGTCACTGTAAGAAAAAAATCATCGAATTATTTTCCAAAATCATACTTGTTAGAACTTGGAATAATTTTTCATTTCATAAAAAAGTAATGATTTTTGACATGTTAATAAAATATTTTGAAAACTTAATACCTAACCAGTATATTTTATCGCATGCATCGTATTTGCGGGATATTAGTAATTTTTTGAAAAAAATATAAATATTTTATATATTACTTTATTAGAAGAATGTTGATGATATAGGAGATGTTTAAACAAAGAAAATCTACTTTTTCTTACGAAGCTTACTGCACAAGAGTTTTTTTCTTATTAAGATTTGAATTTCTAAAAATTTATATAAAAAATCTTTGAATTATCTCGACTTACATAAATAAGTTTTTCAACCCTACAATTTGCCATTTTACAATTTTCATTTCGCACTCCTCAATGGGACTATGGTTAAGTATACAAAATTTCTCTAATGCGTCGAAAAACATTGAATCGTGGACATGTATTTGACCCACAACCACCTCTAATCATCATATGGGTGATCTTCAACCGTATCACCTTGAGTTAAAAATTTTTCAGTCCATAATTAATTATACCGTCATTAACCCTTAAAGGCGCCCCCATCACTGACTCTCATCAGAGTGGCCATCAAGGAGAAATTTATTTTCTCTCTTACACACCTCTGACCATCACCAGAACAACCTTCAAACCCCTCATCATGGCCGTAAAATCTCTCAATCCATAATTATGTCATCATCCCGTCGAGGTGCCTCTATCACTGACCCTCACCATAGAGGCCATCGAGGAGAAATTTATTTTGACCTTCGTCCAGCTACGATCATCACCAGAGCGACCCTCAAACCCCTCACCATAGCCCTAAATGTGGCATCATCGCCCCCTCCAAGCACTTCCTATCACTGCCCCTCGCCAAAGTGGCCATTAAGGAGAAAAACATCTCCGTGTTAACCAGTACCATTCGAAAGTAATAGCGTGAGATGACACACTAAAACGTGACATTCGCAAATTTTCAACTAACCCCTAGCCCAAAAACATAGCCTCGTTAAAAAATTGAGAAAAAATATGAATAAACTGTAATAAATGTTCTCAATCTTTGAAAAATGTGCAATATTATTTTAAGTTCTTAATTTTCTTTCTTCTGAAATTTGATCATTAAACAATTTTTTGGCAAGTTACCCATTCTAAATGGACGCGAGTAGTAAGTAGTATAATTTAGCCACCAACAATAGCCAAAAACAAATCTCGTATGCCACATCAAAAAATCACAATGGTCGAAGTTTTGACGCATTGGCATTTCATTCGTTCGTATCTCTGCGCTTAATAAGATTCATATTTTAGACTTCTAAATGGCACCTTTCCGGTGCACCTAAGAAACTACTGATTTTTTTTTCTTTTAGTTTTCTTCTCTGCACCAAAACTGAACTGCTAAACTTCACCATTTTTCACAATTTGTCGAATAATATTCAAATTTTGTTCATAGTGGAGAAGTCGGTACGACCAGAAAGGGTAAAAAAAGAAGAAAAATATCGCAGAGATTCGAGTGGTGAAATAGTATTGCGTACCCTTCTTCGAAATAGTATTGTTTATAAAAAGTATTCGGAAAAACCAACCCCTACAAATATTGGCAAACAGCCTTAAGGTGTCCTATATCGTCGAGTAATGAAAACGAAAAGAAAAGACTATTTTTCTTCGTCATTTTCATTGTTTTGGTTTTTTTTTTCCTCATTGCCTTCTAATCGACTCCAAAAAAGCTTTTCTGAAAGTACATTCCTTTTCGAAACATCGTTTTTTAATCAACTATATTAACGTTCGAGAGTAGACTATAGTTAATGGAATTAAATAACAAAAAAAAAAAATCTGTGAACGACGACGACTTGAAGTGAGGGGCATTCTCCACGAACTTTCTCTACCCTCGATTCATTATTCTGGCTACGAATTTAAGAAAGGATTAAAAAAGTATCGCGAATCAGTTGGCACCTCTTCACAAATAATCATTTTAAATCAAATTTTTCTTTCTTTCTTTTTTTTCTTCCCGAATTAGAAAAATTAATACCTACGCTGCCAGTTATTACGCATCAGGCTGCAGTAAACCCGATCACACCTTTTTTTTTTACTGATTATACAGGGTGTTTCCTTAGAACACATTTTGAATTTTGAACAACAGATAGTGCATTAAATGACTAACAGAAAACGTTCCTTTATCAAATGTGCGTCATGTTCTCAATAGGCTATCCAAGAAGCCAGGGTACACTAAAAGCACAGCATCAAAAAATTTTCTTTAAAATTATTATTTAAGCGTGTATACCTATAGTGTTCGCCCCGAATAACAAACAAAATTCCCCTCACTTTTTCCCTATCTTGCACGGCAAAGGTTATATACTCTGTTCACGCTTAGAAGAGTGTGACGTCATAAACTATATCAATACCTATCTGCTTCCATGTTGGTTTACTCCACCAAATGATACCTATTATTGTATAACAATGTACATCCATACATGTTGCTATGGGCGTAGGCAGGATTTTAGTTAAGTAAGGCTCATATAAATATTACCCAGAACAACCCCCCAAAAAAATAATGGACATAGGTGGTCTTGAATTTTTCTTTGAAAACTATTTTTATGTTTTTGGAAATTTAGGGAGGCTGAAGCCCCCCTGCCCCTTGGCTGCGTCCATGAATTTTTCTCTCTCCCCGACCAACCGCCACATCTAAAGGTTATTCTGACGTCATGCACTTCTTAGCGTTAACAAAGTATAGGTGTTCCCAAACTTATAGGCTAACAAAAAATCCGAGGTAGCCTAGCGGTGGTATAGCCCAAGTACGTATTAGCCTAATTCTCCGAACAGGTGTGATGAGATGTTGATATCGAGATACTTGTGGTGAAAGTAGAATCGTTTCACAACACTGTTGTGCACAAGCATAGCGGATGCCATTTTAACAACAGCCCTAATGGAAATAATTTTTATTTTTTTATTCATTTTCAAAATATTTGTTTCAGCGTAATATAACTCTTCACTTTCGGCCCAATTTTTGATGATTATTGTTTTAAATGATTATCTTACGTAGAGGGTGGTGATCTTATCGGTGGTCTCATTTTATTATTTCTAAGTTTTTTGAGACATACGTTATTTAAAAAAACTGTTTGTTTTACAGCAAAAGTGAGGCTAACAAGAATGTATAATTGGAACAAAAAAGCCGGAAATGAAAAAATTTTCGAATGGGCTAAAAAAAGAAAAATATTCATTCTCAAAATGTCTCCAGAGCGATCTACTGGAATTATTGAAAACTAACCGCGTGCGACGTAGGCGTCGCTCACTGAAAATTCGACACTCTGAGAAAAATTATTATTATTTTTTTATTTTGTACTTCTGAACAAGAAAATCTGACATAACCTATTTCAAATTTTTTTCATTTCAAAGCGAAGAAGCGATTTTTGAATAAAATTTATTCGACTGCATAATACAGGGTGTTCACTTTAAACAGCTGATTTACCTATACAGGAAAATACACGTAAATTTTGTTTTTGTTGTTTACTTAGCCATAATCTACGCGAGTACTTCGTAACTTCGCAGAACGAAAATTTAACGTAAAATCAAATGGTGAAAGTTTCAAACTCGTTTCGTCAATATCGAAAAAAATATTGGTAAAATATTTGACGAATAAGTATGCTGACTGTTTGAAGTGGGTAATAATTGCTCAAACGATTCGGAAAAACATTATTGAAACGCCTGCAAAAACGTTTGAAAAACAAAGGTCACATTTCACTTTTTCATCAGAAACGTGAAAAAATGTATTTTTTTGACATAAACGTTTCTATTGTACTTTAAAAATGTTCAAATAAAACCTCCTTCTGCTGTACAACGCATTAACGTTAGCGATCGTAAAACTTACCTCTCGCTTCAATCAAAATATACCCAGCATTAATTATGTTTCTGCGAAATATCGATAGCATTCTACGGCCTCATACACTTCTCGACATGATTTTCTTCGGTGAAAAATTTGGGTTTCAATAAATTATTCAATAAAGCTTAAACTTATGGCTTATGGCTTATGGCTTAAACTTTTGGCTTATGTTTATAGCTTGAAAATTTTTTATTTAAAAAATTTCTTAAAACAACCTTGGTTCACATAAAATTGTTTTTGTTTTCAACTGTACACACTTCACGGCTTGTGTCATTAAAAATTTAAATTTTCAGATTTGTGAAACTGAAAAACGGAAATTTCCTGAATGCAGATTTCAAAAAAATGAATAAATATCAAAAACGTTACCAAATTCCAATAAGTGAACCAAAAAATATAGCATGGCTTATGCTAATAACTTATTACTTACGGTACGATTGACTTAAAATTATGGCTGACTTAAATTGGTCGAAAACCTTTGGCTTATGGCTTATGGCTTAAGGCTTATGGCTTAAGGCTTATGGCTTACGGTTTACGGTTGACTCATCATCGCTGGTTTCGATATACAGCATATACCCCCTCACCATATAAAAAAGGGTCACGAAACTATATCCGTCGATTCAAATTCTACCTCTAATTTCTGTGAATATTACCGGCACGAACTGAAATCTATCTCCATTCGATTTTTGGTAAAATTTTCATTTCGAAAAGTTACTCATATTGCTTTGAAAAAATAATGGCTACTTTTAAAGTCACAAAAACAAAGTTCGAGTGTGTCTTCTGCTCGGCAGTTTTATACAGCACATGTATACGTGCATTTACTGACAAATGCGTGGCCGGGAGATGTGGCGATCTCCTGTAAACCGAGCTAAGGTGGTCCAGTTGGAGATTGGATTTGCCGACAATTGGCCTTAGGCAGGGTGTTGTAAGGTGGGCCCCCTGTCCGGCCTAAAAATCAGTACCACCTTCGGAGAATACCATATCTACGAATGCGTAGCCATTCAACGTGAATCTACGTCCGATCTCCGGTCAACTGTTTTGTTGTTCTGTTCTAAAATGTTTTTCACGTTTATCTCAACAAATATCAATTTTTTCAAAATGATGGCTCAGCATGAAAAGTTTTGACGCTAAATTTCCTATAAAAAAGGACATTACCACTTTAGTCGTCTGACATCTTCCTACGCCAGCAAAAATTACGAAAGGTACCTAGATTAATTTTTGCATGAACGTTGAAATGAGGCGCAAGAAGCAAGAGGGGATAAGTGCCCCCAATTTTTGTGTAGGTTTTCGAAGAAAATCTAATATTAAAATTGATCTTCTATTGACACCCAGCGGTGAGAGTAGGTTCGTTTATTCGTCTCACGACTCCAGGAAAATTTCGACACTATTTGCTGAAATTCGTATAATATATTTATGTACTTATTATACGTACACATGTCTGTAGAACTCGGTCGCAATTTTTATCCGATAATCTTGAAATCTATAACATTTATTGGGTTCTGCACGAGAATGAACCCAATAGTTTTTGGTTCAGATCGACCTTATGGTTCGTCTATTACATCATATTATGTTTCATTTTTGTGGTTTATATGTTTATAAAACGCGTAATTTTCAACGAATGGTCACGAAATTTGGTACAAACATTGAATATACTATATTCCATAATTTTAGAAAATTTTATTTCAAACGGTTTAATGGTTCGTGCGTACAGACGATTGAAAAAATCTTAAACCCTTATGAATCTAAGAAGATGGTCGAAAGCAGGCTTGCTTTTATTATAAGCTTTTATTCTACTCACTACTGCGATTTTAACATATACCAATACTGCAGCCAACCTTCGGCAACGAAATAATGTTTATTTCGCATTAAGCTAAAGTCAAAAAAAAAATGAAAGTTTATCTTTGAAAATTCGTTTTTAGTCTAAACTTATTTAATTTTCTAATGCGATCAATTTAATGTAACTACCTATGTGTTTTACAATTTCGTAATAGTCTACGCTTTATTCTTTCACTTTATTATAAATTTCCTTGACACTTCATTTTGAACGTAATTTTCACCCAGCATTCTTTCAAATACTTTTCATATTTTGATTTTTCTATCGTATTTATTGTATTTATTTACTTAGTTGTTTTTTGGCTAGGAAAACCTACATTTTCTAGTGTCGTTTGCTGCGCTTGAGTTTTTCTATATTTGTTTTTAGCCTTTGTTTTGCAATTTCTTAGCATTTGTTTGCCTTTTTTATCGCCTTTTTTCTTGTACAAAAAAATCATATTTTTCTTCTTTAAGAATGAATAGGCCTACCTACTTTAAAAAATTAGCTCATTCTTGGCTTTTTCGTGATTCTTCAACCTATTCAGTATTAAAAATTATGAAAATTTATTCAATCAATCCTAAGAATAAGGAACATAAAGTTGAAAATTTGTTTTCTCCGAAAATTCGATTTGATAAAATATTTTTTCAAATGTTTTTTTAGTTTGTTAGTTTTATTTTGCTTATAATCAGCGCCCATTCGGTGAGAAAAATGAACTAAATACGTATACATTTTTATCATTTCCAACAGAATAGTTGAAATGGCAATGCCGTATTTACCAGGCCATTGAGGCCATCTTAATTTTTTTTATATGTTTTGAATCGATCATCTTCTACATTCTTTTAGCTCGCAACACTAGCCTAATAGTCCAGTCAAATCAGCATCAAAATAAAAAACAAATAAAAAAAGGACACAAACTTTAATTATATAGAGTTGTTGTGTGAGTTTCCTGAAATAATGTTCTAAAAGTTTCTCCCTTCCCCTTTTGAATTTTTGGGGAGGGGTGTTTATTTCTTGAATTTGGGTTTTCCCGTTTTTTTCCTAGAATTTTTATTTTGTGATAGAAAAAGGTAAATATGAAATTGTTCAGCATAAAATTTTCTATTAAAAAAGGTCACATGCAGCTTTTTTCCCAACGCCCCATTTCGTATATTCACTAAATTTGGTCCTTTTCAAGTCTCTCTGAATGAGGAGGCGTCAAACAAAAAACTTTGAAGGTGAAAGGGATGGTAAAGGGTTATCGAACGGGAGTATATAGGAAGAAAATAAGTATTGGGATGATGAATTATCTACACAGTATGATAATTACAAGTTATATTTCCCACATAATGCTATTGAGTATGTTCAGTGGAGAATGGTTTTTTCAAAACTTTCTGGAGCGAAAGGGGGGAGTTGGACAAAAAATGCTCCGCATTATTTTTGTAGAAAATTTTACTTAAACAAATTTTTATTGATCTGTTTTTATCACAAAATCAAAATTTGAAGAGGAAAACGCAAAATATCAAACTTTGGTGGAAAAACACCCCCTCCCAAAAATTTGAGAGGTGGGGAGGTTGCAACTTTCAATATATTAATCTAGGGGACTCACCCAACAACCCAATGTAGTTAAAACTTATGGGCATTTTTTTTCGTAATATTTGATAAGACGGTAGGGCGCAAAATTTATTTGGCCTATAGGCGCCAAATTTATAAATCCAATTCATTATCTGCTAGGAATGCCAAGTTGCATTTATATTTTCTTTGAAAATTTTTTTAATTTTTTCTGCATTTACCTTCGGAACATGGAAATTTAGGAAAACTGAAATTAAAATAAAAGTATCATCGTAAAGACGAGGCTGCATGGAGAATTCATAAATGAAAAAAGTTGTTGTCGGGACATCATTCATATGAGGTAATAGGGGATTGCACCCCTCAACAACAGTTGCCGCCCAAAGGCTGGCAATAATCGTCTCTATGACGTTAATACATATACACACTTGTGCGTTTGTATGTTTGCATCTGTATGTACATACAGGTAAGATACATTGCACAGGCCGTGATCAATTACCTGATAACAATCTCGGTGATGTCACGGCCTGGTACCAAATGCGTTGTTTCTTATCACCTCAATAGAGGCAGGAAACGACGTAACGTATAACATAATCACGTACATATACGTACGTATGTGTGTCTGTGTGCATGTGCCAAATTCGGTATATAAACTCTCGAAACTGGCTACAGAATCGCCAGTGTTTGCCGAGGATTTGGCTCCCCGTACTTTACAGTATGAAGTGGCAGAACACGCAAACTCTGTAGAAGACCTTCTTGTGTGAATATCTCTCACGGCAAGGTATTCCACAGTCCTATTTAATTATTTTTTTACCTTTTTTTTTTCTTTCCATTCTCCCTCTCTCATTAATATAATTATTGACAATCGTTTGTGAAAAATTATCTTCTTTATACAATATTTGTGACGTCATCGTGTCCAGTTAGGTATACGTACAGTAATTTGAGTCGGTCCCACACAACAATATTTGGCAATTTTTTTGGTCTAATAGTTGACTTCTTTTCGCGCAGGCATTGGCTGCTCAAATCGGTCATCGTGTACAACTGGCCTATCAGAATTTAAGGTCATCTTCGCACAGTAATGCGAAAAATACGCACCCTTTTGCTATTATTTTCATAGTGTGCGTGCTCTTCACTTTTAACAACGTCTCCCATGAATAATTCATGCGTGCACCACACCCGCGAAATTTTCAGATTTAAACAGCACAAACCGATAACAGCAGCTCTCAATTCGAATTAATTACACGATCAGGTATACTTCCTCGGTCACATTACCTTCGCTGCGTTTTGTGTTGAGGTTTTTTTGCAGGTACTTTTACGTCTTTTTATTTTCTCTCTCTCTCACTCTCTCTCTTTTTTTCTTTTTTTTTCCATTTTTCTTCAATTTCACTGAATTTATCGACAGCACTTCCAGCCGAAAAAACACGTACTTATAGGGTGCTCTAGAAGATGTAGTTTTTGTAGGCTAGTATATACGTGGACAAGAAACAAGTAAACTCTTTCAGGTTCAGCAGTTGTTCTGTAGAATGCAAATAAATAAATAAATAAATAAATAAATAAATAAATAAATAAATAAATAAATGTTTCTCCTGTAATTTACTGGAAACACTCGCTTTCCTGTATTCGTTGACCAAAGTATGATTCAGAAAATCTACCAAATAGGCACTACGGAAGGGGCGCTATCAGGGTAGGTTCCCTTATTAGGGATTTAATGATAAGGCTCTAAGACACCTGAGAGACCCAAGTTTGAATTCCAGCACCGACTATACTTCCCCAACATAAAAATTGAGTAGTCTGCAACAGGTCACTAACAGTGAGTAGGAATGATGACCAAGTACAAAATTTTTAACCATAGATATATCGGTAGCCAGAAAAGAAAACTATCGGCAGATGTTGTTTGTGTCAAAAGTTCAGACGTTGTAAATGTGCGTGGATGGATAGTGTGGAGCAGCCAGGGCCCTGAGAAGTGACGGGTATCGAAAGCACCATCCCTGGTTTTTCTGAAGGGCCCAGAAGTGCCCAAATTTTGAAATAAACAACAAATGACCGGTCAATGTTTAAAGAGGGCCTCCAGGCCATATCCATTGGAGATGTTGGGTCCTCTCCGAGGTAATTCTTGCATATGACACGAAGAGGGCTGGCCAATTTATTCCTCTGAGACCGAAATTTCTCTCTGAAGCCCTGTGAGTGCTAAAGGTTCAAGGGTCCTGTTGTTTTTTTCATTATCATTGATAGGTGTAGGTGCCTACTTACTGATAACCGGAGAAAGACAAAGATCAAGACCATGGTAGTCTTGGTCTTGATCTTGTTTACAGCATTTTCACCATCACAGATCACTATTAACTTACCCTTTCCGTCCCTTCTAAAATATGAAATGAAACAAACTAAACATTAAATAGTGAAAGTCATTTTAGTGGAAAGACGGCAATTTAAAGTTTTTGTTTGGTGTTGGTCTTGTGCGAGTCTTGGTCTTGATCTCCCATAGACAATCTTAGTCGTATTCTTATTCTTACATATAGGTGGTCTTGGTCTTGGTTCCTCTCTTTCAAGGGCGTAGATAGCTCAAACGTAAGATGAGGTCCCACATCATATCGACCGTCCACGTCCCTTGTAACTACCCCCCGACTAAAATACCACCACCATCAACAAACACACACTATTTCAAGCTTTGTTCTGAAGCTAAGTGGTCCAGGCCATCCAGAACCCCCTTTATGAACACCCTTATGTCTTGCACTCGGTCTCGGCTGTGGTCTTGGTCATTAGTTTCACAAAAAGAGTTCGTCACTAATTTTAAATCAGGTGCCTAATTTTTTTTTTTTTTTTTTTCAGTATAGGTGGTTTAAAGATACCAAAACTATAATAATTATTGATAACACAAATGCAAAAAGTAGGTGATAATTTGCACGCATGTCACACACTATTTTTTGCAACTACCCCTTCAAAGAATAAAAATAAAAAGCTAAATAAATAAATAAAAAAGGTAAAAATTCGTTGTTTTTTTTTTTTTTGGTTGAAAGTTACAAAAAATATTTTTCGAGACATTTTTTTGATGTTGGGTAATGTGAGGGGTGCAATAAAATTATTCATTATTAATTATTATTTGATTCTAAAAAAACAATTGTATTTAAGGGTGTTGCAAAAAATAGGGTGTGACACGAGTGCAAAGTAGGTGATTCACACGATTATCAAAATCATCTACTTTTCGCACTTGTATCAAAAATAACTATTTCTCACACTTTACCTCCCTTTTTTAATCCTTAATCTCTTTTTCTCACTCCTTAATTCTTCTTTTTCCACTTTTATTACTTTTCTCACCCATTATTCTTTTTTTTCCCTCACGCCTAATTGGTTCCTTAGTTTCCACCACAACTTTAAATGTTTTATTTTCTTTTATTTAAATTAATTCCGCTGTTTTGTTCTTGAAAATTCTCACTGCCATAATAGGGATTTGACCCAGCAAAACACTGGTTTCATTTTCTCTGGCTGAGATATAACATTCCTTACACTTGTTGCAAAAAATATTTTAAGCAGCTCGGCTCGGAGCTTTCACTATATTATAGTACTGAGCGATTTCTCGTTAGACATACAGCTCTAAATAGGCAACCACAGTGTACCTTTTCACATATTTGGCTTTGTGTTTATGTATTCTGTCCTTATGACTTTAAGGGATGTCTTTATCAGATGAATTCTAACTTGGTGAATTCAAGCAAAATGTCAAAAATAGGCTGTAGGTACTCTAGGGTTGACTACTTTTTTGCCGACATGTCTTGACATTAAAAAGCACATTGGTCTTATAGAATTTTACTGGTCCAGTGATATATTATTAAAGGTCCGGAGTTATAAATTTATCAACTGTTGCAATTACCACACTCGCTTACGGCTCTTGCTTGCAATTATTGCGCTCGTTGAGAAATTGCTCGCTTTCCTTCCTAGTTGCGTAATACAGTAGAAATTGGCTACAACAAATTCCAAGAGACTGTAAAATTGATTTTTTAAAGCCGAAATTTGTTGTAGCGAATAAACTGATCAGTACCAGTCATCAACAATACATATGAGGACATCATTTTTTGCATTCACTGGCCATTAAAATGCAATTGTATACAGATTAAATCATACACGATAATTTTTAGAAACACAAAAGTGACAAATGGAAGAATATTGAGATTGGATAAAAAAAGTTGTTTATTATGTGAAAGAAATTAAGACAACACAGGTTAATTTAATTGGTTCCCTTGGCACCCAAATTGGTTTGTTGGAGCCAGCAGTATGTAGTAGTCGGATTTGTTATAGCAGATTCAACTTAACATAAATGTAAATGGAGTTCTGCCGGGACCAGGCATTTTGTCTATTATAACCTGTTATTTGCTGCAGCCGATGTTCGTTATATAATGATTTCTACCGCATAGTACTATTTTTCTCTGCTGGAAGAAAGTAAGGAAACATATCGTGATAAATTTTACAAACAAACTAAACTGTAAGATACGTGAATGTATATAGTGGCTAGTGGCACAGTATCGAGTAATTACATTAAATATTTTTTTGTGAGAATATGGAGAAATACACCAACAGTTAAACACCCTTTCCACCGGTTTTGTTTTTTTGTTTTTTTTTTTTCTTACATGCACATCCTTTCATGTCGAACCGAAACCATAGTACTCTGGTATAACAGTCGGCGATCGTTTAATTGTTCTAAAAAGTACCCAAGTACATTTTTTTATTTTTCATTTTTTTTTTAGACGCAATAATTTAGCCATTCATACGTAGGTATAAGCGTATATAGGAGAATACTCCAGGTAATTACAGTGCGTTCTTTACACGGATGAAGGTCAGCAGAGGGTACTGGAGAAGAGGAGAAAAAAAAAAGTAGCCTTGTGTACGCGTGGACAAGAGCCTAAAATGCAGCTGCATTTTCAAAACGTAACTCTCTTTTTTTTCACTTACAGACATACTTTTTTTTTTTTCCTTCTTTCTTCTTGTACCTACTTATATCACGTTAGGTATTCGCGTCCGACGTGGACATCCTTTAAAATTGTTATTATTATTGTTGTTGTTGTTACGGTCGTCGTGTACTTATTTTTATTTTGTACCCTTTTTTTTTTTTTTTACATTTACAATATGGAACAGTAATGAGGGTAAGTCATACTATCAAAGATCTGGGTTATTGCACGTAGGTATACCTGCCATTTTACTGGACATATGTTGTATCGGGTACACTGAAGAAGGTCTAAACTGTCTGAAGGGTCTCTCTAACTTGCGTACACAGGGTGCTAAAAAAAGAAGTGATATAGCGACTAACAGCTTATCAAAAAATTCTAAATGAGCAAAACTATTTAACGTCAGTGTTAGGCAGACGTTAAGCAGTATATATAATATGTTGCCAACATTGTTTGATACACATAGCTATGTTAAATAATGTGGGGACTCACCCATATGAGGGATAGGGGCTCGGACCCCTCAACAACAGTCGCTGCCCCAAAGGGCAGGCAAATATTCGTCCTTGGACGTTAAAAACACAAAATACGTTCAATCGTAATAACCTGGAAGTACATGCAGGTAATGTACGAGTACCGAATTGTGACACAATAGAATGATATCACAATCTGTACACAAACTGGCCAACCATCTCTTATCTCGATAGGGGATGATGTAACCAGGCCATTCTCAACAACATACGTATCTCCTTACGTACGTGTGTTTGTGTGCAAGTGAATAAGCCGTATATAAACTGTCCAAACCAGCTTTAAAATCACCAGTGTTTGCCTTGGTTTTGGCTTACCCATACTTATGTATGAAGTGGCTGAACACGCTTAAATTCTTTTGAATTTACCTTCTGGTGGGAATATCTTCTCACAACAAGGTATTCCACAAATACGTTGTTCGGAATGTTTAAAATTAATAATTTCATAAATTATACGAGCTAGAGAAGTGGGACTGAAACATTAATGAAAAAAAAAAAAAAATTTCACTCATATTACGAAAGTAATAATCGGACCTTTTAGTATTTTGATGTTGCTGAAGTGACAAATATAATGTTTTTTTAAGCAATTGTCACAACCAGCTGGTTTTCAAGCTACGAGTAAGAGGCAGCTATTTCAGTAGTATCTGCTCAACTAGCCTTATGTGAGTGCCTAAATTAGCTTACTTTCTTTTACACTCCCAGGATATGTATGACAGCTAGCCAGCCAAATTATCCCCGCTGTAAAATCTCTTTCATCATTATCAAATACTAAAGAAGGTTCGGTATTTTTGTACCTACATGCGCAGTAAAACTTTTTCAGTAATGAAAGATGTTAGAATTATTTCGTCTCAGATAAACTTAAAATCCACAGCACAAAAAAGGAAGAAATATTTATTAAGAAAGAAGGAAATAACTGTTATCAGAAGAAACAAATCTTTAATGAGAAAAAGACCTACTGCGCGTTTGCAGATATCTTCTCACCCATTTGGGGTTTACGAGTGATGTCACACTAAATTCACATCGGTAACATAGAGCAACTGGGTATCTTGACTGTTTTACAAAAGTGGTTACAATTTTTGACTACATATTACTACTATGGCCTGCTCCTAGATCTTACTGATAAGAATACACAGAAAACTCACCTTATTAACATCTAATCATCTCTTAAAACTACTTTCATACCACCAGATTTTATGAAATTAAAATGATGACAGTGTGTAACTGAGAAGGAGACATTGTTTGCTGGTAACTTTATGGCTCCTTGTTGGTTGTGCGCATGCGCCTGAACTTGTCTTCTTCCCATAAAGTTTGTTATAAAATGTCGACAAATTAACATTAATTCGTTGACAAATTAAGGGCGTTAAATGCACACGAATTAATGCCATTAAACGCATATAAATTCCCTTTGATTCATTTGTTTAAGAACATTAATTCGCCGATAAATCGAAGGGAATTCATCGACAAATCAGTCATTGAATTACACACAAATCAAAAGGAATCGAATAGAATTCAACGACAAATTCTATTCAATTTGTCAACAAATTAATATCCATAAACTCACACAGATTAAAGGGGATTTGGGTGTATTTAACGGCCTTAATTTGTCGGATTCGATTCCTTTGAATTTGTGTGTAATTCAATGACTGATTTATCGATGAATTCCCTTCGATTTATCGGCGAATTAATGTTCTTAAACAAATGAATCAAAGGGAATTTATATGCGTTTAATGGCATTAATTTTTGTGCATTTAACGCCCTTAATTCGTCAACGAATTAATGTTAATTCATCGATGTTTTATAACAAACTATATGGAAAGAAGACAAGTTCAGGCGCATGCGCACAACCAATGAGAATCCATAAAGTTACCTGTGAACAACTCCTTAACTGAGAAGCGTCTACATTCAGACAAAGAGAAGCGTCTATTAGGCAGAGAGTATATTTTTATTTTTGTAATCATAGGTTATCATATAGGTGTTTTACAGGGTGTTCTATGTGGTGATGTTTGAAGAGGGTATTCTACAAGCTTCTCAGTAGCTCCTTGCCACGAGGCATGGACTACCACTACGATGACACGTAACTGAATCTTTGTCAAAATAAACATTTTCTTTTTGTAATTTTGTTTTTTCATTAATATTTTTTTGTATTATTTTCATGTTGTATCTTTAAGAGCGGATCAGCTAAAGTGTATATTATATTTTTTTTAAAAAAAGGTGCCGAAAAAGGGGGAAGTTTTATTACTCTCCTATCATGAAGCGTATCGTATACTTTTTCTAAAACTCTCCTTGTCTAATCCTGGATGCTTGGGTAAAACTGAAGGTATTATCTCAAAGATTACTTTGTTTTGTTTAATGAAGTGTTTAATTTTTCTATTTTGAAACGGTTGTTCTTAGTTAATAATCTTGTTTTCTACATAGTTGTTTGACTGGCAAGGATTGGTCTGTTGATCCAAATGTACAAAAGTAGTTTCAAAAGATGTTTAGATGCTACAATTATCAGTTTGAGCAGTCCATACGGAGTAATAAATGTAGTCGAAGGTTTTGATACAAAAAAAAATCAATATTTTATATCGATACGTATTGAGAGAAGAAATATTGGTACACTTAAATATCGATAAGCCCAATATAGATACTTCGAGACAAAAATTCAATACTTTGCCTTTCAATTGATGTTAATGAAAAATACTGCATCTATGGGTGTAGATGGGCGTATTAATTATGCGTACCCAAAGTAAATTAAGTAGCCTAATGAATGTTTTTTTTTATCACTATCCAAACAAATGTAAAAATTTTTAATTAATTAATCATATTTTATTGGATATGCTAATGATTAGGCACAATGATGATAGTGGTTAAGGTAAGGTTCACAACTTCACAAAAGCAAATGAAAAGTTTATTTTTGTAATAAAAGGTAATAGTAACTTGCATAAGTGGCAGAGGCGAAGTTCAAAAGGATTATGAGGGGTTTTAGGCACTACTTAAACCTGGGGATGCGGAAAGATCCTCATCCTGATTCAAACCAGAATTTTCAAAATAATTTGTGATTCTTGATTGAATAATTTTGAAAATTTTTTAATTAATTTATGATTTAAATCAAAACTACCTGACTTCGAGTAAATTTGAGTATTTTAATTCAGTTTAATGTCCCAAACTATTCAAATTCCTATCGTTATAAAATAGACGATTATGTGCAGCTTGATGGTATATAAAGCGATTATTTTAAAACAATGCATAATGTGAATTCATTTTGCATTGTTTTTTACTTAATGCACCGTTTTGTGCACATGCGTTACTTTATGCACCATCTATAAATTCTTTATGCTTCAGTTTTTACTTTATCGAGCGGCTTGTGCGCATGCATTACTTTATACATTTATCTTTATATACATTTCACACTTCATTCGTTATTATCAATTTTTTGTTTGGGGGGGGGGTAGGTTGTTGCAAAAAATAGTGAATGACACGCATGTATACCTAGAGTAAGTGATTGATACTCTTGTAATCTGAATCACTCTTCTTCGACTCATGCTGCAAAAATCACACTTGTTTCAAAATCGCCTACTTTGTACACTTGTATCACAAACTATTTTGATCGAATCACGAATCATTCTGAACGGTAAAAGTGCTTATGATCCGATGATTCGCGATTCGTGAACAAACAATGAAATTCTGGCTCGTGCCCAACCCCATCGATGATAAACATTTTCGTTAATTTTGAATTTTCTGATGAGCTGTTGACCACGGTGAGTATCACTTTTTGCGCAACATGCTGTGTAAAAATAAGAGCTGAAAATGCATGCATATACATACTGACCGTATAATATTATACCCTGTACGCATACATAAACACATTCTCGAGTACCTTTTTCTCCTTTTTTTTTCTTTTTTTTTTTTTAACAGCAACGCTATGCTCCAGAAAAACAATACAAAAGTATAGCCTGTAAACCCTATCTTCGTGCGTAGAAGGATAAAGATTTTCGAACCCTTTTCTCTGTTTTTTTTTTTTTTTTTAATATTTTCCAGCACATTCTGCAAACAAAGCATTGCAACTATACGGCCAGTCAATATCACATTTAAAACCTTTTTTTTTTTTTTTTTCATTACTTTGGACACGCGTGTCTACTGCCTAAGGTCAGGTATGGCTATTGGTAAAAATGACCTCGCGAAGGGACCGCGAACTTTTAAAAAATGATGATAAAAAAAAAAAGGAGGAAAGCAAAGGAATAAAAGGATTCGCGGTGGTGCCAGCTGCTTCGCGAGGTATACCCGCGCGCCGTTTGAAAAATAGATTTTGACCTTTTTCGCCTTTTTTTTGTCATTTTTTAATTCCATCTTTTCTTTTATTTTGATTGCATAGTTATTGTGATATTGTATATCGGTGGACGCACGATCGCCCCATTCTTGTGCAAATCAACGGATGCATTATCAAAGAAAAAAAAAAAAAAAAAACGGCGGATACTTCTCCTTTTTTAAATTTTTTATTATTATTATATACATATATATGTTTTAAGAATGAAAACAAGAAGCACGCGGTAAAAGTACGACTACCATAGGTAAGTACTATAGGAACTGGCTATAGTCTAACAAAAAAAAAAAAAAAAAAAAAAACCTTTACCTTCTTCTCTCTTTCACTTTTACTGTCTCTCGTAAATCTTTTTTTCATAAACCCCAAACGGCACAAGCACAGACGAGAGCCGAGGCTTTTATTTACCTGAAGGATTTGCGGTGACCAGTTTTGTTTTGGGTCACGTGCTCCGCATGCTGCTGGCTTTTGCACGCGTGGAAATCGTACCCAGGCTATACGTACAATAAGTATAATTGAATACCTATTTCTCATACTGTTGTATTTGGGGGGGTAAATTATATAACTGGTCTTGGGCTGCACATACGGGTGCAGCAGAGACCGAAAGAAAGTTGCATTGTGCAACAGGAGCAGCAGAGAGGACTGAAAAAATAGTTTTAGAAAATCGTTCGTCGTGTTATGGTCGGTGGTGTT
The DNA here is from genome assembly GCA_011428145.1 of Ericerus pela. NCBI lineage: Eukaryota > Metazoa > Arthropoda > Insecta > Hemiptera > Coccidae > Ericerus > Ericerus pela. The sequence goes on from WOFM01000922.1 coordinate 345,514, forward strand.
GAAGCTTATAAATTTGTTGGTGGCAGTGCGCGATGGTTTTTATTCGTATTTGGGACGATGGTGGATAAAGGCGCGACGACGTGGTGTCGATGTTGCAATGTGCAGGCAAATGTTCACTGTGTTGGGTGGAAACGAGTATTACGTTAGATGCAGAGCAATGCTGTAAGTAGGGAGGGGAGATATTCGGAGTTTATGGGATTCGAGTTTCATCTTTATTGAACAAAATCTTTGATGTGCACCACAGAAATAGAAATCATACATATATTCAGCCAAGTTTGAAATATCACTTTTTTTTTTTTTCAAAATTTCATTTTTGCAACATGTTTACCAAATTCTGTATTTTTGAGGCATGTGTGGCGTGCTGAAAGTAGCCAATTTCAGAACACTTACTTTTCTCGCGCCTTAGTTACTTTCTCTCACTGCTTGATTTCTCTTTCTCACATCTTAACTTCTTTTTCTCACTACTTTATTTTTTTTCGCACACCTTCACTTCTTTTTCTCACTACTTAATTCTTTTTCCCGCACCATAATTTTTTTTTCACGCCTAAAACGTATTTCTCAATTTTCCACACACTTTTAAATGTCTTATTTTCTTTTATTTAAATTAAATCAATTTTTTTTTTCTTCAAAAGTCTGTCTGCCACAATAAGGACATGATCCAGAATTCCACATATTTTACTGCCCCTAGCTCAAATACAGCGTTCCTTACACTCGTTGCAAAAAATATTGCACGCAACTCGGTCGGATCAAATCGTAAAATTACGACAAGCGCCTTTAGCTTGTTCTCACAAACAATACACTTGTTGAGAAATCGCTCACTTTCCTCCCTAGTTACGTAATGTATTATTTTGCGTCTCCCACTTGAAAAATATGTTTTTAGTAAAACTATTATTGAATTCTAAGTAAAATTAATCTTTCTATCTGTCTTAAAATTTTTTGTGAAGGAATGTTGAGCACTAAGTATCATAATTTTATAGTTAAAAAGAGTACAAAATTAATAATAACTATTCAATTCTATAAAACAATTTTTTTCATTCATAGTCTTTTTTTTAAGACGGGGATGTTGCAAAAAATATTTTATGACAAACGTGCGAAATAGGTGCGATAGCTACACCGGTATCAAATTTCACACTTGTAAGAAAATCGCTTACTTTTCTCCCTTGCCTCACAAAACTACCTATGGTATTCAATAATAACTAACCAAAAAACAGATATTTTCGTTTGTCTTAAATTTAAAAGAAAAAAAGATCCAATTTCAACACGGAGTGAAAAGTGGGAATTCGTGCCACTGAATTGCACACTGACAGATTTATTCACTTTTTACACCACTTTTTTGCCGGGCAAACACATTTCTGATTTTACATAGGTATTTTACGCACTACATTTTACATATCTCTTACTCACACAGTTTTTTTCTTTCTTTCTTTCTTTCTCTGCTAACTTTTTTAGGTGGGTATTCTAAAAAATAGTCCGTCATAATTATGCGAAATAGACGATTTCATTACCATTGGAATGACTGCAACAAGAGCCGAAGGCGAGTGATGCAAATCACACAAGTTTCAATCATTTACTTTTTGCAATTGTCAGGGATAACTATTTTGGAACACCCATTAAAAAAATTAATGTTTTTTTATTTGAAACGGTGCGGAAAGTGAATTTGCGCACGCGCACAAGCAAATTTGTTTAATTTTTGTAATGCTACCTTGACTGCGCACGCGCACTTTCGATTTTGTTCACTTATCGCAGTATTTCCCTCGAATTGATAAAGACACTATTTTGTTTTCATAATATTAAGTTTTTTGTGCGTTTGTTGCAAAAAATAGTGTCTGACACGCGCGCAAAGTATAAGTGATAAATATCACAAATTTTTCGCCTTTGAATCACGAATAGAAATAACACTATTTTCCTTAGTTGTGAAACATGAAGGAAAGAAAATTCATTAATTTTTACTTTTATCGTGCCAACCAAAATCCACTAAAAAGTATAAATTTTAGCAAACAGAAAATTCAAGTTCAAGTATTTTCCTTTCGCCCGAGGCGATTAAGTTAGAATAATGATTCTAGGATTTTTCCTCAATTGAAAATCAGTATGATTATTTTTTGTTCTTTCTTAAGATTATTTAATTTCAAATTTTTCTTGAGGGCTTAACCTTTCCATAAGCCCTCCCTCAATTTCCCAAATATAAAAAAAAAATAACTCGCATTCATTTAAAATATTGGATTCCTCCAGCTTGTCGCCTACTTCCTTCTTCACTGAAAGTAACGTTTGGGCAAACTTGTGAAAATATCAGTGTATTTTTGAGATTTTCACATTTCAATGTATTTTGAATGCAAAATATTTATATTTAAGCGCGTCACAAGAAGTAAGTGTTCATAATATTCTTATATGCATCATAGCACACTTATAGAGGAAACTATTCAAATCTAAAGAAGTGATTTAACAATGGTGACTATTAAACTCCAATCAGATACGCACCTTTCCTCTAACCAATATATTAACCAATATCAATCAGTTGTATGGACATACGCATTTTTTCTTTGATTATTGACTCGGAGATATGCATTTTTCCTTTTTCAACTTGGGATATTCCTGGAAGATACGCACATTTATTTTAAAAATAAACGGAATAGAGATACGCATCTGTCTATTTTTGGAATAACACTAAAAATTTTCATTTCACAAAGATATGCCCAACTCCAAAATATCCACTAGAACTTTAATAACTCCATTTTCACACAATTTTTCAAGCACTTTACTAACTATAGGCCCTCGTATGTACGTATATATGTTTTTACTATATAGGTGAATGAAAAATGCAACTTCATGAATAAGATTGATGGTGAAAAAACAAGGTTTTATTGACGAGACTTCACAACAGACAAAAAAATAACCAAACGGAAAAAAATACACAAACAGTAAAAAAAATTATTTGTTTCCTTGTTTGAGGATAACTATTTTCACGTTGTTCAAATAATAGTGACGAGCCAATGAGGAAATTCAAAATCTGGTACATATTGATAAAATGTTATCACTTTCTTCTTATTCATTTTTTCATTTTTTATAATTGATACAACACATCAGTACCGACTACGTTTCTAGCACGGTTATTTTATAATTTATAAAACTAAAATAACTAGAATAATTCAGAAATTAATGATTCAAAATATTTTTTCATTCACCTTACATAGTAAAATACATTACTATACAGAGTCAAAAAGTAACCGACTGCTACTCCTACGCGAATGCAGCACTCGCCTTTGGCTCATCCACAATCGCTTACTTTCCTTCCTGGTATAGTAATATACTATTAATAGCGAGTGTTTAAAGACCTTATACCTAATAACTTTATCTATTTTGTAATTCTTACATCTAACTTATAAGTTCGAATTGGAAAATTTGAATAGGTTTCAGTAAACTAGCTTTACTTCAGATTCGCTGTGGATACCTTACCTTATAGATACATCAGCAAAAGTGAGCTAATAATCCTGTAAGTTATTTTTCTACCCAGGAAGTCGCAAACTGAAAAATATCTACTATTTGGCTATAATTTTATTCGAATTGAAAAAACTAAGATATTTTCGACGAAGGCCTATTGTGGTCCAAAATTTCACGTTAAATCCCCACCCAAAAAAATGAAAAGATTAGATACGTAAGCATTACGATCAATTAATTTTTTCATGAGCTCTAAACATTGTTCGCACAAAAACTGAGGGTTTAAAGAAATGATCCCCTTTTCTTTGTAGGATCTGAACAAAATGACAAAATTTTAATTGTTATACTTACAACAGTTTATTGCTCTCTGTATGTTTCAATTTCAAAGATTAATACAATTTAAAAATGTGAAATTTCCTTCTTTTCTTTGTACGGAGCAAGGTAGTATAATGGTAGAAATTCAATTTTGTAAATTTATAGCTAAATATTTAAGTACCTATGTTGCTGTAAGAAAGAAGGAAAAAAAAGAAAAGAAAAAGCGATTAATTAATACAATACGATTCTTCTTATATACCATATTACGTTAAAACTCCATAAGTGTTTCTTTCATTGAGTTTGTTTTAATTCAAAATGATATTGTTATACGTAAAATGTTGTTAACCGCAGCCATATTTTTTTTTATTTTTTTTATTTTTTCGCGGCCATATCGATGACAATGCACACAGCATGGGGGTGGTGTCTGTATAGTGTTTACATGGTTCGTTGACGATTCGAAACAACATGGCGAGGGGTTCTTTTCTTCCAAACACTTGTTTCCGGTAACTTAGTCCTTTTGGTTGGGTTCTTTTTTTTTTTTTTTTTTTTCAACATCTAAAGTCTATTCTACTTTACTTGTTTACCTGTAATACCATTCCATTCTTTTTTTTTTTCTTTTCGTACTTCTGAATGGCCAACTGTTCCATACCAAGTTAGTTTTTATATAACTCAAAGAAGTATAAACTTCCGAGATGGCGTCCAAATTGCATTTAAATTCTAATGAAATCAAAATTTGAGTTAAATTACTCGAGTGCATTTCGCAGTTGTACAATTTTGAGTCCAAGTGTTAATATTATGTGTTATGTTATACTTTATCGAATCATAAAGTATAGCTGAAACCTCATTATTCGAATATAGTGTTGCAAAAATACGTCATCCAAATGTACCTAAAAACTAATTTTTTTTTTATCTCTACAAACGGAAATGAAAATTTTAACTAGTTTTTGCAATTATAAAAATGCTGCAAATGGAACATTTTTCAAATGAAGGCGGACATAATGTAGAATAATACCAAAATAATTTAGTATTACAAGCGAGTGAAAAAAGCGCTGGCTCGCCAATTTAATTGCTGAAACAACAACTTTTTTCGATATTAGTTTTCTACAATATGTAGGTATAAGCCCACCATAGGCAGGAAATTTTTCTCGAGTTCCACCCAAATATTATACGATGTTTTCATAACTTTGAGAAGATTTTTTACTTCGTTTTCGGCTATGTTTTACCTGGTTTTAAAATTTTCGACCTTCCTAAAATGCGAAACAACGTATCCGTCAGTGTTAGTAGTAATTGTTTTTATCTTCAATAAAACCAAATAGTAGCTCAGTTAACAAAAAAAAAAAATAATAATAATATGACTATTTATTCTCTAATTGAAGGTGGCCTTTATAGAATACATAAACTCACTAACGCCGTTCTCAAAAGTACTTTTTCTTTTCTCTTTATCAAAATATTAAACTCAAGCAGGTAAATTACCTATACCTGCGTAGTACGTATCCTAAAATAGAAAATACAACAAAAACAATGATCATTTATTTGTACTGCCAAAAATAGAAATTATTTGGAACATTTTTTCAGTTCTGTAAATCTTGGACTGTTTTCTATCAATAAAAACGAATGAATTTCCTTGGACAGAATGAGTATCACCTGTAGGCACCTGCATTGGGTTTGAAAGTTTCGAAAAAATAAGATGAAATAAATTAACAGGAAAAATAAAACCTAATATTCTGCAGAAAATCGAGAGCCAACACGGAAAAACATCGAATCTCGGATATGTTTTTTAACATTAGGTACGGGTCCGCATAATCTCCACCGACCCTGCCCCTAAAATCTCCAAGTACAAAATTATGACACCATCAGGCCCCACGGTAACCTTCTACCATTTCCCCTCACTGACCCTGTCTCAATCACCATCCATTTCAATATATTCGTATCAGTAATATAATTTATTATAATAATAAAGTTATTCATTTAAATACATAAATAGACAATAATAAAAAAAGAAAAAGAGAGAGAGAGGTAACGCAAAAATGACTACTCAAATTTGTCCACGCACAAAAACAGTTTACCAGCCCCCCCCCCCCCCGAGACAAAATGTATTCGTATTAATAATGTATAAATAGATAAACGTAGCCTACCTCTGATCATAACAAGGGAAACCCTCAAACCACTCACCATGGCCATAAAATTTCTTATTTCATATTTATGGCCATCGGAAAAAAAAACACAAGCGCTGCAAGCCACGCTCTAAAATGTAGGTTTTTCCATCTAAAAGAAAAACTAAATAAAATATAAATAAACAAGTAAATAAATTAATTAATACTATAAAAAATTAAAATATAAAAATTATTTGGCAGAGTGCTGGGTGAAAATTACATTTAATGAAGTGCGAAGGAAATTCATAATAAATTGTATTGTGGAGTTACAAAACATGTAACTTACGCGAGTTACTTGTCAACTTAGAACGAAACTAGTCTATGTCCAAAAATGCTATTTTTTAAGAGAATGAAAAGAAAGTTCAGGATGTTGATATTTTTCAGTAATTGCAACGGGATGTGAAACCAATTATAGTATAGGTATTAATAAGAGGAACCAAGAAAAGACATTCTTTATAAAAAAAAATTTAAATTCCATTATTTTCTTCCAAATTAAGGGACTTCAGATATAGTTTTGAACAGAATTATCTTTCAGAGGTATCTAAATTACTTTTGCAATGAACACTGAATGAAAACATTAGTGCAAAAGTAGTTCATCTTGGACTTGAGATAGTTTTTTACACTAATAAATTAATCAAAAAAAGTGGAGTTAAGTTATACTTCTGCACCAACAAATTCTTTCACACCCTGACATAAGATAGTATGCATTTGTGTTTATTTCATTTCCTAAGCGATATGGAATTGAGATAGCTTTACTTAATGATGAAGGGCAGCAAAAGGAGAATTTTGATACGCATAATGCAAAAACGGCACTTTTGGACTTCTGCTAATTTCGTTGTAAGGTGACGAGCCATTGCCTAACAAATAAAATAACAGCAATCCTGCTTTCCAACCAGCTTCGTTGGTTGATCTGAAATTATCTACACTTCTTAGCAATAATTGAGGAGTTTTTAAAATTACTTCTAAGGATGAACCCTACAGCTGATTGAAACTAAATTTTGCATAATGTTAAAATATAATTTATTTGATTTAGCATGAAAATTACGTATTTTATAAACATTTAGGCTCCAAAAATGCAACACGAAAAGGTATACCGGACGTACAATGAGCCTCATCCTTGTCTAGATTCGAATAAGTATACTAAATTTCAAGACTATCGGATAAAAATTGCGACCTGTACCGAGTATCATAAAATTGTGTGTTCCGCACAATATGAATTTCAGCTAAAAGTACCAAAGGTTCCCCGGAGTCATGAAACACGAACCTATTCTCGCCGCTGAGTCTTGATATTAGACCAATTTTAATGTCGATTTTCTTCGAAACCGACATAAAAATTAAGAAAAAGAGAAAAAAGGGTGAGAATATGGTAACGCAAAAAACAAATTCGACCCCTAGGGATAAAACATATCCACTCTAAAACGCTCTCTAGTCGAGAAATTAAACTTTATCTCTAACGATTTGAGTGGCATGAAAGAAATTATTACTCTTTTTAAAGTAAAATTTGAATAGGTACTTCAATAATTTTCTAATACTCTTCAAAAAACCAGATTAGGTACCTGGCAATCGCTTCAGAAAATATTTTTAAATTTAGAAAGGGACTTCGTGTAATTTTGTTGGCAGTTACAAGTATATATCTAATGTAACTTCCACAGGACCTGAAGTTTTAAAATGTCCAGCTCCAGTTACACAACTTCCAATCTACTGTATCATCAAAGAGAAAAACAAAAACAATATTGATCGTATTCTAACATTTATAATAATTTATTTACTGTAGAAATTTTATCACTGTAATTAAACAAATAATGTATACCTAGACTAGAATAAAGAAACATTCTCATATCGTTCGTCAGTGGTGTGGTTGAAAATTTACGACCACCTTAGCCTCTTCTCAGTAATCTTATTTTCTATTTCCAGTCCAATTTAGCCAAAAATAATACTTATTCATTTTTTCATAGCATGCAAGAAAATGTTAAACGTTTTTTGCTCGAATTTTCAGGTATTTCCTTGCCCTATGAATTTCTCATAACTTTTCTGGGGAGTTTGGAAAGTAAGGGTCAGCTCGACTTTAGCATCATAGGTAATTACCAATTGTACAAGAAAATTTGACCGAAGATTAATTATTAAACTGGAAAAATGTCTCTCGTTATTTAGGTAACGAACTGATTAAATAGCAATTAGGGTACCTACTCTACATCGGTAAGCCTTTTAAACAAAATTTGAAATCGAATTTTTTCCAACATTAAAAAGTAAAGAAGAAAAAATGACACATTCCAGATAAAAAAAAAAAAAAAAAACCTTTTAAACATTTGTGCAACGCACTGTTAATGAACACTCATACTCTGTAGGCCTACCGATTTTTTCATTTTTCATCTTTTCAATCGATGACTCACTCCATAAACAGTATTGTTCGTTGTAGAAGAAAATGGCGATTTTAAAAAATGGGGTGTGTGATGCAGTATACGGAAACGCAGCAAAAAAAAAAAAAAAAAAGGGAGGAAAAGCCCATTAAAAAAATCAGATCAATGTTTGAAACAAGGAAGACGAGTGAAAGAACAAAAAAAAAATGTTCTTGTTAAATGCAGTTTTTCTGCATCGTTGTCCTATTCCTTATTATAGAAACGTTTCTGTTTGAACTACGAATTTCGTTTGCTCGAATAATTTTTTACACGGAGGGGTCGATTGGAATTGGAAATATTTACCATCTTATACGAAAACAAAAGAAAAAAAAATGAACTATCTAACTTAATATTTTTGATAAAGCTTATCATCTTTATAGACACTCGTCATTATCTCTATCGGTTTATTCATAAAATAATTGTATTTTTACAGCTACTTTCGATCTACTGACATAGATACGTACACTCGTAAAATCGAAACAAATAAAAATAAAAAAAGTGGAAAAAAAGAAAATAGAAGAAAAAAGTCGATAATTTACGTTTCAATTAGCATACTTATCTAGATAAATACGAATCTTTTTAGGAAGGTTTTCGAAGAAAATCTACATATTAAAATTAATCTTCAGGCGTGAGAGTAGGATCGTTTTTCGTCTCATGACACCAGCAAAATTTTGGCACGATTAGCTGAAATTCATAATAAGTTTGTTGTAGCTATAGTGGCTGGCTACAACAAACAGATTGCTGTAGTTGGTTTGTAGTGGATATTTGGGCCAATAAAATAATGATGGTTGTAAATTGATCAGTACCAATCATCAACAATACCTACGAGGACATCATTTTTTGCATTCACTGGCCATTAAAATACAATTGTGTTCTGATTAAATCATAAATATTTTAATTTTTAGAAGAACGAAAGCAACCACTGGAAGAATATTACGATTGGATGGAAAAAGTTGTTTGTTATATGAAAGAAATTAAGACAACGTAGGTAAACTAATTTGTTGTTGCTGGTTTTTTGGCTTCCCTTGGCACCCAAATCTGTTGGCTGTAGCCAATAGTTTGTAGTAGTCAGATTTGTTGTAGCTGATTTTCCTTAACATAGACGTAAATGAAGGTCTGCCAGGATCAGGCATTTTGTATGTTGTAGCTGGTTGTTTACTGTAACTGGTGTTTGTTAAAATGATTTCTACTGCATAAATTTCTGATGAACTCGGTACAGGTTGCAATTTTCATTCGATAATCTTGTAATTTGATACACTTCATTGAATCTACATAAGGACAAACCCTATTATTTTTGGTGCAGATCTACCTTTTGGTTGGTCAATTTACATCCTATTATGTTTCATTTCTTGGGGTTAAATGGTTCTAAAATACGTAAGTTGTAACCAATTTAGTCGTGAAATTTGAATAATTTTCATTTTTTCATTTTTTTTTTTATTGTATTTAATACTCGTAAATTGTTATTACATTCCAACAAATTGAAATATATATTTTTAACCAACTTATGATTTAAAAAATCTTAAATGAAATATGGGTATTTTCCCCAACAGTATCAGTATCTACGTTTTATTTTTATTTTTCTCGCCTTTTACCGCCAAAATTTTGAGGTTACAATGAGTTTGAAATATTCCAACACAACTTTCCCAACGCTTGTAAGTTTCATTTTTATGAATCTTAATGATTTTATCATTTATACCGATGGATTTAAGTATTTTCGAATTCTTATGGTATCAATCATATTTTATAAGTAGGAAATTAGGTATGGAAAAAATATCGATATTTCACACCACTAATTTGCTAACAAGAGAAGATATTATATCCCAGAAGAAAAAAATAAGCTGTCATCGAAGCAATCTTGCTGTTATTTTATTCGACAACCAAACATTTGTTTGGTTTCACTTAGTTAAATTTCATCAAATATTCGATTATTCGATTAACTGTTTTTTGTAAGGAAACCTACATTTTCTAGCGTTACTTGCTGCGCTAGTTTTTTTTTTGTACTTTGCTCATAATGAAAACGATATAAATGCATTAGCAAGTATAAAATACGAACAGAAAAAAATAAAATAGATCAAATTATAGAAAAAGTAAGAGAGAAACCGATATTTAAAAAAAAAAAAGAACATAAAAAATGCAATCATTTGTTCTTGAAAAAAAAATTAAAAAAACACCTGATAAGCCTATATACATTTATGTATATTATATTGTTCGATGAATATTTTACAGAGTAGAAGCTACCTATACTTTTTTTAATCAATTTTTTTTTTTATTTCTTTTGTTTTTTCCATTATTGATGCCTATTTTTTCCACCTTCAATAGAAATTTTTCGATACAATTATTACGTTCAAAAGTGATACAGCTGTACGGTGTGTTTGTTTTTTCGTTTTAGAAATAAGTATATTTGATTTTCGTTTTATTCTTGGAGTACTGACTTTTTTTTGAGTCGTCGTACCATAATCTGCGTTTTCGACGTGGTGATGATAAATTCGTCAGCTGCTGAGCGACTCGAAAAAGATAGGTATGTGAAGTGAAAATATAGGTCAGACAGTGACCATGTTTATAGAAAACACCCAATCTAAACCGTTCAAGTCGTATTTTAAAAACGTTGAGTATGTAACATGATAATTACGTAGGCACCAAGTCTCTTAAGAAAGAGTTTTACTCGTCTCGTGCCGTAGGTACTTGGTTGGGAAATTTTTTTACGTGCGATAAACCCAAATTTGAAATTTCTTTTCGAAATCTGGGCCGTTTTCCTCGCTTTCTGTCTTATACGATTATTTTTATAAAATTTATTCAGTAGGTAATAGAGGTGAGAAAAATATCGATATTCGGGGGGAAAATATCGATATTTGATTGAATCGATCGCCAATTTACCCGATAAATGACGATATTTTTGTTGAGACCACCAATCCTTCTCCCCTCTCACTCCTGCGAACACTCGATCACACATAATATACATTTTATTTATATCTATTCGCGGCTACACTGTTCCACAACTTCCGCCGCTCATTCGTTCGTTTCCGTTAACATTCGTTCATTACTCTAAAATGTACTTTGCTTAAATTATGTAACTTCTTCAAAATACACTCGCTTCTTGGACGGAACTTCGCTTAAATCTTCCTTTCTTGTTACAACTCCGGTCCTCATCCTCTATAATTTTGCATTAAATATCGACATTTTCCCAGAACTATCGATAATTACGTATCGAAACGAAAAAATATCGATATTTGATTGAATCGATCGCCAATTTACCCGATAAATGACGATATTTTTGTTGAGACCACCAATCCTTCTCCCCTCTCACTCCTGCGAACACTCGATCACACATAATATACATTTTATTTATATCTATTCGCGGCTACACTGTTCCACAACTTCCGCCGCTCATTCGTTCGTTTCCGTTAACATTCGTTCATTACTCTAATATGTACTTTGCTTAAATTATGTAACTTCTTCAAAATACACTCGCTTCTTGGACGGAACTTCGCTTAAATCTTCCTTTCTTGTTACAACTCCGGTCCTCATCCTCTATAATTTTGCATTAAATATCGACATTTTCCCAGAACTATCGATAATTACGTATCGAAACGAAAAAATATCGATATTTCGCACCACTAGTAGGTACTGGTACTAGAAAATTCTCAAGTTTTTTAAATTTTTATGCCGAACAAGTCACATAAACAAGTGAACCCATAAAGAGACCGTCTTCCAAGGATAACTTAATTACACTATTGTAAAGACAATGAATATTCGTAAACAGACGATAGTATGTATACATATAATAGGTAGTTAAACTATAAAAGTAACCGATAATATTAAAGCAACAATATAATTTAATTAACGAATATGGATCTAGGTACTTATTAATACGAGTCATTCACCATCCCTTCCAACAAACAACAGAATTTATCCAACTGGAATCATTGAAATAATGATTTTTCATTCAGACATCGAAAACTTCAAACATTTGATTTCTCTGTCAACTTCCCTCTCCCCAATTTTTCTGATTAGTCTAGCAAATACTATAAGAATTCAATGGTGCTTTTCTAAGCCAACGATAATGCAAATAATTTGAGGAATGTAACTGAGTAATAAAATGTTCACGCTTATCTATGTTTGACGGCTTGGTGGGAGGAAAATAAAAGTTGGAATGAAAAATTCAAATTAATATTTTTATTTGTTTTTTTTTTTTTTTTTTTTTTTTTTTTAAATATTTTTGTCCTACCGGCGTCAACTTTCATCAACGATCACATTTTGACTTCTCAGCAAGGCTTCCTCACCAGGGTGCGAAGAATACAAAAAACTAATAACACTCAAACTTTGCATTTACCTACCAAAACCAACGTATTGTCTGCAAGAATTTCTATGGGTAAATTACTGAAACATTTCTCTCTACTCTGGAAAGGTAGGCTACATATTGTTGAATTTATTAATGTAATTATAGAAGACAGGAACGAAGTGAGGGAGGCAAAGGGGCAAGTTGCCCCTTGCGATTTTTGTAAGTTGGATGTTTTCGCTCATCAGTTGGACGGTAAGCTATTCGTTGTTTAGGGAATTGAAAATTTTGCAATAGTTGGCATTTTTGGAGTTGGCAAAGTTAGCAGTTACCTGCATACTAGTTGGCAAATCGTGCCAGTTGATGATATTTTCTTCTTTTCTCTTTTTTTGGAGACGATTTCACAATTCTGTTAGACATTTTCGTTTTTCCAACTCCCTCCCAACCAGAAAAACCATTTCGTTGTGTCACTGATAGAAGAGAAGACATAATCTCACTTCTATTAGGGAGCCAGCCTTTTCACCGAGTGTCTTTACACCGACGGGCATTTGACCTATGAAATTCACTTAGCGGACAATTCGCCGACAGACTTTTTCACCTACAGGCTAATTTACCTATTGCAAAATTTCACCTGAGGGTCCTATCACCGATTCGATTAATTTTGTTTGTAAACTGTCAACCAGGTCACTAGTAAGTTGAACAAAAAAGCTTATAATAATTTTATATTTTAATTAATGAAAATATGAAAACATTGAAATTAAAAAGGAAAAATTTTGCTTTTGAAAATTGACCTTAAAAACTTAAATTATATCAATTTTGTATCTTTTATTATCTTTTTTTGTAAAATTTTATTTTTTAAGGCATTAAATAAAAAAGTATAAAATTTAATATATAAATTAAAAGAATGGGGAATAAGTTTACGTTAAAAACAAGTTTTTAAAAGATAAGCTTTAATTTTTTGACTTTTGTTTCATGCGAAATAAATATATCATTGCAGAAGGTTGGCTGCAGTAATATTAGTATATTTTAAAATCTTAGTCATGTGAGCAGAATAAAAGGTTATAAAAAGGAAAGACCAAAAAAAATTATAAACTGAAAAAGAATAATACTTGAAAATTTACTAACGTACTTGATTTTTATTTTTATTTTATTTATAATTAATAAAATTTTATGTTTCATATAATTAAATAATAAATAAAAAGTAATTCAAGTTTAAAAATTGAGAGAGAATGTATATACCGATTGTCCAACATACAGCCGACCATATCATACAAAGGATAGAGTAATCGGTGAAAAAACCTGTCAGTGAGTGTGTAGTCGATGAAATAGTCATAAGGTGATTCTCGTAAGTTTCAGTCCATGCACAAAATTCAAAGATAAATCGCAAATATATTCTTTTCCACAGTTTTAGAAAAAATGATACATGTTTTTTAATTCTAATAAGCTTTAATAATAATCAAAAAAATTAACAGAATTCAGCTAAACAACTCATTTCTTAGTACATAGAAAATGATTATGTATTTTCATGATTGTTGTATGAGTATAACTTCTAGCATAGCAGTATGTAATTCAAAATTTTGAGAAACCAGATATTATGAAGAAGAAATTAAATTTTATTCGCGACATTTTCTGATAAAATTTTCTTTAAATACAATTTACTCTTGTATTATGATAAAATTTGTCGAACTTTACTAAATCGAATAGCCAGCTGAAAAAAAACCACATAATAATGATAGTAATAATATGAAAAATTGCTGTCTTTTTTTGAGTAACCAACCAGTTCCGTACATTATCATACATGTTTTCTATACACATCTATATTGGGAATTTAAGTTGCTTTGTTGTGTGTCGCAGCATTACGCCTCTCTCACCTTACAGATTTTCACACAATTTCTACCTCACATAGGTACCTATCCGCAGATAGTTTCTGCCAAGTTTCATTTCGAAAGCTTTACTCTGAGAGCTGTGATTGAGTTTCGAAAGTTTCAGTTCCGAACCTATTCTTTTCAAACTTCGTTATTAATTCGACCCAATCGTTTTAGTGACCACTCAATTCTCATTGCTTTTTCTTTCCGATATTCTTCGCTGATTTTTATGCAGTCTTTCAATTTTTTTCAATGCCAAGCATCTTCGCGCCCGCGTCGTCAATTGTTGATGTCGGAAAATTTTTTACACTGTTTTAAAACGCTGGCCTCAATACCGTAAGGTTAAACACTTTTGCTGCGGAAAAAATTCCGGTACTTACTTCGAAAACCCTTTACCAACAATCGAGCACCATTTGTGTTCGCCATTCGTTGTACCTACGTGTAAACGTGGCCTATAGTATGTCGAGTACCACTTCGAAATCATTCTTCTTTTAGCAATCGTAGAACGTTTTCTTAGACGTCGACGTCCGAGACAAGGGGTGGCAGGTAGAAGTTTTCGTTTCATCTCGAAAAGGGTTAAGACGAGGGCTGTTGAATTTCGATTACATCCGCGAGACTGCAGCACGTCTTGGAGAATCGTGTCGAAAGGGTTAAGATTTTACGTTCTCACTACAGAGGGTGCAGTTTACTTCGCCTGCGTTTAGCATGAATATTCCAGTTATTTTTTCATACTAATATTGGATTCTCGTTTTTACACACACGTACGCGTCGATGTCTCTCCAGCCAGTAATTGAGAAGAATTCGACGTGCGTAGCCTGCAACCGATTCAAACGCGAAAAAAATTACGGTCATTTAACACGAAGTGTTTCTTCAAAAATACGAAATAAAAATTACGAAAATCCATTGCCCCGTCAAAACACAGTGGCATTGCACAGCTTTTGAACGACGAAAGACGTAGATGATTTTTTTTAAAAAAATGGTTCTTACGAAATAACATCGTCTGTTTTGTGTTCCTACTCGTGAAATTCCTGTGAAAATTGGATATTTTCTAATTTCGTTGATACATTTGGCATAATATTCGCGAAAAACAGGTGACCAAACAAATTATCAAGTCTTTTAGTCGTGTAATTACTTTCTTCTACTTTTTCACTTTCTCCAAACTTTTTAATACAAATTTGTATATTTAGTGCTCATTATCAAGTACTCAAACCACACAAACCTGCCGCAGAAATCGTTAGTTTTACTATACACGTTATATTCATTCTTGCTCATCCAAGAGACTCCTCTGTATATGTAATATTTCCATATTCGTGTCATAAATTTTTCACGTTTCTTCCAAAATGTGCATTTAAATTTTCCAAGTCGGCGTCTTCTTTAACTGACAGATGTTTAAAAAAAATTAATAATTTTTGATAGTAAATAACAACCCGTTTACAGAAATCATCCGATTTTATTTGAAATAGGCCAAAAAAAAATCCCTTAATAAAAATGAGTAATAATTACTCAAGACCACAAACATTCGTTGTATTAAATTTATTTAATTTTACACGCGTAGATACTTAACTCTGTATTCATATTTAAAGGGTTGTGTTTGGAATCTAGAATTTTTAGCTACATCGCCCGTCATAGTAATAACATTTTTCAATTTTAGTCATAAGTCGAAAGAATAGCCGAAGGTTTTAATACGGAGGTGAGGAGACTGTATTTTATTTCGCCTTTAAAAAGTACGTCCTTCATTTCTGTGATACTACAAGTAGATAAAAGAAAAAAAAATTTATATAATTTCTACGCGTTATTTCCGCACCCCATTTTCGAAAAATCTGCAAAAAAATTATGATTTCCTCAGACACCATTAAAAATAAACCCAAAAACAACTTTATGTGGTAGACATAAATCAAATATATGCGCCCCCACCCCAAATGTTAACGCAGTTCTCATCTTTTTACATCTTTCATTTCTTCAACACCGCAAATCAAAACGTGAACAAAAACCAAAAAACGAAATAACGGAAATCGAAACCGAAAATATGGCCGTTTAACAGACAAAACAAAAAACAAATTGTGCCAAAAAATTATCTCGACCACCCCTGCAATTCTTCTACCCCTTTATTAGTAGTTTCCTATAATTAATAGGCCTAATCGATTGAGTTCGTAAGCCAAAACACGAAGAACAGATCTACACGATCCGACAATAGTCGAGAAGATAAAAAATTTCGCTGGCCACCCACCACTCGAAAAAATTCGATTATCCTTCCTCCTCGTTCAACAATTGGTTGAGTTTAAAATTAACCGCAAAAAATTCGACCAACGATGTTTATATAGTAAGTCATTTGTAGGGTGCGCGGTGCCAGAAACGAAGAAATTGTGCAGAAAACTCGTGAAAATTTATGCGGCTTTTCTGCGACGCGCCAAATGGACACAAAGTGGACAAATGGTGCTAAGGGTGGTTTTTCGCGGTGCGACCACCAAAGACGTCGACGTAGTCGTTGTCCACGTTGAAGGAGAGTTGGAGGGGTGAAGAAAAAAAAAAAATCACGAAAGACACATCGAAAAGAAAAATAGCAAAAGAAAAAAACGACGCGGAAGAAGGACAACAAAAAATGAGAAGTAGGAGAAAAAGGAAACGTACAGAAAAGTGGGCAGAGAGTGCGGCGAGGGGTGTCGATAGTGAATTGGAGAAAAACGCCGGCGCAGAAAATTCTTTAAGGAAAAGTTGCGAGGCCCTTCCCCCGTCTGCGGCTGGAGAAAGAGATGCGCTCTCTGCGTCTCTCTTCCATTCGGAAAAATACACGCGTTCTTAAAGGGGTTGTGGAAGGACCGGGGGGGGAGGGGGTGGTCCGTACACGGGCACACAGTCAACTTTCTCCGTGTGTTTTTACAATTGGGAAAAATTAGCGAGTGTGTACGTGTGCGTGTGAGACGGAAAGGAGATGGTGCGACGAAAGGGGGTGTGGGGGTGCGTTAGACACGGAGGGTGAAAGTGGAGAAAGGGTGTGAAAGGGAGAAAGATGTGGTGCTTTATAGTATAATTTCGACGTCGACGTCGTCGTCGTCGTCGTCGTCGTCGTCGTCTTCTTCTTCGTTTTTGTGCATCGAGTGAGAAAAAGACGGAGAGACAGAGAGAAAGCGAGTGAGAGAGAGTACAGAGAAAGAGGAAATTTTCCTTTACTCTCTTTCTCGCAACACCACACACACTTGTAAGGGATGCTAAGACGTCTTGGTTTTAGTTCGCGTCCAGACGCCGATGTTTTCTTTATACGAAAGTCGCGATCTTATTGCTGCGTCTTCGTTCGCAGCCGATCACACGTGCTCGGGCTGGAAAAAAATTCAAATAAAATAACGAATACGAAAAAAAAGAAAAAAAATTTCGCAACACTTTTCTTTTTTTTATTTGGACGAACTTTTTTTTTTTTTTATGGTTTGGTTCGTGATTTGTTTTTCACCCTTTAGATACCTTTCTTTATTGTTTTACGTATCATAACGAAGACGTCGTCGACGACAATATGGGATGGCAATCACGAAAAAAATTTCAATTTTCTTTCGTCGATAATGTGTGGCGTTGATAAGAAGAAAAAAAAAAAATTGCTTTCGCGAATTTCGTAAAATAATTTTTTTTTTCTCTCTCCAAGTGTGATATTCAGTAATAAATAAAAAAAAAAAATGTTTCGGTTTTAAAAAAGTGTTGTTTTTTTTTGTTTTTTTCTTCGCAGCTACCATTTACTACTACGTTCACTACACTCGACACTCAACTCATCCTGCAAAATTGTGCCACCAGAAAATCGGAGAAAATTCGACGAAAATTACCGGTGGATATGATAAAATCGAAAGTGTTGTTCAAAAAACTTACGTTACAATTTTGTTCGGTTCGATAGTTCATTTTATTTGTTATAACGACCTGCAAAAAATTAAAAATTAAAATCGTTTGTGTTCGAGCGACGTTAGCAAAATAATTACTTACGTATACCTTAAATTGAAAATTTTTTTTTTCAATTTCTGCAAATTTCAAAAAAAAAAAAAAAAAATCAAATCAGTACCCGAATTACTGATAGTACAAATTTTTTTGTTTTTAATCTCGTTTAATTTTACGATACTTTTTTTTGGACTTTTTGAAAATTGTTTCTTCCAATTTTTATTTTTATTTTTATTTTATTTTTGTTTTTCTCCTTCGTTTCGTTCCTACCTTCGAGAAATTGTTTTCCTTCAGTTCCTATTTTGATGCAAGCTAAAAAAAAGAAAAAAGAAAACATAAAAATTTCAAAATAATTCAACTTTCTGAATCGCGAGTGCATCGTCAGCGTGTTGCTGTGCGTTTCTGCGCGCGTGTGCGACTGCACTGCACCGACATACTCAAAAACGATCTCAACGCCACTGGACCTGAGCGCCCTTCAGGGCGACCATTTTGCGCACCACCAGCTCGACGACCCTCACCATCGTCGGCCACCCTCGCCGACGCTGCCCCACAACCTTGAAGACTCCTGCCTGGCGGACGCTATGCAACAAAGTATGCTCCTGCAACGGCCAGTCTTCAAAATGAATCCGATCAACGAGTTCTGGGATCAGACGCGCGTGCCGCCACCGCCGTTGCCGACAGCGGCGACGGCGGCTGCTTCAGCGGCGACGGTGCCTACGCCGCCCAACGCGCTGCAGTCGGCGACGGCCGTGGCTGCGGCTGCGGCCGCCGCCGCCGCAGCCGCCGCCGCCGTCGCCAACAACGCCAGTCTGAATCGCGCCAACAGCATGGCCGCCAACAGCAGTCACGCGGCCGCTACGCCGACCAGCGTCAACAGCTTGAACGACGGTGGCGGCGTCGGCGGCATCGGCGGCGGCGCCAGCAGCGCCTCCATCAACCAGGCCAATCTGATGGCCATGCTGCCGCCTCCGACCAAGGCAGAGCCGATGAATTCGGCGGCGCCGAATACTAACGGCGGCAGTGGCGGTGTCGCTACCAATAACAACAACAACAACAGCAACAACCAGAACGGCACGAGCGCTAGTGGTAGTAGTAATAATGGTACCATCAATGGCGGTGGCAGTCACGGTAACAACAACAACAACAACAACAACAACAATGGCAGCAGCGGTAATAATGCTAATCGACGGACACCGGACGCAAATTGCAACGCCAACATGACGATGACGAACTTTGGCAGCGCTGCTGACGGTGGGAGCGCGAACAGCGCTAACGCCAATGGTGTAGACAATCAGAGTATGGACACGACGAACATGGCCAACCAGAACACCATGAATGCCTTGAACACCTTGAACACCATTAACACCATGAACAGCATGAACAGCATGAACAGCATGAATAGTATGGTGACGTTACCGGATCCGAAGATGATGACCGAAAAGCTGGTCAGTGAATTACAGGTAAGGGCATAGGCCTTTGGCTAGTTGTGTTTTCTCCTAAAAAAAAGGCTGTGGAGTGTTGCGCCGAACCCTTGCGAAACGCTGCTTTAGTGGTGTCGTTGGGAACCGGTTTTCTGTTCGCGGTGGTGGGAAAACTCTCTAAAACCCTATTTCTCATAAACTAACACACGCAGAAAATACGTACATTTTTAGTCAGTTGGTGTGTTTTTCGCGCTTTTTGATTTTTTTTTTTTTTTCTGCGTAAATTTTAACCGAAATTTGATTAGAAAAAGTTGAAAAATTGTACGAATTATTTACCGTAATATTTATCAGGCTTTAAATTTGTTGCCCACAAATTGGGGCCGTCCTGTCAAATACTTCAAGTAAAAGGAGCAAACGATAGTTATCCATTGCCAATTGGTAATTGACGCAAATTTTAAGAAATTTCCAAAATTTTGTACAGGTCGGCTAATTTTTGACCGACATTAAAAACAACCGAATGAAAAATGAGGAATCTGAGGAGTTCTAAAAAATGGTGATAAAATCCGTATTTTTACTGTTTTTTATTTCTCATTTTTTCTATCTTAAATTCATTTTGTCCTATATTTCACAAAGAACTCACAGAAAAATAGTCACACTAAAATATTTGAAAAATTCTAAAAATTCTAAAAATTTTCAAAAATTTAAATTTTACACTTGTTTTTGCAAACTAATTTCAGTATTTTCGGATAAGTATCTTCTATCAATATTTCATAACTTTTTACCACAAAAAAAAAAAAATAATAATAATAATTAATTTAAAAAAATCTTAAATAATTAATTTTTATTTAATTTTGTGCAAGTAAATTTTTTTTTTTCTATTTAGTATCAATAAGCGTCCGAAAAATTTGCGAAAGTGATGTAAAAGTCAAAAAATTAAATGAATTCTAAACAGTGTGTGAATTGTCAGGCCTATTTTATGATATTTTCCAAACACCATACAACTAATTTCAGAAATTATTAATCTTATGTTTCATACATAATTCCCTGAAAAAAAGATGAATGACCGCTCGACTCGGATAAGTCCTTTAAAAATAAATGAATATTCCATATTTTACAGTAATATTCCACCAACAAGTCACATTGGTATCTTTCTCTTTCTTGTTTCTTTCTTTTTCGCCATTTGTAAAAAATTAATTGACAATAATTACTGTAGAAAATTTGAAAAAATTTTAAGTTATCCTGTGATGACCGCGTTCAGAAACCAGTTCGATTCATTCCTTTTAATTTTATTCAATTACTTAATCAGAAATTTATGGACCGGGCAGTCTATTTTTGAAATGATTAGGTACCTACCAATAATATGAAATTGTGGAAATTCGTAAAGCATTACTACTGACGAACAATGAAAAAAAAAAGCTCTACAATAATGTGGACGTTTACACTGAATTTTTATTGTAGATTCAATTCTACACTTTTTTCTTTTTTTTTTTTCAAAACTACTAAATGTAGAAGGGGAATCTAGGTGTAATATCATGAACAGGTAATATTGCATGATATTTATAGTGAGGCTATAAAAATGATAAATTATTTTTAAAGGATTTTATTGAATAAAAGTTATATTAACTTTTTTTATACCCATATAGCCTGCCTACTTCAGATTATTGAAAGTATGAAAAAACAATAACAAGGAATTTTTAGCGATTAAAAAAAAATTATATAATTCTTCAATTTTTGTTCAAATAAAATATCCATCAGGATTTGTACGAAATACTTATGGAGATAGATTTCAAAAGTACATGGTATCGATTAACTTCAGTGTGTAGGTCTGCAGTTCGTAGTTTTTATCAGGTACGATCAAAATTATAACAGGTTTTTCGAAAATTCGTTTAAAACGTAATATAATGGTATATTTATAATCGGGTTAATTTTTCAAAGTATGCTATTCATTTATTTTATTTTATTTTTTATTTTTAATGAAAATTTGGATCGAGAAATGTTTGACATGCGCTCAATATTCATATTCAATTCATAATTTGTTAAATTCATATTTTTAAAAATTTCAAAAAATTTCAAAATTTGCTTGCTTTTGTCAAAATTTTAATAGACCTTAATTGTCAGAGGGCTTCATATCTTTAAACAATACATTAGGGGCAAAATTCAGACAATTTTTTAGCATACATTTGTACAAAATATTTATACGCCAATACAACAGGAAACTGGACCCTCCTACTCATGCATTAAAACTTTTTTAGGCGAAAATTAAACATGTTCTGAAGTCAACTATCTTGTGAAATTCTGCAAAACACTGCTGCCATTTATATTTAGTTCTCAAAATTCTCATACACATTTTCTTTCTGAAATCATTCAATTTGAACATTTACACAATATTCCAAATTTCTCATATTGTTAAGTTATATTGATTACAGAATTTTTCTCTACCTTTGTAAAATACTCTTGTTAACAACAAATTATTTAATGATGTGAATATTCGCAAACATGGTACTCCCAGTGGTAAGATAAAGTTAAACCCTACTCATCTGCAATTTAACTATGTCTCATTAGAATCTCATCTGGTGATCCGGCGAGTTGAAGTTGACTTTAAAAAAGGGGTTAGTGACTTTAGCTGTTAACAGAATAGTAACCCTTGTAGCTGGCTAATAGCATGAAAACTACTTAAAAGTGAATTTAAGGCTATGGTCAACATGTTGCAAAATTGCAACATGGGCTGTAGGTATGTGCTGTAATTACAATAATTCAAAATACGATAATTATAACAATGAACACACCAAAAAAAAGTTATTTGTATTCAATGAAATATTATGTCAACTTCCCTTATTAATATAATTTAAAAAATAATTAGATAAATAACTCTGGAGAGTGAACTATTTTTGCTTGAATAGGCATCAATGTATAAAATGGCCCTTTTTTGAACTGAAATTGCGCCACTTACATAAGTACCTACGTGTAAATGGGATCGCAAAGAAATAAATAAAAATACTATCAAGAAAAAATGTTTATTTTCGACTGTTTCGGATCAATTTAAAACCCTCACTTTGCTAACCAATTTCTAAGGTTGATTCAATAATAACCTCCTTTTTGTGTATAGGTTGCAAAAAAATTATTTTAATCATTTTTAATAATTAATATACTGCATGTTCTGAGTTATTTTCTTTGGTAGGTTTATTTTTCTGAAAAATATAAAATCAGTAGCTAAAAATAATAATTTTATGCTATAATTATTCTCTTCTATTTTCAAGGTCTGTTTTCAAGGTAAAAACTTTTTCTGTTCCATTACTGACCTGAGTCCAAATATTTCAAAATTTGTTATGGTCGGTTTACAGTTTTTATCAGTTTTGTACTTTAATTTTATTTTTTGTTACCATGTTTTTGAAAATAAAACCTCTAAATACCTAACTGGGTACGACTTATTGGTCACAAGCAAACCCCAGAACCAAAAAAAAAAAAAAGTTTACCTGGGAGCAATAACTCATGTGAGAAAAAATGAATCTTTACATTTCAATAAACATATTCGAGGAAGTATCACATAATAAAATTAAAAAAATTCTCTAACCAATTTTTTTGAGGTTACTGGGGGACAAATGAGTTATTTAATCCAAAAATTAATGGAAAATTTGAAGTTGGCGCCCCAAACCACATAAATTGATGGTGCATCACTCAATTTTCAAGAAAAAACATTCTAATCCTTTCCAACCCTTGACTATTAAATTTTGGAATTGGAATTGAAAAAATTGAAATTTTCAGATAATAAATACTTATGAGAGGATGGTTCAAATCCTAACAGAGGAACAGAATTTTTTTTTAATGCATCAAATTTTAAAAAATCGGGCTTAGTCACATCGTTGATTTTTCATCAATTTTAGTTTAATGATCTAAAATAAATGGCATCATCACAAAACTGTTCTGTGAGCAGAGTTGTCAACCATAATCATAATTTTTGAGGTAAAAACCTTAACCAATTTTAACCATACAAAATTTTTCAGTAACCTTAATATAATATAATTAAAATTTAAAATATCAGGTATGTAGCCATAAATTATAATCAATAAAATTTTCTTTTCATCCATTTCCTAAGGAAAACCTTAATTGATGGTAACCTTAACCATAATTAATATTTTTGAGAGAAAACCAAAACCATAACTGAGAATAATTTTAATTAATAAGGAGGTATATAATTACAATCATAATAAAACAAAATATTACTGCATATCAAAACAAAACAGGTAACCGAAATAAATTTCATTTTGGTTGCCACTTTTGTCTATCAGTGGGTACCCACATAAGGAAGTTTCTCACTTGCTTCTATGATTTCTAAGAGACCCTACATCAAATTCCACATTGAATTATTTTCATTTCATATAGAATATATCAGCACAAAAGAAGGATCCTTACTATTCCTGCAGCATTGGCTACTCAACCTGCTAAAAATATTAGAGATTTATTTATTTTAAAATGTAGAATACCACGAAATGAGAAGAACTTACTATTCTTTATGGAATTGGCAACTCAAATTTCTAAAAATCAGTGTTCTGTAACGATAAAACTGTAATAATATGTCACCAAAGAAACAGTTTTTTACTATAACATTTGCTAAAATGTAAGTTATTGCGTTAGTTTGTAAAT
The DNA here is from genome assembly GCA_011428145.1 of Ericerus pela. Lineage (NCBI taxonomy): Eukaryota > Metazoa > Arthropoda > Insecta > Hemiptera > Coccidae > Ericerus > Ericerus pela. Next base: position 369,922 of record WOFM01000922.1, read on the forward strand.
TTTACGTAGGTAGGTAAGATTAAAAGAAAAGTGCCAAGTCCCAATGGGGACTCATAAATGATTGATGTGTTTCACAAGCTCACAATCACACATCTACACACCAACAGTTACAATATTGTAACCTGTAAGACTCAAGTTGCAATCGTAATTCTTGTTTTAGGCCCTATTTGAGTGTAGACGAGTGCTAAGATGTCTACACATCAAAAAAGAAACTAAATTTTATTTTGGAAAGTATTTTAAAAAGTATTTTGTGGTATACAAAACTTTATAATGCATCCTTCATTCATTTTTTTTTGTGTGTGTGCGGTTTTGGTAACTTGAACATTTTGCCTAATGCAGGGTCTAGAAGTTCAACTTTGTAGTGAGAAATGCTCGAAATTGGGTGGCCAATAGTCCGCCAGGCATGAATTTTTAAATCATCTGCTGGGGCACCAACAAAACCAAACAAAACACACAACCATTTTGGATCAGCCATTTGAATTTTTCTTCTTCAGAGTCCCGAATCAAAAAATTAATAGGCTTTCAAAAATAACCAAGATTACGTTTCACAATTATTTGTATCAGCATATTTTTCTTCATAAATAAAGAAATCCTAAACTATAAGATGCTGATGAAGAATAGTATATCACACACCAAGGTTCAAAAGTGAGCATTTGCATGTGAGGGAATTTACAAAATTAGCAGTGAGTTAGCTATTCCCGAGTCATGTAAACTTTCTTTTGAACCTTGTTGAAGAAGATATTTTAAATAATTTATGATTAGAAAGCGATAAAACATTAAAATTCTCTAAAATAGTTAGTTTTGTACAAAAATTATAAAAAACAGAATCAAATATCAACCTTCTCATGGTGGCAGATTTGATGTTTCATTCAGAAAAAGTAACCTCAACTTCGATGTAAACTGAATATGCCTCTATGTAAAAAGATGCTTCATGTTTTTGCATAGATGCGCATTCACTTTGCATGGAGGTTGTAATCATCAATGATAAGAGTTACTTTTCTCTCGCAAAATACCAGCGTAAACATTGCCTTTCTGATTATGTATTACATAAAATCATTTTTTTGAATAAAATCGGTTATGTAGAAAATTTACGATAATCGACAACTCTGCATGTTGAATTTTTATTTTGTCACCTTAATGAATTAAGATTCAGGAGCCAATCTAACTTACCTCTAAAATTCTCAATAAATTGGTACTTGACGCAATTTTCACTGTTCTAATCTATACACTTCGTGAAAAATTTTCATCTTCACTCTCTGGTATTGGAAATCTTCAAAAATGATGGATTTAATCAATTTTAAACGATTGTGATTCCTTTTTATTTTTGGAGAGAGAAAGGAAAAAAAGTAGGAAAAAAATAGTTAGCTCCACAATGCTGTTGGATAACGACGGAAAAGAATAACGAAAAATAGATGAAAAAATAATTGTATTTTTACCAAAATGGCAAAATGTTCCACTTTTTTTCTCCGAGGATTCTATTTATAAATATGAGAAACCTATATTTTGAAGATAACATGGAAGAATGGTACAATGTTTAGCGAAGGTGAAAAAACTCAAAAAACTGAAAATAACAAAATTAACAAATCCCAGTGTCATGGCTAAAGTCGAAATGTTTATTGACAAATTAATTTGATTGCTATTTTCAAACAGCTGATACGTAAGTTACTTTTTGTCATTTTTTGGAAGACAAAAAAGAAAATTTACCTACAGGTATAACTTCAGGTTATTAACTAAATTTCAACCTGAAATACAGTGGAACTGTGCTTTGAGGATCTCTTAGTTTTAGTTAATTTTGAGTGCACCTTGAAATAGTGAGTAGATGGTCGTAAAATGCAGGGGGAGCGGAAGGATTCCATAACATATCAAGTTTTGGCAGGTGACATAATATCAGGTTTTGACGAAAAATTACCAGGCCATACCTAACATGTTTTCGAATAACATAGGTACACTTATCATGTTTTGATACGAAATATGTTGAAATTAGTGATAATTCAATGACATAGGTATCTATATTAAGTTTTGTTTGTATACTTTCCAGATTTTGGCTGAAAGTTATATTCTTCTGCGGACATATAAATGTTTTTTCTAATACGCACATTTGATAGTGAATAATGATCAACTGAGATGTCATCCTTTGACAAGCTTTCTAGAATAGGTTTTCTTTCATATCGTATCCAATACTTGACTTAAACTGCCAAAAAGTGATGTATCAGCTTTTTGAAAATACTTATTCGCAGTATTCGAATGGCGGGAAAAACCTTATAACGTATAACCTACAATATAATATATGTTTTAGTCTAATGATAAAATAAAAAATATCTTCAACATACTTATTATATCTGCAGCTAACTCCATTAAAATACTGATTTTCCACGGTGCTTTTATCAGCCCTCTCAATATTATAACTTCGTCAGTGTCACTTTAATTCGATTCGAATGACTGAAAATCTTCTGCATATAACCCTTCAAGTAACCGTTAACCAGGTGAAACCGGTAAGGAAAATAATAATTGCTTACTTAAATTACTGTGATATGGCAAATTAAATAATGCAGTAATTAGGCGATAATATTTGACTCGAGAACCAAATCGTTCGTGCTTGACCTACGTAAATGGTTGACGAAATGTATAATTTATTTAAAACCCATTGAAAAACAAAAAGGGGGTAAATTAGCTTTTTCAAATGAAAATAAAAAGTTTTTAGTTTTTAAAGTTTAATTCATATTAGGTCATCTACGCAGGTAGGTATTAGGTATATTGTTGCCCAAGTACCTGAAATGGTGGAAATTATATTTCAGTTTACTATTTATTATGCGACATAAATGCATCAGTGCCATGAGTAGCCACCATTGATAAGAAAAATAAAATACTTACGAAGAAATAGGAACATTCTACAACGCTGTTAAGAGTTTACGTAGGCTATATTGAATTAATTAAAATGACTAAAGGATGGAATGATAAGAAAAAAATTGTGTCCTCGAACTATGAACAGTAGCATTCTAATGAGATGCGATTTAAAAACATGTAGGAAAAAAACACTTAGAAAACATTTACTATGGGTACGCACATCGATAATTTTTAATGTCATTAGCAAAGAAGTCGAAAAAATCCCTTTCAGTAAGTACATATGAGGTGCATTAATGAAAACTTTTAGGTGATTTTTTTTATCGTCGTTTGCTTTTAAAAATTGAGGAAAATCTATGCTTATTACGAAGGAAAAGGAAAAAATGAGGGGAAAAAGGAAAAGAAACCTACATTTTACTCAACAAAACCAGTCTTTTTTTTTTTTTTTTTGTAAATTCTTATCGCGAAATTCAAAACGTACAAATTTAGATTAAAAAAAAAAAAAAGGTGATCAAAATCGGTATTCAAATTCAAAAATGCTAAAGTTTTTTGTATTTTTTTTTGTCGTTACCTGTCTTTTTTATTCATCTTTTGTACGTCCATTCTTTGGTCGAACGTTTTTTTTTTCTACAAAAGAGTAGCCTACTTGGACAAAAGAAAAAAGGTTATTTTTGTCACCTAATGCTGTCCACCTGGAATTTCCTTTTTTTTTTATTCTTTATTCTTCCAGCAAACAATAGGTACGCATCAATTAACAAATTAATTTTTTCATTTATGGTAATCACTGTTGGTCAGTGGATAGCAAAACTTAGTGCCAAGAACCATTCTATGTGGTTGCTAAATCCTGGTGTATGTGTATAAGGGAGGGTTATAATTTTAATTTTTATAAGAAGAGATGTTAATTACACTAATTTTCGGATTTGTTTATTATTTCTGACTTGAAAATATACTTACCTATTTTTTAAATTCGTACATTTGCTTATTATAAATGGGCTCAATGGGTGGGGAGAGCTGATATTTTGTTGTTTTTTTTTCGAATAATTTTAATCTGTCAGTAAAATAAAGAAGAGTCAGACGTGATGATGAGCCCTATCGAGTTATTCTCTCTCATTATCAATTTAACATTATTCGGATAGTGGAATAACTTTTTATTTATAAAAAAATAAGAATTAATATCGTAAACGGATTTTCATGTAGTAAAGACCTGCTTAAAAATTTAACATTAAAGTTTTCATGGAGAATAACACCAGAAAAAAAAAAAAAAAAGACGATTTTCTTACGATTGTTTTGCCCGCAAATTTTCATTATTCATTCTCTACTATGTATTTTTTCAAAAAATAAGAATAACAAATTTCTTTGACGAAGGAATACTTTTTCTCAAACCAAACAAATTTTATATTATTTTATTTGAAGGCCTAACTTGTATTTATGCAGTTTTTTATATAAAATTTAAAAAAAATAAATGGAAGGATGAATTTGTTACAGTAAAGAAATTTTAAAGGAGCAATGACAGATTTTAGGTTGCTCATAAATTCCGACGCCAGTTTTTATTTTTTAAATAGGTGGAACCATTTTCCAACCGAAGTTGTTATTTCCATATATTTTAATGGAGAAAGTGGTCAGACTGATTTAATTTTATGCTAGCAACACCATTCAGTCTGAAAAATGTCTTTATTTCTAGTTATTTCCTACATTTTAAACAAATTCCATAAAAATAATGATTTCTACTTTTTTTTGATAACTTCGTAATGGATAACCGTAGAAAGATATGATTATTATATTAGTCAAAAAATTTCAAAGACAATGTAGTATGTACCATTAAGTACAGTTATTGACATTACTACCTGAATTTCTGTTCAGTGCCTGTTTATTGGTTAGCAGATTCAGTTTTGTGTGAATTTTTCCTTCGTCGTGGACTTTCTTTTTACGTACTCGTACCAAAAGTTAACTTTTAGAGACATATGGTGTGAGAGGGTGTAATTTATTACGTTTAAAGGAGGTGATATATTGATAACACTGAAATTATGACTCGTGCAAAGAGGAACAAATTTAATTTTTGTTGCCCCTCCCCAGTTGATGAGTTTAATGTGTACCTAATATTATATTCGAATTTTACTCAATGATAACAAACAATTCCCACAAAAAAAATTTATGAAAAATAATATTTGAAATTTCAGTAATAAAAATTGTCTATTTTCATCATTTTCATGAAATGACCCTCATACAATAATAGTCTACAACGCCTACATAAGAAAATGAATATTTAGATTCATTAAAGTGTAGGTTACATTTTGCTTTATGCACAACTTTCGAAACCCACTTACAAACTAACTTTCGTTTCGAAATTTGGTTGGATACCTTGACTATATTCAGTGATGTAGCGTACTATTGAAAATGAAGTACCTATCATGTTATCATATTTACGAGTGAATATAGCAGTGGCATAGCCAAGGAGCAAATTGCCGAGACATAAAAGCCATCTACTGAAATTCTTAAAAACCTTCTTCACAGGCGAAACTAGGTAAAATAAAACTTGTTGGGTGACTGGAAATCTTGTAAGTTTTTCATCGATTTTTCGTAACTATTTTCAACTTTTGTATGGGACTTTACTAGGTTTTGGGGTCTACCTTCTTTGGCCTTCTTGCTAAATATTTTTTTTAAACTGAAAAAGAGGAAATTGTCAAATTTTTAGGTCATTAAAATATTTTTTCACTACAATCCCCCCCTTTTAGGCCTAAAAACCCAACTAAAAAATTAGAATTATTATTCGTAAATTAGGTAATTAGGATCTACAGTGCCTGTCTTTTTTATTATACACGTTAGTCATAAATTAATATAGAGCTTCTTCCGATTTTATTCCGATTGTGGTAATTGCGGTAATGAAAAGCAACCATGAAAATGCATTCTCGATATCGTCTAGTTAAGTTTAATTTTAAATACGAAAAGCAGCAATCGGTCACTGATATCGGTTTTTATACGTTACCATACATTTTAATCACGTGATGGAATTTTTATCGTAAAAAAAAAAAAACCGCACAGCTTGTTCATTTAATTTTACCCTTTGAATTGGTTAGGAGACTGGTTTCAAATGAAATAACTCCTATGGGATTATACAGGATAGGTCACTCAGTTTTCTTCTTTTAATAATCTCATCTTCGATGATGCAGTATATAGGTATTTAGGTAAATATATTCTTTGAGCTATAGAATTGGTTATACTTGCTTACCACCGCCACGACTTCTTAGGGGTCTGGGTGGTGTAGTGACTAAGTACTTGGCTTTGCAATCGAAAGGTTGCGAATTCGAAACCGGCTGCTGTCACATTTACCGACCCAAAATGGCGGAGGTTTCGAAAGATCGGTTTCATTGGTGCTCCAGTATGTGAATAGAAAAATTCATCATACTTGGTAGACCATTGGCTACCAAATCCCGAACATACCTCGCCGCACTGCAACATCAAAATCTATCCTTCTGGTGGAGGTCGTATGGCGACGTAGTCAAACCACAATTAAAAAAATAAAAATAAATTACTTCCGAAAATTCGTTCCAGTTTCTTTTTCATACGTGAGAACTTCGATTAATTAAAAGTCTGAACTAAAGATGATAGTATGTACTATTACTTCGAAGGTAATTAAGTTATGAAATTTCGAACATCTTGAAAATCGTAGAACAATAATATACTAGAAATTATAATATTATCGCAGCCACTCTCAGCTATTAGTACTTATTACAATTTTTAATAAGTTTAACCTAAAAATTAAAATGCTTTTCTTTTATGGCACACATCATCAGCATACATTTAAAGTAAAAAATTTTCTGAACTAATTTCGATATCTTCCACACCAAAGAACTACTGTTCCACTACTTAGATGCAAATCAGTGGCGTAACTTGGTTGTGGGGATTATGAGAGATTCAACTACCCCTTTCGATCCCGAAACTTAAAGGTATTTTCAGGAAAAAAATTACATGTCGAATTGACAGATTAAGATCGATAATACATAGTTGTATTAATTTTGTGATGTATTTTTTTGTGTTTTTTTTGTTTATTGAACTCCTCCTACCCCACATCTTGAGTGAAATTACCAGGTTTTTCCGTTTAATTTTCAAGATTGGTTATCCAGTTGCTGAATCATCTGGTTTTCCACCCATGGACGGGAGGAGTTAGTTTCTTTCGTTTCATGATCACAAAAAAAAAGTTTTGGCTTTGAAGATTTTCTTGATATCACGATACAATTTTCTCGCAATAGTCTTGAAATTTGGTTCTATGTAACATTAGAATCAGCCCAAGGATTAAGATCTATTGAATTTGGAGTGGATTGACTGGATTGTACTTCCGGTACTACGTCCTTTTTTATATAGTTGTGTGGGGACATTTCCCTCACCTCTGTACAGGGCTTGGCTCTGTGTCAACAGACGGGTTACAGACCAAAGTCCGCAACCCAAATTATTAGTGCATTGCAATTTAAACAAATACATCGTCTGTATGCACTCATACAGATGATAACTCTGTTTGATAGGACTACACCAACTTACACCAACCTACACCAGGAGGGCGATTCCACAAATGTAGGAATACTATATATCTTTGCACCTAGTTTCACTTGAATATTTGTGGAATATCCCCACCGGTGTAGGTTGGTGTAAGTTAGTGTAATCCTATCAAACAGAGCTGATGTGTCTCAATGTTTACCTGCAATCAGCAAATGGAAAAGGAGTGCACATAAATTAGTATGTACTTGCTGATACAGTGTGCATCACAGTCTGTATATGGTACCGTAGTACCTTTGGACAATTGCCCTAAGCATTTAGTATGCTTTGTGTATGGTTAGGCATTAAACCAGCTGGCTACTGGTACCAAAATACGATTCAGTTGCCCTACACCAAACCTCTTCATTTGGTTCCATAAACCTCATGTAGGTAGCGTCTACCTACACTAAACAGCCACAAGTTGTTACTATAATTCATTTTTACATGCTACTAATTTTTGTGCAAATTGGCTGGATGGTACTCCAAAGAATACAATTTTATTCAGATTTTGAACATTAAAATTGGTAATTTTCAGTCAATAACTGCAAAATTTAGTACAATCATTGGTTTTATGATCTAGAGCTACGGGTAACTCATCCAAAAATATGTGTGTAATGTTAGAACCATCCAAACTCATCCCTTAGTTAACCAATCATTACCAAATTTTGATGTACATCATGCACAAAAAGGTACAACGTATCAAATTAAAATTCAAGTCCAGCTTCAAGTTTTCTCTGTAAGTACAGTATTGTGTAAAAAAAAAAAAAAAAGTCAAATTAGCCATCTTAGGAAAATTATCCTTAAGATGGCTCATATATACCCTTCACTTCAAAATTATGTAAAATTTTTTCAAAAATTCATAAAAAAATATATACATATACTTCGAAAAATTATCATAATAATTATTAGTTAGAATCAGAAATGTAAGTGATAAAATGACGTTTACATATGTAGGTTAGATTTTTAGAACATATTAAAATTTGAAACTTTATAACACATTTTACGTAAGCCCATACTACGAATATTTATAACAAGATTTTTATATATTATCAAACTACTTCACTTTTTCAAGTTTTTAATGATCGTAAATAATTAAATTATCGATTGCTGCTCCGAACATATGTGGCCATCTGTAATTATCATGGATAAAAGTTATTTTAGGTACCATTATGAAAAACATTAAAATCTACTAGTAATACATAATATCGATAGTTTAGCCAAAACTATAGTTATTATTGATAGTTTTTTTTAAGCGGTAAAAAACTTCTATAATATCTAAAATCTGCTGAAATTATGATATATTGCTCAGTTTCAGTCATCATTAAGATTTATACCTATATATATATATATGCATATTCCACCTGATTACAAATGTTTTATTTTAAAGTTGACTAAAAACTAAAAAATTTATTTCAAATCTTTATTCAAAAATACTAAACAAGAAACATTTATTGCACTATCTTGGGCAATTTAAAAAAAAATTGATCTTATTGGTTACCTATTTACCTTTTTTCAAATTTACCTTCCAAATGATGATAAAGTTAATTTATGTCTCATGCTCTGTGTGGGTGTGTGTATTGGTATATACACGACACCACACAATACCAAGAAGGTGGAGTGTGTTCATCTGCTTAGACAAATGTGCTCAGTATTCAAGTTTAGCTACATAGACAAAATACTTAGCTTTAAGTGCAAAAAGGTCGTTGGTAGATTTTAGTCCACTGGTGCGTGCACTAGGTGATCGACGAGTGTGTATTACATTCGTTTGTCAACAATCACCCATCGCCACACTCGGTATATCATTTTATTTAGAAAAAAATAAGTACTTTTCTAGAATAAATAAATAAAATTTAGGATACGTACTCGGGATTTCTGAAAAACATTGTTAGGTTTGTTTTTTTGTCACAAAATGACGACACAGTGTTAACATACTTTTTATTCCCAATTTTTCTTTGGGGGGTGCATTGTACCTTGTGAATTCAACTGTTAACAGAACAGTACCCTAAATAGCTGGCTAGCAGAATAAAAACCAGCCAAGGGTAAACCAGACTTATACCTGTGCTAACTCTACTCCCAATTTTGGCCGTAGGTAATGGGCTAGTTTTTGAAAACCTGTACTTTCTAACGGAGCAGTTGCTACGTTATAATTTTTTTCTTGTATCTTCACCGCCTTTCATAATCTATATCCTGTCATTAACGTACTGTCCATAGCTTAATTCGCAATTTCTTAGATTTTTTTTTTTTTAATACAGTAACAAATCATTATTTTGACAATGTTGAAATATACATGATAAATATAGATTTTCACGATATTAGTTTCTTGCTGGTTTCTGGTCGATTTTCTTTTTTCTTTTTTCCATTTTACCGCTGCCCAACGAATGATCAGTTTACAACGTGGTCTTCTTATATTATATTATACTACGTATATAATCGATTCGTATAGGCTATAGGCATATAAATCTCGAGTAATTAATGAAAAAGCACTTGTATGTATACGTTTTTCATTCATAATTTTTCTTCATTTACTTTGCCATCTCTAAAATATGTAGTCGTAGGCACATCTACATATAATTCTCGAAACGATTACAAAATCATAAACAGGATAGGTACGTACGTACGTATATACGCATAGGTACATATCGATAATAATTTCCATCTACAATTTTTGTAGTAGTTCATTTTTCAGTCAAACTACATAATATACAGTACATATCATACATAAGCATGTGTGTATATATATATATATATATATATATACATACGCATAAGTGGTATATGTATTATAATCGTAATATTAAAAAGATGACAATCTGAAAATAGAATTATTACGTCTAGACCATCATAGACACGCTCTTTTTCTTCTTTTCTTTTTCCTTTTTTCTTTCTATTTTTGTTTGTTACCTTTTTTTTTCCATTTTCAACCCTTCTTTTTTTCTTTCTTTCTTTTTTTCTCTGTTAAATCGAATAAATAATATAATGAACGGACGTGCAACAGTCGATAAGCTCTTCTCAAGTGTACATATATTGTGTATATATATATATATATATATATGCAGTACATACTACATAGTGGACTTACGCCTAGAAATAAATACCAGTTTTCAGTTATAGTGTCTGGTCGTATAATATGGAAAAAATAAGAAAAAAGTAAAATAGTTGAAGAAAGGAGAGAGAGAAAGAGGAAAAAAAAAGAATTCAGACTCCCTTTGCAGCGTAAGTCATAGTTTATCAATGAGTAGTGTGTGTCGTACACCTAACCGGTTGCAATATCTTTTCAAAAAAAAAAATAATAATAAAAAATAAAAATAAATAAATACATAATTAGAAATGAGTTAAGTTTTTTTCTGCAGCATAAACGTTTATTAAAGAGTAAAATTCTATAATTTGCACTTGCTATTTTTCATTTCGTGTGCGATGATTATTTTGTGTGTTATTGTCAGGTAAGGAAAACGAATAAAATCTATGGTTTTGTGTTGGGTACCTACCTCAACAAAAAATATAAATTACTGATAAAGTTCGATGTTTTGCTTAGGCTCATTTTTTTGTTGTTGTTTTTTATTTTTTGTGCATCCATTACGTGAAAAACAAAGTGTAAATTTTCGTTACATAGTCTTGAAAAATGACTCATTTCGGTTCGAAGACAGTTTTCAGACTATTGTAGAAGTCCCAGTTGACGTCTAAAATCGGGGATGAAGAGGTTACTTGGAGCTAACGCCTACAGTGTAATTTTTAAACACCTCCTCCATAGTTACAGCTATAAGATAATACTTTCGACGGTCCCGTCATTTTTATGTCAAATATAAATAAGTAAAATTTTTCATTTATTACACCTCTCAAGATATCACAATATTGTCTTAAAAAATATTTATCAACTCTCTAACGAATACCATCTAAAGGCCTAAAGATAAAAAATCGTGTTAAAGATTGTATCGTGATAGCCTGTAATATATTCTCGTATTTCGTTCAATCGAAGCATGTATGAAGATATTTTGAAGAATTAAATAGGTAAAAACTCTGCTGATGAACCCCTTCTCCTACCAACGCGTCAACACTAACGACCAAAAAAAAATTTTATAAGATGTTGCAACGCAGGTAACAAACAAACACTTTATTTCAGCTAATAATACGCAGTACTTCGATTTGGAAACGCACACCCTATTGGCTATTACCAGCAAAATATCTTCAAATTACAAACTTTTTATCAAAGTTTAACGACTTTAAATTATTTCGAAAACTGTATTAATGAAAATAAAAATAATGATCTTCCCTCTCCTGACGTAGGCTAACACTTCATGAAATATAAAGTAGGTAACTAAATCGTAAAGAAATTAAAATTTTGCCTGTAATTTTTTCAAATAAATCATCGAAATTTGATCCCCCTCCCCGAATAGCAACAACGAGTAAGTTCCACCAATTTTTTAGCCTCGAACCATTTCAATGTCTTCCATTAAAGTTAACGTCAAACAGAATGCTGAGAAGGCTACCGCAAAAAACCATTGGCTTAGTAAAGTAAAATTGCAAATGATTTTGAGGTGGAACTAATAATATTGTATTAAAAGTTTTGGTTATTGTAATTTATAAAAAAAATTCCCTTTTTTACCTCCAATTATCTCACCCCCTAGGATTGTTAAGAAAATATCGCGTCGAATTTTTTTGTCCTAAATAAAATCGTGTACCTACGAAAATCGTGAAATTTCCTAAATCATACCATTGCTGATATTAAAAAAATGAGAAAGTTAATTGCTGATCCGTGGGGTGAATTATGAAACTAAATATAATCAACAAGTAGGGAATCATTCCTTTTCCTCTTCTTTACTACCTTAAGAAAAAAAGCATACCCGCAAGAACAAATAATTAGAGCATAATATTGTTTTAATAGGTTTGGGTTGAAAAAAAAATATTTCAGCTCTCAAAATTGTTAATTTAGTTGAATTTTGAAGCCTTCTTTATCAGTTTTTCGGACAATATTAATGAAAATTATAGTTTAAAGACGGAAAATTAGAGTTTTATTGGAAGTGAAAATTGTTTCCTAAATCGTACAACAGATGAGTTTCGTAAATTGTTCCAAGTTTTATAATGGAAATGAACATTGTTTTCCAAATCATACCCCTGATAAGGGTGATGAGATTCCTAAATCGTACCACTTTTTCTTGTAACACGTTGTAAAACAATGTGAATATTCTATTGCAATTCATTTATTAAAAAGATCTCTAAAAATATTCAAAAAAATAAAAATAAAATAAAACTAAGACGAAAAACAATAAAATGAGCTATAAATGAAAAAAATGTCACAGATATGATTTAAGAAATTGACTGATACAATGTAGGAAACTAATTGCCTAAATTATTCCGGTTGGTGTTTGTTGATAAAATCAGCTGGAATTTTGAAAATATTTGAGGCTATCTATTTATCTATCTATCTACTTATCTATATATCTATCTATCTATCTATATATATATATATATATATATATATATATATATGTATATGTAAGCTCTTTAGAAAATAATGAAGAATCATATAGACACATCTTTCATCTTTCCATACTTAAAATCCATCAATAGATGAATATAATACAAATCTAATATATATATGAGAGATCTCTGCAACTCACTATATCAGCGAGTGCGAAACACAGACAGAAACTGTGGTTATTTTAAGAATGTGAATATTCTTACATATATATATATATATATATATATATTCATGAATTTAAATTATTGGTGCCAAAATCTTCCTGAAGTCATGAAACGAGCCTTGAAGGTTAATACCGCACCAAGATTAATAAGTAGATTTCTACAGAAACCTACTTAAAAATGAACTTATCATTGTTTTAATAGGTCTTAACGTGCAGACATAATTATTTTACCACTCAAGCTTTTCATTTCATAAACTGCCTCAGCCATTGTGTTTACAAACGCATATAGATGGCGACTGAACTGTGCTACTCAGACTTCATATTAAAGTCGGTAGTTTACTAAAAGACAGAAAATTTCCTGTATGTCACATGGGTGTTTCAACCCAGGACGAGTTTATACAGTTGATTTGGGAAGGAGATAATAGTCTGGGACGAGTTAAACAACGAGATGCATAATTAACATGATCTACAGGGACGTGTTTATTACATGAAAATATTCGCTTTTAAAAGTTTGGGGACGAGTTGACGCAAAAGAAATCAATGATTTTGTGAGGGAATGAGTTTAGTGCTTGTTTGGAAATGAACTTCGTAATGCCCCCATTTTTTAGAGGGCTTGGGGAAGGTCCCACTTGTACGCCCCTGAAATCCAGCCCCGCCCACCCACGCCATATTTCAGGCTTAAAACCTTTTGTATTTATTAATTTTTTTTTTCAAACATCTTATTTTACTGACTGCAAAGATAAAAGTAGTAAATTGTAATCAGTGAATCTCCGTGTAAATCATTGGCTACGAATGACGTCGAAATTAAAAAACGTAGAACCATTTCATGTCCCCCAAACTTGAAAGATTTCCAAAAACGGGAAATTTCCCCTAAAGATATTTACATCCAAACTGCACACCTTCCGTGGGAATTTTTGCTGTTCGATCTTAATAGGCTATAATTAGTCTACTTGAGAAAGTTTTACACAGAGGCGGCCCGACAACGTGTTTCTGGGGTTAGAGCCACTCTCACTTGAAAAAGGGGCGCCAAAATGGCGGCAATAATTAACGTTAAAAATGAATTTTTAAAAATACGCTTTTGCAATAAAAAAAAATTCAATTGCTGATGGGGTTCGAACCCGATACTTTCGGATTAAGAAGTTTAGATTCATTATATTATACATTTTTTCTGAGATGATTCAAAAAAATTTTAAGGGGCGTCTCAATGCACGAGGGGTGCAAAAATATGGTGGAGCCACTGGCGCACAATTAGCTCGGGCCGCTACTGGTTTTCCAACTAGAACACTTTTTTCCTTCATAAAAAAAAAACATCCCTTTCGTCACTTTTCAAAAAACTTTCTCTTAAGGTTTTGATATTAACAATCCAACTACGTGCATTAATAATTCCACACAATTCTCTGCTCTTGAATTGTTTTTACTTTCATACACTACTTATTAGGTAGGTACCTATTTTATCATTTAAAGTGTTTATTTACCGAAACCCATCGACGTGATGATACACCAAACGAAAGAACACGTCCTAGGTAGGTATGGGCAAAAAAAAAAAAAAAAAAAACCGATCGAAACTGGTTTATAAAATAATTTTTAACTGGTTCCAAATGAACAGGTGTAAAATAACAATACATTTTATTGTTAACGTACGAATTTCCACTCATTCATCCCCTGCGTGAAGACGTCAACAGAATTATGTATAATTTACGATCGAAAATTGATTGTGGTTTTTTTTTCCTCACTTTCGGCAGCAAGCCTTAACGATTTAACGATTTAATTTATCATCGAATTCGATCACCTTTTGTGTATTTTGTTGGTCGACTTTTTTCTGTAAAATCGATTTCCTGGTTTTAATATGCAGCCACAGGGAAGAGGAAATTTAGAATTTTCAATATACTTAATTTTATCGCTCACCTTTTGCCATATAATCGAGTTTAAAATTTTTTCCAATGCAAGCCTGAAACTTTTGGTTGAAAATTAGCTCAGCCTCTGTATCTTAGGTCCATTCCACCTTTGCAAAGTATCCAGTGTGGTAAAAATCTTGTAAACGACACCAATACCAAGACCCAAGATCGAAACCAAAACAAGCCTGATGACGGTATTGCTCTTGCTTTCACTCTTAACTAATCTACATATTAGTGTAATATTATTTACTAACTCAAAATGTGGACAGTGGATCTCCAGAGTAGCCACGAAAATATAATTAACAAAAATTCGCACGAACTATTACATTTTAAATCAAGTTCCCATTTCAGCATCTCACGATTCTTTTATTTTCTTTCTTTATTATTTTGGTTGTTACTCAAAAGAAAATTAGAACACAAATTTGAGTATCCTTATAATAAATGAAGAAAAATAAAAGGTAAAAGTCGTAAAAAAAGTTCAACTTGTGGAAAAACCGCAGGTTAACGAGAGAGAGAAGGAGATAAAGAAAAAAAAAAGTAACAAATTCTTCAATTAAAAAATACGGTTAAAACCATTTTAAGGGTTAATTAAGTGAGGTCGTCACTTAAAATTATTTAAAAAAAGGGTTGTAATGACAACGTGTCTACAGGATGTAACCCGCAATGTTATACCTTGCAGATATTAAAATAACGCCCAACAGTTTACTGCAGATTGATGTATCTTTCCTCTCTCTCTCACACACACACACCCTCTCTCTCTCTCTCTCTCTCTCTCGCTCACTTTTTCTTTCTCCTCAACACACGTAAAAAAAATGCCGAATTTAAAGAGGGACGTTGGCAAAATTTTTAGTTGTTAAAAAAAAAAAAGTTTTTTTTAATGCCTCTTAAAAAACTGAGATGGAAAAAAAGGCGAAGTATAAAAATTCGGATATTTTTTCGAGTCGAGATTTTTCACAGCAAACATTATTTTGTTCTTTTTTTTCTTTTTTTTTTGATGATTTGGCTTAAAAGGTCTGAGACCTTCTGCTCGTTAACGTGAAGGAATTTCTTCTTTTTTTCTGCTTTTGTTTGGATACAATATTAATATTGTGTATTTTCCACCCTCTAAATTAGCATTCATGAATCACTTAAATGATCCAGTCAATTCGTCTCTAACATATTAAAAGAAAATGGAGATTTTAAGAGAATTTACGAATCATAATTTTACTTTAATTTTTACCGCATACCTAATGTACGTCTTCTTCAGCCCTTGAGTTAGCTATCGAAACGATTTTTTTTTTCTTAAACATGATTGGTACGGACCATTATATCATATTCTGGTCTACCATTGTGACAAATTTTAACTCTACCTAATTATTATACGGAGTTGAATTGAGCGTTCTGAAAACAAACGTCCATAATTTTATGAAACAGAAGAGAAGATATTGTATTTTGATGTCTCCATTCAGCGGTTTAGGCAACCGTACAATACATCGAACTCATCTTTCGCGGGAGATATCAGAAGACGGAGTTCTATTCAAAATTTATCCCATCTGTGGTCCAAATTTTTTCTCAATCCATTCACTATGATGAAGATCTGATGTTGACTCTTCAAAACAGCTCTCTCCATTATACAGGGTATCCGGAACTTGAAAGGCATAACTTTCATGATCGATTTCTGACGTCGAAACAACAAACAAGTTACTTTTGCAAAATGTTAAGACATGCCCCTAATCTGTATTACAGTCCCCATAGTGGAAAGGGGAAAATCAAAAATCTAATGTAACGTCCCCAGAAAATAACAAAAATGTAATAAATTATATATAGTGGAATAAGTACGTGACTTATGTTATCATTTATTCATTTCCAGTTGGCTTTGAAAGTCTCGTCCACATTTTGGGGGAAGATGGGGGTTGTAATTTTGTCAATTATTCATAAGCTTATGTATTTTTAACCCTTTGTTATACCGAAAAATGAGTTTCAAAATCTTATTTTGGAGGAAAAGTTACACATAGAAGGCACACATTTTCCTGAGGTGAAATCTAAGCAGTTTTTTGGGAAAAAATGGGGTTGAAAATTGAAATTCAGATAAAATTTTTCTCTAACGTTTTGTTTAATATAAATAACATGAGGATGCGGGATTGAGAGCGTGAAAAGACAAAATGTTGTCTAAGCCTACGAACAATTTTAACGGAAGATAATGCTCAAATGGCTCATTTATAATTTTACAAAGCTTCGGTTTTTCACGAACTTTTACAATTTTTCTGATACTTTAAGATTGAAAACAGAAATTTGGCTTTACGTCACTCTGTCTCTCTGTCACTGTCTCTATCTCTCTCTTTCTCTAAGTACATCAACAAAAAAAATTACATTCATTAACCAGTCCACATAGGGATTTATTTTCAGTTGTAAATATTATTTTCAAAGTAATTATTTCACGGTGAGATGTAATTTAGAATTCCCTGTGCAATCTAATATTAGGCCTACACGAAAAATGTATCATTTTCTGCTCCACAGAACTGAAAATTTTTTTCACCTATGATATCTCCTTACATTTAGTGAAAAGATTTCCGAGTACCCAATAACTGAGACAAATTAATTGACATAGAATAAGTAATTATAACCTCAATTAGACTAAAACGAGATATTATACATTGCAACCCCCTTTCATCGCTTCAATTGCGCACGCCAAAGGGGGCGGGGACAGTGAAACCTATAATTATTCCAATAAAATATTCCGGCATTACGACAAAGATAGGCACAAATATAAGCAACAGAACTACATGTTATAATATTGTTTGTAAACAATGGAAGAATTTTTCTTTTTTGATGAAAATCCAAGGTAAAGAGAAAATATATTTAAAAGTGAAAAAAACTTTTCCATTATAAACTAATAAATATTTAGATGTTATGAAACAGATCTTACTTCCACGAAATTGACCACAATTCCCAAATTTCAGTATAAGTTACCTATATTAGACCATAGGCTAACAACTTTTTCTATATCACTCTTCTCCTTTCTATGATTTAGGTATAGTAATCGAGAATACAATACTGCTCTCAAAATATAGAATACATAATATTTTACATATTATCCAGAATATTATGGTTATAATTTAGTAAATTTTTCTCATTTGTTTTCATTTATAGTCTCAAAGATTTATAATATTATCGTGTTACATATTGATTTTTTTTAATTTTCAATATAATAATATTCTATTAATTTTATCATGTAAACTTTCTCGTTAGTAAAAATATGAAGATTAATTCTGGTAATCTGCAATATTTACTTTCTATATGCTTGACTGAAGAAGTAGTCTTCATTATACAGGGTGTTCGGGAAGTAGACGTCCAAGTTCCTGGCGGTGATACAGCCGGCTAAATACACCTATGTTAGAGTAGTTGCATACCCTTTTTCACTCTTCTAGTTTGCCAATATTTACATTATATTGAATATAACAGGTTTTCACTTTGAATTTTTTCAAATGAAAAATTGACTCACAATTGTTACGATACAGAATGAAAGCAGAGACTTGGACAAATACATTGAGACAAAGAATAGAAAACTTGAGTGGTTAGAAGTCAAGATAATTAAATGAAAAGAAAAATTATTTAAAAAACTGACCGTTCGTTACTACTTTTCGACGTAACTCGGAATAACCTCAAGTGAATACCATAATATTATGTGTGATAGATATTCTAAAAAATGCATTCTTTCAATAATGTTCTGTACTTTTTATCCCTACCTCCATTAGTTTTCATCTTATTTGAGTTGAGAGAGCGCTATTTTGTCATAAGTACACAAAGTCGGGAAAACAATGAAAATTAGCTAAAAAAAATTGGAATATTCTGCACTTCGAACACATATTTAGGCCCAGATATAGTGCAACAAGATGCATTTTGTGATGTTGAATACATTATTGGTTCCTGTTTTCATGAAAATATTAATTTTTGTGCTCATTAATTTCGATACCTACTTTTTGGTTTATTTCGTTTTGATTCTGCTGAATTTGTTTCCTTAATATAGAGTAGGAATATTAATTTAAATAGGAGGGTGGGAAAACCAACAATAGGAGTATTATAGTAAACCTGGAACATTATTGATGGGAAATAATTGAGGACATCTACATAGCCGAAAATATGTTGATAATTAGTGTAAACTCAGTTCAAGTAACCCTTGGACGGCTGTCTGAGTGATCACTGAAAGATTATGCCACCCTTAGTGGTGTTAATGTCACTGTTCATTCAATGCCCACGACAAAAACGAGATCACGATTGTGTGAAATATAAACAAAACGAGTTAAATTCATCTGGGATTCATTTGAAGACATTGTGATAAATGCTCATCTTAGTTTCCAGTTCAAACATACTGGAAAGAACCTACCAATTATAGGAATGTTTGATAAGGAATTATGTGTACTCCACACCAACATAATTATGTTTAAAATAATATTTTTGAAGTAGTTTCAATTAGCCTTTACACAGCCTCCCCACCTTTCCCTTATTACGCACTTTTCATAGCCAAATGCCATTTCCCTACTCTGCACTTTCAATTTTTATAACATTTTAGTTTCCCTCTCTCTTCTACTATAAATGATAATTTACTAATTTAGCTTAAATAATGTTTTTGTGCTGCATACGGATAAACAGAACAGGAGTGGAATATTCTCTGAGAGAACACTCGAAGAATGTTGGAATACATTACAGCGAGTAAGTTATGTGTTTTTTTGTTGTTCTTTTTCATAATTTGTGTGGTTGTCGTTGTTGTTGTTTTTTGAGTGTTTTTAGCAGGGTTTCAATTGTAACCCTTTCATTATGAATACTGAGTCAGCTATACATGTATAATTCATAGTTTAAGGGTTTGAACCTATTTCAAGAATGGACGATCAAAATTAACTGCAAGATTTAATTGAGAAAACGAAGTGGAAAGACACATAAATTACCTATCAAACTGAAGACCACATGAAGATCAAACAATTATTAATTTTATAAAATATATCTTTGATATAATTATGATACAAAGGTTAATTTACAATTTTTATTAAGTTTTACTCCTTTCGTTTCAATAATAAGTAATAAATACAGCAAAAGAGACTACCGGTCGCATTTCCCTCCCTGAAAAAAAAATAAAAAAAATAAATATTGACAAAAAATTTGCGGAAATTCACAAACTCCAGTAATTTATAAAACGTTGTTAGAAAACTATCTTGCAAATTGTGTAAAAGTTCTTAACGGTCCGTATTATTCGATTTTCATCATCCAAGTTATAATAATATTATTTTGATCGTCCATTTCGAACCACCCTGTATGCCACGAAACCAATATTAAGCTTTTTTCTCGCCTAATATCGTGTATTTCCACACGCAATCCACAGATGCCGCTTGTAGCTCTATCCAGAAAGGGGTTTTTGCCCTTTTACCCCCTCACTGTGTCCAATTTTTCAACCCTCTACGCGATTTACACCCCTTCTACCAACATGAAAATGTTGTTTACCCGCACCTACATAGGGTGGTGGTTTATGTGGACGGCGACGACGTCGACGACGAAGCACAGAAGTGGATGGTATTAAAAATAATTTGGTAGGTGGTGAGGGGGAGGGAAAAAGGGTGTACCTCGAAATTGTGAACGTAGTAATTGCGAAATGAACGAACGTTATAACTGCCAACTGAGTAGAATGATCATTGTTGGTTATATTTTAGACAGTTCATTTTTGGAATTTATTTTTTTATTATTTCTTAATTTGTTAATGCAAATAAAACAGTTTGGTGGAAAACTACATCAAAAGAAATTAATCTAATTTCAATACTTTTTTATCAAACATTACAGAGATTAATAACCCAAGACGTATATATCTCCGTCGTTAGGAGGAGTCCATACATTCTTAGTGGTTACTTTTGACTTCCTCCCCTACAACACAAACTCACCAAAACTGATAAAAATTCACAATTTTCAGAGGTGAAGCCTCTTTTTGTCTTGGCTAAGGGAGTCCAAAACCGCAGAACCCCATTATATACGCCCTTGTTAATAACGAAAAATCTCCTAAAATAAAATGTACTATCATTTTTGGTAACACCTACAGACCCCTATATACCCATTTTTTGTTTCATATGAGACTATCGTGCAATTCCAATTTTTAGTCAAATCAAAATTTGTCCAACGAATTTGTTCTTTTACAAATTTACAGCGCTTTCCACCGAATCATATTTAAGGCTTCACCGTGATATACTTGCCCGTATAGTTAATAGTATTAACCATCATATAGAAAACTCCAATGAGATTTACGAATAGCTTTCTTGCCAGTGTTTGTCAAGCTTTTGAAATGCTTACATGTAGTTTATACGAATGCTTCATTTTCAACTTTTTAAATAATTTTTTGATCTATACGTTTTTACCAATTTTCTCCAACAATTATTTGAAAGGTATTCTACACAGGTGAAAACATCAACTTTTTTCCATTCCTATTCTACTTCACAACCCACTGCCACATTGGAAAGGCCATTAACATGATTTCTATGTAAAACATTTTTACACTTCGGATTTTGATCATAAGGGTCCAAAAATGTTTGGCTAACTTCCTACAGAAAATATAGTCTTCATTGGCAAAAATAGTTTCGGGCAAACGGTTGAGGAACCATATTATCTTCTATTCTATTCACTGGAAACTTTTTTCAATCTCAGCAAGTACTGTTACATAATATTTTGTCTAGGTCATCCTCCCCACAGGCACCAGGTTAAGATTATAACTCAAAAATAAGTCAAGTCCAGTTACCTTCAGCATTCTTGGGATATTCTAGAGGGATATGAAAGACATAGGTACTCGTATTACACAAAGTACCTGCGAAGTGAATTTTCCATCTTGGTATGGACCATAATTTAACAATTTGTCAACAAAATCTGAATCTTCATCGAGGAGTGAGGGGAGAATATTGGTTAATGTTTACGAAACAATTTTTTTTATTATATTTTTCTTTTTCTCTCTCCGTTCAGTGCCTTCAATTTGCACGCCAACAGATCAATAATTTTATCAACAGGTTAGGCTATGGCGGTGATTTAGCCCTCTCCCTTTACGTGGCAAGACGATTCGGTTATATAAATCAATGAAAAGAGCCCTGAAGATAAGATCAATTGCGGAACCATTCGGACAACTGATGGAGGATTCTGAATGGACAGCCTCTGCTTACCCAGGGAATCAGCTTTTTCGTTGAAAGGGACCCTAAAATGGAATTGGAACCAGTGAGACTGAAAATAAATATTGTGATGTTGAAATAGAACCCAAGGGTCCATGATATGTATTTCTATAAGATAATGAATGACACATTGGAATGTTTTCTGAGAAAAGACTGAAGAGTCAAAAGCATGGACGAAGCGAAAACCTATTTTAGGGGGGAAGAAAAAATAATATTTCCATTAAAATTTCCAACAACTAGAAAAAAAACAAAGGTCATCAACAGCACGGTGGCACGATTTCCAACTAGTATAACACACAACTGTTAATTTTTATAAGTCCAAAATTGCCAACTGCTGCTGAACTTTGAAATTTCTTAAAAAAAAAAAAGCAACCAGTCAATTTTTCCAGCTCTAAAACTATTTCGAAGGAACCTCCCACCATTATCCCCTTAGCTACATCACTAGTCAAAAGAGCACCTTGAGAGTCAACAAGAAAAATAATTTCGTTCTTTTCGCCCTTTGATGCGAACAGCTTCGCTACAGCTGTTAAAATTTATGAAATTGACACCCATATTCTAGAACGTTTCTTAACGTTAAGTAAGACTTAAGTACTGGTTCGACCAGGTTTATCCTATACTTATACACAGGAGTCACAGATAAACTATTACTTAAGTAGCAAATCTGTACTTAGTATCGTTCCAGAATACGGGTGTGAGAATCCTTACAAATTTGATGACGTCAGTAAAGCTGTTTTTTTTACGCTAAATGCCATCAAGAATATAGTCGTTATATACTGACACGCAGTTTTCAGCCCCATCTTTGAGAGTTGGCGTAACAAATTTAGAATTATGGGGCAAAGTGAAATGGCAGCCCAAGATGATACGGTACCTAACTCCCACAAAATTTACAACCGTTTCGCGAAACTGGACCAGAGTTATCTCGCAACTGTTGTTCGATTACTTGTATTACAACTTTTTACATCAAATAAACAAAAAGAACGATGCTAATGATGTTTCTCTTACGGCGCTGCAGGACGAACGCAAATAATCGAACTTTAAAATATTTTTTAGGCTTCAAAATAAAAAAAATTTGCATCCATAATGATTGCGAAGGAAGAGGCTGCCGACGAGCATTGAACAAAAATTTAAAATCCTTGGAAAATTTTCCAGTCTTCGGAAACGTAGTTTGCTTGAAAGCTCAGGAGCAAAATGTGGTGGCCAATAAAAATTTTACTAAAAAAAAAAAAAAATTATTAATACAGCAAAACTTTTTGTGTTTCTCCTCCGATCTCCATTTATATTGGTTGATGAGAAAATGCGTAGAAAAAAGCCAACAACAACACCAGAAAAATGGCCTAGAAAACATTTCGGGAAAAACGTATCGTGAAAAAGTTTTTTTTTTTATTTCTTGTTTTTTCTCTCAAAATTTAAAATAAATTACATTCGGCGTCGGTTCGACGATATTAATTTTCTCGCTTGGTTAGTTTTTTAAATTCGATTTTTGGACGCCACCACCATCGCCATTTTTAATAAACGTGCTGTCCATCCGTAGCCCATGTATTAATACGAAGAAAGTCGAAGGCGACATATGTCCCAACAAAAGGTCTAAAACACATGTTTTGGTGGATGGTCACGAACTAAATATATGCGAATATATATACGAAAATCTTTACTAATGGTTTCGCGTTTGAATGGGAATTTTTTAACTCTTTGTTTGTTTGTATTTTATTGTTTTTAGAATTTAAAAGTGAATAACCTACCAATACAGAGAAGAAACAGCAAGCAGAGTCGTAACCGGCTTCTTGTGTCAGCCAGGACAAATGAAATTCGAGCAGGAGCAGGATTTTAGATGTGACGATAGTTACAATATACTAAAATAATGACTTTCGGACATCAGTAATTATTTTATATTTTGATAAATCAAAATATTAAAATAGTAGAATTTATCTAATTTTCTTATTATTTAATAAGTATATTTTCCAGTGAAATAAGTTTCAAAATAGGCTCAAAATGGAATTAAAAGTACGTGTGAAATGTGATGGCCATGGGCTCCTGAATAAATCATAAAAATACGGGATCCCATACTTGGTGCTTCCTCAAAGGGGGGGATCGAACGTGTGACTACTTTTTTTCTTTTTTTTTTTGCAAGTTTTCCAGGAACATAGTATAGTAAAATTAATATTTTTGTACCGAAATAATGTTCATAAAATTTAAGACAAAACATATTCATTACTTTTTTTCATAACTCTCATAAGGGCTGAGATTCAGGGTGGTAAAGAATAGTATTTTACTCAAGTAGTTAGCAAAATGAATGATTACCACGAGTGGCTAACTAGTTGAGTACGATATTTTTTTCAACGAATCCACCAAAAAGAGGTTATTATTTATTCGTTTAAACAAGTAAATTTCATTCATGAGTAGAATTTTAAATATAGGTAATTAATATATTATCAAGAAGCAACTGGGTTGTTTAGGTAAGCATCACCATGTGTAATGGCCCTTTTTTATCTTGACATTTTGCAACTTGCGTACATGTGAATAGTGCTTTGAAGAAATAAACAACAAACAGTTAAGAAAAAACTCATTTCTACACTACTTTTATACTTGGTGAAGAAATGAAATCCATTTTCGATGTTCTAAACTGCTTTGGAAATCTCGTATATTGCCAATCAAAATCGATTTAATAATAACCTGTTTTTGGTATATAATGAGTTGAAAAAAAGTATTTTTGTTAAAATCATAGATAAGAATTTGCATTATTTTCTCATAGGAATGCTAAAAATTGATGTAGACATGAATATGGTCAAAGCAATCAGCATACCAATATTATTACGTTGGCTACACGTCATATTTCAGGCCTGCGCATACACGGTGTCCCGTATAATAGAGATAAGATACCAGAAAAATCACAAGAAAATTGTAATTCTTTCATCATATTTCTAAATTTTCACTTCCATTGTTGGGAGCACTTTGTATATACAGGCCGGAAATTTAATATGTAGCCCACATAATGATAAGATATGCCAATTTTTTTAACCATCTTCACATCTATATCAGTTTTCAGCTTTCCAACTAAAAAATTATGCAGATTCATATCTATGATTTTGACAAAAATACCCTTCTGTAGCATCCTCGAATTTTAGCTCCTACGAGAGTTAAAAAAGAAAAAATTCAATGTCATTGTTTTAAATATTATGGACAATTCATTATTTTTGCATTATCACGTAATTTTTTATTTGGGAAACCATAAAAAACCAAAAGTAGTCACAAGTTTGAACCTCAAAGGGGGAATGCCAGGGTATAGAGTGTTACACATTTTTATCACTTATTCAGTTGGGCAACCTAGTCACATTTCAGGTGTAAAACATTTTGCTACTTTTAATTCCATTTCAAGCCCATTTTGAAGATTATTTTACTACGCTGTATTAAATAACAAGAAAAATAGAAAACTTCTTTATTTTAGATTTTTTGATAAATTACTACTGTCTGAAAGTAATTTTTAGAATTTTTTTATACTCACCACGTCTAAAATCCCGCCCCTGCTAGAATTTTATTTTCCCTGGCTGATACAGGAAGCTGATCAAGCCCCTGCTCTTGATCTTGGACTTCGTTTTGGTCATAGGAATATCAAATGGATATTAGCTCAGTAAAATTGCCCTTAGTCTTCTTCCAAAAATGTTTTTTGGACCTTCGTAGCCTCGTAATTAATGCCTATATCCCCTTTAATAATACAATTAAAGGACCTTTTCAAGCATTTAGCATCTTGACGTTTTTCCTGAGAACCGCCACTGGTTTCGACATTGAACTTACATATGGTTGTTTTGGTTATAATCTTGATCGTACATGCGCAAGATTTTCACCAATTGTGATGGCTAAATCACTTTACCAATAAAGTTCGTTCAAAATATGAGAAAATTTTAACTCGCCTCTGTCCCAAGTTCGTAGACTTGAAATACAAAATTTACGATACCAAAACTGAGACCAAAATTAAGACCAAAACCAATTTTTACTTATAACTATACAAACTGATGATTAATACCTACACAAAATTTGAAAATACCAAAACTTTTGAATCAACATTTAGTCAATATTCTTAAAATTTAAATTTAGATACACCTCTAATATTAGACAATAGGAAATTTAAAAAGTTGATTTGCGAAAGCTTTAGGCCAAAGTAATAGGAGAAGTTGACTACATTTACAGCAAAAGGAATATCAGCTTTGTTTGAGAGCTGACAATTTTTACAGTAATCTGTAAAATCTGCAACAATAAGTACAGAAATGTGTTTGCGCGCTTACAGCAATACTTTTGAGCATTTTTTCTCTATTTTGTAGTTTTTAGAATCTGCATTTTGAATTACATTCGTTCCGAAGGTACTGTAAACTCTACAGATTTACAGTAGTGGCCATACATTGAAGAATTTGAATCTTATCAAGTGTTATCAAAATATTTAACAAATTTTTTCTAGATGTTTGTTCATTTGTTGTGAATTGGTACTCTTGCATGTAATTTATTTTCATTTCATGATGATAATAATCTTTTTTGAAGATGTTCGGATGAATTAAGAATTTGTTAACTTATTATCACATGCTATGAAACAATTACATTCCTTCCATAAAATTAATGTTATGGAAAGCAATTGCGAGAGAACCACTCATTATAGAGAGTTAAAATTTTGTTGAGACATCAAGTTATATTAGGTGAAGATTCTGTGAAAATTTGGCTGAAATCGTACATTTTGTTCTTAAATTATCGCCGAACTTTGGTCGAGATTCTGTAATTATTCAGACTATATGAACTCAATCTAGTTGGGGAATTCCAGCAATATCTCCGGAACAAGACGTATGTTTCTTGCTAAATTTTCAGAGAATCTAAATCTAACATATCTTGATTTCTCAGCCTAATTTCGGCCCAATTTTTCATATGGTTTTCAAAATATCGCTGAAATTCTGTTCAAAGGCCTATATGAAAATTATAAAAAATGTTAGTGCTTTGTTGATATTTGAAATTTCCAATATTTTAATACTAACTTGACAACTGCAGCTCATAATGCGTAAAAATACAACCGAATTTTAGTTTTGAACAAAGTCTTTGTTAACTTGAAAGAAATTATCATAAAGGTATTCAGCCATTAATTGCATTTATCATTGAAATACAAATTTATGTCATCATCTTTATAGAAAATATTTTTTGCGCTACTTTCAGTAATCTATAATATAAATTCAAAAACTGTAACTTACAGTCGACTGAAAGTGCTTAAACAAACCTATCAAAAAGATGGTTAGCATGGCGTAGTGGTTAGATATTCAGCTTTGCGATCGAAAGGTTGCAAGTTCAAGACCGGTTCATTCACCTGATCCAAAATGGCGGTGTGTTTTAGTTCAGTTCGATTGTGGTGCTTCAGTATATGTAATTGAAAAATTCATGCTAGGAGACCACGTGCTGTTGGACCCTAACCATCAGTCTTCCCCACTCCAACAACAAATATATCCTACAGACGCTAGGTCGCCAATATGTGAACCCTTTCCTGACGATCGAGCTGTATACGCTCTTGTATATGTGACAAACGACAGTCTCTCTCACAAAGGTTTATTAGCATTTCAATTTATCACAGTATGATAAACGTGCATTTTCGAACTCATCTGCATGGTTTTCTTCTTTGGATATGACCAGCAACGTAAGAATAGGAGAGAGGGTGATTGTCGATGAAAACCCCCGAAATTTCTTTGTTTACCTCCCTACAAGCCTTTCAAAGATAATCTCAAGTTAGGTTTGGTTATGTTACCTAAAACAGTTTTTCCAACGTCCCAAACCCCTCCCACCACAAAAAAAAGTCATTCTCTAGCTACGCTGCAGCCTATAAGTAAATACAATAAAACCACAATTAACAGTATTAGTCAGAAAGTGCGTGATAAAACGAAAATCAATAATTTTTTTGCAGTTACTACGATCTTCTTCTGCTAGAACGTTTTATCTCTCATTCATTAAATGATTTAATAAAGAACAAGAAACGGAAAAAGGGAGGAAAAGTGAAACAAAAGAAGATACTTCGTTGAATTCATTATAACATCTGCTTCCGGATTCGTGAGAAAGTCGAAAAAAATTCGTCTACAGAGTGTAATGTCGAAGATGATGAAAAAAAATTTTTTTTCACCTTCCCTTCGTCTTCATCCCTTATTTTGTGTAAGAAGACAAAAAAAAAAAAATAAGTTCTTTACAATTATTCTGCATGAAAACAATCGCCAGCTCGTTCGTTACTTCAGTTTTTCTTTTTCCTTTACATAGGTACCTACATAGAAAATAATGAATAATTAATTAATCTTCAAAAAAGGTTATCAAAGGGTGTAGGTATTCTTGTCTTTTTTAAACTCGTGTACTTTTTTTCAATAACACATAATACCTACGTATGTGTTTGTAAGCTCATAAATTGTTTGGTTTTTTTTTGTTGGTTTTTGTTTCCCGTTTTATTTTTTTTTCAAACGATTCTTTTTTTTTGTTTTTATTCTTACTTTCCTCCCTAAAATACGTTGAAACAATACCAGCGCCTAAATGAAGGACGAACACTTTTTTCTTCTTTTTGTTTTTGTTTTTGTTTTTTTTTTTTTGAAGACAGTGAACCGGTTTTTTTTCGCCGAATAATAATCTTAATGCCTAAGCCCGTATATATTTTTATTCACTTTTTTTTTTTACTATTATTATTACTTTTTTTGTTTTTTTTTCGCTTTGGAATGTTTCTGTAAAAATGAAACAGCATCATATAGTGTAGTAGAGGAATTTATTCTTTTTATATTATTCGTGCGTATACAGTCAAAATATGAACCGAGTGTGGTGTACGTGTGTTTGTCGAGTTGTGCGTTTTTCGCAAATGTTTTCCAAATCCGTGTGTAAAGTCTGTGGAAGTCTGCATTGCAGATATTATGAGTAAGTGCGTTACAACTGATCCGAATTGCGTTTTCGTTGGTTTTCAAACTGATGTACATAAATATGGTTACGGTGACGTGTGATGCGAATGTCGGTTACTGAGTACTGTGTTGATCTTCCAAGTTAGTAATCGTAATTTCGACTGCCTACATTAGGTATTGTAGAATCGATTGACAAAGGAAGAGATCCGCAATCAAAATAAGAGCAATCCTATATTCATCGATGATACAATGACATTCCATCCATCATACGTCGAATAAAATTCAAACCCAATTGATGTCCCTATTGGACTTGCGATTGCAGGGTGTTGGACTTAAATTTAAGTATTACGTCTTCTTCTCGCAGTTCTTTGTCTCATAAAATTGGCAAGATTTTTTCATTTTGCCATTCTCGCCTCGAACTGAAAATTATTGTCATTAAATGAACTACTTTTCCAATATTCACAAATGGTTTGATTCACGTAGCCATTTTCGTCACTGAATTGGTCTAATTGCAAATATGGCTAAATATTACCCAATTGTACCTACATTTAATATTTTTCTAATATCTTCTTCAGCACAAAATTTGTTCTTTTTGTTGTTTAATGTTATTTATGTAGGTTTTTGTTGTTGTTGTTATTGTTGTTGTTGTTCTTCGTGGGTGTTGACGAGTCTTTTAATTTGAAATTAGTTTTTCCATGGCCACTGTTCAGCAACCAAACAGTTTCGTGGTTTTTTTATTCATAATGAAACCAAAAATTTTGCTACAGGTAAGTTTAGACTCGCTCTTTTACTCTCTTCGAAGTAAAACCTAAAAATTTAAGTAAAGGGAAAAACTGTGCTATGGTATATACAGTTTCTCTTAATTTATTCTCGAAAATTTAAAATTTCCCTAACTTTACAGACACAAATTAGGATAAGAGATAAGAGAAAGTGAGTTTAAACTATTCATAAGTTATTGTCAATAATCAGTTATTCTTGGATGTTCATATGCGAATTAAAAGGTTATGACAAAATTTTCAAAAACAAAAAAAAACAGTTGTTCAAAATGTTTTACGAATTAGTATTTTAATAATAATTAATTGTAATGTAAATCGCTTTTCTTTAAAAACCTTGTAAGTCAGACTTTTCGTGATTTTCAGATTTAAGAAATTTTTAAGGTAAAAAAAATCAACGAGTTGAACTGTAAAGACGCAGTAAGTCTACCATCATTATTAGCGCTCATGGAGGATAATTAAAAATCACAATAGTCCGACTTAGGAGGTATTTAAAGAAAAATTTATATCAGCTGCCGACTTACTAAAAACCACGCAAGTCTAAACAATTTTGAATAAAGCAAAAGAGGGTGAAAGAAAACGAATTAATATAATTTATACTTCTCTGATTTCCCTTCACTACTATAATAATATAATGACGTTATAATTATTACCTACCTTGAGGGGATTTTTCTAATCTTTTTAAATTTTTTGTTGTTCCTATAAAATTTGAATTTTTTCAACCCACGAAGTTTTTATAGTAAAGCGACCGTATGCGTAAATATTCCTGGAATTTAGGTCTTTTAGTAAGATTTGAAGGGTATAAGGGTTGGGGGCAGCAAAATTTAGATTATCCACAGGTGGAAAAAAATGAAATGTGGGTATAATCGGGAGTCTGTTTCCTGTGTCACACTAACTGATGTTGTGTGTGAATTATATCCAGTCCTGAGTCTGTAAATTTTAATAAAGGTAAATGTACCGCATATGGGGTACATAAATTTACACGAAAATTCAAAAATCACTCTAAACTAGAAATTATGATGGAATCTGAAACAAAGCTCCTTTATATTTATGTTTGTAATGTTAGGTAAATAGTTAAAGGAACCAATGTTTTATTTTATATGAATTATTCTGTCCCATGACTCAAAATGAAGACTCCTCAAAAGGTTTTCCTTAAATAGGGTTATATCATGTCGTTAATTTGAAGTGTATATATTCCTATATGTGGTACACATCTACACCTGACATGGGGTACCTCCAAATTTAAGCAAAACATTGCGATTGGAGTTGAAAAAATTTATTAATCTATATTTCACAAGTCACACTCTTCATTTATGACATTTTGATTCTGTTTAAACATAAATAATGGGTACCTCATATAGTAGCGGATCCGAGGGAAAGGGGGAAATTTAGCCTCCTCAAACACCGAATACAAAAAGGAAAAAAACAAAAATTTAAGGCAAAAACTGACGCACGACCACAGAATCCGGATAAAAATGGTCAAATTTTGATGAAGAACAAATAAAAATCTCAACTTCATAACAATTTTTTGACTCCCCCTCTTAAAGTAACAATCTAAATTAGTCACTAACTTAAATTAGGTTCATGCTCTCAATTTCAATTCACTGCTTTTTGCTCAGTCAAGGATCATTAAAAAACGTACTTTTCGGTTGGGTGTTGCAAAAAAGTTCTTTAAATTTGTTCTATTTGAGATACTAATTTTTCAAATTTTTTCACTCCGTATATAGAACCGACTTGGAACTACTAAGATGGTATATGGTTGAAATGAGAATTAACCACATTTAATTGAACCTAATCACCACTAAAACTTTAAGTGTAACCTTTTTTTGGGCTATATTACACTGGAGAATAATTATACCTGTTTATAACTATAGGTATTCGAATAGCAACTATAGGCAGATCAGCTCAAAATTATATTCATACTCTATCCAATAAAATTATGCATTCTATGCACGAGTCGGTTTTCTACGTCCTCGTCAAAACTGTCCATTTGCAAAATCTAAAATCGAATTCAGAACTTGGAAATTTTCCTAAATCGATTCTTTAAATTGGGATCAGGCACCCAGTTATGTGACTCGATAAGGGATAATATGTATAGAGGCCCACTCAACTCACGTAAAACCGAAAAAGGTTTCCAATATTTCTCATATCATTTTCATTTCTCATACTCTTTACGCCTTCACCACCCGTCACAAACACAAAAAATTACACCTCAAATTGAGAGGTAAAAAAACATCTTCAAATTCGACAAAAATTCATTGTTTAACTGTGTGCTAAAACTTTCCTAGTCTTTATTGCAGTAGTAATTTTTTTTTGTGTTTGCCCAATCCTTTCGAATGTTGCGTTCAATGAACAGTTAAAAAAAAAAAAAGTGAAAGTATTCAAAAATCATTTGTTATTTTCCCACAAAAAAAAAAAAAAAAAAAGAAAAGAAAAAAGAGCAAAAAGTATGCTACACCAAAAAAGAAAAAAAAAGGACCTTGTACAAAGTTTTTTATGCAAATGGTCGGTGGTTGTCGGTTGGTAAAACTTTTTATTGGTTTCGTGTGGTATTTACCATTATATAGAAGAATAAGGTAAAAGGGTTGGGTGGAGATGGAGGCAAAAGAGAAGAAAACACGGACATAGAGAAAGAGAGAAAAAGAAGAAGAAAAACCAAAGAACGAGAAAGAAAAGAGGCTTTTTTTTTCTTGGTTTTAAACTTTGGCAGTCGATTTGAAAATTTATTCGATACCTAAAGGTATACCTACCGGTGCTAGGCACGCGTTTGCCAATGACTTCTTTTCTTATTTTCTTTCTTTTTTTTTTTAACCCCCTTCACTCCCTCCACCGGGACTAACCGTCGATTTTTTACAATTTTTCTCGGTTTATCGGTCGGTGGAATTTTAAATTACCCCCTTTTTTCGTGAAAATGTGTACTCTCGTGCGGAAAACTACCAAAAGAAATATATACCTACTTTTACTCCTCCCTTACATCCTACAGATATATACTTGTATATTATACAATACCTACAGAGGCTTACATTATTAAAGTAGTGTACGTACCTTACCAGTGGAAAAGGCGAATAGGTATTAATTTATTTACGCAGAGTAGCCTATTTTCTGAAACTCAAGGAAAAATTGTGGTCATTAATATCGATTTGAAAACAGCTGAAAGGTAAACATGGAGTGTTGCCTCGTTTGAAAATATGAACGAATTTCGCAATTGTTGTATTTACTAATCAAATTTTTTGGTGATTTGATCGTTTTCAGCAAAAAATAATAATTCTTCTACCTTTTAGGCAGTGGTATTTAAGTTAGCTTGGCTATTAAGACAAATAAATCATCAAACATACCTGTGGTTAACTTACGATGTGATAAGGCTGTTGAGTTACGACACAATTTATTCATTTGTTTGAATTTCGTACAATAAATTAGCTAAAAAGGATTAGGTGAAAGTACCAACTGAAAAGTTTAATGCAATGAAGTGTGTAGGAGAAAGCTTGTAACTTCAATGGTTGAGTGGAATGCTATTATCCATGATGAACAAACTTTTTCTAGCTCATGGTACAGATGTCTATGTTTCAAGTTTGTACATAAGTACATATTCATAATTAGTAGACGGCAATTTTGAAACAATTATTAGTAATGCTAGGCTTGATGGTATACTTTTCTATTTGAAAGAAACAATACGAGCTATAAAGATTTTATATTTGGGACATATTCGCATCAAGATTTTACTTCAATGAAAAGTTTGCAGTTCGATTGCGTAGGAATTTATAAAACTAATTTATTCGGAAAAATGTTACACTGTGTTAGGAAAATTGAGGACATGTCAGAATGGTTACATATTACGAAAAAATAAAGGGTCAGAAAATTTTTATTGGTTAATTTTGTTGCAAAAAATTACAGTGAAAGGATGAATGTTTATAGGTGACATTAATGCTTTATTGAAGTTCATCTCAGTACATATATAATATAAATGTTAAGTAATTACATATTCCGCCAAGTGAAGGAGCAAAAGAGACCAATTTTTAATTTACAAATATTTTGTAAGTGTAGGGGAGATCGGGGTACCATGGAACAAGTGTACCATGGATAAAACTGACTTCCTTTTAATTTTTGGACAAACTGGTCCCACAGCATTATGTATCATACGCCTGGTAATACTTCATTTGTCTACAGTTGTAATCCAGTTTTTTGTTTGAAAGTTATTGCAGTATTATTTTATAAAAATTATACCTACCTTACAAAAAGTAAAATTTTGATAATTCACAAAATGGTGTGACCAATAGGAGAGACATTGATCATTCAAATTTTTAAATGGATTTCAAAGATGTTCAATAGTCAGTAATTAATTATTCAGAGTTATCAACGCTTACAAATACTTATATTAAATTAATGTTAATTTGTAGGAAGAAGGTGAACCTACTATAACATGGAGTAAATTTTCTAGTGAACCATGAAACATACTAAATAAAAATAGCTTCTAATTTTTTGAAAATAATTTCCAGAATTAAAACTGCACAAAAACAGGAAGCATTGGATTTTGAGAATGTTGAGGATACTGTAAAATGTGTCCTATTTCAGCTAATTCATGGAAAAAGGTCACAATTGAAAAACAATCAATTTTCATAATAATAATAATAATAATAATAATAATAATAATAAAATTATATTATTACAATTCACATAACAGATATCATCTGTAATCTCTGTATAATTACTTTTAGATGCAGTGCACTTCATATCGAATTGGATAAAATAAATTTAATGTTTTGAATTAAAAATATTTTTGATTTTTAAACATTTTAGTGCTCGGTCTACAATAGGGGCTAAAAAAGAATTCTATCTGTCAGATTTGCGTAAGTATGTAACTGTTACAATAGTAACTTTTGTTTGTATGTGTTACACGATGTGTATGTGTGTGGTTGTATGCTCACAACCACGCTATTAATTTATTTACACATCAATCCTTCATGAGTATAGCCCTAGCAAAACTCGCGCTTTTTTTTTTCTTATGGGATTTAATATGTACCAAGGTACACCTACTTTAGTTCCATGGTACACTGGGGTGTTGTACCATGGAACAAAAAAGGTTACGCCCTACAAGATAAAATTAAAAAAAAAGTATCATATTTTAAATATTTTGTTTGGCTTTGTTTTGCAGATGAAGGTTCATTCTTTTCAAGTTTATTGGTCCAAATTTCTAACTCAATTCTAGCTTGCACCAAAGACAAAAAAGAAAAAGTGTTCCATGGTACCCTGGTCTCCCCTAATGTTTACTTTAAACTAGTTAAACTGACCTGTGTCTGAAAACAAGGTATTAAAATTGACCCCACAAAGGGGTTAAAGGTGGGGATTATGAAAACTATCCGTTTCATGAGAAAATTGGTACCATTTTCCTATTTTGACCTAATTTTTTTAATGTATATATGTATGTATCATCCAAAATTTTGTGTTCACGATTTTGAAAAAACTACCAAATGGATAGTGCTGAAATTTTCACAAAAAATAGTTCTCATATTGGAGCAGATCTGAAAAAAGTTTGGTGCTCGTAGATTCAGTAGTTTCTGAGAAAATAGGAAAACAAAAAATTCATGGGAAAGTCGTATTTTCGGAATTCTGAAAAAATAACAAAAGGAATAGGGCTGAAATTCTTACAATAGATTTTTCCTATTTTGGTGCTAGTATGTTAGAAGTTTGGTGCCTATTGGCTTCGTAATTTCGGAGAAAACTGGAGAAGAAAAATTGCTGGAAAAAATTTTGTTCGAGGTTTTGAGACAACTATCAAACAGATAGGGCTGAAATTTTTACGAAAGATAGTCATCACATGGGAGAAGGTCTGAAAAAAGTTTGGTGCCTATCGATTTGGTAGTTTCTGAAAAAACTGGAAAACAGAAAATTCCTAGAGAAG
Source organism: Ericerus pela (assembly GCA_011428145.1). NCBI lineage: Eukaryota > Metazoa > Arthropoda > Insecta > Hemiptera > Coccidae > Ericerus > Ericerus pela. Next base: position 405,540 of record WOFM01000922.1, read on the forward strand.
TCGTTTTTCCAGGATTGTGAGAAAAGGGATGGAACTGAAACTCTTACGATACCTACATTATTCTTATGTAGGTGCAAGTCTGGTAGAAGTTTTATGCCTATGAATTCAGTAATTTTTGATAAAACTGGAGAAGAAACATTGTTGAAAAAAATTTTGTGTTCATCGTTTTCAGAAAACTACGAAAAAGATGAGGCTAAAATTCTCACTAAAGTTAGCCTATTTCTCATATGGGATCAGATCTGAAACGAGTTTGGTGTTTATTGGTTCTTTCGAGAAAACTAGAAAACAAAAACGTCGTGAAAAATCGGTTTTTAGCAATAAAACATCGATAACTATCAATATAAATATCGATTAATATCGATATTTTTATACAATTTTTTCAAGTTTTTGGAATTCAGATTATTTTTTTTAATTATAGATGAAAATTGGCAAAATGGGTTTTCTAGAGTATTCCTGCGCTAAGTTTTTTATGTGTTTCTGTTTTCTCAAAACAGTTCGACTTCCGGGCCCTTTCTGAACAGACTGTTCAATCCGTTACACCCAAGTTACCCAAGAACCTCCTTTTTTCAAGAGTAAAATAAAAAATTACATTTGTTATCCCCACACATTATGATTTAAGCACATCCGTAACATCGAGATTGCTGAAAGTCAGGTACTCGTTCATTTCTAGAAAACTTCAGGTCACAAATCGAAACTATTTATCTACTATTAGTTATACCCAAACATAAGTATATATTCAGTGAATCATGATAATAATTGCATTTTTATTGCCACTTTTCACAATACCCACCCCTTCACCCCCTTCAATATCTGCATTCTACAAGTTAGGTTTTTCATTTTTCTATTTTCGCGTGTCATCAGACTGATTTCATTTGCTTTAATTCGACTACACTAATGCAAACAAAATTAAAATCTCATTTTAATGTCGAAGAAAAACATTCATAAAATTTTTCATCGTCCAAATGGTGTGAAAAGCCAAAAAAATACAACAAAAAATCGCATACTTATCAAAGGATAGAATATACGTCATTTATACCGAACTTATTTCAACCCCCCTCCCCTTCCTCAACAGCAGATAAATAGGGTGGTAAGTTCTCACTAAAACATACAAAAGCTTATATTACCGTAGGAATTCCACCAACGAGAAAAGTGAAAGATGCCAAAAGGAAGGAAAAAAAGGAACCTTTTTCTGTTTTTTTTTTTGTTCTTTATCTTTTATACACACGTTTTTCCTCATATTTATTTCGTTTTATTTATTAAATTTTTTTATTTTTTTTCCTTAAACGAGCAGGTAGGCGTGCTTTTTTTTTCCATTTTATAATTTTCCCTCCTTTTTTTTTTTTTCACTTCGTTTCTGCAAAATACAAAAACTATATCGACATAAAAGGTGGAGTTATTTTTTATTTGGCATAATATACCTTCCAATCGTTGCTCGAGTAAGCATTTTTTTCCAGAATTTATTTATTTTCTCCCTCGTTACCTATTCTGTTTTTTTTTCTGTTTTTGTTTTTTTTTTTGTTATGAGTGAAAAAGAGCGTTCGTAATTTGTTCCTTTACAGTCTTTTTTACTCGTATTTTCCTTTTGTTCTGTTTTTTATTTTTTTCGAACTTCCTTCGTATAACTTTTAAAGCAAATACGAATTGAGTTTGCGTTGGATTTTTTCGTTTTTTTTTTTCGTTTCCTTTTCTTTTGCAAAGCTTTTTGGACGCACGAATGAGGTTAAAATGTTAAATGAAAGTTTCGTTGGCAACGAATGGCATATTTCGTGAAAATTTCGGTAACTTTTCATTCGTCGAGAGCTATTTCATTTCTTCGTAGATATATCGATGGAGTATGTGTTGACGTATGTTTTCGATGTAGGTATGTTCTTTTCGCATAAAATTGTCAGGTATATCGAGAAGATAATAGCACGTTAGTAGGGAGCGAATGAAAATCATGTAAGTGTAAGCCTACATTTGAGTGGAGTAGTGGACTGTGACTAAATATTAGTGGTGCGAGAAATATCGATCTTTTTCGTATACATAAACATATATAGATACAACGTTTTTAAGATACGTAATTCTTAAGTCACTGTCGATAACGAGGTATAGTTCTTGCATTTGGTCCTTAGAGCTGAATTTAAGAAGAATACGTAAGAACTAACCGTGACTTAAGAAACCCTTAGGAATTTCTTATCCCAAAATTTGATATATGCCACATTTTATTCAATCAACTTAATGTGGGAATACAATAAATACTCAAGTAGGCTAATGGTCAGACTTAAAGTAGGCTAATACTTAAGCATCAGAAAAATTAATTACCTATCCATTCAATATTCGAGTAATTCTTACGTAAAAATTGTTTTAGCTTACCAGCAAGAATTACTTACCACAAGAGATTTTTATTCGTCAGAATCCTATAAGTAGCCTAGGTATTCTTATTCTTGCATTCTGTCCTTGGTCTTGTCTTGATCTTGTAATGTCAAGTCTTGGTCTGGTTCATAAAGTCACTCACACAAGCAATTCCTCACCAACTTGATAGATTTGGAATGACAATTTTATCGATTAAGATCTATTTCAAAAACAAAATCTTCACCCAAGAAAAATGTACTCGCACTCTCACAGACACATTCGCAAATTCTACTTGACAAATTGAACAAACAAAATATTCAGTACCTAATTATGCTTTTGCTTGGGTGAAAAGAATAGTTTTTTAAATGTTTTTGTATGACTTTTCATTATATTTCTGCTGTTATCTCGTTTATTTTCATCATTAATTGTAGGGAGATAATAACATTACCAGGCAATTCGTATTCTTAATATATTTGATTTCTCTGTCTAGCCTTTCTTACACACCTAGTTTTGAAAAGCCTACGTGAATGAAAATAGGCTATTTATTCAGAAAGTAAACATCTTTTCAGCCAGCATCTCCTTACCTTCTTCTAAAACCTTAAAACTGAGCAATTTTATTACAGACTTTCTTGGCGGTATAGGCACTGTTGGTGGTTGGTCTTGGTCTTGCATTATTACCTTGATCACGCAAAAAGTGCTAAGATTTTGAGTATAGGCAAGAACAGTCCTAAGTCTTTGACCAAAAGCAATGCCAAGAGTGCAGGACTTAAAAAAAAAATCGAACAAAACGTAAAATATTACAATCATGCTTTCTAAGTAATTTATAATCTTTGGCCTTTATTTTGTTTCGTTTCTCCCTACTTAATGATTTACTCCTTTTTGTATTAAGATTCTTAGCTTTCTTACAATTATACGACTAAAAATTCCGTTAGAAAGACCGAAATTAAAATTAAGTCTTGACTACGCAACACCAAAATTGCGCGTTTTGGTCTTGCTTTTGTCCACCACTAACTGTAGGTATATCACGGGCCTATACTGATCGGTCGTAAGGGGAGATGAGTTCAAATCTTCTTTTCATCTCTTTTGACCCCACCTCTCAACCAATAAAATTACCAAAACCGACGAAGACGTACTATTCTTAGGTATCCACGCTTTTTTCTCGCCCATAGAGGTCCGAAACCCCTCTCCCCCTTTTACACGCTTGAGTTGTATGTTAGGCTTAATTGGTTCGGGTTTTGCAAAAGTGCAAAACCGAAAACTCTAACTATAAGTATAGTGCAGGGTATGCTTTTTTCCAAGTCTGAAACCATTACTTTCTCAACACCCTGTAGCAAATTGGGCACAGAAAAAAACATACACACATCGAGAATCCAAACCGTCGATTAACATGATAAAAATTGACCCTTTTGTCATTATGACGATATATTATGGCCAGCAAAAAAACCAGAAAAAAAATAAAAAACCTCGAAAATACATATAATTCAAATAACGCCTTTAACACTACCTATATAATTAAGGTACCGCATAAAATGCCAAAGAGGTACGAAAGGTTTATAATTTTTTATTATATAGTATGGCAAAGAAAATTACCCTATGCACGAAAATGAATTTATCTGTTACTTTTTCATTTTATTTAGTTACCAAAAGTAGCATTCTTACGTTTCATTTGTTTTTTAACCCCTTCTTTTATTGCCACACTTCCCCGCTCGATTACTTTTCCCATTTTTTGTTTTTTTTTTGTTTTATTATACTTGCTTCGTTTTCGTCTGTTGATAAATATATATGTATAGGCAATAGGTGTATACATATAAGGGATGTGGGGGCGATGTTCGGTTATTACCCTTAAGCACGTTCTTTATAATACAAATTATCAAACCAACAAACCGTTTCTTCGCGCTGGAAGCAGATACCTTAAATTGATAAAATAAATTTTCATTTACGAAGCACCATAGCCTGCACAGCCTAAAGTCATATTTTTAGCTTTTTTGTTTTCGAATTTTTCTCTTTTGCAAAAATGCCAAACATCTTACTTTTTTTGGTATTTCAATGTGAATGATGTAGCCCTCTGTCGGAAGGGAAGGCGTCTTTTTGTTTTCTCGAATGTGTGTATATTGCGCCAAACAACGTAGACGAATATAAAGTTGACCGGATCGGAGGGGGTGGAGGTGGGAGAATTATGCCCAACTAGAATACGTACAATGTAAAACCAAGACAGGAAAACGGCGGCAGAACGACGACGACGACGGTGTGAAACTTAGGAAAACGCGTCTAAAAAGTTTTCGTTATTAAAGGGACGATGTGCGGGGAGGGGGGTTGTGGGAATTGAACAAAGGTAATACGAATTTTGAAATGGACGCCATCCGTAATATTCGGCAGCGAGGAAAACAAATGTAAAAAAATGTTTATAAAGGTAATGGTTAATTTCTTCATTTTTTTTTTTTTTTTGCCTTTTTATGAAATTTTATTGGCTCTAAACACGTTATGAGTAATTATGTATATCAAGAATTATAGACTATATGTGTAATGGAATTATGCGTGGTAAATAATGGAAAACAGGCTAACGTTTTCAAACATGACTGCCAATGGTGTAGGGTAACGAGTAAATTGTGATGGGGAAATTTTTGTAATTTACAACACTGCAAAAGAACGGGTTCAGTAACAGTTTATGAAAAAGTTCAAAAAAATTTGAACCATTTTCAGCTTGCTGCAAAAGCATTTTTACGGCACTCATTCAGAATATTGATTCTAATCTCACTTGCGCAATTATTATTACGGTACCACATTTCCATCATAATTTAAGCAGCAGCGGAAGAGCTACTATAGGATAAAACTTGTGGGAAGGCTCAAAGACCTGACATATTTTTCTTAAATGAAAATAGTGTAGAACACTTTTTTCTATTTATCTTAATAGCGTAGATAAATAATTTCGAAATTTTTCCCCAAAGGGCCTTAATAGGATTTGAGGGGCTTAGCCTGAACCCCGTTAGCATCATTTTTTAAGTCTGCGGCTAATTCTTCTTATTCTCGCAGATTTTTACTATAAGGTAGGCTTGGAAATAATTCAGTTATTCTCCAGCTAAATTAGGCTATTGCTTCAGCCTTCAACATTTCAAAACCCATTCCCAAGCCGTTTCAAACTCAGCATTTGTGTAATATGTCCTAAAGGCTCACTCCAAATTATAATTCTTCTACTTACATAATTATACACGGTTTCCGCGATTTTATCATCCAGGATCGATTCCGATGTGTTCGATACGATTCTATTGGTATTCCAGAATACGTGATTAAAAAATTCATGCCTAGTAGACTATTGACCACCAGGTCCCGACCATCGCTTCCATCACTTCGACATCAAAATATATCCTTCAGCCGCCAGATAAAATGGCTACATAGCCAAAGCCCATAAGAAAAAAACTATCAAGAATTTATGATCCGATACAGGCCTGATTCTAGGATTTCTTCTTGGGGGAAGGATAGAATCACATTTTGTAAATTTATGAATTTTTATGGAAGGGGATAACAATTTTCTACATATTTCATAGAAGTAAAATTTAAAATACCAAAGGAGTAATTGTGCTTTAAATTGACCTTTCTTTTTGGCACTAGAGAGGCTAATATCCTAAATTCCATTAAAATCGGCCTTTACATTTAAAGGGCGATAGAAGGTTGTCTCTTTTCAAAAACCCATATCTTTTTATTTTAACCTTTCGTTTTAAATTATCAAAAACTGACTTCCATCCTCTTATTTGAAGAAAAACAGTGAAAAAACGGTACACTTACCATTAATTTTCATGAGAACTGAATAGTTTTCGAGAAAAACTATAATATTGAGGTTTGATTGTATGAAAAAAACGAAGAAATCCTATTTAAGCTTATGACTAAACTTTTTAGTATATTTTTTATTACAGACAGTATTGAACTGCACTGTTTTTGATTTTTTTTACAAAAAGATTCAGTAATTTTTTATCAGCCTTTTGCTATTTTTCCTCCTTATTCAACGAACCTACCTACTTAAAGTAATTCTTACGAAAAAATTAAAAGAAATTATATTTCCACTATATTTTAATTGTTTTATTTTCAATAATGATAAATTCCTACCTCCTTCCTATTTCAGCTGTTTGGTTAATGATGAAAACTGTCAAACTAGTAATAAAATTTCCACCGAACTTTATAATTATCAGTGTTGTTATTCGATATCTTCACTTCTATTTCATAATATGCAAAGAGAAGCTGTTCTGAAGAATCTAATAATTTAGCGAAGGGGAGGGGGAAATATAGCCCAAAAAAAAAAACACGAAAATTATTACCTCAATAACGGCTAACGAAGGATCATTCGTAAATTAAATGACTTAAACGCCCCCACCCACAAATCTTGATTTTTCTATACTATCGGAAGGATCGTCATAAAATCTTTATTACCTAATGCATCGATCGAGATGAAATTTTGTCCGGAGGTGGATGTGACGGTGGTACAAGTTTAAAAAAATTCTTTCGATGTCTGCTTTAGACGCTGGAAAAGGGTGATTTCGTGGGTGCATGCATGGTTGCATACAACCCCTGAATGAAGGCACAATTTTTGATATTTGTTTTGCCCTGTGCTATCGATCATGTGAAAAGAGAAGCTATTTTGAAGAATCGTCGTCAGATCTTTATTAATAAATCGACTGAAATGAAATTTTGTCTGCAGATGGGTGTAGTGGTGGTACAATGTTTCCCATATTAATAAATGCCTATTTCATGCCATTGTTTTCTTTTCATTTGAAATTTAGATCTTGGTTTTTGTATACGCACGTATACGGAGTGGTCCAGAGATGTTGGTACTATTTACAATTTAGTCAGTATGCGTAAACATAAGAAAAAAAGTTCCTCATGAACAAAGATCTACAAATTTTATGTTTTGAGTGATATAGGTTCTCAAAATTTCAAATTTTCCACAGCAAAATTGAATGAGGAAATTCAAAAAGTCATTGAAATTCAACTTCTGATGAGGGAATCATGTTGTACTCATCGAATATATCAAAAAAGGTTCTTTTGACCAACTTTCTTTCCTCAGTACGCACGAAGTTAAATGCATTCAATTTATTGCCCTACTGGAGTTGCAGTACCTATGAAACTTATTACGCAGTAATGTATTTTTGGTGCTATTCCGTGAGGATTGAAGATGAACAATTGTCAGTTGGTCATAAAAGTCTTGTTCGTTGTATTCGATGAATACAATAAGATTCTATCACAAGAAATTGAATTGGAATGATTTTTTATTTGACTTTACTACGGAAAATTTAAAACTTTGAAAGTCATTAAAACTCGAAACAAAAAGACTCGTGGTCCCACATTCATGAGGAACTTTTGCGCTTATTTCGACGTGTACTAATTAAATTTTAGATAGTGCTGACCTCTCCTGGAGCACACTGTACACATATATGCAAACAGTTACTAACAGAAAAATTCTGTATATCTAATTATTAATTACTATACAAACAAAACAAAATATTTTTTTATTTTTTGCATTTTTTACTTATTTTTAATAATATAGATAACTATTATAAATTTTACAGAATTTTGACCTAAATTTTGAAGACTTTATAATAAACATTTCCTTCAAAGGGCTCTTTTAAAACAAATGAGTTTTAAATTGTTCGATTTTTTGGATTCGATTTTTATACTCGCTGCTATTCATATCTCTACATCAGCAAACTATAGAAATGACCGAAAGGGTGTATCAAACATAGCGAAAGGCAAACCTATACTTTTAAAATAAGCCAAGTCACCAGTTATATGTATGCTATGTACGCGATATTAATATTCTTCTCACTTCGATACATACACCTGTTTTCAATTTTTTTTTTTTGGTTCACAAAAGGTGCCTATCTCCTTTTATTCCCTCCCTCTATTATTCTGGTTTCTGTGTCTGTCAAGTCTGTCTGTCTATCTCTGCCTCTCTCGTTTAACAGCAGTAGTAGAGCATACTTCACAATGTTGTTATTATTATTATTATTATTATTATTATTATTATTATTATTGTATCGAACAACTCCGCCCTCCTTAAGTAAAATTCCAAACGACAATTCTACGCCATATTTTTTCTCATGTATCGAGTACCTATACTTAAATACGTATAATTTTTTGCGGTAGTTGTGTATTTTTCCTTTGGTTTCTTTTTTTTTTTTGGCCATTTTTTTTTTACTCTCTATTTGTATTTTTCGCGAACGCAAGGTTTCCGGTTATAACTTCTTTTCACTTGGTTGCGCAAATAAACACGTTTTTAAAAAGAACAAATAAAGGATGCTCTTCTTCGTGTAGGTACCTACATAATATACTTACCTACACATTATATACACCCAGGCTACGAGCAAAGCAAACCATTATTTAAACGGCTGTTTTCTATTTGCTGTCTACCAACTCCCTCCATAAGATGGACGCGTTTTGCAGGAAATTACGGATATTAATTTTCTTTTTCTTTTTTTCTGGATCTACCCACTACCCACACAGCCTATAGTCTCTTCGCATTTCAACACACTTTTTCTTGTGTTGCAGTTTCTCCCCAATTTTTTTTCCTTGCAATATTATGCCTGTAATAGATAATATTGTAATAACTCGAGTCTGCGAAAGTTTAAAAAAAATTTTTTTTTTCTTCAGAGTGTTTAATAAGTGTTTTGTTATTACTTATCTAAATATATTCTACATACTTACGATTATGAGTGTTACTACTAATTCGTAGTTTATTTGATTTCTTTTTGTTTTTGTGTTTCTTTTTTCTATTTTGGTCACTTTTTTGAGGGAAATTCTGGTGGTGCACTATGGTATGGTTGGTGCCCCTATTGGGGGTGCATGCAACGCTTTCAGCTTGAAATAGTTTTTGGTTACCACAACGTCACGAACGATTATAGCAAATGTTTTTGTGAGTATATTATTTTTCTAAAGGTTTTTATTCTACCGATAACCAATATGACATGGTGGTTAAATGTTGACGTGAATATTGAGGCCAGAATTAAACGAATGAGTTAATATGTTATAGTAGCTGACAAAATTTAATTAAGTACCTAAATAAGAACACAATTTAGGTTCGAAAACTATTCCCAAACTACAATGGAACTTTTTGCAACTGACTCTTATTTTGGATCTGTTTCGATATATTTATACCTACATAATTATCACCTATGATGTGTCTAATCATTTCATAAAAGTGCAGGTTATTCTCCCAGTCAATAGATCCAGAGAGGGAATTAGGAGATAAATCAACCATCACCTTAATTTTTTTATCCCATCAACTTATTAGCTTTTTTTCAATTGCTCTAGCCTTCTTTACTAGCTACGCTCAATATGGTAAGAAAAGTGCAACACTCGAGTCGAAGGTTTCATCTCTGGACAAGTTCTATTGAAAATTAGCTCGAAGGACAACCCTCCACTTTTAGTCGTGTCTCAGTTCTGTAAATTGGGAAAACTCGGAAAACTTACAACTCCGGTGTATAGAGCAATTTAACCCTTTCATCACTTTTCATACTTCCACTGGTAAAAGTCAAAAACCTATTGAGTGTGAGGGTGTGGACTACTTGCCACTCATACAAAACCAGTTTAAAAATAGCAAATTCTCTAAAAATCAAGTAGGAAATTGAACCAACCTGTAAATCACAAATTATTAAATATTTTCAAATTTTTACATTTTCCTATTATAGGGTTGTTCAAAAATCTCTTAAAACTCATTTGGATGATGAAAAAAGGAAACCTGCTGGAATTTTCTACGACAGAATTATTTAAACAAAAATTTATAGTTAAAAAAACAGGTAAATAGTTTTTTTCTGTTTTAAAAATTAAAACTGTGGATACCTATATGATTATTTTAAGATGAAAAAACTATAGATAAAAAAACTGTAATAAGACAAAGAGATTATCAAATTTTGAAAAACCCCAATAGGAATCAATTCAAACTGGAAACCTGTATATGTGTATATGTTACTGGACACAGAGTAATTTCATAAATTCTGAAGAGATATTGTTGATAGACCCTCAAAGAGAGTGAGAATTGAAATATATAATAAAAATGTTGATAACATCATAATAAGAATTTTAATACAAGTTATTGCTTCAGGATGACTAAGTATTTACAATAATATCAAAATTCCCATTATCAGATAAAAAAGGAAGTGAATTGTTTATTAATATCTCACACTATACCACCGAACTGGTATCAAAGAAAAATTCTGCTTAAAAATTCGTGAGAAATACACAAATTTGTAGCATCAAATTTTTCAAACTGGTTTTCTGTCATTTTAATTGAAATCCCATCACCAGTACTCACCAGTTTATGAAGTTTTCACAGATAATGGCCAGAATTAGTCCCAAAAATATTTCTACCTCAGAAAATATTAATGAATATGAGCTCTTACTAATGAAACGAATTTTTGAGAACAAGTCAGATCAGTCGAACCACTTATTTCCTGATGCCCACTTACGTCGCATAATCTACCATAATCAGTTCATCTGATTCATATAAACTGAAGTGTTAGTTGCTTGCAACAATTTATTATTATTTTTCACACAAATACCTTATCCAGTAGGAGTCAATGAATTGAATTTTATCTGAGCCACCCGTTTCACATTGAAGCCTACTAATAGGTAAAATATGTTTAACTGTTACGAGAATATATTCACGCTTTTGGTGATCAATTTTGTAATTCGCACTTATTTTTGCGCTTTTTGTAGGTTGCGTATTTTTATTATTATTTTTATATCATTTGCACTTTTGGCCAGTATCAAAATTTATGAATATGAAGCAGGTGAGGGATCCAGAATATTTGACTAAATTTCTGTTTTTTAACTCGAATCAATTTGATAAAGTCTCTTTGTTCAATTTTTTTTTTTCTATCTATAATTGTTTCGTTTCCCAATTTTTTTCAATTTTTTCTAATGAAAAAAATGATCAAAGTGTCCACAGTTTTGGTTTTGAAAACAGGAAAAAAAACGATTTTCCTCCTTTTTATGGCTATAAATTTTTGTATTTAAATAATTCTGCGGTAGAAAATTCTAGCAGGTTTCCTCATTTATTATTCAGTAAATTTTAAAAGATTTTTGAACCGATCTAATAGGAAAATGTAAATATTTGAAAATATTTGAAAATTTGTAATTTACAGGTTTTTTCAATTTCCTATACTTGGTTTTTGAAGAATTTTCTATTTTTAAATTGATTTTTGTATGAGTGACAGGTATATAAGTTCCACACCTTCACTCAATTAGTTTTTGACTTTTACTATTGGAAGTATCAGTAATGATGAAAAGGGTTAAAGAACTTTTTTGTAATAAAGAAAAGATAAGACACACGCATAGGATATAATTATGTGATACAAATACGATCAAATCTTTAGGAGAAAACTTTTCATCAGAACCTATACTAACCGAGATGGTTAAAGTGATTCAGCTCTAATTCAGCTCTCTTTCAGAGAAGATGTGATGTACTTTTGAAAAACGAACAGCCTATTTTAAAAAAGTCCTATAAGTTCTGCACTTGTTTCCATTTCGAAAAAACGGATAAATTACCTTCAGTTTTCATCGAAAAAAATGTAGTCTTTAAATACCTAGCCCCTATTCACCGAGCAAAGTTCGGATGTGGAAATTAGAAAAATTCTGTTAATTTAATTTGAGCTGGGGAATTTTATAAATATATTTTTATAACATATCTCGATTCTCGAGTATAAAATTGAAGATTGCAGCCATAAATTCATTACTTTCTCAGTCATAAATCATAATAATCATACGCAGCCTAGGCCTACCAAAATTCCCTAATAAAACCTTAACTATCCTATACTTTTAGCTAGGCAAATTTTTCATCATTCGTTGTTATCGCTTACGGGGCTGATGGATAAATTGAGATGCTTGTACTTTTGTTTAACGAATTTTCTCAAACTTGGGACATATCTAGATCGTTTTTTTGTACCCAAAAACCCCTTTCCTGTAAATCTCAATAAAATTGTTGGTCTAGTTCTTCAGAACACAGTTACATACATACGTACATACGTACATACGTACATACATACATAAATATATACATACATACATACATACATACATACATACACACATACATACATACATACATACATACATACATACATACATACAATTATTGCTCGTATTATAGCATAGGATATCACTCTCTATTGAAAAATACTAGATAAACTACTAATTCAAATTGTTATTTGTTGGCCTTTATATTTTACCACTGTTGGTGAATAATTCCTCAACCCCTAGAATAATCATCACCTACCAACGACGTACCTATAGGCACTTTAAAAGTGAAATTCATTCATAATTTTATTACACACAGTTCAGCATGCGTTCACTCTCAAAAATTCTAGATTTTTTCTCAATTATACGAGTCTTCCTTTACAATGGTTTTGTCACATCGTTATCCCCTATTTCAGAACCCATTTCAAATTCTATACAAGAACCCATCGCTCTATGCTTTTACATTATTTATAATATTTTTTTTGTTTTCGATTAAGTTAGATTTCACGAGTAATCCAAGAAGAGATGAAATATGCTCTTTTTTTTTTTCTACTCCTTTATTTTCTCACTCTATTTCTCTTTCTCTCTTTCTTCCACAAGTCGTCGTTAATCACCCTTTAATGACGACGAAAACACCCTTTCAAAAATGTTACCCGAAAAATAACGAAAGAAAAAAATATTATGATAAAAGCCGTTAAAAAATCTGTAATTTTTTATTTTGACATATTTATTCGTCAGTTTTAATTTTTGTTAACTACATCGTGACTGTGTGTATCACTAAAGAGAAAGAAGTGAGAGTAAGTTCATTAAGGAAAATCATCTTACAACCCTTTTTTTCATTGGCTCACTCTCTTTCTTTCTCTCTCTCTCTCTCTCTCTCTCTCGCTCTCTCTCTCTCTCTTACAAACTTTTTCTTCTTCATCACCCTGTACACTGTGTTTACTTATTGCTGGGGTTGGTCTTCGTGGTACTAATGCCTATTTGACAAATTTATTATAGGCTGTTGTATATAGCCTTTCGGGATTCAAGTATTTAGACGAGAAAAAGAAATATTTAGTCTTGTAGCATTAAAAAGTGAAGGAAAAACACGAGGAAATCGTTTAAAAATTGCTACCAACATTTTAAGTGATTTAGAATGGTGGGAGGTAGTGGAATGGGGATTTTTGAATGGTTTTTTCTGTGGTTATAACAAAATGCCAAATTTTCAAATTCTAAAACAATGTACTTATACAGCGTTTTTGATTCTCGAGGGTTGTAAAGGTTGCGTTTTCATGTTAATTCAAAATCAAATTAGGCTGTAATTAATCTGCTCGTAGGTATAAGACTTCCATATAATATATCCCTGCTTCAAAGATGCTAAATATAATATACATACTTGTTGCTTTTCACCTCACACCTTTTTTCCGTGGGTTGGAAAGCAATCTTGAATCGTGTAGAGAGGGTCGTACTTGCCTTACTAACCTTATCCGCATGCATTTTTCAAATCAGTTGCTACACTCTTATTTATCTAACCAACAACCAACGAAATGTTGGCAGAAAAGACGTCAGGAATCTAATCGCTTTAAGGTTATAAGTGCATAAGACATTTTATTATTTTTTATTCCATTTAAAGATTTTTAACCGTTGTCTGAGTTTAGATCGGATTAAAGCAACTATAAACTTCACCAAATCAAGATATTTCCTAAATTACCTAACACATTATGAAAAAAAAAAAAAAAAAAAAAAAAAAAAAAAAAAAAGTAAGGGTTAAGGAGTAAAAAAAAATTTTTTGTCTTTATTAATTTTTTTCTTCAGACAAAAAAAAATCGTGTACTTGTCTGTAACCGAAACCAGTTCTCTTTTTTTTCCCAATGTACTTAATTTTACATCGATACCACACTCTGATTTTCTACTACAATAAAATAAATACTCTAGATATATAAAAAAATGATAGGGGCGATTTTTTTTGCGAACAGATAAAAAAAAAATAAAAGGGGTTAAGTAATATTTTTTCAGTAGGCCAGCAGCCTTTTATATCCATTGCACTCGTTGTGCATGAGCATTAGCTGGGTAACCTGACAGTGTCTGCACCTGTGTTTGTGGTTTTTTTGGATGACTTTGAAGATAAATATTCCGTAGTGAAATAATGTTATGACCATATGAAATTTTTATGTCTATGTCCCTCGTTTAAGATTTGCTGGAGATTATTGAAACAACGTATAAAATAAAAAATAAATTTTATTAACATAGAGTAGGTGTAGGCTAGCAATATTTCATAAACCTTAACCTCAAGTACACTTCGTGTCTTGTAAAACGCAACTCAGTATCACAATTTCCATTAAAACAATTTTTGAGAAAAAACATAATTTAAAAATGGGTGCCAGCGCAAACAAGACTAGACGATTTATCTAGAAACGACCAAACCCCCCACCTTTTTTCCAAAGAATTCATAAAAAATTCTGTTTAATTGATTACAACTTTTTTTGGAACACTTTTTGGGGGACTAAGTAAGTCTCTTGAGAATTTAGCTCCCCAGCTCTTCTCTAGTTCCTAACCATACTGAGCATGAAATAAAATTTTGAATTTGAGCATCATCAAATTTTTGGGTACAAACCCGTAACCAACAGGAACCAAATGAGTGCATTATCCCAGTTGGAATCTCCAACCTAAAAATTTGCCCCACACCACTTAATACAACAAAATGAAGTTACACTTCCCCCAAAAAGACCAGAAGGTCTAAAATCCTGCCCCGTCCGATACAAGAAGCTGGTTAGAGCAAAAATCTTTAAAATCATACAAAGGCATTTTGCATAACATTGCGTGCTGATACTTAGATATGGTTATTAATATAAGGAGCTTCAAAACATGCTGAATGCAAAAACTTCTGGTAACTCCTCACAAAGTCCTGACACTACCCATACGCCCCATATGCGCCAACTTTTATATGTAAGAGGTACAACCAGCGGCGTAGAAATGGACGTTTTGGGTTCAACCCCCCACAATACTTTTATTACCTCTCATTTTCTCAAAAAATAGTCATCAATTAAGCTGTTTCTTGAAAAAATGTTGTCACAATCACCCTATCCCCCCATAAAAAAAACTGAGCTCTAGCTAGAGGAGCTAATTTCGCCAGTGGAGTGTTTAAAATACGTTTTTTAAACGTTTTTCACAAGATTTTCCACGAAAATCTACTTATTTTTCTCTTTTCTTTTTGAGAATATCGGGGCCTTAAAAATCCTGGACTCGAGTTGATTCTCATCTCTTTTACCGCCGACTAGTCAGACCTACAACAATATCACTTCAGAATTTCTGAAATTACTCTGCATCCACTAACATTTATATAGGCTTTCAACTCGAATGTATTCCTATTAAGGTTTTTCAACATTTGATAAATTTTCATCGTAGCATTGTAGAAAGTATTTGAGTTTTTTCATTTATAATTTTTTCATTTCGGAATATTTTCCATTTGATGTATCATAAAAAAAATCATCTAGGTATCCACAGTTCTAATTTTGAAAATAGAAAAAAAACTAGTTTCCCCTTTTTCATAACTATAAATTTTTGTGTTTAAATCTTTAACTATCCAGTAAAGCTCTATAAGACAAATGTACTTTTTAATGTCAAGACATGCCGGCGAAAATTTCGGCAACCCTAACATACTTTCTGCGTATTTTTTATGCTTTGCTTCAATTCACCAATTCAGAATACATCTAATAAAGACATCCCTTAAATTCACAAGGATAGTGTCCATAAACAAAAAGCAAAGTACGTCAAAAGGTATGCTCTGGTTGCCTATTTAGCGCCGGAATATCTAACACGAAATCATCTTTCTTTACTGGTCCAATACTATATAGTCAAAGGTTTAAATAATTCTGAGGTAGAAAATTCCAGCAAGTTTCTTTATTTACTATCCAGTAAATTTTAAGATTTTTGAACAGCTCTAATAGGAAAATGTAAAAATTTGAAAATATTTCAAAAGATATGATTCACAGATTATAATTCAATTTCCCATTTGGTTTTTTGAGAATACTTTTTTTTAAACTAGTTTTATTATGAATTCAATTGTTTATAATGGCAAATTATACATAAACTATCGATAGATTTCTCAAAAATGACTATCGATAGGAAAAAATATCGACATTATGCATCACTACCAATAGGGTACCGGACATGACTCTCAGAATTACTTGAAATTAATGGGAGAGATAGTCCAAAGCCTGTGAATGAAGGTTCTGAAATTTTTTTTGAAAAATATTAAATAGAAAGGAAGATATAAGACGTCAAAGTTGCGCTGCAACAAAAACAGTACCTCGATGAGCACCCTGTTGTTGTGATGTCACAGAATTAACATCTTTGTATTTTGCATTATCAGAGGTTGCTGGTTTTAATACATCTCATTAATACTTCATTTTTAAGTAGGTTTTTGGTGAAAATTTACTGAACAAAATTGACTTTAAAAAATGACTTTGAAACAAGGGTGGGCGCACATTTCATTTCAGGACCCAAGAAAACTTTTGGCACAGAAAGCTCAAAGTCTAAATTATTACCTAAGTAAATAAGATTCAATAAGATTGGATTTCTATCTGTATTTATTTTTTGTACTTCCCACTGAGGTAGAAGGTTGAAAATTGGTATGAGGGTGCTTGAGTATCACATCTAATTTTTTTTTGAAATCCCAAAAATAAGAAAGGGGCAGCAGATATGGGCCAAAAATTCATTTTCTTGGAACTTTCAACATATATACACTGAAATTATCCAACTCAACTCAAAGGTGGTATAATATTGTTTGTTTATGCTTTAAAAAAATATTTTTTGAGGTACTGAGTTCAAACTGGACCTTAAGTTTTTTAATTTGATCAATATTTTGACCCAAAGGGACTCAAAAAAGCGCCCAATTTTGTTTTTTTTTTCATATTGTTATGAAATACGTCATTTGTAATGTTTCTTGAGGTGCTGAGTTCAAATTTGTCAATAATTTTTCAATTTGATCAATTTTTTGACCCCAAAGGATCATAAAAGTGCCCAATTTTGTTTTTTTACATATTATTATGTAATACATCATTTGTAATGTTTCTTGAGGCAACAAGTTCAAATTTGACTTTATTTTATTCATTTGATTCATTTTTGACGCCCAAGGGGAAATTTTGACTTTTCATATTTTGTAGTGTAATACATCATTCGTAATAGTTTTTTAGCTGCTGATTTTGAATTTGACATAATTTCTTAATTTTACCCATTATGTGATCCCATAGGAGCTCTGAAAGGGGCTAATTTTGAATTTCTCTATTATATTGTGTTATACATTATTGGTAATTTTTTTAGACTTGAAGTTATATTTTAACATGTATTTCTTCATTCAACTCCTTTTAATGTGATCCGAAGTGGTTCAGATATAAGCAGCTAATTTTAACATTGTCACATTTTATTGTGTGATATATTGTTTATAATGTTTTACAAGTTTCTGAGTACAAATACAAAAATCTTATTTTTCTTACAAGTAAGCTGAGCAAGTGGTTTTACTGAATTTTGTTGTTTTTTGTTGGTCTCAAAAAACATGGGCATCCAATACCTAATAAATCACTCAATAATAAGTGAAGATATAATTGCAATCCCTTTTTTGGGGCCACAGGAAGAAAAAAATTGGTTCAATCTAAAAATGGATTGTAATATAATCTCAGTGCCTCAAAAAACATTATTTATTGTGTATCACTCAATAATATCTAAGAATTTTATTTGAACCCCCTGTTTAGGGTCACAGGGGGCTCAATAATGGATTTGATCAAAAAATGGATTGCAAATCTAAACTCAGCACCTCAAAAAATATTATTAATGATATATCACTCAATAATATCTAAGCATAGTATCTCAACCCCCTATTTGGGGTCACAGGGGGCTCAATAAGGGGTTTGATAAAAAATGGATTGAAAATCTAAACCCAGGGCCTCAAAAAACATTATTAATTATATATCACTCAATAATATCAAAGAATATTATCTTAACCCCCTGTTTGGGGTCACAGGGGGCCAAGGAGGGGTTCAATCTAAAAATGGATTATAAATGTAAACTCAGAGCCTCAAAAAACAATATTATCCATGTATCATTCAATAATATCCAAGAATATTATCTTAATTCCATTTCTTGGGCTACAGGGGGCTAAATGAAGGGTTAAATCTAAAAATGGGTTGCAAATATGAACTCAGCCCTCAAAGTAAATAACTCCTCAGGCACCACCAAAAATTTTTTCCAAGGCTGTGCTCTAATATAAAAACAAATAAGGAATAATTGGTTTTTGATTTTCTTAGTTTTTATTGTTTTTCAATGTTTTGAATTTGTCTATAAATAAGGGAGTGGGGGATGCAAGTGCACGTCCTTTTATCCCCTCCATCACAGTCACCATGAACTTTCTAAATTGATGAGCTTAACTAAACCAATGTACAAACACAGGAGAGTGAGGAATGAATGAATGAGAAACCTTTGAAAGAGGTGAAAAGTTTGCTGACGTGTCAATTCTGTGACATCACACCCACTCCTCAAAAAATATCACAACGTTTTTTGACAACTCAAATTTACCATTCATTTTCTCCCATTCTATCCAACCAATTTTAATGCGGTTTTCACTGATATTTTTTGTTTTTTTTAAAGAATTTAAAAATATGTTTACTGAAAATCATGTCCGGTACCCCATTGTGGTGGTTTAGTTTGTAACTAGTTTCCTGTCTGATAGATGGCATTGTATAGTTCTCTACTTTTCCTATAGATGGTGCTGTATTCCGTTAATCTAAAAAAGAGTACAATTGGTAATTTCTTGTCCGATGTATGCCATTGTATGGTTCTTCAATGTCCCCATAGTTGGTGGTGTAGATTTTAAAAATACATCGCACAACTGGACAAAGTTTGAATTTAATGCCAAACTAGTTAGCCACGTCTCCATGTCATGTCCATCTCTTCTCTGTATTCTTAAAACCTACAGCACCAACTATCGGGACACTAAAGAACCATACAACGCCATCTAACGGACAAGAAACTAATTACAAACTCAACCTCCATGATTAGTAGTTGCATCTCTAATCACCATCCACACATCTTAAACTAGATTCACACTTGGCTAGTTTTCATGCTACAAGCCAGCTACTTGGGGTACTATTCTGCTAACAGTTAAAGTTACTTGTCGTTTTAACCTTTTAAAGTCAACTTCAACTTGGCGGATTGTCATTTAAGATTCCAATGAGATTTTTAGAAGACTATCCGCCAAGATAAAGTTAAGTTAATTAGCTAAAAACAAAAACTGACTACCTGTTAACAGAATAGTACCCCAAATTGCTTGCTAGTAGCTATAAAACTAGCCAAGTGTGAATCAGCCTTCAATTACATGCCTACTAAAAAATCAAAAATTTAATGGAAATCATCTTGGCTGTTTATCACTGCAAGGATTGAGAAACCGAAACAGAAACCAAATTTTTAGGAAATGGAAAACAAATTTTTTACCATGGAACCCGAAATAAATGGAAATACTGAAATGGAAACAGAATTGGAAACAATTAACCAATTATTTTCAAGACACAAAATGGAAACATAACGGAAACCGAATAATGAATCGTTTTCATTTCTGTTTCTCACTTAAATAATTATAGATCTAGGAGAAAGAATTTGAAGGAATATTGATATTTTTTGGCAAATATCAATGGGAAGCCCCCTCTGGATCAAAAAACAAAAAAGGAGAAAAAAAAAATTATGCAATGTTCGAGGAAGTATGATATTTAAATTATGTCCTAATCTTCAACGCTTACCAACACCAGAAGCTTTATGAAGGGTGTTAATTGCGGAAAAATTTTTTGTAACATGTGAACATAATTTTGTATTTTGGAGGCATGTATGGCGTGATGAAAATAATCAATTTCAGAACTCTTACTTTTCTTACGTCTTAATTTAATTTTATCACCCTTTAATTCTTTTTTTTCACACTTCAACTACTTTTTCTCACTCCTAGTTTCTTTTTCTCGCATCTTGATTTATTTTCCTCACTCCTTAATTTATTTTTCAGGAGTACAATTTTCCCCACACCTATAAATGCTTTATTTTCTTTTATTTGAATAATTTCCATTTTTTATTCTTCAAAATCCTCTGTGTCGTAATAGGTTTTGAACCAGCAACCAACAGGTTTTATTGCCCCTGTCTCAAATATAGCTTTCCTTACACTTGTTGAAAAAGATGCTACAGGTACGCAGCTCTGTCGGAGTGAGCAATTTATCAACTCGGGTAATTAATGCACTCGCCTACTGCACTCCTTGCTTGGAAACACTGCACAACCGTTGAGATATTGCCCACTTTCCTACCTAGTTGCGTAATTTGCTATTTTTCTCGATCTTCTAGCAGAATTTAGTTATTCAATCTTTTAGAAGCTTTTTCATGCACCCAAAGATAAGTTTTTCTCCCATTCTTATGTTTTATTTATTTTCGTTAGGGGATGGATGGGTGACGTGTTCACTCCTAGAGTACGCTCCTGATCAACTCCACTTCGGTATGATTGTAAGGGAGGAGGACTGGTGCGAAAAGGCGAGAAGGGGTGAGAATGGAAGTCAAAGAAAGCAAAAATCTAATTTTTGCATAAATCCTTCACAGCCCCCTACCGATAAAAATCCTGGGTACGCGCCGGACACCACACTTGTACTTTAATAAGTTTCTCTTCGAAAACAGCTAAACGTCACATTATTACATACACAAATTCCGAAATTCCGGTATGTACCCATGCCTGGTGTTATTCTTCTCTCAGTATTCAGAACAGTCGATCATCATTCATTTGGGTTTCTGCAAAAACGTCTCTTATGCGTCGGTCGCTGAACAGCATGCACCCCTTTACCAAACAGGCTACAATATTTTTATTTTTTTCCAAGCATTGCGAAATAGTGCTACCAAAACTGTCCTCTCGTCTGTAGTAGCCCACATCTTACACATTGTAATATATTCCAACAATTCCGGTTTTGTCAACTTTTCAAACCGATAATGCAACAAAAGGGTGTATTAGTGCGGTACCTATAATAATTATGCATAAGTACGTATGGATTCTGTATGGTATCGATTTTTATCCCTTCATTTTCTCTTTCTGTTGCAGATTTTCATGCACAAAAGCATGCAGATGCAACTTCAACAACGCGGAGGAGGCGCGGCCAGCGTAGGTAGCAGCTCGTTCGGCAGCAGCGGTGGTCTCGAAATTAGCAAACCCCATCAGTGCCAACAATGCCTCAAATCGTTTAGCTCCAATCACCAATTGGTGCAGCACATTCGCGTCCATACCGGCGAGAAACCGTACAAATGTTCCTATTGTGAGAGAAGATTCAAGCAACTAAGTCACGTGCAGCAGCATACGCGACTGCATACAGGTAAGAGACAATAATATTCTTTTGAGTGTTTTTTCTTCTTTTTTTTCATTCGACATTATAGCCTACCTTTAAAACCAGGCTGGTAGTTTAAAGTGTGAATATTATTCTGTACCTACATTTATACCTATACAGTAGAAATTTACATTTTTTTTACACGTGATGCTGCGCGCCAAAAGGTGGAAAAAGACGGAAGACAAAGGGTCATTTGGGAAGAACAGTAAGAAAAAATGGATGAAAATACGAAAAAGAGGGGTGGAACGCATAACCTCTTCGAAGGAATGCAAGGTCAGAGAGGGGTTAGCGCAATTTCGAAATCTTAAAGGGAGAATATGGTGTTTTTGGAGTGACATAAGGGTTAGTTTATAGTACGCTGAAATGCTGTGTGCGCGACCTTAAAACGGTGAAGTGGTGACCTCATAGAAAGATGGTCAGTTCTTTTTTACGTTTGCTTCTTTTTTCTGCAGCTTACTTCTCCCTTTTGAATAGTCGGCGTTATTTTATGCTGTTGTGTTGCACATTACTTAAATATATTATTAACGAGGACGGGTTTTCTGTTGCGGATGACGAGTATAAAATTGAGGAATTGTTGTTAGCTTGTACTATACATATAAATACGAAATAGACCTTACATACTCTTTCAAATATCACCATATATTTAACTATCGATGAAAAAATGGTCGCGATAACCCATCATTACTGTAATAAATCTAATGAAGCATTACAGATCTAGATACACTAAGGCCGTGATGTACAAATTATCGATAGTTCCGACGCTTTAAATTGATTGGATATTACCGACGTTTTCAAGCTTTCAAGCTGTATTTTTAAATAAAAAATAAAAATGTATAATAATAAACTTCTTAGATTTGACTTCAAAATAAAACGTAATAAATATCGAGATGGAAAATTTAAATAAATTTTAACGATGATTAAATTCGAGTATTTCATAATTTCAGTAGTTTTTATTTTTTTGCCACTTAAAAAAAAAAAAACCTATCGATAATATCGATAATTTTGGCCAAACTATCAATAGTTGTTGATAGGAAAAAATATAGATATTATGCATGACTACTATGGCCGGTATTCATAGTCAACACCTTTGAGTGTTCATATGAGGTCTGTACAAAAAGTTCGTAGACTAATTTTTTTTTCTCCACCACCAGGCAACACTGACACCTCAAATACAAAGGGAGCACATTTTCCAATGTATTCCCTACCTGCCACAATTTTTTCAAGCTTTTTAAGATACGCGATTCAAAATTTATGGTACTTGCTTCAGTTCATTTTTTTAATGACGTCACAATTTATGAAAAATATGAAATGAAACAAAAATGAACAACGCTAATTACTAAACTAAGCGAATAAATCTGGGTTAGAAATCATTGAAATTTTACCTTGGGTGTATAGAGAAGCTACCCTACAACAATTGATGTTTTCCAGGTTAATAAGGAGGTTGAAGGAGTAAGAGAAAGTTAACAGACTAAGAAATAAGAAGTAGCCATCCCCTCTCATCCTTCTTCACCAATAATTTTAATGCAGCACCCAAATTTATGATGGAAGATAACCAAATAACTACCTAACTGGTTGCCAAATGACTAAACATCAGTAGTGGAAGTGAAAATTTGAATTTCTTAAAAAACTTTGTCAATATGAAGAAGGTAGGCAAAGATTGTTTTCAAACAGCTCTCTTGGCAGCAGGAACAGCATTGTGTACAGTGTTGCCAAACATTGTTGTGACTTTTGACACTTTTTAAATCTGTCAAACATAACCCATTCACCCAAATCAAAGTCCATCACGTATTTACTATCTGGGTGGGGTGATGGTGATTTAAAGTAATGTGATTTTAAAAATGAAGACTCTAAAAAGAAAAGGTATAAAACACTGTTTTAAATGGTAAAAAAATAATTTGTAACAGCATTCGAGTTTTCAGGGAAAGTACTTTGAAGGGAATATGTTTATTTGTGAAAAATAAATAAAATTCATGATTTCATGAATGCAGTCCACATATTTTTTGTACAGACCTCGTATATGTAATGGAAAGCTGATTCTCCTAGTTCCATTCTTGAATGATAGAGTGTTTCAGAGAATGAAATTACTGCAAGTATCTACGTATTTGTATATATACAGATATAGTAACCGCAGAGTATTAAATATAATTGAAGATGCATGTGAGATGAAAAATGGCACCACTTTCACAATGAAAGTAGCGTTCTTTACTAGCAAGTATGTGCATGAAAGTGATAGATAAACCGCCATTTTGTGTTTATTATATATGTGTACATAAAAGCCACTTCTGTAGCGCTATCTGGTGGCCATAGTTACAGATATATTTAGCTATGCGTATATTTCAATTTAAGTCTAACTCTAAATCATTTTTTTTCTTCATTTTGCACCTGATTAATTGATAATTTGGACACGTTTATGGTTCCTGTAGGTCTGTGAATTATTCCTGCCTGTGAGCATTGGGTATTCGTTAATATAGTAATAATAAACAATGTAAAATTCATGAAAAAACTAATAATACGAGATGGCGGCTCATCTCTGATCTCCCTTATGCGCATACCTGCTATAGTAAAGTGCCTTACCTAAGATACCGTGAATTTTAAATCTCATTTTCATCTACAAAATTCGTTTTGATTGTGATTTCTGAATTAATAATTATATTTATTCATTCATTTAATTAAATTTTCGATTTTTTCCCATAGGCCAGAATGAGGGTAAGGAAACTGGAATTTCATACCATAGAAGTGGAAACGGTAGCCTCCAAAATGGTGCAGTTTTTTGTTGCAGCGTTTAGATGAGCTTGCATCCTCTATTACATTTGATACTCTGCAATAAAAGTGCAAAACTGAGTAATTTTGTTTCCCAAAAACACAATTGGTGTCTGATAGTAACTACCTATAGAAATGTTACACGAATCAGCCATCCATAACATATAATTATACTCAAAGGTGGACACACTAAGTGTTAACTAATGTAAAGGTCTGTTTTTAAACTACAGTGAAGCTATGAAAAAAATAGTTCAGCTGAGAATAATGAGAAACGTAGTTTTTTTGTCGCAAACTGTGTTGAAGCTATGAAAAAAACTAAGTTTCACAGTGAAACATAGCCGCGAACTGCAAGTTTTAAACTGACACTGAGGCAAACGTCACTTTAACCTCCTTTCACTTAAACTTCACCTAAAAATGACTTGGCACAATTTTGTATTTAAGAGTGTGGTAACATTTTATTTTTACATTAGAACTCTCATAGGAAATACAATGTTCCCACATTTTTAGTACAAAATTGTGCAAAAAACTTTTTTATAGTGAAATTTAAGTGAAAGGAAGTTAAAGTGACGTTTGCGAATAAGGGCCTTAGATTAGTGACACGGTGAACTGTAGAGGGCCGAATGCGAGAACTACACTCAAGTATTAACAGTGACTTACGGATCACGTATCTTAACAAAATTATACCCACCTGTACATGTTTAGGTATGGAAGTAAATGACGATGGTAAATGTGTTTAAGAATTACTCACGTATCGTTCTGGCTTTTGGCCTAAGCACTTTTTAATTGTAGGTACTTAAAGATTGCAGGATGTCTACTCCGATCCTCGTATTTATTACTCGGTTATAATTAGCCGATCTGTGAACGTATATATATATATACGTTTTATTGCCATAGATGAGGTATCTGCATCGCCACATAACGGCGAAAATATCGTAATTTCCGAGGTGTCGAAGATGAACCAAATCTTCCGGAGGAAGGAGGACGCCGCTTATCTCCACTTAACAGTCTCATAATGGTTCTCGACTTTACACCCAATCTAACCTCTTACCTAATTAGCTGAACGTCTTAATTAGGCATATTTGTGGGAGCGGCAAACTGTCGACGAGTACCGACTACAAACAACATCACTTATGGTGTCACTGTTTGAGATACCAATCGGTCCGCTTCAGACTTCTGGACTGACGCACTGTCACCGATGGACGTAATACTCGCACTGAATATCTTTTCCCCTCATCCCTTCATCTAAATGTGTAAAAACCATCCAGTTTGCGAAAGATATGACCGCGCTAAACCTAATTTGCATAACATTTTAGCAAAATATTTTCGTTTCATGTACACTTTTCTGAGGTGGGCTATCCATCGTTTATGGAAAAAATTACAAAAACCACTGTGAAGTTTTGATTCGGAAAGTTTCAGAAAGGGGGTAAGTATTTGAGGATAGCATCCACTTCCGACATTCCAACTTTTCTGTTTCATCGAGTCAAAGGCGTAGATCGATCCGTGGTAAGGGGCGGGGGTCCACATATTCTCAGTGGTCTCTTTTGACATCGCTCCCAGGGTTGCCACCTTTTAAGAAAAAAAAAACCGGGACGGTGGAGGGGAAACTGAGCCGTACGCAGGATGTACCTACAGAAAGAGTGTTTAACTTTCGCGTAAATTAATAACAGAATATTATTGCAAGCGGAGCGAGCAAAAAATATTTTTTTTGGTATTTTAGAACATGGAAAATTCGATGGGAAGGGACATATAATATGTGAATACGCTATCTACGGGCAGAAATTAAAAGTATTATTTCGTAACAGTTCGCAATATGAATTTTAAAGGACGGTTTAAACTCACTTGGTCTATTCTCATAAACTGCATTCTGTAAAATTGAGAAATTTTAACTTTTAGAGAATAAACCAAGAGAAATAATAGATATAACCCGTAGCACAGTTATATTATTAGTTCAATTATGACATCATTTCACATAGAACTGAGCTAAAATTTTGGTAAAACATCGGCACGTATTGGGTGAATATATTATGAAATTTTGGCTGAAATCTTGCGTTTAGTTTTCAAGGTGTTATGTTTCTGTTTGGTTATTCGATTTGCGTATCATTTCAATCGTAGAATTTAAGCGATGCTTCGAATACTAAATGTTCGATTGAGATGAAATTTTTTCGCAAAATTGATATTATGTTAGGCTAATATTCTGTAACACTTTGACTGAAGTCGTACGTTTCGTTCTCAATGTATTACTGAAATTCTGTTCAAATGTTGAATTACCCATACTACAGGAAGTAAAAGGTTATTTGGCGGCAAAGTTAATTCGTTCATAAGACTTCCCCCCAAATTCTAATTTTGCAGTAAAATTAAAAAGCCGTCGAGTCCGTGAAAATTCAGGCGTCGGAACATTGTTTTAGGCGTAGGACATGGGAAGCAAAATTTTGCAAAATTTCAGTTCCACGAATTAGGTCAAACGAGGCGTTGTCATCTTTGTAGTTTTTTACGCCGAATCGAATGAAACCAACCGCAGTTTGCTAAGACTAATAGTTTCCGAGTTATGGTGAAATTTGCATTGAAAAGCGTGATTTTAATCGGTGACCATTGATAGAAAATTTTTTGATTTGAGGAAACTTTCAGTTACCTACCTTTCCGATGGATTATATTCATTTATACGGAGTGTTTTTAAAATTATAGTCGATTAAAATGACGATACACGCGATATGAGGGGTAGTAAGAGGGAGAACCTATACCTAAACATCCACTTCATTTTGGAATATTTTTTTAAAATTCCCAACCTATACAAAAAATTTCGGAAAGAACCAAGTACACATATCTACCACATCTTCTATATTTTTTGGCGTTGAATCGAATGAAACCATCTGCAGGTGAGCAGGATCACTAGCTTTCGAATTATTACCGACTGTGTACCAGAAAATGTAAATTTCACCAGGACAAACATCATGGTTTGAAGTCCGCGATAATTTTGAAACTATTGATCTTACTGACCTGCCATTGGTTTCATTTGATTTAAAACTAAAAAGTATCTAAGTTGTGATATTTTAAGCGGTTCCTACCGACAATTTTTATACTGGTTGGGAATTTTGAAACAATATAGCTTGAAAAAGTGAAATTTCAGCAATACCTTGAAAACCAAACTTACGAATTTAGTCAAAGTTTCGCAAAATATTCGATTACCATACGTCGATGTTCCCCTAAAATTTCATCTCAATCAAACATTTAGTTGTCCTGGTATTGCTAAAATTATCTGATTAAAATGATACCTATGGAAATTGAATGGTCGAGAAGAATTTCGGCGATACCTCGAAAACCAAATGAAAGAATTCAGCCAAAATTTCAGAAAATATTCAGCGAAGACGTCCCAAAGCACCACACCCGAAACGTCGAAACATTAATATTGTTCTTTAATATTCTTTACTATGTAGGTGAATGAAAAATGAAACTTTATAAACGAGACTGATGGTGAAAAAACAAGGTTTTCCAACGAGACTTTACAACAGACAAAAAAATAACCAAAAAGGGAAAAAAACAACAGAAAAGAAAAATTATTTATTTCCCTGTTTGAGGATGACTATTTTCACGTTGTTCGAATAACAGTGATGAGCCAATGAAGACATTCAAAAACTGGTACATATTGATAAAATGTTATCACTTTCTTCTTATTCACTTTTTTGTTTTTTATAATTGGTACAACACATCGATACCAAACACGTCTCCGGCACGGCTATTTTATAATTTATAAAATTAAAATAACTAAAGCAATTCAAAAATTAACGATTAAAATATTTTGTCATTCACCTACATAATAACATACCTTACTATACAGAGTCAAAAAGTAAGTGATTGCCACTTGTATGCAATTCCAGCACTCACCTTTGGCTCGTGCCGCAACCTCGCTTACTTTCCTTCCTTTGTATAGTAATGTACTTACTATTAATTGTTTGACTACCTAACATATTGAACAGTTTTCTGCTCAAAAACCACTGAGCTGTTGAGAAAATGCGTTTAAAATCATCACATATAGTAGAAAATTCTATGAGTAATATTTTTCCTGACATAGGTATCATTTTCCATTGGATCGATCATTTAGTGAAACAATTCAAAAAACGACTGCGAAGTATGATTCAGAACATTTTAGCAAAGGTTTTTGGAGGGGTAAGGTTATGGGCGCCGACTTTCGTTGTCAAATTTTTTAATTATTTTAATTTTTAAATGAGTGGACACTGTCATTTGGAAAGGAAAAAATAATTTTATAGTTGGGAGGGTGAATTTACAATGTTGCCGTTGAACCCAGTGGCGTAGCAAGAGCAAAATTTTTTAGGAGGAATCTTTGAAAAAATGTGTTCAAACAACAACCTAATTGAAGATTATTTTTTGAAGGCATGTGACGTAAACAAAAAATTTCAGGGTGGTTTGACCCCCAAACCTCTCATGCCTATAGACCAATGCCAACCGTTGAAAATTTATTTTGCCTTCTCTATAAGTACGCTTTCCTTTCAAACAACAGCATATACTGAATAAAAATTGAAAACTATTTCTTAATTTATTTCGAATATTTGTTCTTCGCCTCTAACGAATAGCCTAAATGATAAAATTCTGAATGGGCAAATTTATTATTGTATATGGTGCGACTTGTAACGTGTGTGTATTTTGCAAAGGAAACTTTCATTTTATAATTATTTATATTCCAACGTTGTTAAAAAGTTATGAAATTTTTAGAGAAAATTACGACGAAAGTTCGAGATTTGGATACTACATCGCTCTAATCGTCCATTTTTTTAATTAGGACTGGGGAGCGTGAATTCCACGTAATTTTTCCAAATTCATCGAATCTTTTTAAAATAAAATGTAAGCTACATACTTCCTCTAATACAACATTTTACCGGTGGTTTAGATACCTAGGTACCTGATAAGAATCGTGTACACACCTACCTATAAATTTCGAAATACCAACGATTTCCTGTAGCATAAAAAAATAAACCGAATGTTATTAAGAATTTTCGATCCCAAAACTAATTGACTTTCAACTTCCGGATAAAACTTTTCCTTATCAGCATTCCCAGTGCTTACCGTTATGAAAGATTGGTTATAATATTGTTAATATTTCTGGGACAAGAACGAGAATATATTTCAAATAAATTAGTAATTATGACCAGTTGAAGCAAAAAAAGTTATTCTTATAGCATAAGCACAAGAACTATATTTTTACGACTATCTTCCTATTTTCATATCGGAAGGCATTGTAATAACCAGAGAGACGATTTTTATGAAATAGCATATTTTCCTGTTTTGAGTTAAAGGAGTGGTATATTCAACTTACTTTTCCGTTTCATATCTTTTCAAGGAAAGAGCTCTATTTATTTTTGCATATTTTACACATTTTACCCAAAAAAGCATATTTTTATATGTTTTGATCATTTTTAGCGCATATTCACTCATTTTTTTGCACATATTTCTTCAATTTTCAATTTTTGTCTTTCAGACCAATAAATAATGTCGAATTAGGTATTGTATTCAAATACGCACCTCTCGTTTTTGTAGATATGGAAAGAAGATTTAGCGTTTATAAACAATTGTTGGATGATCATCGCCTAAATTTCTCGGTAGTCAACTTACGTTGTCACATTGTCATAAATTTTTATAATAAAACTGTTTCCGATTAATTTTTGCGTCTAATTATTTATGTGAATTTAAGCCAAAATTTCACACAAATGTCAAAACTGAATACAGCTTTTTAAGTTCTTTAAAATGACACCCATATTATTATGGCCTTATGAGCTTATGGTATGGCATATTTTTTACATATTTCAGGGAAAAACAATTCATCTTTTGTCATTTTTAGCAAACATTTTATGGCATATTTTCCATTTTTAGTACATATAAATCCGCTCCCTGCTAATAAATATTATTTACTAGACTGAGTAGAATAAAAGCATATAAAAACATTCCATTTCAAAGCAGTTCCATTCATACCTTGATGCATTCCAGGTAAAACTAAACACCATTTTATTTTTTATTTTCTTCTTGGTTCTTTCAGTTTTCGATTTTTTCAAGTATAATTTCTCGGAATACGGTCTCATTCAATAAATCATTACAAAAAGGAACTACTACTTTCACAGTGTCGCTGTTTTCTCTAATGTGACAATTCAGGGTGCCATTTACAAACTATCTATAAGAACTATAAAGAAATCATAACTATAAAGAAGTGTTTACGAGTTGCCTGTATAGATGAGACCCAAATGCATGCACAGAAGTGAACTGTTTGTTGATAAGAATCAATTTTTTTATTACAAATATAAAAACCCACAGTAAAAATTACAAACACCATCATACCTAACTCTTTGTAGCTCTTATTGACTAATATAGACACCTCTGGACATGGCCATATAAATCGATAAAGTAGTGATAAGCAAGAAGTATATAGCCCTAATAGCTGCTTTATAGACATAGCTATAAAGCCTTTAGACAGTTGGTAAACAGCCTCCAGTATAACTATTCCAACATAGCAATTTGTTCTATACTTCCTCATCCCTATTATTGCTACACCAGCCGCACTAAATCTGAGAGCCAATTTTCAGTAAAAAAAATGAAAGAAAGTCTCCTTCCTTTAAATTATCAAAATCACAATCAAATGTTAATGTATTTTCTTGACAATCTACCAATCCATCTCATCAGATATCCGTTCCATTCACTTCATACAATTTTCTGGGACCCACCTTCTTGGCAATTCCACCTACTTGATACTAATTTCTTACTCCTCCAATTTCAAAAATCACAGAAACCTCATTAATTATCGCTATTTAGCTTCTCTAACCTCTCAATATTCTTTCATTCTACTTCTGATTGCTACAGAGATACCTAGCTTAAAATTCATTTCCTTCCAAAAATGACTTGAAATACCTCTTCAGTACAAGATGAAATTTACACACTCAACTTAAATCCAATTTCATCAGATTTTACTGCAAAATTGGAAGCCATTTTCTGTGCCTCCAGCAGATTTTACAATTATTTTAAAATTCATCTTTCACCTTAATCTAAGACTGCATTAGAATTCTCACCTACCTTTTAGACATCAAAGCACTACTAACCATATGGCGCAGAGGATCCTCCAATTACCAAAATCCATTATTACATTTCTGTTAGATTTATGTGGGCTATTAGTCATTCGGGTATTTCAAAAAATTATAGAATTACCTGAGCACTCCAGTGTGGAGTAATACCTTATCGTGAGAGGTATTGGCACATAAAAGGTAATCAACAGTTTTGCATGTTCTGCCATTTCATACACAAATGTATGGGAGAGTCAAATCCTATTTAAACACTGGCAATTCTGCAGCCAGTTTTGTGAATTTAGATAGGGGAATTGACACACGCACAGACACACGTATGTACATATACATATAGAATTATGTTATAATATTACATCGTTTCCTATTTCATATGGTGATAAGAAACAACGCAGCACAATTGGTACTGGGCCACAACATCTTCATCAGGCAATTTGTCACAATCTAAACAATGTATCTTACCTGTATGTATGTACAGGTAAGAACATACAAATGTATATCTGTTTATTTGTTTAACATCATAGAGACAAATATAAGCCAGCCTTTCAGCGGTGACTGTCATTGAGGGGTACAAGCCCCTATACCTCATACAAGTATTGTCCCCACATCCAGCATTACCCATTAATTTCTAATTAGTAATTACTAATTTATTCCCTTCAAATTATCGACTAGGCTAAGTTGATATTCCATTCTTTTCTGTGAATTACCGGCTCACCTTTAGTGACAAATAAAAAAGAAGACAAGACACAAATAAAGAATACCAAAACCAAGGAGACCATGACTAAAGTAATTTTGGATTTGCACAGTCAGTCTTGTTCTTAGTGTTTTTCTGTTTAGACTCTTCTTGCTTAGGCCTCCAATATTTTCATTACTACTGACTATTCAATTAAACTCACCATGTGAGTCCTTCCAAAATACAAAAGAAAAAATTTTATTGTATGTATATACCTACCTAGGCATATTTCAAATTATTCAAACTTAATTTGCAAAACTGCAAACAGTTCACTGGTCTTGGTCTTACCCATTCGAGTTTTGGTCTTGATCCTGGAAAATATGTATAAGGCCTAACTATAAATATTAAAAACCAGTTTTGCACATTAATACTCAACTCTGGTCCTGCATTCCACTTCCTCCATCCCCATCTAAGCCTCCAATAGGATATTTCTCCAGTACTCCTTCGTGACTTTTCTTCTCATCTGGATGGTTAAATTATTTTAGGATTTTTATAGTTACGTGACCCAATTGTAGTACCTAATTTAATTAAAGAAACTCAGCCCAGAGCCCTGTAATTTAGCCTACCCCATAAGCACCGCATAAAAATGTATTTTATACCTAACCAAATAATAAATATACCTAGGAGTGAAAAGTCCACTAAAAGTTTTATACATCTTGTCAATTTTTGACAAAGTCAAAATTTTTTAATCATCCAATAAAATAAAATAAAAAAGGCGAATAGCGGTAATTAAAAACCGTGTCGTGTAAAAAAAGTTTTTGAGAAAAAAAAAAAAATAAGAGGCTGTGCATTTACGCTTCGACGCTTTTCAGTTTGAAGATAAAAAAAAAGTTAACTACTCGATTAAGTTAATATAATTCTTTCGAATTTTTTTTTTTTAAATCTGGTACTTTTTTATTTACATTTTTTTCTACAAAAAAACTAAATTTGTTAATCGGCGTAATTAAATCACCGGAAACGAAAGGGTAGTTGGTAAATTTTCTCAGTGAAGGGTTGACGGGGGTTGTGTGCTGGTAAAAACGAAAAAAAAGTAAAAAGTAAAGTTAACTTCCAGGATTTTCAATTCGTCGAGTATTTATCGAATTTTAGTCGATTGTGTCGAGGAAAATATATAATGAAAATAAACGTAATTAAGTAATCGTTCACAATGAGCAAAAAGTTCTCAACTACTTAGGCTGCTGCTGCATTGACTGTAAATAAAATGAAATCGGTATTGTCGATTTCGTACAAAATACGAACAATGCGATTGAAAAGTTTGAAGCGGAAGCATGTAGCATTTTTCTTGTCGGTATTTTGAATCAATGGACGAAGAACATGAACACTGTTTTTGGGGTCTGCTGATTAGGTTGAATTAATTCTTCGAGAATTTTCCAAAAGAAAATAAATAGTAATGAGGAAATGTGTAAACTGGCCGAGTAAGTTATTGGTAAAAGTTTTAATTAATTATTTTTGTTCCTAATTCTGTTGCTGCGAATTGCTGGTCAATAAGATAAATTCGAATGAATACCAAAATTATAAAATTCATCAGTAGCACATTTCATATTATTGAACCGATTTCAGACGCAATTCTAAGTCGCGTTAAAGTCATCAACTAGTTTCTCCACTTCCAACTCGGTTTTTTAGAACTAACTTCTACTTAAACAAAAGCTATATTATGTGTATATATTTGAGCGTATGTATGACAAAACGAAGAAATTTAAATCAAATAATTATATAAAAGAACTCAAACACTGTCTGTTTATTGTACCCAGCCATAATCTCACGTGTGAGGGGGTGGATGAGAAAAACTTGAAAACAATAACGATTCTGACATAATTGTACGTTTGTACCTCAGTAAAAAATTGGCAGCATTGTGCTTTTGTGAAATTGGCAACACTGTACATTTGTAAAATTAACAACACTGCGCATTTAGCAAAATTGACAACTCTGTACTTCTGTGAAGTAGGCAACACAGTACATTTGTAAAACTGTAAGCAGTACCTTTGAATTAGTTTTGTCTTTTGCAATATTTACATCTTTATCCTCTTTATTTCCTCTTTATTTACGACCAAGGAAAAAGCCAAGTGGGAAAAGGAAGCAATTGGCCCATGAATTATTTTTTGATTGTCCTTTTTCAATTTTTAAAAAATTTTAGTGACTAATATGCGATAGTGGTTCCATAGATGCTAAATTTTCAAAAATGATGAGCAAGAAAGTCATCAAATTTTTTGGGGGCCCCCCTTAAAGAGATGCTGGCCACGTTCTTGTTTACCATCATTGAAATATGATGTTGTAGATATATCACATTCATTCATAATTTTAATTATTCTTTTCCATTAAAATTCTTGGTATCAGTCATCCAAATTTTCCATTAAGATGTTCCGAGTTGAAAGCGGATCTTACAAGTTCGTTATTAGAGATTCTGCTTTATTGTCTCATAAGTTCATAGGTAACGTGGTTATCAAAACTTTTCCTGAATAGATATATACCTATACCAAAGACTGTATAGACAATGTGGGATCCTGGACCCACCCGAATGTTTCTAATTACAGACATTGCCATTAGTAATATTCTGTTTGCTAGTATAATTTACCTGGCCAGTAAATTATTAAATTCATTTCTATACAAGAGAAAATGACAGCAAATATTTTATTAAGGATATAGTACATTCCTAGATTGATTACTGTATTTAGTTGGCAACGTCTTTATCTACAATTCCCCCAAACAACATTTTTCCGTTGCTTATCTTTTTTAGAGGCAAGCTCATTTTTGTTTACCAGCCATGCCTCAGTCTGTTTTTAATGGGCAATCAGTGAAAATCACATTAGTTATAAATTTCTCAGTTCAAAGAAATTATCAGTTGTTTAACATAAACTCATTGAAATGTTACAAGAGTTTATGAAGTAGTTTTCTGGGATCGCAGAAATCATATACCTGATTCAGTTTTGGAAACATCCATGGGTTAACAAATCATTAATGTCATTTTGGGGAACCACATGTTGGCAAGTTTGATCAAGGTCAGATGCGAAAAAAATGGATTTGAATATCAAAAAATAGTGCAATTGTTTATCCAACTACGTTTTATATGAGTTTACTCTTCCTACATAGAAAGAGTGTCAAATGAGATAACTTAAACTTCGGCATCCTACACACATTAAATGTCCCACCATTAGACAGTGACAGATAAATTAGGCTGAGCCTCGTGGGCTGTTGTTAGAACATGGACCTGCTCCCATCCTTTTCTCTATGATATATGACGTTTATTGTTACTGTGAATTATCGGTCATATACTTCGCAGATCTTTACGATTCCATTTGTATTATATTTCCCTGAGTATAATATGTTGGCTAACCCTGTTTTCAGATGCCACAACAATAAAATTCAACTACATGATACTTTTCTGCATCCACAATTTGGACCAGTAATTGCAAATAGGCATATTTCAGCCTATTTGCCACTTCTACTACGCCACCGTTTGCTATCGAACACGACTTTTTCAACCAATATTTTCTTTTCCATTTCCTCCACAAAAAGTTCTTGGCCCTAATGTTTCACCATATTCGCAGTAATCTGGTAGTTGCATGAAAACTTCTCTTCATAGATAAATATTGAGGATACAGTATTTAATATTTTAGATACCTGCTTAATCCCACCCCGATAAATCAATAATTGGTGAACTCCTATTGAACCACTGATGTAAATACGTTTGAAAATTGAAAATATTCATCAGTCACGAACCCGAACCCCTCTTATCGTTCATCTTTTCACAATTGTACAATATATTCTAAAGCAAACAATACACTGTCTCTCTTCCTTTCGTACATCATCCCAATTGAAAAAAATCTTTACAAAAAATCATTTCCTCCAACTTTAAATACGCCAATTAATATTTCTGTCGACGAACGAAAGGCAAATTATCAAAATACCGACGAGTAGCACCAAAAAGAAAGAAAAGGAAAAAAATTGTAATAATGACATATTGCAAGGGGTCGCCGAATTTTTCTTTATTCCATTTTTAACGTTTCTCCTCACCCTAAGAAGAAATGGAAAAAAAAAACAAAAACGGTCATAAAAAATGAGTGAAGAAGAAATTAATAAGAAGGGAAAGAATAATGTAGACGTAGGAGGGTAGAAAATTACAAGTTTTATAGAAGTGTCGAACTGTTGCCTTCAAAAAAAAAAAAAAAAAAAAAAAAAAGTAAAAATATTTAAAAAAAAAAAGGAAAAGATAATGATGCAACACTTTATAATTCGAAAAACGGTCTCTCCCGGATTTCACAGATTTAAAAGCTTTTTACGGTTTTTTCCCTCTTCTTTTAGACCATCGCACTAAAAGGAGGATGAGGAGGAAGTCAAAAAAAAAAAAAAAAAGATGGGCGTGAAATTTAAAAAAAAAGACCGAGAATGAAGACAAAAATTAGTATCGGAAGAATAAGAGAAATTAGGATTTTTCTGTACGTTGAATGGCTCAAGACAGTTGAAAAAAAATTAAAATGGGGGACTAAAAAAATTGAATTTTTTGTGAATTTGTAAAGAATTATCACGTGTCTTGAAGATAGAGAGTTGGGTTCATTGCAATTATTATTCTCGAAGTTGTAGCGTTGTGAAAATTGAACTTCACATCTGGAGTTTTCAGATGAAGTATTAAACTGCAGGTGATCATACCTGAAAACAATCTGAAAAATTTATGGAATGGGCAATGACTTGTTGACAAACAGTGGCGGAAAATTTCCTGTTGCATATGTTGCATGTGTAACACACGGAAAATTTTTGCATCCC
The DNA here is from genome assembly GCA_011428145.1 of Ericerus pela. Classification (NCBI taxonomy): domain Eukaryota; kingdom Metazoa; phylum Arthropoda; class Insecta; order Hemiptera; family Coccidae; genus Ericerus; species Ericerus pela. The sequence continues at coordinate 442,562 of WOFM01000922.1, forward strand.
ACACGGAATTTTCACAAATTCACCAAGCCTAAAAATCAAAATAAGATATAATTTCTAAATTCTAATATTCCTCTGCAACACACAGGAAAAATCTAAGTTGCCGTCACTGTTGACAAACTAAATTGGTAACATCATTCCGAGAATTTTCAACTTCAATCCACTTAGGTACCTAACCATTTCCACTAAATTTTAGAAAATTCTTTTTATAATACCCACTTGAAAAGTAGGTGTTTATTGCAAAGTAAACGTTTTCTTGCATCTAAAAGTGTAACAAGAATTAGCGCATGCCCATTTAGGAACTCATTCACTTTTTGCATCGCTATCTTGGCCACGCATGCGTACTTTTGATTTTGCTGACTTTTTCCTCCAATTTTCCCATATTTCTCACACACACAAAGAAATACATGTGACAAAAATATGGTAAAAATATAGTATCGTGGGTGGAAAACAGGTTCCCACCTATGTGAAGTATGCAATAATCATTTATAACTCAAGCTGCCCTCTTTGTGGAACTGCCTACTTTCCGTACTTGTTATAAACTATACTTAAATGTGTTTCAAAGGCGTATGTAGCTCCGTCTTAAGAGGAGGTCCACACTTTCTCAGTAGTCTCTTCTAACCCTCCCCCCACAACAAAAAATCATAAAAAATAATAAAAATATACAATTTTTAGAGGTCAAGCTTTTTTCTTCTTGGCTAACGAGAGGTCCATATATCCACGACCCGCTCTTAATATACGTCCGTGGAATTTTTTGTTTCACATGCATAGAATACAATATGAATGATTTAATTAAATAATTTATTATCCACACTTTTATGGTGGACCTTAACTTCACGAATCATACTTTAAATAAATATTTCTAACACAATAATAATAATAATAATAATAATAATAATAATTAAATAACGATATAATAAATAATAATTTCGCACGTACAGATTAATAAAATGTAATCACAAGACAAGTTGAGACGGTTCAATACGAATATTCTGTTTTATACACAATCAGGGTATACAAATTTCCACTGTGATTAGTACAAAGTAGAGATTTTCTGAATGGAGGGATGTGTATTCGTGGGAGTAGTACAATGAGGTCACCGAATACCATTATATAGGTATTGTCTGTGTGTAAAATTATTAAACAAAAAAGGAAGAAAAAAAAGTATTGGAAGGCGGGGATATTGCTTAGCAATGTATTTGAATATTTGAATATAGTCATCTAAATAATTTATGGAGGACTTTATACATTACACGATCAAATTAAATTTATTCTCTTTCATCACGTTCGCTTATTTACTGCATGTGGTAAGTAAATATTCTTGTACTTAAGTATAATTATATACGGTATTTTGAAAAGACATGAATTGGTAAGTTAAATTCAACCAACAATAATGAAGCAGGTAAACATCTTGTTAGCAAAAACCATTAGACCTAGACGAAGACTTGCCTACGAGCAATTAAGATCAAGACTACCACATAGCATTGGTCTCAGTCTTGCTTTTGCATTTTCTCATTCAACATGGAGCCATCGAGTGGTAAAAATCCAATAATTTCTGCAACGTTGCAAAATCACGCGTCCAATTCGCATTAAAATACTGATACCGACTATCGATAGGTATTTTCACAAATTCCTCTTCATATTTTCTCATTAGATAATTATCTATATTATGAAAATATGAATTTTCCTCATTTTAAAATTCTTCCATCTGAAAAAGGACAAACTATATTAAAATATCGGCAGTAATTTTTCGTTAATTCGATGAACACTTTTTTCGATTTCGTACATCCAGTGAATGGTACCGAGTGTCACTAAGAGGTGTCCATTTGCCACTATTACTTTATTTATTTTTATTTTTTTGTGAACAAATTGAGGGTGAATACAGGGTTCCCATGTGCCACCGCCATTACTTTGTTCGTGAACGATTTAAGGGTAGTGCAAAAGAATATGAAAAAATAAAAGAAAACGAAAAAAAAAAATACAAGTATTCTAAACATTTTTCACCATAAAAATCTCACTCGGGTGCCACGTTCTCATGAGATTGTGGGGGTTTACGATGGAGAGCAACGGGTGGAATATTTGAAAAACGGGGACCAATATATTTTCGCCTTAATAGCCAACTGGAATGCTACGACGCCGTGAAGAAGTAAAGAAGAGGTGGAAAAGGGTATGTGTGCTGTATTTATATGTCATTCATCAGAGTTTCTATGCATTGAAAGTACCACTATATTAAAACAACTATAGTAAACATATACATAATCACATATATGTATAATATGTTGAGGCCTTTATTGTGTAGGTACACAGTATATATATACGTTTACACACACACACACACACACACACACACACGCACACATATATATATATATAATTATATAAGTAGACTATATATTATGTACATTTAAAATTGGCGGATACAGGGATTTATATAAACCAGTCACGTGGTACGAATAAAATTCCATTGTATCTTCCAATCGGTACGCTCATCATCGACTCATATAGATAGATATACATGTCGTATACGTGTATACATGGCCTATGCTTTTCAGGCCTACTATTCACTCTATACGCCCTCTCTACCATCCTGGCTTATTCACGCATAGCCTTCATTATTCTTTCTGGGGGATGATATGGACATTAGCAGGGAGAAAAAAAAACAGAGATTTGTTATATTTGGAGCTGAGCAAAACAAAAACAACAAAAATTTTTGAATAAAATTCTTCAACCCCCCTCCCTCATTCAAAACTTCACGAGCTGACCACTTAGGGTACCCCAACTTAGCTATTGGTTTATTATATGTATGAGGGAAGGTGTGTGTTTGTGTGTATATATTTTATAGATTTTGCAAAAACGAGTTAAACCATTTATAGTGGTGGGGGGAAGAGGGGGAGGCGGTATTATCGTCGTCTAAAAATGGCATTTCGTTGTCACTGTCGTTACCCTGTTGTTTTCTCGTGATTTATCTGCAAATCGTTGCGACACCGGATGACTTTCTCCGGGTTTGTGTTTATGAAACGAATTTTGTGCCCCCCATCCACCACTTAATAGGGCTATTTAAAACACGAAGGGGCGATGATTCGTTCCATTTTGAATTTTATGTGGATATGGTATGTGCGTATATATATATATATATATATATATATTAATTCGGGGCGGACGGATGAAAAACTGTGTACGATAAAGGAGTGGGAATTATGCGGGGGTGGACGAAGGGTGTGTTATTTTTACAAAACATTATCTTCTTGCGCTGAAAAGCTCGTTATTTTATTTAGGGGGCTCTTGTATGTAGCTACAGTGGGTAGAAGAGAGTTTTTTGTTTTTTTTTTCTAGGTGTTCGTTGATTGGAGGTGGCTAATGATGGTGGTGTCCATAATGGCGTTTTTAAGCTCGTATGTTATAGAATATTGGGTGCTGGACACGGTGAGGGTGGTGATATGATGGTGTAAAAGAGTATTGTATACATATATTGTTCGAACGTGTGCAGGGTGGTCATGTATGCAAAAATGAGTGCTTTTTAAATCGTTTTTCAAAGTTCGAAAAAATAACAACAACAACAACAACAACAACAACAACAACAACAACAATGTTATAGAGGAGGAGAAAAAACGAAAAATGTGAACGTGCTGCTGAACGCCGAGTGCCGACAAAATCGTTGGTATTTTTGGCACGAAAGGGGGTGGAGTGAGGGGTGAGAGTACGATTTTTGAAAATTAAATAAACGGTCCATTTTTCTTGTGTGCCTGGGATGGCGATGGAAGGGAAATGAGGGGTGGTGAAAGTATGCGTACGTATATTATATTATACGATCGCACGCCCTTCAAACGTTGAACCCAATTCGTGGATGCTGAAAAACTAATTATTATAGCCGAATTAGGTTGTGAAATATTTTAAATGGTCGAAAGTTCGAAAGCTGAAAATGTATAATAACGTGTTGACCACGTGTTTTCGACCAGCTTAATGACGATGCTTTTTTTTTTGGTATGTACCTACAGTATAGCGTATAGTTGATCGAACACAGCGCAGATGTATTTACTGTCGGCATTACAGTGACTAAGTGCCTGTTCTTAAAAAGGTTTCCAAAATTAAATAAATAAATAAATAAATAAATAAATAAATAGGCTACGTTCACTAGCATTTTTTATGATATGAAAAAAAAAAAAATCAAATTTCCACCATTTAATTTTAATTATTTTTTCAATTTTGTGTAGCGTCAAAAAAAACATGCAGCAAATAATATATTAACAGCTCATTAGCTAGTTTTCAACAGAAAACAAATTTAATTAAAATTTGCTTTTCCAACCGAACTAGCTACGCAGGAAATTTGAAATTTTAATTATTCTTGAAAACTTTCATTTGGAAGCTGGCTTTTCTGGAGGAGCCAACTTCACTAAAATTTTGAAATTTAAGAGAAACCAGCTGCACTAATCAATTCAGCATGTTTTCTTTAAATTTTCTGAAGATTTTCCTTCGTTAATAACTAAAAATATTAATGAAAATACACAGAATATACTAACATAATTACGTAGGTACCTACCTAAAAAGACGGAGGAGTTTTGATGGCTAAAATTCAGAATCATCCATATTTTTGATTTGTAAAATTTCGTAATTTTAAAGACAAATAGGCATTCAGATTCTGAATTATAACAGTCCGCTACAGGCTGGCCATCAAATCACATTTTCCCTTTTTTGCCATTTTTTCAATTTCTTTTCCATAATTATTCTTCTAACCAACCATGGAAAATATCTTTCAAAATTTTAGTCCAATCGTATGATACCAAACAGTGCCACTAGAAACTTAAAAAATTCACAATTTCGAATAATAAACGTTTTTTGGTTCGTACATTTTCGCATGAAACGGATTTGTTATACATTATAGCGATGACGTAGGAATATGGAGGGGGATTTGAGGACAAATAACCTTCCTGAATTTTTTGACCACTTTGATCCAATCCGCCTGAAATTTTGTGTGCAGTTATAAATTTTCACGCACAACATCTTTCATCTCCGATAAATTTGAAATATTTTTGTTAAACAGCCTCCCCCCTCAAAAAAAAAGAAAAAAAAAAGGAAAAATATTTAGCTACGCCGTTAAATTTTACGAATCATCGATGGATAGCCTCATGAATATTTCCCAGAATCTTCCTCAATTTAAAAAAAAATTATGAAAATATTTTTCGTTCTTTGACCTTTCGTTGATTCACAATTTGAAAAAGTTTCCACAATAATAGATTGGTTGCTAAATACGTTAATGGCCTAGCACTTAAATCATACCATCCAATGTTGTAATCTAATTATTATAATCGAGTGCATGGGTCACCTATTTTTGCAATTACCTATCTATTTGCAGTCAAATGATGCACATTTCATTCACTTTTGTATAGCGTAAAAAAGGTCAAGTTGTATATATATATATCTAAATCAAATCATATTCAAGTTCAACCTGTTAGGTCAATAAGATCTTTAGTCATGAAAACAAAAAAGGTGTTCGAAAAGGAACCTCACCCTCTTGAACCAGAAAAGAATTTGGGAGAATTAGGCCAGTTCAGTATTCATGTTTTCAGTTTAATTCTATACAAAATTAATTCCAATAGAAAATAATATTTATTTTTAAATAAGTAAATTTATATTTTCATTTCCTCTACCTATTTGCCCTGAAAATGCAAATGCACAGACTATACAAAATGATTGATAAATAATTTCTAAAATCTGAAATATGGATACGACAGAGTGTGACTAGGAAAACACTTCCTCTTGACGTAATTATGACCTATTCTCAAAATGAAGGTAGCCAGAAAAGAGAATTTCCTGGTAGCCCCTTCATTTCATGTGTACGCAACTTGTTATACTTCAGTGTTACAAAATGTTCGCAGGAGCTTTTTGTTATACGTCATAATGAACGCAACAATTAATTCCTTTATTCACAGACCATATTCTCAAAATTGCCAATCCAAATTCCTAATTTGTGTTCTTTGTAGCCCTTCAGCAGACGAAAATTTTGAAAACAACGTGCTAAGAGTTAATTTCTTCTTACTCGTACACAATCGTATCTACATAATGTATGTATTTCAGATTTTAGAAACTACTCATTAGATAATCACACTGTATAATTTTATTATACATAGAAAAAGCTCTCTTGTCTTTGAGACTCTGAATTGAGGGTAATAAGTTCCTAGCTGTGGTCGTATGTGGGGACTCATCTCATATGAGGTTAAGGGGCTCAGACCCCCGTTGACAGTTGCCGCCGCTAGGCTGGTAAATATTTGTCTCAATGACATTAAACCATAAGCAGGAATTACATTCAATCGTAATTACTTGTACGTGCATGCAAGTAATGTACAAGTAACAAATTGCGACCAGTCTCAACAATACGATGATGTCACAATTCCATGCACAAACTGACCCATCATTTCTTATCACTACAAGAAATGATGCACCAGGCTGTTCACACAAACATACATAATCACTATGTATGTGTGTTGGTGTGCGTGTAAATAAGCCCATATATAAACTGTCCAAACCAGCTCTAAAATTGCCAGTTTTTGCCCAGGTTTTGGCTTACCCATATGTTTACATATGAAGTGGTTAAACATGCAAAATCTGTAAAATATCTTTTCATGACAAGGTATTCCATATTGTAGAATACCCATTATTTATTTTAAAACCATTTATTTACACTTCGAATTTTGATTTCAAAATTTTGAATTTAAGATTTTCATTCAATATTTCACTCATATTTTGTATTCATCCACTCAAATTGACCTTCACATTCATAGGCTTAACTTGTACGTATGTTATACAAAATATTTGAAGTTAATGAATATCTTCTGTTATGCAAAAGGAAGTGGCTTTGTTTTTTTGTCTCTTCTCGATGTTTATCTTGCATGAATCAACTTCAGATTTTGCACACAGACTCCCACAAATGCATAAATTAACCTTAACCAAAACAATTTGCGGAAGATCGATCGTTTAGCTGTGATTGAGCTTTGAACTTTTGGTTACATCAATCGGTTTTTACAATTTAATGACATCACGCCACTTAATGGATGTTTAGGGAGGGGTAATTGGTTAGAAAGTAGGGAGGAGTCCTACCTTCAAATCTCATCTGATACTTGAAATATTTTTTTTTTTTTTAAATAAGAAAGATATTGGTTTATGTCTTTAGCGAGATGCCAGAGGTGAGTTTTTTTTGGACTTATTCTGATGAAACTTAGTTTCTAGTTCTGCTTTAGGGCTTTAGCACCAGTTATGAGAAATGCAAAACTCAATCAACTTGGAACTTTAAACAAGTTAGGAAGTTTTCACTGGAAGTTTTGGATTTGTACCCATACAAATTAGAGAGTTTTCTCTAAAATTTGTAGGTGTAGATGTGTTCTGTTGAAAATTAGTTCTCAGTTCTGCTTTAAGGTTGTAGCGTGAGTTCTGAGAAATAAAAACTAAACAAACTGGGAGCTGTAAACGAATTAGTAAATTTTCTCTAAAATTTGTAGGTGTAGATCTGTTATGTTGAAAGTTAGTTCTCAGTTCTGCTTTAGGGTTGTGGTGAGAGTTTTGATTAGAAGTGAAAGCTCCAACAATTGGGAGCTGTTGTCAAGTTTGCAAGTTTTTATTAAAAGTTTTGATTCTGGACCTGTTCCTCTGAAAGTTAGTTCTCAGTTCTACTGTAGGGTTGTAGAGTGGGTTATGAAAAATGAAAACTCAATAAACTAGAAGCTGTAAAAAAATTAGAAAGTTTCCTCTAAAATTTGTAGCTGTAGACCTGTTCTATTGGAAGTTAGTTCTAGGTTCTGCTGTAGGGATATAGTGTGGCTTATGAGAAATAAAAACTCAAAAAACTGGGAAATGTAAATAAGATCGAAAGTTTTCAAAATTGTCTTAGTTGTGAACCTATTCTATTGAAAGTTATTTCTCACGTCTACCTTATGGTTGTAGTATTAGTTCTGAGATGTAAAAACTTTAAACACCGGGAGCTGCAGGCTAATTAAGTTCGAATGTTTTCACCAAAAGTTTTATTGATTTTTTTTTTTTTCAAATGAAGTCATCTTTACTAGGTTTCGTCCGAAGAATGTATAATATTTGCTAGAATTAAATATGTGAGACTCGGCGTGGAGTGATGGTTATAGGTGCTCGACTTTGCCATCGAAAGGTTGCGACTTCGAGACCAATCGCCATCACACTCCTGACCCAAAATGGCGATGTATTCGGCGCAGTTCTATTGGTACAGCAGTATGCGATTAAATAATTCATGCCTAACAGATGATTGGCCACCGGATCCCAAGCATACCCTCCCCCTCACCTTCGACATCAAAGTGTATCTTCAAGCTGCTGGGTAAAATGGCCACGTAGTTAAAACCCATTAAAAACAATTATTTAAAAAACCAATTACAATATTGTATTATACATTTACTGGTTTAATAGATACGTAAGGTTTATTTGTGTTGCAGTCTTTTTATCTTTTGGCCATTCTTCTGCGTGTGAAATAGTGATTGAAATGTGACTTTTGTATTCGTTAAGATTGAATATACAGATAAACCGATTTACATTGGTCAGAGGTATATATGTATTATAGGGTTTGAGACGAATCCGAAGATCATATACCCAAAGAGTACTGAGCGAGGGTAGCATTATCTGAAGTAAATATTCGTCTTTATTGAAATATTAAAAATAATGTCGCCGATTTCCGTTTTGCAGGCGGCCACACAAATTTATGGCATTCAAAATCAACCATTTGAAACCAGCTCTGCGACCAAATTATTTTCTTCCTTTTCTGCGGTCACCACCGTAGGCTACAACTCATTACGTTTCATTTGCAATTGTCGAAACCGGTTTCTAAATAGGCCTACCTTCTCTTCGAAATTAACCTGTTGACAAAAAATCACGACCATAGCCATCGCGTCCAAATGGCTTTTTAATTCATCACCCATTCCCAACCCACACAAGCGTTTACGACCATTAATTCAAATCAACCCCTTAGGCTTCTCGCGATTGCATTCACAACAATCATTCCAACCTGAAAAATTATTCTACGCTTTCGTTTTTTTTTTGTTTTTTTTTTAATATATAGTATTAAATAAAATTACTGCATTTGATTCTAAAATTAATATAGAATCCTCGCTGTCGAATAATTTAAAATAAGAACAAAAACAAAAACTGAAGGAAGAAAAACGATAATGCATAGGCATACTTTTTGCATCGAATTGCAACACCAATCCTCGTTTGTGATGGCCACCCTAACACCCTTTCGTACACGTCTACAAAATGCATGCAGAGCTTTCACACGTACGCACACGCAAAGGGAAAGGGAAATTACGCGGGGAAAAAATGGTAAAAAAATAATTATTGCACAGGAGGAGGGGGTTAAACAAAAAAAAAAAAATCTAAACGACGTCGCTAATTCGCAGGATGAAGCTGCGTGGAGTTTCTCATTGTGTACATATCTTATATACATATATATGAAAATATATATATATATATACACACAAAAACACGTAGCTATACGTTATATGCATTCGCGTTTAGGGATGAAAATACGTCGGGGGTTGCAAATCTCCACCCTTGTAACATACACAATGGTCCAATCGCGTATGTGCACACTCGTGAAACAGCCAAACCCTTAACTGGACCAAATAGATTTTACAGTCCGCCTCCACATACCCTCATCTTTGTTAGTCCATTTTTTTTTTTTTTTTACTATTTTTGTATTCGTTTGTTGGTGTATGTGTATGAGTGTTGAGGTGTGTGTGTGTGTGTATTTTTACTGTTGTTTATTGTGTGTGTTTTTTTCAACTTGATTTTCGCGTGATTTTTATGGTTTCTGTGAATGCATTTTTTTTTTTTTTTCGTATCCAATAATATTTAATGCAAAAAATTTTCAAAACGGATTTACTGATGGTTTGTCTTTCGAACAAACGATGTGAAATACGAATTTCCAATTTCGAAGAAGAATATTGAATTTAGTTTTTGCGATGGGTAAATGAAAATTTTCAAATTTCGTTTTATCATGACGTACTGTATCCCTGTTATATACTTATAGCTATGGGCGAGAAATTTAAATTTGAATCGAATTGGACGAAAATACGAATCGAAACCAGCGAAGAGAAAAAAACGTTAATGGCTGATTATGGATTCAGAACTGATGGTGAGGAAAATACACAATATAGCCTTCCACATCAAGCTGGGTATATTTTCCAAATTAAAAAAGAAATAAAGAATCATTAATTTAGATTACCGGATGGGTGAAATTTCGTGCAAAACAAAAAGTGCGCCACACCATTTTGAACCGACGTCGTTTTGCATTTGAAAATTATAAAAATATGCTTTTGACCGTATCTATCGATAAATTTTTGTCAATATTGAATGCCAACGCGATAAACATTTTTAAAAGCTTATCGAAATTTCATCTGATAACTTAACTGGTTCTACAGAAAGCAAAACATTGGCCTACGTGTAAATCCAAAATTAAGTTTTCATCGGTCATTAAAATTTAATTACGTGGAGGGGTACGTTTTTGACATAAACCGAGCATATTCGCAGGGGTATTTTACACCAAGTCCTGAAATTGAAATAATTTTCTGTACTGACCATCAGATAAGTGTCGTCAGGTATTTTGTGCTTCGTACCTCAAATTTGCAATCATAATTTATTAAAATTTTCCAGCCACGATAATGGGAAACATAAAAAAATAATAATATCTAAGTGCCAGCTCAAAGTTCCGTCATCAGAAAACCTGCTAAAAAATGATACGCGTCGTAATAGTGGGCTTTTTCTTTCTGCTATAATTCAAAAAAAAATAATTGTCCTAAGATAAAATGCGTGAAATGTTTTCATTTTAAGACATTTATGGCCCAATAATTAAATTCATAAGATGGTTTCGTTGATATACGTAGTTTCTAACTTATACACCACCTCCCCCCCACCACCAGTCGACATAACTATTTTATTCAATAAAGAAAATTCCAATATTTCTGAACCGCAAAAATCCAGCTTTTCGAGAAGAGTAAAACGTAATCTAGCTACTAGTTTTCAGAATCGCCATTAATTCGCAGTTCATTAAGTACAAAATCATCTTACAAGCGTACTACAAAATTATCCAAAAATCAAGCAAGTCGAAATCAAAAAATTAAAAACGAAAATTCGATTCAATATTAAAATATTTTTAATAATACGACATCCTAAAAGACTTCGAAACTAAACCCCAGCGGATTATTTTAAATTTTGAGTATCCAGCCTGTATACGAGAGAGTTATGCAATTTAACGACGGTCAGTGTGAAACTACTAATTCCATAATACGTCGATATGAAGGTTTCAAAGTTCCTCGTTACACACCGTTTTACATTTGATGGTACAAAACAATTGACCTTGACGGGATGAAACCACTTCGCTCGCTGTACCAACGAGACGTGTTGAGGGTTTCACCCCAGGGGTGGTGGTAAATGATACGGGTTTACCCAGACAGGGCGCCCACCCCGTTACACCCCATCAATGGGTGAAGCGTAGTGACCAGAACCAGGTTTACCAGGAGATTATGCGGGCGGCCAACTGATCTACCTTAGCTTGGTTAACAGGAGAACGCCACTTCTCCCAGGCGAAACTTATAGGAAAACTGCGCCTATACAGGGTGTTTTGTACTTCATAATTACGGCACAGGAAAATGCATTCGAATTTTGTTTTTTCTGTTTTAAAGGTCCGCTGTTTGTAAATATATGATTCGAATCACGAATCCGTTTCAGCCCCAAAAAATTATTCGAATCCCATTTTTTCTACGATCCTGCCCACTTTTGCTTTGACTATACATGACTAAAACATAATTATATAAAACTGAGCATAGTAATAAAGAACATGAGGGCACAATATCTCCTATAAATAAGCATAATTGGAAGAATAAGGTCCCGCCAATTTTGCATTTTATTAACAATTTTTGATATTATTCATACTTGAAGAAAATTTTCAGCATTCTATTAATAGTAAAGATATCCAACTTTTTGTGATAAAAAGCACCTTCCACCAGCTATACCTAATATGTTTCCTTCACCCGCACTATACTACCACCCGTATTATGCCCACGGAGTATAATGGAGGACGCCTGTGAGACAAAAAATGGCACAGCTTTTGAGACAAAGTATCCTCACTCCTAAGGATCGGTACAATTTTCTTCTCATTTTAATCTACAAAATTCGGTTTGATGTGATTTCTGAATTGTCAGTTATGTATAATTCGATCATTTAATTCAATTATTTAAAAAAAAAAAATTCTTATCATTGTTAATGGGCCCAAATACGGGCAAACAAATTTGAATTGGTACCAAATAGACGGGGACAGCGCTTCAAAATGTGGTGCCATTTTCTGTAGTGCCATTTTTTGTAGCATCGTTTAGATGGGCATGCGTCCTCCATTATATTTAATACTCCGTGATTATGCCCAGTCTTTGACTATACATATGGTGCGGGATCAGTAAAGCTCCATAAGACAAATGTACTTTTTAATGTCAAGACATGCCGGCGAAAAATTCGGCAACCCTAACATACTTTCTGCGTATTTTTGATCTTTTGCTTGAGTTTACCAATTTCGAATACATCTGATAAAGAAATCCCTTAAATTCATAAGGATATAGCGTATGTAAACACAAAGCAGAATACGTCAAAAGATACCTTCCAGTTGTTTATTTAACACCGGCATGTCTAACCAGAAATCATATCTTTCTTTGATTGTCCAGTAATATATATAGTTAAAGGCCCATATTCACAAATATCACTTTAACCTCCCTTCACTTAAATTTCACTTAAAAAAATTTTTTTGCACAATTTCATACTTAAAAATTTGGGAACATTGTATCTCTTATGAGAGTTCCAATTTAAAAATAAAATGTTACTGCCCTCTTAAATACAAAATTGTGCCAACAATCATTTTTAAGCAAAGTTTAAGTGATGGGAGGTTAAGTGACATTTGTGAATATGGGCCAAAGTGCCCAGTCCACATAGTTCCGTGTAGTCAAGAGTTTAAAGTACATCATGTCTGATGTCACTCATGACTCATGTGGTACACAATGGTCGCCTCTAACCTGAAATCATTGTTCTTTACCTTTATTGGTCCTGTACTAGTCAAAGTTAACTGCGTATAAATTTCACAGAGTATTAAATATAATAGAGGACGCATGTGAAACAAAAATGGCATCACTTTTACAATCAAAATATCTTCCATCACTAAGGTACCTACGGATAATTTTCCATCTCATTTTTATCTACGAGATTCGTGTTGATTATGATTTCTAAGTTGATAATTACATTTATTCATTCATTCGATTAAGTTATTTGAAAAAAATATTTCTGACAATTGCCCATGAGCCCAAATGAGGGGTAAAGAAATTCAAATTTGGTACTGAAGGAGTGGAGATAAATGGCTTCAAAAGTGGTGCCGTTTTTGATTACAGCATTTAGATGAAGGTGCGTCCTCTACTATTCTACTATATTCAATACTCTGTGATACATTTGAAGACTGAAAGTTCTGGGAGTGTAAAACTTGGAACTATTTCGATTTTCAATTAGACGAAGAACGATGAAGGATCCGGATATTGGGATAGCCAATAGGCACTTTTGTTGCATGAACTTTGGTATTTTTGCCATTTTAATTTTTCTATCTTGTCAAAAAATAAAAGTTCTTACTTCATGCGACAGTTTAAGAGGAAAAGAGCTATGAATTACATGGACGATGGAGTTGCGTAACGTGATGTAAATAACATGCACTAAAATTGCCTTGTAAGCAAATCTCAAGTGTCCAAAATGTACGTCATAAACGAAATATAGCTTAATGGACTGCTAGAACTGATAAAATCTTGAAGCCAAACAATGCAGGCATTACTTTTTGAAAAAGGTACTTTGTGTGAAAACTGAATTTGTATTGAGTTATATTTTTGTGACTCCTAACAATATAAGCAGATACTAGTGAAATATTAGAACACTATACCAATTTATTGTCTGAAATTAATGAGTGAAACGTTCGAATAATGATTTAAATTAATCGACGAACTCTTCAGAATGTGAAAATGTAAGTTTTAATTCTACAAAATTGTTGATGAATCGCACTCGCTTTAAAGCAGCGAGAAAAAAATTCACATACCTTTAAGTACCTACTTACTTGAAAATTGATATTTTCAGCATCATTATAGATTTATAGATGAGTATTCTTCTCAGGAATAAAAACAGTTTTGTACGTTTAAGTTTCGATTTTTTTTTGGTTCTATATTAGTCTTAATCTAGATTTTTAGGTATTCACATAAATTGATGCATCTGATAAAATCTTTGTTATTAATAGTTTGGTGGTCGAGCATTAGACTGAGCTCCCAAAATTTAAGAAGCGTTTTCCAAATTTTCAATTATGTATATCATTTTTCTCTTTGAATGTGAATGAGCATTAGAACATGTTTATAATATTATCCTGAAACAAATGTATTAAATTCATTGACAATTTTTTTTTGAATAGCGAGTTTGATTCTGATTGTTTTTAATTTTCTTAATCATTTTGGAATTGAATTTCTGAATTCCTGCTAACTTCACTCTGAAAAATAATACAAAAGAAAACGGGCGTTTGGTAGAAAATTTATGCAATAACTCCTTGGAAAATTTACCCAAATCCAAAACACTTTACTTACGTAGGTTCTGAATTGTTATACAATCTTTGACAAAAATTTGTACCCATGAATTGAGAGTGTGAGTAAACTTGTAAGTAAAACTTGAGAGAATGATATTTTTTTAAGTTTCACTACGTGTTTGTACTTTCACTTATCACCAAAGGTCATTTTTTGTAAAAAGAACGCCTGTTAACAGTGCCTTTAGTGGTGTTCCATTTAACCCTATGTATTTCTTATCAGTTCTAGCAGTCCATTAAGCTATATAGTCAAAGGTCGTTACCCAATGGCATTAAAAATGGTTACAGTAATGATAACACTATTATGGGTGCAGTCAACGTCGCCAAACAGGGCATCCATCCAGTATACCCTGCCCTGGGTGCCAACCCCGCACATCCCATTACTTCTCAATCACCTTAGGTTTTAAACTGTCCTTATCTTAAATGGACAACTGAACTACCTTAGCTCGATTTACAGGGGAGCGCCACATTTCCCAGTCAGACAATATGTCGTAAATTGGTCATAGACTGAATATTCTGCCCCTTATAACTGCCACCCAAAAATGTACATTTGAACTTCATTTTTTTAACTTTAAAAATTCCCATTGCTTTTTCAAGCCAACGTGAACTGTACTAGAAATTGGAATTTTAGTTCATTTTGCCAATTTAGTTCATTGAGTCTGCTTCACCAAAGTGAACTAGTTCAGCGAACTAGTTTAATTAGTTCAGTAGTTCAGTCAGTTTTTCAACTCGATCACTTCAATCAGCTGATTCATGATTGGTTCATATCATTTAAATCAACTGATTTATTGTATGATATTATGATCGACTGACTCGTATTCATAAATTCATGCTAGAACTAAATTGGTTAATTTTTTTATTCACTCATCGACTGCTACTTACTTCAACTTCAGTTCGATCAACGGATCGAATAGAGTAGACTGATAAGAACTGAGAACTATTAAAAAAAAAAAACTAATGAACTAGTTCATTTAGAAGTGAACTAAATGATCGATTAATTCACTTCTAGGATTCGTTCGAAAGAACTAACTCCTCGTGAAGGAACTACTCATCACTAAACTGTATATTTCGCGACCAAAATTTAACGAGAAATTCAATGGCGAAAGTTTCACGTTCGTACGAGCAATATTCACGGAGATGGGAGTAGAACAACGGCACAACTAACGAACTTTTATCACCAAGACACCAAATTTTGCTCTATAATATGTGACTTTGCTTTTGGGAGGAGCGCATCAAAACACAAATTCACCACTTGGAACGATCGTGTGGAACAACAATGAAGCAGTTGCAGAAGGCTATTTTGGAATATTGCAGAAACGTCATCGTCGTTTTAAGGCGATATGGCATTGAAGCAGAAGGTGGTTTATTTGAACATTTTAACGTAAAGTAAAAAAAAAAAAAAAAATGTAAATGTCTAAGAATATAACTTTTTTAGCGGTTTTACAGGAAAAAGGGTGATGTTTTTGTTTTTAGATACATTTTTTCTCACGCTTCAAATATGACATTTTCTCCGAACAGTTCGAGCTCGCTTCAAAAAGTGAGCATATTCGTAGGAAACATTGCCAATATTTTCCACATCGACGATACTAACTTCCAACTTTCACAAATCGATTTCTCGTTCTACTTTAACCCAACAATGTTTTGCAAAAATTATTAGAAATTTTCACGTTGCAAAAACAAAATTCACGCGTATTTTCCTGAATATAATAACTGCGTGATTAAATATAAAAAAAGAGAATACCCTCTATAATTACATCAGGAAATCGAATTCAAAATTCAGTCATTTGAAACGGAAAAAAATGTTGAGTAAATTGTTTGAATTTCCAGCCAAGAACGAGAGAAAAAAACCATATTCATACGAAAATGTAGAATTTCTCAGCCCGACTCGGCCAATGAAGGTTACTTTACAAGTTCACTAGCGCTTAGTTTTCAATAATTCCGGTAGATCGCTCTGGAAAAACTTCCAAAACGTGATAGCTCTTTGTTTAGAGTATTTTTATTTTATTTTTAACCTCGAAAATTTAGGGCTTAATGTACGAACGATACTGAAGTAATTCTTGCATTTTTTCCATAATCAATAATTAAGTTACTACATCCATGCATAAACATGTAGCCTACTATACTATAATTGGGACTGTCCGGTGTCCACAACAAGTCTCCATCGGGTGGCAAAACTTGTAATCATCTTGTGGGGATTTCTCTCTTTACGAGGCTCGGCCTTTCGGCAACAGACGACCGACCCGGCAGATAAATATCATAATAAAAATATGAGTCGTCCATTACAGAAGACGCGTGCGTAGGAAAAGCCACGTTCGCGTGAACATATCATATTGACGTAGCGGCTAAGGCGAGGTGATACGTCAACGTACGTAGCCACACTCGTTGCCACTTTGCCGTGCAATTGTCAATATAGACTACGGATGCACTACTCCGCAGCTGTCTATTTAAAAGAACCAGGTTTTACAGAAGAACTGCCCCTGAAACTGCTTCGTCGTGATGAAACCTGCTTTGTCCTCTGCTACTCCAAAGACTGATACGAGTTTTTAAAGTTTTTCCTAACACTGGTTTTGATATCTCCGGCTAAATTGAGTTAGGTTCGTAGATTAATAAGTAATATACTTCGTACATAGACGAGTAACTTGCACCTTTTATACATTCCCCGTTCTATCAGTAATTATGTTACTCACCATCACTAGAAGGACTATAGCGCTAGTTTTGATTTATTATTTCGTAATAATTGAAGTTTTTATTCTCTCCGGCGTTTCGGCACCGTTTATCGAGATTCCAAGACGCGAACCTACTAAGGATGGATAACATCGAACTTTTCCTTGTCGATAACTATCGATAACTATCGATAGTTTTTCCAAAATTCCAAAAAATCTAATTTCTATTTTCTAATCAGTACCTAATTCAAGTATATAAATAATAAAATCTCGATCCTAGTAATTTTTTATAATATAAAAGGTGTAAAAGATATAAAATGGATTATGATTTTTATAAAGAATTGATTAGACAGTTTCTCATAGTTCATTACCTGGATAAATGTATTGAAAAACATGAAAAAAATTAAATTTTCAGCATCAGTTTTTAGTGATGGCTCGTACACTAGGAAATGTAAAATTCAACTCTCAATGATCAATCGAATATATTATCGTAGCGTTAAAAGAAATAACCTCACTTTCGAGTTTGACATTTCAACTTTTGATTTTCAATATTTTCTTTCAATTTCTAGCATTTTTGTGTATTTTTTAAAATTTTTTTTGTAAATCCTGACTTGTTTGATAGTTATTGATAATTTTTCTGTTGTCGATAGCTTACCGATAGGGCTCTTGTCGATAACTATCTATAACTATCGATAGTTTTGCCATCCCTAGAACTTACACGCTCATCCATCAAAATTTACAGAATAAAGGCGCTTGATGGGGATACATATTTTTGCGATAAATGTTCTATGTGTTATGAAGTTTCTTTATAAATTATGATGACATAAAGCGCTTGAAAATTTGGTGGGATGGTTAGCACAACTAGAAATAGGAAATGTCAAAAAGTGCTAAGTGAACACCCCACGCTTCAGTTTATATTATTTGCCATTGACACATCTCATACAATCAAAGATAATGAGAGGAATCACAAAAGAAATATAATTTCTATGAGTTATTGTGGTATGTTAGCTTGAAATTCTGTGAAAATTTCAGTTCAATCGCACATTTCATTTTCGAGATATTGCTGAAAGTCCGCCAACTTCTCAGCTAAATTGAATCCTCATTTCAATTACTTAATCTAAACAGAATTTCAGCGATATTTTGACAACCGAAGGTAGGATTGAGCTAAAAATTTTCAGCGATATCAAGATTATGTTAACTGTTTCCGGTGAAAATTTGGCTAAAATCGTACTCTTGGTTCTCAAAATATAGTTGAAATTCTGCAACTAGATTTGGGTCATATTATTTGCATTAGTATTCCATATAATGAAAGTTATCGATAAGAATGATTAGAGAACTGTTAGTTGTAGAGTGCAAAAATTTTCATTGAATCTTCAGCTAATATACTACAATATCTTATAAAAATTTCAGCTTTCTACAATTAACAGTTCTCTCATAATTCCTCTCGATAACTTTCATTGAATGGAATGGCAAATAATGCAATTTCAGCAATAGGTATTTTAAAAACAAAATATGAATTCAACTAAATTTTCATTGAATCGTTCTAACATATTACATCCCACAATGTCTCTATTCTTATACAATTTCTCTTGATAACTTTGATCGCATTGAAGGGAAATGGGAATAAGGGATACTATTTCTTCATAGCAAGAATATTGATGTCAGATACTGCTCAATCCAACATGGTTAGGGTTGGATTCGTTCTTGGTTCAATGGTTTTCGTTTTAAATACGACTGGAGCAGTTTTGGAGTAGGGAGCAAATTGAAAAACCAGGATTAAGCAAACCAGGTTCTGCAAAAGAACAATTCTGATATAGACACGTGCTGCGTCTTTTGCAGGACCCACTTGGTCCATCATGAATGGTTGGCTGCCTACCATGTAGCAGTAAGGCTCACCACACCCACTCAAGTGAAACTAGGTGGCATCTCACAGTGACGACCTCCAACTTGTTCTACTATGGCGCTAGTAGCAACCTGACTCTCTCCCGCCTCGAAGTGCTAGTATCACCAGCGCTAGTAGAGCTTTTCGGGAATGAAAGATTAAAAACTACCAAGTTCAAAAGTAAAATTTTTCTTTGTAGAATTTTTTCTGAAAAAATTTGTCTGAATTAGTTAGGTTAAAAACGAATTTTTAAAAGATAAACTTTTATTTTTTTTCGGCTTTGGCTTAGCGGCTTCATACGAAATAAACATTATTTTGTTGCGGAAGGTTGGCTGCAATATTGGTGTATTTTAAAATCGCGGTAGTGAGTAGAATAAAAGCTTATAATAAAATACATCTATTCGAAGCCCTCAGCACAACTTCTGTGATGACTCACATTTCTCCTACAAATGGCTGAATAAAAAATTAGCAAAATTTTCAAATAACTATTTCAAGTCGAGTCTGATTTTTTAAATTCCATCTATTCCAAAAAAAAATTCTCTTCCTATACTGACATTTGAACTTTCGTTGCACAATCGTTTTACACATTCGGTAATTTCAATTTTTTCATTTCGGATTTCAAATTTCAATAGGCAGTGCGTTAGGATATAATCTTCTTTGAAATTGAATGACACATCGTCTATTACGTTTTTTGAGGGGATGAGTAGAAATTTTTAGTTCATTTTTAGACTGGACTACTCATTGCAGGCCCCTGTAACCCACAAAAAGGTTGGGATGATTTTTTCTTGAAAAATTAGGTGATACATAGTCGATTATGTTTTTTGAGGCGCTGCGTTGAATTTTCCGTTAATTTTTGGATGGAGCTAGGTACTCATTGAAACCCTTGTCACCCCAAGACGGGGTTAGGATAGTTTTTTCTTAAAAAAGTTGGTAATACATCGTCGGTTAAATTTTTTAGGGCACTAATTTACGACTAATTTTTGGATTGAACCACTTATTTTGCTCATCGCCTCACCCAAAAAGGGTTGATTAGAAAAATTGTTTACTATTTCATTGGGTGCTACATTCTCACATTCGTTTATCTAAGAACAAACTACAAGGTTGCATTTCTAACAGTGATGTGGCCCTGATACACTTTTTTTGGTGGATGAGGTCGTTGAAAATAACCCACTTTACTTCAGTTATGGTTTAAGGGTTCGCTTGCGACCCGCGAATCCTACGTCTGGCAACGCCTAAATTGCAATCCTAAAACACCGATTCAACTGAAGCGAAGCTTCACCACACACAGAACAACGTTCTGATGACGTCATTACACGAAGATGGCCGAACCAAAATTTATGAAAATTCCCAGATAACAATTTCAAACTCAGTCCGATGTTGTGACAAGGCCGAATTTTCTAAATTCAAACTATAAAAAAAAAAAATTATTCCTCTACTGGGATTTAAACCTGAACCATCATTCGGGAATTTCGAACAGATTCTGCGAATCAGGGCCAGTGTGAAGGGGCAGGAAAGGGGGTTCCCTGGCTCGGTCTTTCTAAGAGGACTCTGTTGAGACCAAAAAAATTTAAAAATCGATTATTTGCTAAAATACAATTTTATAACGCCAGGCCCGAATTTTCTTTCTCAAGCTCTACTGCGAATCATATTCGGGCTTTGGGGCACTAATTTGTCGAGTGAGTTACGTTACGTTCTTTTATTTAAAAACAACATCCCAAAATTCGAATCTGATTTACAGAATCCATTCTAAACGAACGAATAGGTATTATCTGGTGATTGCTGATTTAACATTTTTCGTATTTTTCGTATCGAAAAAATATAATAATTAGGTACCTATATCGATAATATGTCATATTTATATAATATAATAACTTTCTCGTAATTTCCTGCAGTTGTTAAAACGTGGAGCCCCAAACAGGGTCAGGACTTTTGAGTACGTAAGTAATGGAGAGCCACGGATGGTATTCTACGCGTATAATTCAATATTCTACATTTGTAATGTAGAATATTTAGAATATGCAGAATATGTAAAATATGTAGAAAAAGAGTAGAATATAAACAAATAGATAACACTTATCAATGTTATCAGTACTTAGTCACCTTATCAGCATTATTTCCTACGTATTTTCCCCATTCTACATATTCTACATGAAATGGGATATTCTACTTTACATATTTTACGCGTAGAATATGCGTGTAGATGTAGAATTCTATTCTACATCACCATCTCTGTGGAGGGCTGATTCTCCTAGTTCCGTTTTTCAACGATAGAGTATTTCGGAGAACAAAATCACCGTAAGATTTATATCTAAACATTCGTGTATATGTAAAGATGTAATCACATGCAAAACGGAGTAATTTCATTCCCCGAAAACGCTCTCCGTGTCTGATAGTAACTAGGTACCTACAGAAATGTTATACGAATCAGCCCTCCATAACATATATATATATATATATATATATGCATATACTCCAAGGGTCAAGATCTGAAGAAAATTGTTGACTTTTATTACGAACTGTTCGATCAATGACCAATTTCCACTATTGGGCCGATATAATTATATAATAATATCGATACTTTCGATATTTATCGATACTTTATAACATCATCGCAGTCGTCACGTTTTCTCTAAGTTCAGATTTCGTGTTTTGGTAAACAAGCAAGTGGTTGTGATATATTTCCTTTAATAAATTGAGTGATACAACAACAACTATAACAACAAAACGATTGGTCGAATTCCGAATACTCGGCCGATATTTTGCCCGCTGCAAAGTAAAGGCATTTCTCCGAAGACTATCCCCCCTCAGAAGGACAGTCTCTACAGCCCCTATCTTATCGAGAAATGAGAAATCCGACGATCGCTTTCGGTTTCATATTCAATTCTCTTTCGTGCCGTCGATCACATGAATCCCCCACCAACCAGAGATTCATCGGCATCCCGAGAGTTCATCCGCAGGGCTGGTTTTGAGATGCTGACCACAGGGGGCAGCAGCTCCAGACGGACGGAACTTCGTAAGTTGTTAACCAATCGGACCACCTTAGCGCGGTTTACAGGAGGACGCCACTTCTCCCGGCCAACTATCATACGACGTTCGTGTCTACACAGGCATTCTAATTCAATCCATAGTTAATATTATTACGTACTACTGGAATCTGAAGTCGAAGTAGTCACCCTCTGGTAAACCATTCGTCAAACATGTTGATTTTGGAATTATGTATACTGTTTTCAGGGTTTTTGCAAGCAAAAACCCTATTAAAATCGCTATGTTTTTCCTTTTCCTCCTTCATTATTCCTCAGCCTGAGATCTATATATTTTTTTTTTTTAACTTTGAAAATAAAATTTTCTATTTTATAACGATATCTGTGAACATTTAATTTTTTTTTCTTCTTTTTCTTCTTCATTTTTTTCAACCTGTGTTTTATGTTTTCTTTTTCAACTGTGAAAAAATGAAAATAAAATTTTCATCCACTTATATGACGTTAGCTGTGACCATTTATTTTTTTGATTCTAATTTTGTGATAAATTTATGGAAATTGTGACAACTGACAATAATATTTCAATTTTAACTGTTTTGTCTTTATTAAGTATTATTAAATGAAATATATAGCTATATCACTTCCTTTCAACAGTTGTCTTCTTTTTGTAAATACTTCTGAAATTTCTCGATTATTTGTAGTTTTTTATTTCCAGTTTTTATTCATATTTGACGTTATTGGTGTTACCCGAGGGTCGCTTTTCATCGCAAATAAAATGAACCCCTAAAAAAAAGAAAGAAAATAAATCATATAAAAATAAAGCAAAAACCCTGTTGCCACATCATCTAGCAATGTAGCTTGTTTATCATTGAGAACATATACAATCAACGCTTTTGAAAGCAATTATATGAAAGCCATAAGTGGTAGAAAGTTTAAATTTGTAGAAGACATCGACATAAGTTATTTGAAGGTTCCCTGACATTTTGGCTGAAATGCTATATTTATTTCTTGAGATAATGCTGAAATGATTTCAGTTTCAGTTTTTGTGTACTTGCTTTTGATAACTTAAATTTTGTATGTTTTCAATATTAAAAGACTGTCCATTATTCCAAAATCAACATTGCTAGTGACGCAGTCTAGCGGAAACTTTACATCACAATAGGGCATTTACTAAAGTTATATAGACTATTTAGGCAAATTGATGCACTCCCATAAAGCCAATGTAATAAAATCATCATCATTTTGTAGTTGAGACAAATTATCCCACTAAAGTAATGTAAGATTTTTGAGAAAACTACCTAAACAATTGGGCTGAAATTTTTATGAAAGACTGCTATTATATGAGGCAGGTCTGAAAGAAGTTTGGTACTTATCGGTCAGTAGTTCTGGAAAAAATCTCTAGAAAATTGGTTTTTAGTGATGAAACAACGATAGATCAATTTTTTTGTTAAAGTTAAGGATAACTATCGATAGTTTTTTGTAATTTCTTAACCTGAATCCAGCAATGAAATATCAATATAAATATCGATTAATATCAATATAAATACAAATATAGATTACCATTAATATAAATATAGATTACTATTGATATTATTTTTCAATTTTTTCAAGCTCTCTCTCTCTCTCTCTCTCTCTCTCTCTCTCTCTGCAAACTGGGTTTTCTAGTGAAACATTGCTAGGCTAGTTTTTTTTTGTTCTTATTTAGAATTCCTTAAACTAAAACCCTACAGATACTATAAGTGCCAACTTCTTCTTTTTTTTTTCAGTTTTGCCAAATTTTGTAATTGTAATTTGTAAATGAGTGGAAACTGTTAATTAGAATTAAAAAAATAATTTTAAAATTGGGAGAATGCACATGAGAATTTCTTCCATATTGCAGTTTTACCTCATGTGTCTGTAAGTCGGCGCATATGACAGATAAGAGTCTGGTAATACGCCATTTTGTATCCTGCCATTCATAATTAAATTCATTGATATTTATGTTAAATTTCATAAATTTTCAAAGTTTTCAATTGTTTTATTAATTTTGTAGAGCTTGTTCATTGTTTCACTTAGAAAACTGAAATTTTGGTGCAACATTAATATGTTTGTTAAAAATTCTGTGAAAATTTTGCTGAAATTGTACCATTAGTTCTTAAAATAAAGCTGAAATTCTAAAGGCATTATGTGAATTAAACGGTGGATACAAAATGCCGTATTGCCTTACTTGTATATTTACAGAACTCTGGTATGACATCACATCTGTCTTATTTTAGTATAGTGAATCTAGTAGTACGATAAATTTTTGTAATTTTATCTCGAGTTTAAATCAGAATTATTTTTTTCAGTCTACAGTGGGGGTTAAATAAGAATTATGATCATCAGATTCGTGTCATTGTGACTCTTACAATCGTAACTTGTTCGTATGTGTTACATGATGTGTAGGTGTGTGATTATGTTAACACATTAATCCTTCATGAGTATAGCCTGTATAGCCCCAGTGGAACTCTCACCTATTTTATTCAGCATCTTATCTGACAGAATTGAGATTGAGGTACGAGGCATATTATGAGTTTATGGGCACTTGTAAGGAATATCTGACATAGAAATAGCAATTATCCCCCTTCCCTGTCAGACTTTTTTCAAATTTTTAAAAAATTTTGATCGTTAACTATTGTAATGATAATTTCGTATCATTCATAATATCTCTCTCTTATATATATATTTCACATATATATCAATCACCTAAAACAATTCTCATTATATTGACGTCATGTAAACAAGTCTTCACTTGCCTTTACTGACTCATTGTTCTACTTTCAATGTTTATAAACAAACATAAATACACTTTTCATAACAACTCTTTTCTATGAAACAATTCTGCAGATATTGCAAATACCCAAAATCACCATTTATGTCATTTTCTTAAACTCCTATTGGACAATATCTAAACTTGTATTGTCATAACTCTCCAATCATATCACTACCATTTCCACTCTCCAAGAAATCGCCATATTCTCCTCCCAAAACTTCTAACTATAAAAACTCATGTAACCATGTACATTTTATCTCTTCTTTACATTATCATCTTTACCTTTTATGTTAACCTTATTATTCTTACGTAACTTACTTTTTAGTATTTCACTGTTTTATATCTTGTTCAATACAACCTTTTAACATTTACAAGTATTTAATTATTTTGTAACCAATATTCTCGTTACAACTATATACTTTTCACATTTATTTCAGAAATAAAATTACGAAAAAGTTAGTTATACTTACCGATTTTTATAGCCTACCTCGCTACAACCAGCTGTCATCGGGTGTAATTCTCAACAGGTTATTTTAAAAAAACTTATTTATTTTCAGAAAAAATGAACACTTCTATGCTAATAGACGCGGAAAAATTGAATCTTATTCAGACACCAATATTTTAGATAAAAAAGCGCCAAAATAAAATCCGATTTGTCATGCTTACCCAGTTGTATCATTTGCAACCCTTCTTCCTTTCGCATTTTATGAAAATTTCGGCGTTTTCAAAATCTTTCAACTCATCCTTTCGAAAAAATTTTCTATACACCCACCTGTTCAGGATTATTAAAGCTATGTGAAAATCAAATATCCCTTTAAAAACTTCCGATTTTCAATTTTTCCAAACTTTATAATCATTGCCATTTTTAAATTATCCAAAACTCAAATTTTAAAGGTAAGTAGCCCATTTTTGCCACTTATCGAATATATTATAGCTTCCATTTAAAAATTTCGCAGGTAGACTGTCGAATCCTTATGAAAATAATGTGAAAAATTTATAAATTAAGTGAGTACTAAATAAAAAAACTGCTGCTTCTTAATTTCAAAAAACGATGGGTTTTTCAGAAAGCAACCAACCATTTGCTCACCAGTAATTATTGACTGTTTTTCTCAAGATAGTGCGTATGTATGTATATACTGAACCACGTTGCGTACTCAAAGCCTCCTAACTCCAAACACCTACCTGTTTGTTTATTAAGGAAGTGCTGAATTGGGAATTGAATATCCGTGGATAGTTGACGATTGTTTTTTATTGATCTTTCTTGAACTTGTCACAGCACACGAAGCATATCGATAAGGCGAGTAACTTCTTATCGATACCATCTCATCGTTTATCTACCAAATCGAACTACCTTAGCCTGGTTTACAGGAGAACGCAGCATCTCCCAGCCACACAAATTCGAAATTTACGCCTATATATGCGGTTAAATGCAAGATCCAGCATTCAAATTACCATGGTTCTGAAACTTTTTATTTTATTTTATTTTATTTTTTACTTCTCTTAATTTGGGATTATTTAAACTGCGTAAAAATCAAATATCTCTTTAAAAACGTCCAATTTGCAATTCCAAAAACTAATATTTTTTAATTCGAGTTTTTCAATAACTATTCGACGAACCTTACTAACCCCATTTTCAAATCTCTTTTTTTTTGTTTTTTTTTTTTTTGTCGCTAACCCTTCGACATCTTTGTAGTAGAATATCGCATTCCTTATACATTCCGTTTAAGTATAAAATAATGTTGGAAAAGAAAAAAAAAAAAGAAGAAAAGATTGAGTGAGTGAGAGAGAAAAAAAACAGAAGGGTTTCGTATTGCATTAAAAAAAAAAGTGTTTGCCGGCAAATCTTTGGCTAATTTTTTAATATTCTTCTTAATCTTTTTTTAATATTATTCTTTTTCAACAGTTATTTTCTCTTTTCTAACGCGATATCGAAAATTTTATTAAACTAACCCTATAAAAAAGAAGAAGGAACGGAAGAAAAAAAGGAAAATCGAAAATTTGAATTGTTTTTCAATTTTTGATGTCTTATCAAACTTATTTGTTAAGTAATCTTCTATAACTTAAAATCTTCGATTCTTTCGAAAAAGAACTTTTTTTTCTGGTTCTGTTCCCCCATAAAAAATGGAGACAATAATATTATAAAGTAGGCTATGAAATTTTTTTTTTTTTTCGATTTTTCCTTTTTTTTCTCAAGATGCGCTTTTTCAGATGAAACAATCTTTCGTTAAGTAACAACTAACAAATTACAAAAAATTAAGACGAAGGAGAGAAAGTAGGAAAAAATGAAAAAAAAATACACAAATAATACAAAAACGAGGGAAAAAAAAAGAGGGGAAGAATGAAAAACGATTCTCATTACCTTTTAAAAGCATCGGAAAATGAAAATAAATTATGAGGGTTTTTCGTTATTTTTTAAGTATTGAGTAAATTAAAGGAAACGTGGGTAGTTTTTTTCTTCCTGTTTCGTGTTTACTGTCGTTGGACAAAAATCGAAAAGATTTTTAATGGAACATTAACACCTCTATTAAATTGTTGCAGTGGTATACAAAATTGCGGCAAATTTTTTTTTCGACTTCCCAATGCGAAATTTTTTCTTTTTAAATCCAAAAAATTAGAAGACTAATAAAGCTGTGTAAATATGGAGCCGGTGATATTTAATGATCATTGTGTGGATTGTCGAATAATTTTTACAGTTTCAGGATTCAGTCGAAAATGAGAATATTATTATTTGAAATATTTTTATGGGGGGCATGATCGACATTTTGAGCAACATTATTTAATATTTGTCGCCCATAAACGACGATGGAAATGATTTTTTCCCCTTAACGGCCATTTTAAGTAGGATGGTGATTTGAAAAGGAAGTGTATTATTGGCAGTTTTTCCAAATTAGGTTTGAAAAAAAAATATGTGTCGAAATGACCTTATGAAACGTCCTTTGTTGTCTTTCAAAGAAAAGTATACCAACAACCTTTTAATAATATGCCTCATGCGACAATGGAACAATGGCCCACCTGAAATTTCTCATTACTCTCTTATAACTTAGTATCAATAGAAGGTATAGAAACTGCGCTAATACCCAATAACGTAGCGTTGTGTATTACTGAAGGTTAGAAAATTCCTAAATTGAATTTTCGAAAAACTTCTCTAGAAGATTAACTTTTGGAAGAAGGTTCAGGTTCATAAGGTCCTGTCAGTTTTTTCTCAAATAAAAATATAAGTATCAATTAAATTTTTTTTTTTTTGTTCCAAGGGGGAGTAGATACAAAGTTATTTTTAAATTTTTTGGTAGGGCTACAGCACGTTTTTGGGGCATCGGCTCCCTGTGTGCTCCTTAGCTCCATTTTTGACTCCTTAAGATCTACATGGAGATCTCTAAATAAAATGGAGAAGTGGAAAAAATCAAATTTTTGCATTATGAAAATGAAGTTTTTTCTCTCTGCTAATAGCAGTTAGTTCCACATTTTGATTCATTTTCCTCAGGTTCATGATCTAGGAGGAGACCAGACGATCATTTATCAATACATATTGACAATTTTATTAAATATACTAATTTTTGAAGACATAGCATTTTCTTAATTTAGTGGTCCCCAGAGGGGTAACTCGGTTTTTTTATGTGGTACAGATTTCTATTTTCACAAACGGGGTGAAAACTGAAAGGTGAACGCGGCTAGCACAAATCTTGGTAAAAGTTTCAGTATAAATTTCTGAGAAGGAAAGAGAGAAGTGAGCAAAAT
Source organism: Ericerus pela (assembly GCA_011428145.1). NCBI lineage: Eukaryota > Metazoa > Arthropoda > Insecta > Hemiptera > Coccidae > Ericerus > Ericerus pela. The sequence goes on from WOFM01000922.1 coordinate 471,249, forward strand.
TTGTTAGTGTGGGCGTGTATTTAATTGTATTGAACGCAGTACACTAACGAAAAACAAAAGAATTTTGTTATTCTCACCGAGACAACAAATTATACAGTGTTAGGTAGTAGGCAGCAAAAATAGGAATGTGCACCACATTAAATGTTTTATTTCCCTTGGTTGTAGGCACTGAAGCATGTTTTTTTTTATCAACCTGGAAAAGGATAGTCCAAAAAACATCAGGTAACAGTGACACTTTTTGAGGGAGAGGGGAAAAGAAGCCATTATCTACATAATATGAGATCTATTATTAATTGTCAACTAATAAATAATAAAAAATTTGTTACTATTAAAACCAAACAGTTGAGTTCCATTCAAACCAATTAAATTCAACTCCTCAACTTATTCCCATGTTCTCCTACAATCAATCATCATTGTGAATTGAGATTACAGTTTATAAGATATAAAAAATACAAAAATGGAACTCAACGATGAGTATATCAAATAAAATTATGTGGAAGAAACCAGATCTTTAAGTGATGGTGAATTCTCACACCATATATATTACTCCATTTTTAACCGGCCAACTAATCGGTATGTTTTTCAATCACATCACCAATATTGTAGAATGATACTCAAATAATTAAAAGTTCTCCGAGTTTGGGAATTTGCCTTTTTCTTCCTATGTTTTCTATTATTGTTCACTACAATTGCGATATCAAACCAGAGGATTAAGTGGTAAAAACATCTTTCTAATTAACATCAGATCAATTCATCAACGGATTTGTAACATCAAAAGTGTAAAACTTTAAAATATCTGGTTGTAACATTGGTAACTATAATGATTAAGTTTATTTATTATTTAAACTGGAAAAGAAGACTGTTTTCTCTTGAACTAAAGGCTTTTAAACAACAATTATGGGGAGTTATATGAGATATCATAAGGCAAGACCTCGTAGTTCTATCGTTATTTTCCCGTTCTGATCTAAGACATTGGTATTTCTTGCAATCTACGATCTTAGGCTGTTCTTTAAAATTTCATCTTTTGATTATTTACATTTTCTGATTAATTTTTTCAAATAATCATGTGACAATCATTTTCCGACGTCACAATAACACATTTACACCTTTGTTATATTGATACCTATTAAAGAAAACTGTATCATATTAGCCCAGAATAATATTACTGTATCGTCTAAAGAAAGTACAACCATTTCATTCAGTGCAATGACGGAACCTGGGAGCTTGACACCCCAGCCTCTAAAAAGTAAGATACAAGTACGCGCACAAACCATCATCAACCATACTTTTCAAAAGAATGCTCAAAAAAATGAAAATTTACTCAATTATTACAATAAACATACCACCCATTTTTTAAGACAAAATTCAAAGAAAATTATTCAGACAAAACTCAAAGCACATGCGCCAACCACAAGTCTTTCATTATTAATATCCTAATAACAAAATGATCAGTGTTCCCAGGCCAGTACAAGCCAAAGCGCTTCAGGATTTGTATGTTATATACTTTTGTAACTGAGAAGGGTTATTTTTTTTTGTCATATTTTCGGGTGGACTTTGGCATCTCCCTCGCCCATGACATCCCTGATCATCTCCCTCCAAACAGTCTGAACTATGGTAGCTCATTCGCATTGTGACAAAATAATCTGATGCCATAGTAGGTATAATATTTTTCTGTTTTTCATGTTGCTGTTCTTGTTGTTGCAATTATATGTGTATATTCTATACTCACCATCTACAGCAACTAAGAAAAATTTTGCTGATATGACACGACTGCTGTCTGAAAAACTTCCTTTTTCCACCTGGTGGCCAACAATGAGGTGCCGAAAAGCTACAGGTGAGGAAACGTCTCTTCAAATCGTATAACTTGTAGTATAGATACCTACTACCTATCTATAATAGAAACGGATAAAAAAAAAAGAGAGAGAGAGCTTTAGGCGAATTCATGAACGATTTATTAGACAATCGATAGCGAACTATTTTAATGTGATAATTGTACGTTTTTAATTTGTAATTGGTTTCGTGGTATTATAATTATCTACCTATCCATGCGTGCCGACGAACGCCTATAGCCTGTAGCTTCTTTATAGCCCTTCGCTGGGATGAGAGACTATATTTATGTTTATCGCTGATTAAAATAACATAAATTTTGATCGCGAACGAAACTATAATATACCTACCATCGAAAATGTTTGGTCGGTTTTGAATGGTCAACGTTTGTAAAGGCTATATTGTTTTATTTTATCATTTCCAATCATGATATCTAGTCAACGCACAAACGAAAATACAGAAACTTTGAAGTCACCTTTTCTGAAGTTATATAATACTGTAAATTCGATATTCTATTTCGACAGGGACGTAGCCAAGACGGTTTTTGGGAGCCACAGCCCCTGTACAGGAATTAAATAACATTCTCTCCGGAGACGAAACTATAATAAAACTTCGGATGGTAGGTATATACTTGTCAAGGTCCGGTCATTTTTCCTCAAACGAAAATAAGCAGAATTATTATTTTCATCTTTATTCACCCAAGTTTTTTTCTGACCGAGTTTAACCGAAATCTTGCGAAGCTGAGCCCTTTATGCGCTTCTTTTATGTTCATCTTTGACCCCTTCACTAAAGATTAATGGAAAAAAAAATTGGAGAAAAGGTATCTTAATATCAGATTTTTGCATCGTGAAAGTATTTTTTAACCAATTAATCCCTAAATCCCCTACCCCCAATTAGTTGATCCTCGTTATGCTACTGCGTTCTAAAAGGTTGAATATTTCAAATATAGGGAAGTACAAATAGCTTCATATTCTTTGTTTTCGGTTAATGTTTTTCTCACAATCGACCTGTAATTAAATTTGTGGGAGTGCGGAAGGTTAAATCGGTTATTAGCATCTTTCCTGAAAATTTAACTTTTAATGTAAAATGTGACACATCTACCTATGTATGTACTATACAGATGAGCAAAATTTGAAGTTACTGGTTTCTGAAATTAGTATGTACGTAGATAATTCAAAAGTAAAGGATTATAAATTGGAGTCAAATCAAAAAACAACAATTTTTCAAAATAAAATAAGAACAATGTAGAAGGTTTACCTACTGTTTCTGAGGAAGTTTCTCTAATTAGGAACCTTGCATGACTATACTGATAACACAAAAAATATTGTTTTTTAATTAGATTTTTTTCACCATCTCATCGAAATTTTACTATAATGACAGTTGTAATAGCAGGTTTTTGTTGTTCTTTTTTCTTTTAAACATCTGAAAAGTGTAAGTACCTACCCAATGGTGTAGACAAAGTATAATTTTTGGGGAGGGAGTTGACAAAATATTTTTAAACAACAGCCTAATTGACGATTATTTTTTAAAGGCATGTGAGGTAATCAAAAAATTTCGGGTGGTTCGACCTTACGCCACTGGTACCTACACGTTAAGCAAAATGTATTCACTGTCTATTCGTCATCAGTCACTGATGAATTTGTCTGCTCTTTGTTTCCGTGAGTATTCAAATATTCAAAAATGTCCCCAGAAACAAGCGAAGAGTTGTGCCCGTTCTACATTTCTGTCCATCCACTTCGAATGTCTGCAGTCTTCCTCCATTTTGTTGCGAACGGACGTCGAATTGCAGCGCACCAGTGCAAATATATTGACGAACGAACGCTGTCATAAGCACTCGTCCAGGGCATCAATCACATCCGATCAAGCCTTTAAAAAAATGTACCCAATTTTTTGCTACAGTCTCTTCGCATTTCATCTCAAACCAATTCCATCACTCAACCACACAATATGCATCGCCTATGCTCGTGCTGGTACCCTCCTGATGTGAAAAATTAATTCTTTACCCCTCGCCCCGTTCTCAATCCCACCCTAACCCCTCGCAAAACACCGACCACTGCGTAAGCTCGTTTCGCAGCCTTACGCATCTCATAAATTTATGTCATTCCCCACCCTCCTGTTTCTCGATAGTGCTCACCCACGAAACCCTATTTCGCATATGCACAAGCTAACTTTCAACCCCCCCCCCACGAAAAAATCTGATGTTACACAAAAGAAAAAATGCATTCGATTTCGTTAGTATTGAGAATAAGAGCAAGAGAGAAAGTGGCGGGTGGGAAGGGGATGAAAACGCTAACAAGCCGACTAGAATTTATTTCGAGGGCTCATTTACGCGAGAAGCCATACACACGTACCCATAAACACAATCAATAAAGTGCACTATTGCACGCACGAATAGGAAAAGGAGTCAGCAGCGTAAGCAGTACAGCTATGACGGTCAATTTGATCCTCTTTCTTTTTTTTTTCTTTTTTTTTTTTGTCAGACTTTTGGTGTCCTTCCCCCTATCCTCTCAACGAAGGTAACTTTATTTTGCGATGCGAATTCTCTCGGGGGTCGAGCTGAGCTTTTGAAAGTGCAACGACCCTTCGATCATCCCGTTCGGTCCCCCTCTCAGCCGAACGAAATTAAAGGAAAATTTTTCTTATGCGATTCGTGTGCAGCACACACAACAGTCGATATGTACGCACGATCCCTGCGCCTCTTCCGCGGACACTCCAAACCCTTTCAACGTACGTACGCCCTTTTCTTTGGACAATTCTGATAAACGCACGACGAATTATATCCCCCCGACGAACAATATACTGTATACGTAGATACCTATACCTACACGTTTTAACCTCTATAATATAAAAGGTAGGTAGCCTAATATAAAATGTCGCATGAACTAAGCACGCGTATACGTATATAGGTATATTATACATCTATACTTATGTATCCTGCATACCATCTGATTAATCTCGCGATGCTTTCATGTCAGAGGTTGCTAGCCACCCAGCCAGCCTCGTTCGTGTTTCACTTGACAAAAAATTATGGAAATCATTTAGCCTATTTAATACGAGGTCATCTTCAACCATATTCATATATGGAAACCACACCCATGACATTTTTAGGCTACATATTAGCCTATTTCCAAAATTATAAAATATTCTAATTAATTAGGAATGAGATTCTGCGTAAGATTTATTAAATTTAAATTTAAATTTAAAAAATTAATTCATCAGATGAGAGCGAATGATTTAATTGCATTCTGGAATCACGAAAATAGTCGCGAAACAGAGAGCTTAGAACTATTCCTAATTATATTAACCAAAAGGTCGAGTTTAGCAAACTATAAGGGGTGATAAAGCAATTTTAACTCAAAATACGCATTTGTTTATGTACAGGGTGATTCACATTTCGATGTACCATCGGAAAATAACGTTCGATACGTGGAAATTTGAACCGCTCATATTTAAGAAACGAAGGACTCGTGATTTAAAAACAACTGAACAAAGAATCACGAATACTCTTTCTCAAATCAGGAAATTTCCAGGGAATTTGACAATTTTTGAGAATATATGTTTTTTAAATTCCTATTGGTAAATACTTTTGAAAATTGAACAGCCTCTTCGGAGAACTTATTCCTCACTCACCTAAATAGAACAGCTCTATTAATGGAAAAATACTGAAAGTTCAGAAATTTTTCTTATATCAAACAGAAATATTTAACAATTTTGTTTGAGGATTCGTGATTCGTAAACAAGGATTCGTGCGAATTATTTTCAATCATATTATTTGTGATTCGTGATTCGAATTATTTTCAAAATGCCAAATACAGCTGCAAGAGTGGGAAAGATTCGAGAAAAAACGGGATTAGAATTCTTTTTTGGGCCTGAAAAGGATTCGTAATTCGTGATTCGAATTACATTAGGAAACAGAGGATTCGAATCATTTATTTAAAAATGCTATTTCTCCAGTCAGGAAATTTCCAAAATTCCCAAAAAGTTTTGCAAAATTTGTTACTTGATGGGATAAATACTTGAATTTCATCCTTGCAAAATTAAACTGTCTCTTCAGAAAACTTTTTCCTCGCCCTCTCCTAAATAAAACAGTTTTTCATCAAAACATACTCGTAAGTTCAGAACTTTTTTCCCATATCAAGGTCAAATAGAATTATTTAACGATTGACACTTTGAGGATTCGTGATTCACAGAAAAATGAATCGTGTGAATCACTTATAAACTCTGGACTGAAATAATTCGCGATTTGAAAAACGTTTTACTACTAAGAATTCGTGATTCGTGATTCGGATCACTTCTTATTAAGTGATTCATGATTCAAATAATTTTTTCGAGGATTTTGCCCACTCTTACCAAATGAGTAATTCGTCAATCGAATCTTTTTTTTGAGGATTTTTTCCACCATTGTTCTTGTTGTTGAGAGCGATTCGTAATTCTCAATTGCATCGACTTAATAATTTCTGAAACAAATTAGGGCCGATTCCAATGAATATCCTTTAGTTACAAAATAAGACACAAATTAAGCTGTGAAAAATAAACGAAAGTAGTGTACAAACAGCGACGGTCCATGAAAAATTGCATGACTGAATCATAATGCAATGAAGAAAGTAATGCAAATGTAAATCTCCAAGAACTGATGAACGTATACTTTGAGTTTTCCTTGAAAACTGATAAAAAATATGAAATATTGCAAACATCTTTAGCCTTTTTATTTATTGTAATTATTATTATCCATCAGTATCAGCCCTACACTTTTGTTCAACCGTATTTTTTCATTTTTAGAGGTCACTTTACTCGATTCCAAATATAAGAAAGACGTGACGTAATAGAGACGTTCACAATTCACATCGACAAAAAGCGCCAAAATATTTGTAAACAACATTTTTGGATGAAGCCTTCGTTCAATATAGCGTAAATCTTTACCTTTTCCTTTCCCCTTTGGTCCATCTGTTTGTATGATCTCCCGTCTTCTTATTTGAGATAGACTACAGCAGGTAATTTATACCAAAACCACGAAGTACACATAAAATGAAAATCGGTTCCTCGACACAATTGCCACCTTCATTTTTTGAGCACATATTCGAGCATAAGTTGAGAAAAAATGACGAAAACGAACAGAAATTTATGACGAATTACATTTTTAGCGAATAAGGAATTTGAAAATCAACATAAAAAACTAGTTGTGTCAAAATAACGTATCTCGGATATCAGTTTACGACGTTGCGATTTTCACTTCACGACTTGATAATGTTGACTTAGGCTATACTTACGTTACTACTTATGTCTGTTCAAAATAAGAAGCGCCACGATGGCCAAGGTGCTCTCACCAATCACCACTCTCACTAGTTAAAATGATAAAGATAAAACGCTGTAATCAAAAATCACTTGACGGTGCATTCATTAATTGCGCCAAGTCATCTAGTGTGAGAGTGCTCTCCCCTTTTCACCCACACTTAGCGCCAATCACCACGTAGTATTGTTGATGACTGTTATTAACCATCCATATAATTACGTTAGTCAAAAATAAAATGAACACAGCCCTCGCACTTTTTTCGCGATTTATTACACAAAAATGTAATGTTGATAGTTATAGCAAGCTACTTAAAAAACAAAACGATTGACTGGATTGAGAAGATACATCCACACAAGTGCACTACATATCGTCGCTCACGTGAAAAATGTAATGTTGATAGTTATAGCAAGCTACTTAAAAAAAAACAAAACGATTGGCTGGGTTGAGAAGATACATCCACACAAGTGCACCACAATATCGTCCAGCTCACGTGAAAATCATCTCTAGGGGCAGTAGTAACCAATTTCGAAGCACGGCGCCTACCCAAACACCATGCTTCGCAGTTCGCACGTGTGTTGTCACACATATTCGTTCCGATATTCACGAAACGCGTTGCCGCGTGCGTTCCCGTAACTCCGGTTTGGCATCTACGTTTGTCGCTCCGTTTATAGAGCGCGTACACACGTTTCTTATCCCCATTGACCGACCTTATGATCCATAACTCCCGTTTAGGATCATAACTCCAATTAATGAACATAATTTCCATGTATAAATTATGTTCGTATCTCCGTTAAATTTATGTTCCACATAAATCTGATTAACGTACGTTACGTTCTCCTCCTCTCCGGGGACGTCCGTTACCTACCCTCGTCGTCATTTCGCGTTCATGAGTTACATGTGAGAACGCGAAAGTCTAAGCTGCGCAAACTCGGCTGCGCAGCCCGGCCGCCAATCGGACTACCTTGGCTCGGTTTACAGGAGAGCGCCACTTCTCCCAGTCAGAGTTTCTCACAGCGTTAGACATACTTAAATGAAAATACATTCGAATTTGAAATCATTAATTTTAAACACATGTTGTATAAAAGGGGGAGTTGTAGGACTTGAATCAAGACCATCCTGTAGCCCAAGTTGTTAGTAAAATTAACCTGTTGTAAAAACTGAAAAGACTGAATTTACGGAGGGTAAAAAAATAAAATCATATAAAATATGTTTGATTTTTTTTTCCTTTTTCTCGTGTAAAAATTCACTAATAATGTCCGCACCTCCCCACCATGACCACGCCCTGAAATTACATCGATGATCGATTGTATAAATTATATTCGAACGATGTAAACGCATAATTTCCCTTTAAAAACTTCCAATTTGCAAACCCAAAATCTAATAGGTAAATACGAACTATTCGATAAACCACAAGCTATACTAACCTCTTTTTGTTTTTTATTTTTTTTGGTCACGTCTTCGTAGACCACACATCATATAATACATTTTTTATGTATTCCATTTGTGGAAAAAAATTCTGAATCTCAAAGTTAGTCAAATGGTAGACATATGTTGAATTTCTAAATGCTGTGAAACATATTAGTGTCGCGTTAGAGAAAGATTACCAACAATGAAAAAATAAAATTCCAACAAATCTCGAGCACCAAAATTAAAATTTTACTGTAGTTTTAAAATGTAGATGTTTTCCAGCATTTCACCATGCAGTAATTTAGCATTTGTTGATAAGATTACAAAATAATATGAACAATAATTACTGATTGAGACAAACGCACTATCCTCAAAGGGAAAATCTGAAATAACGTTTTAATCAATCATTAATGATTTAATTAATATCAACGATCAAGCGAATTTTTTTTTCTTTTCATACCATCTTTGATAGCCTATATCAAATTTCCAAGGGCATAGATAGCTCGATCGTAAGGGGTGAAGGTCTACATATTCGCGACCATCTCTTCCGATCGCCAACCCTAACCACAATACCATCACCATCATCACACAACCCCTATTTTTTACGACAATTTTTTTTTTCGGAGCTTAAGTGGAGAGTCTAAACATCCAGGACCACCTTATCGACTTATCTATGACCTTGGCCAATACCCAATACTCGTATCAAATTTCCTGGAAATCGACCTTAGAGGACGAGGGTAACGAAAAAAATAATAGAATTTTGATTGGGAAACTCCAATTATATTTTAGATAACTTTAATACGAAATAACAATTCGATGCTAACACCTCGATGCTACACAAAATAAGTAGAACAGGGTGCACAGATTTTTCTCGAGGCAAAAGAGTATACGACTAAGTAAAAATTGACAAAAAAAGAAAAGAGAAAATATGTAATTTTTCAATTTTTATTTGTTTTTTTTTAAATATTTACCATTACAACTTAGAGAAAAAGCAAAAAAAAAGTGATAAAAATTATTTTTGGGGAAAATTTGAATAGTAGCTTGTGTAAAACAAAAAGGGTGTCAACTGCCCATTTTGGACCAAAAAAAAGATTTCCTCCCTTTTTTTTGGCCCAAAAAGAGAGTTAATACTCTTGAAAAGAGTAAGTACGACTACAATGTTCATTTATGTTAGTTATACTTGGAGCACTTCTAATAATTATGTTTAGAGTTGATTAAATTTTCAATCCAAAAACGAACTGAAAATTTGAACCTAACGCCTCAAAAAACATAATCGATGATGTGCTTGTCACTCAGTTTTTAAGAAACCAATATAGGTACTAACCTCATGTCTATCAAAGTTCGGAATCTGAATTGAAAAACTGAAATTTCCTAAACGCTGATTCGATGACGGTTTAAATCTCAGTAGCAGAACAGAATTTTTTTTTTTATAGATCAAATTTAAAAAATTGAACTTTGTTATGACACCGAGCTCGTCTTAAAATAGTTAACTGAGAATTTTGGTAAGTTTTGGTTCGGCCATCTTTGAAAAATGGCACCATCACAAAAGTTATTCTGTGAGTGAGTACATGAGGAAAACTTCTCGCTCCCTTCAATTATTTCATTACATCGAATTGGGAAGCGGAAACTCCACGAGGAGCGCTAAATTCGCCTCAGATTATTACAATCTGTAAATGGGACGCGTATTTCATAAATGTGTATACGAATAGCTACGGTAAGTTAAACAACGCTGTGATTGGCCCTTTTCATCAAGTGGTATAGCAAATAGCAGTACAAGTTGAACAACTCTGCATAAAAGGCAGATGTTATTTTTACGTTCCAAAAAAAAATCAACAATATTATCGCCGATTATCATTAGCGTTAATGGCAAATAAGAAGAATTTTTAGTTTTTACATAAATAGATTAATTTAAAATTTGACTGCTTCTGCTCTCAACATGTGAATCACTCAGCCAGTTTTCTTCGAGTGAGCACAAATAATCTTTTGAGAAAAGGAATTTTGAATTTTCAGTTTGTTTTCTCATACCTTGTTTTACAATCCAAAAACTACATGATAATTTTTCAAATTCGATCAGAAATTGTTTCCATTTGTTCTCGTCGTCTATTTGCACTCGAATTACAAATTTAAAATGATCACTTGAAATAATCTCACTTTCCAGCACTTCATACTCGTACAAATTCGGAATAAAGCCTACTATGTTCATTTAAAAAAAAATATAATATAATTATAATCATTAATAAATTGGAATTGTGTGATTTACTGAGATTGAAACGGCATTATTTTAATACTTTGTGTTGGGATTTGTGATAGGGAATCAAGTTATGAGTAAAATTTGTGATAACAGCATAGAGGGTACAAAAGTTTTTTTTAGCTAATCAGAGCATTGTTTCACTTATTGTAGCTATTCATATACACATTTGTGAAATACGCAAACGGGACAATGTATTTTTCCCATATATTTTTCCATAAAAAAAGAAAATCTTTCTAGAGAAATTTTAAAAAAATAATAATTTTTCTCTTTTTTGCGCATCTTTTATTTTATTTTTAATGTGATAACATTTTAATTTTCTATATGGGATCTGTTTTCGAATTCGATGTTTCTTTATTTTCCTATTTTTTCTCACACATCGATAAAATATCGATATTGGTTTACATGTATTTTCCATTTAACATCGAAAAATATAGATTTTTTTATACATCGAATTTTTATAAACCAGATCGATATTTATTTACATGTATTTGTTGAGACCACCAATCCTTCTCCCCTCTCACTCCTGCGAACACACGATCACACAAATACATAATTTATTTATATCTATTCGCGGCTACACTGTTCTACCAATTCCGCCGCTCATTCGTTCATTTCCGTTAACATTCGTTTATCACTCATAAATGTACTTTACTTAAATTATGTATTTTCTATGAAATACACTCGCTTCTTGGATGGAACTTCACTTAAATCTTTCTTTCTTGTTTCATCTCCGGTCCTCATCCTCTATATGGTAGCATCGCTCGGTAACAATCCTTGTACCTGAAACAAATTTTTAAAATAATTTAAATTTTTATACTGTGAATTTTTCTAAGTCAAACTTTTAATATTTTTCGTGAATATTTTTTTTTTTTAGTCATTTTTTGTAATTTTTATTTTTGTGTTGGATAACAAAGTTCCAACTTATTTTTATTTCGAGTCATAATTTTTGTCTTCGAAAAATTTTTATTTGAGTGCTGTAAACGTTCAATGAGTTTTGTCGTTTGCTGAATTGGATTTGCCCTGCTTGTGTATAATCCAGCCAAGTGTTTGAAAGTTCCAAGACTCGTCGATTACTCAATTGTTTGAGAGCCCTGCTTGTGTTGTTCAAAAGTTGGTAAAGTGATTAGTGTCTGCCCTGCTTGTGTATGAACTAATTCGTTGTAGTCATCAAATTGGTAATAAATTGCCTTGAGCCGTCAGAAATCGATCAGAAACCAACGTAAAAGCTTCAAAATAATCATCTGGTATTCATCACCTCAATCAAAGTTCATCATTTGGCATCAATGAAAACATAAAAATTCAACCCGAATACTCACCGAAGTACGTCCTCCACAACCGAAGCGCAGTTTAACCATCATTGTCCAGAGTATCATCTTCAAAATCCTTGAGAAAACGAACCTGAAAATCAAAAAATCAACTGTCAAAAAGTATTAAACAAAAAGTTTTGCTAAAAACAGGTAATAAAAAATATATTTTTCGTAATTTTTTCGCAACTTTTTCGTATTTTTTCGTATATTATTTTGTATTTTTGCACTATTTAATCTTTCGGAATCAAAATTTAACTTGTATATTTGAAAATACCGTTATTTTCAAATAATTTTGGCCTTTTTCAAAATTTATCTAAGTACAAATTTCGGCAAGTTCATTGCAAAGTTTTGCAGCCACTTTTGTCTTAGAGTGTACAACTCGTGACGTAAACACAGCTTGTTTCATTCTTTCGTTCGAACTTGTACATTTAATCTTTTGTTAAGTGCAACGAACCTACGAACTCTTATCTACGTCCATTGAATAAATACGTTGGCGTGGTTTTCATTTTCAAACCACCATTTTGTTGCAACTTGTAAATTTTTGCTGTTGCACAATTGTGTCGAAAACAGTTTAACGATTTTTTTTTTCGAATTCATACTTAATATTTTTTTTCCCTTTACTTCGAATATTTTAATTTATTTCAATCACACAATTTTCCAATTTCGTTTAATTACTTACGAATATAAGAAAATTTTTTCTCGTATTTTTTTAAATTTCAATTTCTTTCTCTACCTTTACAAATTTTTTTTTCTTTCTCAGTATAGTGAATTATTCTTTTCTTCTCACGTTACCTCAAAAATTATTTTACGTCTTTCTTATAATACATCTGGTGCATAATTATTTCAAATCACCTTTAATAATATTCATTTATTTTTTTTTCCTTTTGTTTCGAATTATTTGTTTTGTTGGAATACAGAATTAGATCAAAATTTTCCCCTGTTATCCAAAATCTTTGGTTTTTCTTTCCTAATTCCCTGGTCTGAAAGTAGCTAACTTCATTTCATACTCACTTTTTCATTTATTTTATTATTATTAATCATTACTTCGAATATTGAATTCTATTACAAATCATCTTGGGTTGTATAAGTCTTGTTATTTTTTTTTATTTTTTTTTAAGGGAAGTGTCCAATCGCATCTTTAACGTGTGTTGTCTCTAGCCCAGTGTGAACCCACTTGAGAAACACACAAGGACAAACTAATATACTATCGTAATAAAATACATTGTTTGGTTAACACAGGGACGGCAATCCTTTTCTTGCGGCATTTGCTGGGGATTGATATCCATAATATTATTTTATTTTTTTTTTTATTCAAGTTCAGTCAATTCATTAATTATGAACACTGACAATAATGATAGAGTTTCAAACATTTTCCGTGGAAATGGCTATGAGGGATGGCGTGCAACTGTCATAAGCACCCTAATTGGTAAAGGCTGCCACTCCACAATTTTTCCTACGGCTCATGAAACTAGTTATATTTATACATCATCTGAAGAACACCTTACGTCTAAATGGCTTAAATTCTTTCAAACTCAGGAACGGGCAAAAGCCCACATTTTCAAAAGACTTGACAAAAGAATCCTTCATCATGTCAAAACTTGCGATGTTGTTTCTCAAATTTTCAAAATTTTGGATGCTCGATATAGAAATCAGACAGCTACTAATATCATGGTTTTAAAATCAAAATTTCAGTCCCTTCGCTTCGATCCAAGGAGAGGTACCATCCGTAGATTCTTGGAATATTTTTTGACTATTGTAGAAGAACTACGTGATGCTAATTACCCCCTATCAGAAGCAGATGAAATTCATCAATTAATGATGTCATTACCCGAAAAATTTGATACTGACTTCTCTGAATTCCGTCAATTAGAAATAGAAAAACTAACTACTGTCAGGCTCATAAAAATGATACTAGAAAAATGTGATCGTATTGAATACTCTAATGAAACGTTTCCCGGGTTTGATCAGCCCAAATCATCATACCAACCGATGAATAATAAAAGAAATTTTCGAAATTTCAGAAATAATAATAATTCCAATAACACAACCTCGAATTATAATACAACTAATTATCTTAACGATCACAAAAATAATCAAACCAAACCAAATAGTTATCCTTCTAAAGATAACATTTCCCAAATGGATGTTACATGTTTTAGATGTAACAAAAAAGGACACATGTCCAGGACATGCCCTAATGAAACATCAACTACTAGTAACACTCCTCAACCCCCTAATCAGAACAGTAGCTCAAAATCCCAAAATTCCACAAACACGAACTCCCAAAATAAAACAAATGATAAATCCAATTTTCGTGTTAAATATTCAATGATGTTACATTCAAATCTAAACCAATTAAGTTTTGATGACATCGACGATGAATTTCAATGGCCCAAGCCCCCAACAGTATCGAAATCTGTCCCCCCAAAAAACCAACTCCACACGATGTTATTAGACAATGGAGCAGATGACCACATGGTCAACGATCTTTCAAAATTACGAAACATACGCAAAGTTGACAATACTCGTGGAGCACTTTGTGCTAAAAAAGGTGTATTTGTAAATCCCACTCACGTTGGATCTATGTATGTCAATGTCTGCAATTCTAAAGCAGAATTTTCCACCATTAACTTAAAAGAAGTATATTATGATCCTGATTTAAGCCTTGATATCTGGTCAGGCACTAAAATCAAGGAGTCTGGAATTTTCAAAATAATAACTGACACTGATCATGCAGACATCATAAACAAACAAACAGGTGAAATCACAATAACCGCTCTAAAGAGAGGTTCCATGTATTACATAGACTATGAGATAGTGGAAGAAGATGAAGAACAAAAAGTCTATCAAGAGCTTGTATGTACACCAGTCCCTAATATGACATTAGATCAGGAAGATCATATAAATGATCAAAATCAAAATTTTGAAGAACAAATTGAGGCTGAAACTAGTAATCCACAACGAGAGCAGGAAAGCATTGACCAACCTCAAAATTTACAAGATACTGCAGTGGAAGCAGTCACTCAGGAGATTTATTCCGAATCAGAGGACGACTTAAATGGAGAGAGTGTCGGAATAAATAGAAAGCATAAGAAAAATATCAATAAAACTAAAACACTTTGGCACAGAAGATTAGGTCATCTAAGTGGCAAAAGCCTCAAAGCCTTATCTAAAGTAGTTGTAGGCATGCCCCAAAATGTGGTCTTTAAGGATGACGACTTTGCCACATGCGAAATATGCATAAAAGCTAAATCTACTCGACTTGGTCATCATGGTGTGAGAACTCGACCAACTAGGAGAATGGAAGTAATCTCATCAGATATCATGGGACCCTTTCAAGAAGCATACAACGGAGAAAAATTCATTATAACATTCATTGACCATTATTCAAAATATACTCTTGCCTTCCCTATACTGAGAAAATCACAGGCCTTTGATAAGTTTAAAGAGTATTATTTATCATTCAACACCAAATTCCCAAACGATCCCATTTCTGTACTAAGAACGGATCAAGCAAAAGAATACTCCGATTCAAAAATGACACAATTCTGCTCCAAAAAGGGAATTACTTTAGATGATGGTGTGGCATATACCCCTGAACTAAATGCTATAGATGAAAAGCAAAATAGAACCCTACTCGAAAGAGTTAGAGCTATATTATATGACGCCAAAATTGACTTTAAATTATGGTCCACAATTGTACTAGCTGCCACCCATATCATCAATAGAAGTCCGACTCGCGTCAATTTAGGAAATATTACCCCCTACGAAAAATTATATGGGACCAAACCCGACATATCCCATCTTCGAGTTATTGGTGCTATTGCTTACAAACATGTTCCAATTGAACAGAGACAGCAATTAGCAGTCAAAGCCAAGAAGAATGAAGAGGAGCATCTCGACCCAAAATTCCTACCCCGTGCAATCAAAACTATTCTAATCGGATTTTCGAATGTAGGTTATCAGGTATTGGACCCCATAAAAATGAAATCCTACAAATCCTGTGATGTTAAATTTGATGAGACGAAAGCATTAGCCGATTTTATCTGTAGACCTGAGGAATTACAAGTAAAACCCTTAGAAGAAGAAATAGAGGCAATCTACAGGGTCAATGTACTAAAACAAGCCTCACTAGAAGACTCACAATTTATAGAAGATTTTATGTCTGTAAGCTTTAGTGATATTTATCAAAATCTTTTCAAGAAAGAGTGGCTAAAGGCTATCAATGATGAGCTGCAATCAATGTCAGACCTTCATGTGTGGAAAATTGTAGATCGTCCACCCAATTTCAAACCTATAGATACACGCTGGATATTCACAGCCAAAGCCAATGAAAGAGGAATAATGTGCCCCAAAGCTAGACTCGTAGCTAAAGGTTTTATGGATTGATCCGAATATACCATGACAGAAACCTATGCACCTGTTGTGCAACTTTGGTTAATTAGATGGATCTTATCCGTAACCAACCTATTAAACTTACAACTAGTTCAATACGATGTCAAAACAGCCTATCTTAACTCTAACATTAAAAATGACATCTTTCTAAATATTCCCCTAGGTTGTAATGTCGATAAATCAAAATTGTTAAAACTCGAAAAATCCATCTATGGCTTAAAAACATCAAGTAAAAATTGGATTGAGTTACTGGATACTCATCTTTCAACATCCAATTTTACTAAATCCAATATCGACAGATGCGTCTACATATGTAAAGATGAATCAGATGGCATTGCATTTATGATAATTTACGTGGATGACATCCTTCTAGCAACCAACTGCCCCGAGTGGATTAATGAAATAACCACCCACTTCGAAACACGTTTCACAATGAAAGTCACAAATAATCCATCTCACTTTGTAGGTTTCGAAATAGAAAGAAATCGTGAATCAAAAATTATAAAGCTCACTCAAAAACAACAAATCCAAAAGATTCTCCAAAAATTCAAATTATGTGATTCTAACCCTTCCAAAACGCCTATGGAGACAGGCTTGAAATTGAGCAAATCTGATGGAACCGATAACAAAGAATATAGATCAATGATTGGAGCACTATTATACGTATCTAGAGGCACAAGGCCAGATATATCTTTTTCAGTTAATTACCTTTCAATATTCCAAAATTGTTCCGACGACACCAAAAAGAATCACGTACGTCGCATCATACGGTATTTAAAATCCACTATTGATCTAGCACTTGTTTATAGATCCAATTCTGAGGGTATATCAGCCTATGTCGATGCATCCTATGCCCCCGACATCGATGATCAACCTATAAATTTAACAGAATTAGAAAAAGGAAAATCTATAACTGGTTACTTAATTACCATGTATGGTGACCTTGTAAATTGGGGCGTTCATCGCCAAAATATTCATGCTTTTTCATCCACAGCAGCTGAATTAATAGCTCTTCACGATTCTTTTGAGGATATCGAACTTGCTTGGCTCCTCAACCGTGAATTCTTCTCAGTTGACACTTCTGTAACAGTATACGAAGACAACATTTCTGTCATACATGTCATTTCCAGAGGATGTCAAAAACGTCTTCGAGCTCTCATGATTAAATGTTATGGACTTGCTCAAGCCTATAACGATAAAATCTTCATATTCAAACAAAAAGCAACCGAAGACCAATTAGCTGACTTACTCACAAAAGCCTTATCTAGTAAGCAGCACATTTCACTAACCCATAAAATCCTGGAATCCCCAAATCTCGATCCATAAAATGTCATCTCCAATATCAGATCCATACCTGTAACAACACAAAACAAAATATTTCACATCAATAATTAATAACTTAAAAAATTTCAATTTCAGATAAACCTACATTACCCATACTTACCTTATTTACTGCATGCTATTTATTTTAATACCTAAAAAAAAAAAAAAAAAAATGCATGTTACTATATTTAATTTACCTTATACATATATATTAAATACTCACTTACCATACTTGTCCAATTTAGTTACCATTTTTTATATACACAATTTCACCACTTTTTATATATATTTTTTTTCCAATTCATGTTAATTTTTTTTTTTTTCATATAATAACTTAATTAAATATAACAAACTAGTAAATTTTAAAACACTTTTGTAACACCCGCAGTTGTGATCGGTTCAAAAGATTGTAAGGGGGTGTTGAGACCACCAATCCTTCTCCCCTCTCACTCCTGCGAACACACAATCACACAAATACATAATTTATTTATATCTATTCGCGGCTACACTGTTCTACCAATTCCGCCGCTCATTCGTTCATTTCCGTTAACATTCGTTTATCACTCATAAATGTTCTTTACTTAAATTATGTATCTTCTATGAAATACACTCGCTTCTTGGACAGAACTTCACTTAAATCTTTCTTTCTTGTTTCATCTCCGGTCCTCATCCTCTATAGTATTTCCCATTTAACATCGAAATCAAATTTTTATCAATATATTAAGTAGCTAAAATATTTACTGGAAGAAAATCGGTTGGTGAATCGAGTAGAATCCATTGATGGATTAAAGTCAAATAATATGAAAATGTTATCACATTAATTGTAATCAGCTTCAGCCACTGATACTGACCACTAGTTTTATTTTTTTTAAAGTAGGTTCTATTTTTGGAAAAAAGTATTTATTTTCAATAATATGCAGTCGAATGTAGTAAAAAACCATAACGATGAGATAACCAAACAGCAACATTAATGGTTTTTTGTGTTTGATACCGCTATAAATATAATACCGATATTGCACTTGAAAATCAAAAAATTTGTTGAAAAAATTAGTTATCCTTGTAAAAATGAAAACAATAAGAAGAGGTGTAATACGAAAACTTAAATACGATAGATTCCTAGAAAATTCGTCTTTCTAAGATTTTGAGAGAAGGACAACAGTGATCAGGCTAAAATTTTCACGATGGATTCTAATTCCTAGTTGCAAGTTTCAAAGAAGTTTGTTAGCCATAAGTTCAGCAATTTCCAAGAAAACAAAAAAAAATTTTTTGAGAGAATTTTGTATTAACAATTTTGAAAAAACTAAAAAAGAGATAGGACTGAAATTTTCACAAAGGTACAGTCCTCCCGCAGGACCAAGTCCCATACTTGTTTAATACTTATGCGTTAAATGTTTTCTGAGAAAACTGGAGAATAAAAAATTCTTGGAGAAGTGGTTTTTCCGCGATTCTGAGATAACTACTGAAGGGATCGAACTGAAATTTTGACGAAAAATATAGTATTTTTATAGGTAGTCTAAGGTTTGGTAATAGAATATTCGTAACTATCAGTTTAGTCGTTTAATTTATAGATCTCATTTTTGAAAAAACTATACAAAAGTTGTAGAACTGAAATTTTATTTTCAGGTAGGTACCTAGTTCTCATATTGTACCAAGCCTGGTAAAAATTTGGTGTCTATTGATTCAGTGGTTTCCGACAAAACTGGAGAATAAAAAATTCTAATGGTTTTTCAAACGGTAAAAGGGATAAAACTGAAATTTTCCCAAAAGGTACAGTACTCATGCAGGAGCAAGTTTGAAAACAGTTTGCTGCTTATCAATTCAGCACTTTTAAAAAAACTGGAAAAATACTCTGGGAAAAGAAGTTTTTACAATATTCTGAGCAAACTGCTGAAAGAATAAGGTTGAAATTTCAGTGGAAAATAGATTCCATAGAAGAGCAGGTCTGTGGCGGAAATCTTTTGTCTGCAGTTCCGGTAATTTTTGCAAAAAAGTGATAAATTGTAAAAAATATGTGAATAAAACATCGTAAATGCTGATTTTCCAATATTACGAGAAAACTACTTAAAAAATAAGGCTGAAATTTTAAAGGGAAGATTGACACGTAAGACAGGCGTTGAAAATAACGTCACGTCGATAAAATTCTATCAAAATTTACAGGACACGTGTCTGTTAAAGGATTCGATGCCACTTAGACCCGAATGTAAGAACGAAACTTATCAGCAGTGACTTAAGAATTACTTAACAAAGTTATATCTACATAATATATGTTTATGTGTAGACGTAACTGAAAATGGAAAAAATAGTTATATCTACATAATATATGTTTATGTGTAGACGTAACTGAAAATGGAAAAAATGCAAGAGTTACTTGAGAAATTAAGTATATTTTTTGCATTCAGACCTTACAGGCACATGTTTATTTGGGGTGTGGCGAAAACGATTGGCCGAGAACGAAGAGTGATTCAGAGAGCATACACGCAACCACCATGCACATTCACAACCTCTCCTCTAGATGGTTCGTGATGATGATGAGTCACGAAGCAAGGCGCCCATCTTCAACACCCTGCTTCACAAACCCACCCACACCTGGAACTCGAGAATCGATTGCAAAGCTTGTCGAGAAATGAGATCGATCACCCGCAGAACGAGTATATACACCATTGTTTAATAATCGAGAATCGAGAAATTTTTGTTAGCCCATAGAAAGCTAGCTTCGAGGAATCGAGGAAAGCCAATCGGACTACCTTAACATGGTTCACAGGAGAGCGCCACTTCTCCCAGTCAGCATAAGGCAAGCGAATTCGACATACTGCTTTACTGGTATAGAACTGTAGGAAGGTATACAGTATAATTTTGCAATATTATGCAAAATTAAATTCAAAGTCCAGCCTTTAATACAATAGGTATACGTTATAATGGGTAATCTAAAACATTTTCATGTTACCTTGCTTACCCTTTTTATGAATGGTAGACCAGAGGACACTTAAGCAGAATTTGATGAAAAAAATTTTTTCACCATTTTTTTTTTTTTTTTACATAAGTACATATAGGTAAAGCCTACAGTGGTAAAATATTTAAAATTCGTTGTTTAAAAAATATTTTGTTTAAAAATGTAAAAAACCTTGAAAAATTTCTGCCTATTAGGCCTACATGCAATAAACATATACTATAGTAGGAAATAATTTAGTCAAACATCTGAAATCATTTTTACTTTTCCGAGTGTACATGTGTTGTTTATTTTATTTGTTTCGAGTTTCTAAACCCACATGGCATAAGCACACTCAAAATTGACTTTATGAAGGGCTATGAAAATAATAAAATTTTTAATAGGAGTACCAAATAACTTGAGTTAATTTCAAAGAACTTCGATATCTAAAACTATTATAAATTCTCAAATTTAAAAATATGAGTGAAGTCACTTATTTATGGGCTGTAGGATACAAAACCGAAGTATTAAATACGATAGAGGATGCATGCTCATCTAATCATTATTACAAAAAACAGCACCACTTTTGTAGCCATTGTCCCCACTCCTAATGCACAAATTTTAATTTCTTTTTCCCTCATTTGGGCCCATTAGCATTAATCAAAAATTTTTTTTCAAATAATTTAATAAAATGAATGAATAAATATAATTATTAATTTAGAAATCACCACAAACGCGAATTTTGTAGATAAAAATGAGATTGAAAATTATCAGTACCTTTGGGAGCCATGATGTTTTGATCGGGAAAGTGGTGCCATTTTTCATTTCATATGTGTCTTTTATTACACTTAATCCTCTGTGGTATAGTGATGTAAATAATATCGATACTTATCAATACTTATCGATAAGATCCATATCAAAAAGTATCAATAAGGAATTTAAGTATCGCTAAGTGCTGGTATCGATTTCAACATATCATATCGTAAGAAAATTAAGGAAAAAAAATTCAAATTTTGAAATGAAAACTCGTTAGTCAAAAATAAAACGAGTAAAAAAAAGTTTCCCCCATTTCCTCAGAAAACTGCAATTTCCTATAACAAAAAAAATCAGAAGGCACAAAAGAAATTTAAACAAAAATTTTTTCATGTTTTGTATTTAGAAAAATAGTATCTATTGGTAAGTATCAATACTTATCGATAAGACTATAAAATTAGATCGATACATATCGATAACAAAAACTTTCGTTATTTGACATGCACTTCTTTGAGGATACAACATGGAATACTATTAGATGAGATGTTTATACTATAACAAGATATCAAAATAACTGAGAAAAGTGCAGCCATCTGCCACAATCTTTGAACTGGCCATAAGAACCATATAAATAGATTAGTAGAATAGCATTTTCAAATCCCGTTGTGTTTTATACGAGATAAATTGCATTTATTTGGGCTTTTGTTATATATTTCAAAACTAAACGTAGGTAATAAAAGTAGTTATATCACATTTTTATTTTTGAAAATAATTTTTTTTCATTATAAATCTACTCTATTATACTTCTATTTTTAATATATAATATAGGTACCTAAAACCAAAATAAATGCAATTTACTCCATATAAAATATATTTTGAATTGAAAACACTTGTCCCTATTCCACCCATATATTTATATGGTGAATATGCTCAATTTAAAGGTGGTGGCAGTTGGCTTCACGTTTTATGCACAAAAAATGTCAAGAGTTACATGCCACTAGTTATAGTCTAAACATCTCTGATCAAGACCTCCGTTTTCAGGAGGATGCCAAACCTACTGATGTAATATGGTTATGAAACTATAGCTGTGTTTAACATGGCAAAAAAGTTCCATAAAAAGTTCCATACTTTTTTGCCATGTCGAATACAGCTTATAATGATACGTTAAGATGCACTTGTCGCAAAAACATTTCTTTTTTCCACTTATTAGTATTCAATTTCAAATTTCCTCCAAGATTTAGCCATCCTCAAAAGTATTTTTAAAAGCTCGATTAAGCTATCAAACCAAAGCTCAAATAGAAAAAATAAGAAATTTTTCCATATCTGCAGATTATAATTTTTAATTTCATATGTAAAAACATACTTATACTTTTGCTGGGCAGCCAATGCACAAAAGGTGGAACAGATTACTAATATAATAGTATCCTTATAATAAATGTACAAGCCATTAATTATGTCTCAATATTATTTTTCCAATTATTTCCCCAATTATTCCCTCGATGAGCATGCGCCACTATCCACACAGCCCACACAGACACACAAAAAAAAATTGTTGTCTCCTCCGAAACAATTAATGTCTACAGTGTTACTAGAAATTCAGGGCTGGCACATACTCACTCAATTACACTTGTGGATCATTTTTCCAGGATGGTTACATGACGCCGAAGTCACGAGAAACACAATGTACCTACCCACCACCCACATTGTCATGTCATTTGAAAATTGGCGTAATTGAACCATTTTAACTAACTTGTAGTCGGTTTACAGAAGGGTGGCATACCTAGCTCCATGTCCCCTGATCCTCACCTAACAAAAATTTAAAATTCAATAAATGTATTCGTTTGTGCTACGTTTGTGCTGGTTTGTGCTGAAATTTTCATCGTTTGTGCTATTTTCCTAAAATAGTTATTCAAGAAAAACGTTTTCAAGGTCAGTGAGGAGCTAGAGACATGTTCCCCCACACCAAGAAGCAATTGAAAATTTCAATATGGCATTTGTTTGTGCTACGTTTGTGCTGGTTTGTGCCGTAATTTTTTTTGTTTGTGCTACAACCCCCTCCCCCCTAGGGCAAATGAAAATTTTATATATAGTGGAATTTCAAAACTGCTGAAATTAATTGAAAGTGGGGTGAATCATTTGTGCTACGTTTGTGCTGACAGAATATACCCACCTCAACCCTCTGACCCCTACCCAAGAGCTATTATTTGGAAAAACGTTTATGGGCGGCAAAAAAAAATTGTTTCGGAGGGAAACTGAAGTGACGTCATTTGTTTGTGCTATGTTTGTGCTGACAGAATATACCTATAATACCAACTTCCCCTCTATAGGGGGCCTGTAATTATAAAATAAAGAAAAACAGTTAGGATCAATGACCTGGTGAACTCTAGACATCAAATTGCAAATAGAATAAATTCAAAAATTTAATGATGGCATTTGTTTGTGCTACCTTTCAAGCATGAACAATGTCAAAAATCGTCAGTAAAAAGTAAAATCGGAAAGAACTTATTCCTTCAATTATGCTTATGTATAGGAAATATATTGCCTTCACGTTCATTACTATGCTTATTCCCTACAATAGTCAAAACCTGTATATGACAGTCTTCGAAGTTTGGTCATAGTTCTTTTCGTGACAAGACAGAACCTTTTTAGAGGTGAACAATGGTGAAAGCGTATAGATTTTCCTCAGGGGTAGCAAACCAAAAAAAAAGTTCTTCCAAAGAAAACAAACTACATCGTTAGACAATGTGGCAACAGGGTTTCTGCTTATTTTTATATGATTTTTTTTTCTTTTTTTTTAGGTTTATTTTATTTGTCATGAAAAGTGATCCTAGGGTGACACCATTAATATCAACTATGAATAGAAACTGGAAATAAAAACATATACGAATAATTGAGAAATTTCAGAAGTATTTTCAAAAAGAAGAAAACTGCTGAAAGGAAGTGATATAGCTATATATTTCGTTTAATAATACTTAATGAAGACGAAACAGTTGAAATTGAAACATTATTGTCAATTGTCACATTTTCCATAAATTTATCGCAAAATTAGAATCAAAAAAATAAATGGTCACAGATAACATCATATAAATAAAATTTTATTTTCATTTTTTCACAGTTGAAAAAGAAAATATAAAACATAGGTTGAAAAAAATGAAGAAGGAAAAGAAGAAAAATAAATAAATAAATGTTCACAAATATCGTTATAAAATAGAAAATTTTATTTTCAAAGTTAAAAAAAAAAATAGAACTCAGGCTGAGGAATAATGAAGGAGGAAAAGGAAAAAATAGCGATTTTAATAGGGTTTTTTGCAAGGAAAAACCCGAAAAAGGTTGTATTCATTTGTCGTTATTCCAGATGTAGCAGCGGCTAGATCTGCTACATTTAAGTTCCCACCATTGCAGCGCAGCTGAATGAAAACTCCCACCATCTCCACTACAATTTAAACGGGTTAGCATAACAAAAAGTTCGGCAAAACATATTTTTGCTCCCTTCAAAATCCGTTTATCAATGTAAAATTTTTCCACCTCTCAAACTGCGCCACTGTGGGCCCAGGTCCACTTGGACCCCATCGTAAATACGCCATTGCTCAGCTGTCTCTTCTAACCCCCATGCCCCGTCATAACATCACCACTACCGACAAAGACGCGCTATTTTAGATTATTAAGCTTTTGTTTTTTCGGTTAAGGGATGGTTTAGAACCTTCGAAACCTCCATCATTTACGCCCTCGTCGATTTATCTTTCAAACAATATTCTACAGGTAATTAGAAGATCACGCGCACTGTAAGTACTGTATACATATTATAGGCTACGGTATAGGTAGGTATCTACGCGCATGAATAATAAAATAAAAAAAAAAAAACACCCCTTCGCAATGTTATCGTGTATAATATTTTCAATACAACTGGTTCAAAAAAAAAAAAATCTAAAACAGACCGCTTAAGTTACTTCTAAGCCCTTCTGTATTTTTTAAACGGCTTCTTTGAGCTGCTATATGACCTACGAACTGTTTAAATCCGAGTTAAACATTTTTCATTCCTCACGACGCGTGCGTTCTAACCCTAAATTTAACCTTAATGTTAACATGAAAACTTGATTTTCTTTCTCTTTGCCTATGTATTTTCAATTTCGTTTTCGTCTCTTTACTTGTATGCCAAAGATTGGTCGATCAAAAATTTATACATTTTTCTTGGAGTCGAATCACGCGTCGTTCATACGCGAAAATTTTGCTAACAGGTAGCCACTATTATTTGGATGGTAGCTAAACTAACAGAAATTCGATTTTTTCAGAAGGTACTAAAGCTGTTTAGCCCTCATGAAGCATTTTAAAATAGCATATTGGCTTAAGCGCATAGCCTAGTTACCGCTGGTTAATACCAATACGTATTACATATTAAGTAGGTAGACGTGCACTCAGATTCTAAATTTTACTTGAAACTAACGTTAAATGATTTTCCTGGATAAAGCCAACTTTACTTATCAATCCATGAAGCAGAATAAAAATCGGTTCTTACACAGTTGTCAACTTTACTTTATCAGTACGTATTCAAACATAACTTGAGTAGAAATGGCAAAAAGATCAGAAATTTATATAGAATTACATTTTTTGGGAATAAAGAAATTGAAAATCAACTGATGAAACTATAGTGTTGTGAAAAATAGGTCCCTCGGATATCAATTTGCAACATTACCATTTTCACTTCGCAGCTTGATAATTGAAGTTGGTTTTGTTCTGGCTTATTAGGTTATCACGTTTAGTAAATTCTTGGATGTTGGTTTAGCAAATTGAGAATGTTTGTATAGTCTTGTGAATCCTAAAAATATTATCATGATATTTTGAGAGTTGGACAAGCAAAAATCAGATCTTTAAATTTTGCATATTAACCAAAAAAAGTATTCTAATTTTTTGAAAAGGCTAAAAATATTACATTACGATGGCGATTTTTCCCTAGAAGCATAAGCCTTCAAATCTACATCCTCACACACCATGGTCTATTATCAATTAGTGCCATTTTAAACTATAATTAACATTGTAGGTACACATGTATGCATATGATGAGGATTTATGTACTTGGCAGTGGCAATCAACAAACAGATATCAACAGTGATTGAAGACTGAAGCAGAAACCGAATTTTTAGAAAGGAAAACCATATTTTTTCGCACTGGAAACTGAAATAACGGAAACACAAAAATTCTGAATTGGAAACAAATAATAGCTCTGATTGATAGAACTGCACTAACCTACTCCCGTAGGGCTATTCTACAAATGTAAAGATGTTATGAGACCTTGCCCAAGGTTTTACTCGAATATTTGTAAAATAGTATCCCTAGTGTACGTTGCTGTCAGTTGGTGTGGTTCCATCGAACAGAACTAATTAATTTCAGGACCAATAATGGAAACATTTTCCATTTCTCACCAAATTAATTTTTGATCTGTGAGAGAAAATTTGACAAAATATCGATATTTTTGGGACATTCTTGTTGAGACCACCAATCCTTCTCCCCTCTCACTCCTACGAACACACGAACATATATCGAATACATTTATTTATATCTACTCGCGGCTACACTGATATACCACTTCCGCCGCTCACTCGTTCATTTCCGTTACCGTTCGTTCATTACTCTGAAAATGTACTTTGCTTAAATTAATGTAACTTATGAAATAAACATTCGCTTCTTGGACGTAACTTCAATCAAATCTCTCTTTTTGTTACACCTCTGATCCTCAACCTCTATATGGTAGCATCGCTCGGTAACAATCCTTGTACCTGTAACAAATTTTAAAAAAAATAATAATTTAAAATTTTTATACTTTTGTGAATTTTCTTTGTGTTTTAAGTCAAATCTTTGAAAAAATCTTTCGTGAATAATTGTGTTTTTAATATTTTCGTAATTTAATTTTGTGTTGGGTAACTTAGTTCCAACGTACCATTTTTTTTTCGAGTCTTAAATTTTTGTTCTCGAAAAATTTAATTCCACCTTGAATGCTGTAAACGTTCAATGAGTTTCGTCGTTTGCTGAAAAGGATTTGCCCTGCTTGTGTATAATCCAGCCAAGTGTATCGAAAATTCCAGGACTCGTCGATTGCTAAGTTGTTCAGGAACCCTGCTTGTGTTGCCTGAAAACTAGTAAATTCATTAGTGTCTGCCCTGCTTGTGTATGAACTAATTCGTCGAAGTCATCAATTGGAAGTAAATCGCCTTGAGCCCTCACAAATTGATCTGAAACCAACGTAAAAGCTTCAATTCAACAAAGTCAAAATTGGTATTCATCGTCACAACTCAACTTCATTTTGGTATCATCTTTAAAACTCAAAAAATTTAACTCACATCTTCATCGAAGTACGTTCAAAACAACCGAAGCGCAATTCAAACAGCAGTTCCAGAGCACCACCTTAATCAATTCCAGAAAACGAACCTGAAAACAAAAAATCGACGGTTTAAAAAGGTATAACTGAAAAACTTTCTGCTGAAAAAGGTAATAAAAAACATATTTTCATATTTTTTTCGTAATTTTTTCGTATATTTTCGTGTTCATTTTCGTGTTTTTCGTGAAACTTAACTCTTTCGATTCAAAATTTAACCTGTATATTTGAAAATACCGTTAATTTCGAATAATTTTGGCCTTTTCAAAATTTTTCTAAGTACAAATTTTGGCAAGTCGTGTGCAAATTTTTGCAGCCACTTTTGTCTTGGAGTGTACAACTCGTGACGTATGCACGGCTCGTTTCGTTCATTCGTTCGAACTTGTACATTAACCTTTTGTTAAGTGCAACGAACCTACGAACGCTTATCTTCGCCCATTCATTAAATACGTTGGCGCGGTTTTTCAATTTCAAACCACCATTTTGTTGCAACTTGAAAATTTTTGCAGTTGCACAATTTTGTCGAAAATAATTAACGATTTTTTTTTTTTTGAATATTTCTCTTCTTATACGAACACCTAAATTAAATATTTTTTTTATCTCGAACACCATTAATCATTCATTTGAATATATTTTAAATATTTTATTTTTTTTTCTACTGTGAATTTTGTTTTATTTTTTTTTTTACGAGTTACCAGTAGAAATAATTTTTGTAATATCTGGTGAAATATTTTTTTTTATAAATCACCTTTCATTTTTTTTTTAATTTTCTACAAATTCATTTCGAATTATTTTGTGGATATATAATTTCAAACAAAATTTTCCCCTGTTTTCAATAATTTTATTCCTTTCTAATTCCCTCGATCTGAAGGTAGCTAATTCATTTTCACCCTCACCTTTTCATTTTTATTGATTTTAATTAATCACTTTATTGAATATTGAATTCTAATACGAATTATTTTGGGTTAAAAAGTCTTGTTATTTTATTTTTATTTTTTTTTATTGGGAAGCGTCCAGTCTCATCTTTAACGTGTGTGATCTCTTGCCCGCAGTGGACCTACTCGAGACACACACAAGGACAATTTAAATACTATCGTTAAATCTACAAATTGTTTGGTTAGCACAGGTACGGCAATCCTAGTCTTGCGGCATTTGCTGGGGATTGACATCCGTTTGTTTTATTTTTTTTTTATTTTTTTTTTAATTTTTTTTAGTTCAGTCAATTCATTAATTATGAACACTGAAAATAATGATAGGATCTCAAATGTTTTCCGTGGAAATGGCTATGAGGGATGGCGTGCAACCATCATCAGCACCCTTATAGGTAAAGGTTGCCATTCCACAATTTTTCCTACTGCTCGAGAAACTAGTTACATTTACACATCATCCGAAGAACGCCTAACATCCAAATGGCTTAAATTTTTCCAAACTCAGGAACGGGCCAAAGCCCACATATTCGAAAGACTTGACAAAAGAATCCTTCATCATGTCAAAACCTGCGACGTAGTTTCTCAAATTTTCGAAATCTTAGATGCTCGATACAGGAATCAAACTGCTACTAACATCATGGTCTTAAAGTCAAAATTTCAGTCCCTTCGCTTCGATCCAAGGAGAGGTACCATCCGTAGATTCTTGGAATATTTTTCATCCATTGTGGAAGAACTACGCGATGCTAATTACCCCCTATCGGAAGCCGATGAAATTGATCAATTAATGATGTCATTGCCCGAAAAATTTGATACTGTCTTCTCAGAATTCCGCCAATTAGAAGTAGAAAAACGAACTACTGTCAGACTCACAAAAATGATATTAGAAAAATGTGATCGAATTGAATATTCTAATAAAACTTTTCCCGGGTTTGATCAGCCCAAATCTTCCTATCAACCAATGAGTAATAATAGAAAAAATTTTAGAAATTTTCGAAATAATAATAATAACTCAAATTTTTCCAAACCAAATTATAACACAACGAGTTATTTAAACGATCACAAAAATAGTCAAAACAAACAAAATAATTATCCTTCAAAAGATAATGTATCCCAAATGGATATTACATGCTTCAGATGCAACAAAAAAGGACACATGTCAAGGACATGCCCTAATGAGACATCTACAGCTAGTAATACTCCACAAACCCAGAACCAGAACAGTAGCTCGAAACCCCAAATTTCAAATAACACGA
Organism: Ericerus pela; assembly: GCA_011428145.1. Taxonomy (NCBI): domain Eukaryota; kingdom Metazoa; phylum Arthropoda; class Insecta; order Hemiptera; family Coccidae; genus Ericerus; species Ericerus pela. The sequence continues at coordinate 501,277 of WOFM01000922.1, forward strand.
ACTCCCAGAAAAAGTCCGATGATAAATCCAATTTTCGTGTTAAATACTCTATGATGTTACACTCAAATCTTAATCATTTAAGTTTTGATGACATTGAAGATGAATTTCAATGGCCTAAACCCCCTACAGTATCAAAGTCTGCCCCCCCAAAAAACCAACTCCATACGATGTTACTAGATAATGGAGCAGATGACCACATGGTCAATGATATTTCCAAATTAAGAAACGTACGCAAAGTTGACAATTCTCGTAGAGCACTTTGTGCCAAAAAAGGCGTTTTTGTAAACCCTACCCACGTTGGATCAATGTACGTTAATGTCTGCAATTCTAACGCAGAATTTTCCACTATTCACCTAAAAGAGGTATATTATGATCCTGATTTAAGCCTTGATATTTGGTCAGGAGCTAAAATCATGGAGTCTGGCATATTCAAAATCATAACAGACACAGATCATGCAGACATCATAAATAAAAACACTGGTGAAATTACTATAACCGCTCCAAAGAGAGGTTCTATGTACTACATTGATTACGAGATAGTTGATGAAGAAGAGGAAAATAAGGTCTATCAGGAGCTTGTGTGTATGCCTGTACCTAGTACGTCTGCAGAACAGGAAGATCAAATAGATGATCCTTCCCAAAATTTTGAAGAACTGAATGAGGCCGGAACAAGCAATCCACAAAGAGAGCAGGAAAACATTGACCATCCCCAAAATTTTGAAGATACCGAAGTGGATACGGTCAATCAGGAGATTTATTCCGAATCTGAGGACGAATTAAATGGAGAGAGTGTCGGAATAAATAGAAAGCACAAGAAAAACATAAACAAAACTAAAACTCTTTGGCATAGAAGATTAGGTCATCTAAGTGGCAAAAGCCTGAAAGCACTATCAAAAGTAGTTATAGGTATGCCCCAAAATTTGGTATTTAAGGACGATGACTTTGCCACTTGTGAAATATGTATAAAAGCAAAATCCACCCGACTTGGTCATCACGGTGTGAGGACTCGACCAACGAGAAGAATGGAAGTAATCTCATCAGACATCATGGGACCCTTTCAAGAGGCATACAACGGAGAAAAATTCATAATAACTTTTATTGATCATTACTCGAAATATACTCTTGCCTTTCCAATATTAAGAAAATCCCAGGCTTTCGATAAATTTAAAGAGTATTATCTATCTTTCAATACAAAATTTCCCAATGATCCTATCTCTGTATTAAGAACTGATCAAGCTAAAGAATACTCCGACTCCAAAATGACACAATTTTGCTCCGAAAAAGGAATCACATTAGATGATGGCGTGGCGTACACCCCCGAATTAAACGCAATAGCCGAAAGGCAAAACAGAACCCTGCTCGAAAGAGTTAGAGCCATATTATACGACGCAAAAATTGATTTTAAATTATGGTCAACAATTGTATTAGCCGCCGCCCACATAATTAATAGAAGTCCGACCCGCGTCAATCTAGGGAACATGACACCCTATGAAAAATTATACGGTACTAAACCCGATATTTCCCATCTTCGAGTCTTTGGTGCTATTGCATATAAACACGTTCCCATTGAACAAAGACAGCAATCAGCAGTCAAAGCCAAGAAGAACGAAGAGGAGCATCTCGACCCAAAATTTTTGCCCAGAGCCCTTAAAACTATTCTGATCGGCTTTTCGAATGTAGGTTATCAGATATTAGATCCAATTAAAATGAAATCCTACAAATCCTGCGATGTTAAATTTGATGAGACGAAAACATTAGTCGACTTCACTGATAAACCAGAAGAACTCCAAGTTAAACCCTTAGAAGAGGAAATCGAGGCAATCTATAGGGTCAATGTGCTAAAACAAGCCTCATCTGAAGACTCTTTGTTTATAGAAGATTGCATGCCAGTAAGCTTCAGTGATATTTTCCAAAATCCTTTTAAGAAAGAGTGGCTTCAGGCAATCAATGATGAACTGCAATCTATGTCAGATCTTAATGTGTGGAAAATTGTAGATCGCCCACATAATATCAAACCTATCGACACGAGATGGATATTCACGGCCAAAGCTAATGACAGAGGAGTAATGTGCCCAAAAGCTAGACTCGTTGCCAAAGGCTTTATGGACAGATCCGAGTATACTATGACAGAGACCTATGCACCTGTTGTGCAACTCTGGCTAATTAGGTGGATCTTATCCGTAACTAATCTATTGAATCTACAACTTGTTCAATATGATGTCAAAACAGCCTATTTAAACTCAAAAATTAAAAATGACATCTTTCTTAATATTCCCCAAGGTTGCAATGTCGATAAATCTAAATTACTGAAACTTGAAAAATCCATCTATGGCCTTAAAACATCTAGTAAAAATTGGATTGAGTTACTGGATTCTCATCTTCAAACTTCCAATTTTACAAAGTCAAAAATCGACAGATGCGTATACACACGTAAAGATGACTCAGATGGCATTGCCTTCATGATAATTTACGTAGACGACATCCTTCTCGCAACTAATCGTCCAGAATGGGTTAATGAAATAACCACTCACTTTGAAACTCGTTTCACTATGAAAGTTATAAACAACCCAACCCATTTTGTAGGTTTCGAAATAGAAAGAAATCGTGAATCACAAACAATTAAACTTACCCAAAAACAGCAGATCCAAAAGATTCTCCAGAAATTTAAAATGAGTGATTCAAATCCTTCCAAAACGCCTATGGAGACAGGCCTCAAGTTAAGCAAATCTGAAGGCACAGATAATAAAGAATACAGATCTATGATTGGTGCACTATTATATGTATCTAGAGGCACAAGGCCAGACATTTCCTTCTCAGTCAATTACCTGTCCAGATTCCAAAATTGTTCAGATGACACAAAAAAGAACTATGTACGGCGTATCATCCGGTACTTAAAATACACGATCGATCTTGCCATTGTCTACAGATCCAACTCCGAAGGCATATCAGCTTATGTCGATGCATCTTATGCCCCCGACATTGACGATCAGCCTATAAACATGTCTGAACTAGAAAAAGGAAAATCTATAACTGGATACCTCATTACTATGTATGGTGACCTGATAAATTGGGGCGTTCATCGCCAAAATATTCATGCTTCTTCATCCACAGCAGCTGAATTGATTGCTCTTCACGATTCTTTCGAAGATATAGAACTTGCTTGGCTAATAAATCGTGAATTCTTCTTAATTGACACTCCTGTAATTGTCTACGAAGACAATATATCTGTTATTCATGTCATCTCAGGCGGAGGACAAAAACGTCTTCGAGCTCTTATGATCAAATGTTATGGACTTGCTCAGGCCTATAACGACAAAATTTTCACATTCAAACAAATAGCTACTGAAGATCAAATAGCTGACTTACTAACAAAAGCATTATCCAGTAAGCAGCATATCTTACTTACTAGTAAAATCCTAGAATCCCCAAATTGTGATCCTTAAAAAGTCAACTCCCTTACCAAAATTTTGTCTGAAACATCACAAAAACATAATTCATTATACTTTATCTCTTTTTGCATGTTATTTATCCTAGTTACCTAATATAAATTATTTTTGCATGTTACCATATTTATTATATTTTATTCATATTTATTAATCAATATACTTACTACAAGCGTCCAAATCAGTTACCATTTTATATATACACTTTTTTCAATTTTTAAAATTTATATTTTGTAATTTTGTAATTAAATGTAACAAACTCATTTTATAAACACTTTTGTAACACCCGCAGTCGTGATCGGTTCAAAAGATTGTAGGGGGGTGTTGAGACCACCAATCCTTCTCCCCTCTCACTCCTACGAACACACGAACATATATCGAATACATTTATTTATATCTACTCGCGGCTACACTGATATACCACTTCCGCCGCTCACTCGTTCATTTCCGTTACCGTTCGTTCATTACTCTGAAAATGTACTTTGCTTAAATTAATGTAACTTATGAAATAAACATTCGCTTCTTGGACGTAACTTCAATCAAATCTCTCTTTTTGTTACACCTCTGATCCTCAACCTCTATATCTAAATAATATCGATGTTCTAGAAAATATCAAATATATCATAATATCGATATTTGAATAGAATTTGGAAAATTTTAAGCCATTGAAAAATTCTGATTGAATGAAAAGGGAAACGGTAATAAAAATTATTAACATCATGGTAAATTTCAGATACTCAACTAACAGAAACAAAATGAAAAAAGAAAGTAAGTATTTATTAATCTCTGGACATCGATAACGTACCAGTGTACTTGGTCCTTACTTAAGACTAATTTTCACCTAAGTTGGTGTTGGTCTGTTTTAAATCACCAAAGCTAACTTAACTTATCCAGCCATAAAGTGAAAATCACAACGTCACAAATTGATATCCCAGAAACCTATTTTTCACAAAATTACAGTTTTTTGAGTCGATTTTCAAATTCCTTAATCCCAAAAATGTAACTGGTCATAAATTTCTGATCGTTTTTGTCACTTTTTCTTAAAACTCAAGTTATGCTTCACTGATAAAGTGAAGCTGGCAACTGCGTTGAGGAACTGATTTCTTTAATGACTTAACAAATAAAGTTGGTTCTGGGATCACCAAATACACAAATATATTATTATACTTCACGCACAATTAGTTTTATGTGTGTTAATGCGAGTGAAATGTATCACACGTAGAAAAAGGAATATCCTTGCAATACGCACAAAGGACTAAGGCTACCAGTAAAAGTACATAGACCTTCGTAGGGACTATAGTTCATTATTATTTGTATTTGTTTTCCTTCAAATTTTTATACGTTGTTTGTTGTTCTCTGATGAAAAGAAATGTTTCGTTCTGATTCTGCTGAATGCCAAGCTGGATTGTAACTAACTCCAACAGAATGTCTCATGGTACTTAATTAATACTGTAGTGATTTCCTGATTGGATTAAGTTAATAATAATTCAAATACGTGTGATTTTAATATTTCATTTACACAATAAGAGAATTCAAAATTATTCGCCGATAAGGTATTAAAAAAATTCATTATCGATGATTGAATGACATAACAGCTTATGTGAGCATGCAGCTTAATTTACAGGTACCTACCTATTTTGTACATGTATTCTCACCAGTGTGCCCAGACCTGCAAAGTCATAAAGGTACATCTGAGAAAGTGGTGAAAAATTTTGTGCCCCCTACAACTTTTCTTCCATCCAAATTTTTCCCCTTAGGCTCTTCCTCAATTTTCAGGCCCCTTTAATTTTTGCCCTGGCGTAATTATTATTTTTTTCTTCTTCTTCTTTTTTTCTGAAGTTATACAGCATATTACACGTAAGTAATTACTTAGATAATTACAACCCAATATGATATGAAACTTATTGAATAAATTTTAATATTATTGTGGCGACTTCCTACCAGGGGTGACGAGTGTACTTGTGCACTTGCTGGTAGGTCATATGGCCTGTCCCTACATTATATAGGGCTAACTACATTGGTGACCTTGACAAAGGGGAGTGCCATCTCTTGGAGGAATATGTCAGCCGCCTAGTACGCCTCCTCTCTGCCTCACAATGTGAGGGCGTTGAGCACCAGCGTCGAGGCAGTAGGTGTATAAGGTGCAATGCGGGGATGTATTGGGAGGGGGCATCCACCACTCCCTTACACACACCTACCTTTCCGTTAGTAGCTTCGCCTCTGTTGATTTGTACTGCTTGTAACGTATATTTTCGTCTATTTTTAGAGATGACGATCATATTCGTTCACTTATTTTCAAATACCAAAAACGTAGATATTTATCAACAATTATCATCCTATAACTCTTTGTAAACAACCACTAATTTACCCGTATTTAATTTTATGTATACAGATATACTTTCTGTATATTCATGACCTAGTTGTACCTGTCCCTCGAGTACTCGACGAGTCAGCACAACCCTATAATAACAACACCCTACTTCACTTTACCTATCCGACACGTACGTTTTCATACCCTGAACGAGTATATAATCTCTCGATTTAGTGGAATAGTAGTAGTATAATTCGACAGTTCCTCGACAGCTACTTCTAAGTACCTGGAACCTCTCTTGTAGAAGTCTCTGGTGAACAGATAGTCTTGCTTGTTGAATTGTGATAGTATATGTGTAACTATTAACGTATATGTATGTACTGTGATGTACAAATTATTATTTTATTAAATGTGTAAACTCACTCATGTGTTTGAAATATTATTGAGTCTCTAATTAATGTTAAGGTCCACGATAGTCTGTGATGATAAACTTGAATTTATTTTAGAAGTATTACTGCTTTTACAGTACGTGATATTTCGTGTATGGTGTACTCCCGAAAGTGGTCTTAATTAGGTACTTTACCACCTCTTTTGGCCGTTACACTGCTCACTGCTGTACTGGGGGGAATAGTGTGGCAACCACATAGGCAGAGTCAACTCTCGTCACCATCACCTGGCACCACAGCCGTGCATATAGGGTGGCCGTATTTTGGTGATGGTGACGATTGAGGTAGGTATTCCTGTTGGTCGACGATTCTATTCCCCGGGCCAGCTGAATAATTATCATTCATAATGAAGAAAAGAAAGACAAGTGTCTGTGATCAGACAAGGAAAGATGACTTTTCGAGTGTTTCGAGTTGGATCCATAAACAAACGATGGAAAAAAAGTGTTCAAGAGAATTAAAAATACCAGAAATATACCTGTCAATCAGGTTTTTTTTTGTTTTTTTTTTTTTCAGTAAAACGAACATTCCGGCTATTCCACTCTGAAAGATACTACATGAAAATAAAACAAAGAAATAATGATGAAAAATAAAATTACAAAAAAATTTACACTATCTTGGATTCAATCTCGGGTCACCAGAGTGTCAGGGTAAATAATACATCAAGGCACTATGGAGAAGCTTGCCAAATTGCTATTTGAAACATCACTACTCACAACACTACCCTAAAAACATTTATTAAAACCTATGATAATGTAAATAAAAACATCCTCTTTGACTGAATGTAGACACTTCTAAAAAAAAGTCTAAAAAAAGTCTAACAGAAAGTCGTCATGGGTGCCAAACACCCACAGGAACCCAGGTGTGCACCGCTGTGCTCATTTTTGCATTATTTTATTGCGATTGTGAGTGTATAGTGGTGAGAGACGTTGTTCAGTAAAGGGGTTAGCTTCCCACTCATTTTATGCAAATTGAATGAGCAATCAGATTCTAGGCGCATGGATATTCATTTTAGAAACTAATTCTGCACCTATATGGCTATATTTATTCTAACCACAATTATTATTTCATCGGTTTTCCACTTATATAACATATTTTCAATAAAAATTATAAATTTTTCCACCCAACCCCACCCCATCCCTCCTCATCCATATTTTTTCCACTAATGTAGCCTTTCTTATTTACTCATTCTAGACCCTAGGTTGTATAGTAATTACTTAAACTAAAGCTCGAATAAACATTATGGGAGGAGAGGAATTATTGACCAAATTAAAAAAATATCACAATTTCATCCCTCCTATCATCAGTCTTATCACAAAAATTTACCAGCTACGAAAAGAAATAGTTGAGAAAACTTAAACTCGACTGACTTATCATGCTGTTATAGTGCTATGGTAATTAAGCCTTAATATCTTTCGCACGAAGCTGCGTTAGCAGCGGCTACTGAAGTAGCTGGCAACCAGCTTAAAAAGTAGGTAGCCTAAGGTGAACGAAGCTGAAGAAAACAATTATTGTGGGAAAACACCACTCGATATACCGACGCGTAGAACAAAGGGTAAATAATTCATATTAACGAAAGAAGAAGAAAAAGGCATAAAAAAAGGCAAAAAAAAGGAGGAAGTGTCAGTTTGTAAAACAATGAGGGTTATTTTATTTAAGTATGTAACGGTTGTCTGCTCCAGTCTGCATTTAAAGTATAATACACCTTCCTTTTTTTTAACTTAAGTTTCATTTTTCTTAAAATATATTTGACAACAAGGACAGGGGTCCATTTCTTTTTGAAAAATTGCAGGAAAGGGACGTTCTTAGATTGGTACCTAGTCGTTCGTAAGAAGAACACCAAAAAGAAATGTAAAAATTTCAAAAAAAAATCTTCAGGTAAAACAATATACAGCCAAGGGACACATTAACTAACGAATTAGAAGGCTTTTGTTTTAAACTCGTTTTTTAATAATGAAGTTGCGTCAAAAGGGACGGATGTCGGAATATTTTTTTTATTTTTTTTTTTCATTTCGATTGAAAAGCAAATTATAATTTATTTTAATTTCTCAATGTAGTCTATATTAAATTTGCAATCTTTTTGGAGGGGGGTTAGTTTTCTTCATTTTTGGCATTGATTACGTTTTGTTGAAACAATAGAGTCGAACTGCTGGAATTATATTATTACGTAGTTCATCGTTCGTTATTTAGAGTTATTGGTCTTGAAATAATTTGCATTCGCGTAATGAAATTTTAGATTTTTTACCTATTTTTTTTTTTTTCTCACTAAGTAGGCCGACATATACTTCATCGACGAACGAATTATGCGTGTGGGGTTATGTTATTATGTTATTATGTTATTTATGTGACATCAGTCTAGAACGAGGATGATTCAAGGTGCGAAAATGTAAGGTAATCTCAGTGTAGATATTTAAATGATATACCTACAGTATCAGTGCTGCGCATTATAGAAGCTATCCCACGTTTAAATGCATCCTTTTTGGACAAGATCCTTTTAATGTTACCAAAGCCAACTTCACTCATAAAGTCATGAAGTAGAATGAAAATCGGTTCCTCAACACAGTTGTCAGCTTCACTTTTTTAGCGCATATTCGAGCATAACTTGAGAAAAAATGACGAAAAGGATCAGAAATTTATGACGAATTACAATTTCAGCAAAATGTTCACAGATTCTTTAACAAACATATGTTAATGTATCAGCTAAATTTCAAATTTCTACAATGGTTCTCTTGTAATTGCATGCAGTATTTTCGATTGTATAGATTATTCCCGTAAAATTGTGTATGATAAGGAGCTTGCTTTTTTGGCCCTTCTGTTTGTTAGGCAATCTAAATTACAGATGAAACAATGAAAAGTTCCATAAAATTATTGTAAACATTAAAAACTACTAAAGTTTCCAAAATTTAACATAAATATCAATGAATTCACTAACTGAGCTGTTGGATACAACATGGCGTATTGCAGGATTTATATCTGTATACGACTGAATTGTAACCGGTCATAAAGTAAATGGCCACTCAGCAGTGGCGCATAATGGGGTTGTTTCAAGAATAATCAGCCTTTAGAAATTTTTTTACCAGCTCCCAAACAACTAAAAAATATTTCAAAGTTAGACTTTAGCTGAAAAATATTTTATAAAACCAGTGACGTTATATTCTCAAAATGATCGATAACTGATAAAATAGGGTACCTGACATGACTCTCAGAATTACTTGAAATTAATGGGAGAGATAGTCTAAAGCCTGTGAATGAAGGTTCTGAAATTTTTTTTGAAAAATATTAAATCGAAAGGAAGATATAAGATGTCAAAGTTGCGCTGCAACAAAAACAGTACCTCGATGAGCACCCTGTTGTTGTGATGTCATAGAATTGACATATTTGTATTTTGCATTATCAGAGGTTGCTGGTTTCAATACATCTCATTAATACTTCATTTTTAAGTAGGTTTTTGGTAAAAATTTACTGAACAAAATTGACTTTAAAAAATGACTTTGAAGCAAGGGTGGGCGCACATTTCATTTCAGGACCCAAGAAAACTTTTGACACAGAAAGCTCAAAGTCTAAATTATTACCTAAGTAAATAAGATTCAATAAGATTGGATTTCTATCTGTATTTATTTTTTGTACTTCCCACTGAGGTAGAAGGTTGAAAATTGGTATGAGGGTGCTTGAGTATCACATCTAATTTTTTTTTTTGGAAATTCCAAAAATAAGAAAGGGGCAGCAGATATGGGCCAAAAATTCATTTTCTTGGAACTTTCAACATATATACACTGAAATTATCCAACTCAACACAAAGGTGGTATAATATTGTTTGTTTATGCTTTAAAAAAATATTTTTTGAGGTACTGAGTTCAAATTGGACCCTAAATTTTTTAATTTGATCAATATTTTGACCCAAAGGGACTCAAAAAAGAGCCCAATTTTGTTTTTTTACATTTTAGTATGTAATACATCATTTACAATGTTTCTTGAGGTACTGAGTTCAAATTTGTCTATAATTTTTTAATTTGATCAATTTTTTAACCCCAAGGGACTCATAAACGGGCCCAATTTTGTTTTTTTTTCATATTGTTATGAAATACATCATTTGAAATGTTTCTTGAGGTGCTGAGTTCAAATTTGTAAATAATTTTTCAATTTGATCAATTTTTTGACCCCAAGGGATCATAAAAGTGCCCAATTTTGTTTTTTTACATATTATTATGTAATACATCATTTGTAATGTTTCTTGAGGCGACAAGTTCAAATTTGACATTTTTTATTCATTTGATTCATTTTTGACCCCCAAGGCTCAAAATGAGGGAAAATTTTGACTTTTCATATTTTGTAGTGTAATACATCATTCGTAATAGTTTTTTAGATGCTGATTTTGAATTTGATGTAATTTCTTAATTTTACCCATTATGTGATCCCACAGGAGCTCTGAAAGAGGCTAATTTTGAATTTCTCTATTATATTGTGTTATACATTATTGGTAATTTTTTTAGACTTGAAGTTATATTTTGACATGTATTTCTTCATTCAACTCCTTTTAATGTGATCCAAAATGGTTCAGATATAAGCAGCTAATTTTGACTTTTCACATTTTATTGTGTGATATATTGTTTATAATGTTTTACAAGTTTCTGAGTACAAATACAAAAATCTTATTTTTCTTACAAGTAAGCTGGGCAAGTGGTTTTACTGAATTTTGTTGTTTTTTGTTGGTCTCAAAAAACATGGGCATCCAATACCTAATAAATCACTCAATAATAAGTGAAGATATAATTGCAATCCCTTTTTTGGGGCCACAGGAAGAAAAAAAGTGGTTCAATCTAAAAATGGATTGTAAATATAATCTCAGTGCCTCAAAAAACATTATTTATTGTGTATCACTCAATAATATCTAAGAATTTTATTTAAACCCCCTGTTTAGGGTCACAGGGGGCTCAATAATGGATTTGATCAAAAAATGGATTGCAAATCTAAACTTAGCACCTCAAAAAATATTATTAATGATATATCACTCAATAATATCTAAGCATAGTATCTCAACCCCCTGTTTGGGGTCACAGGGGGCTCAATAAGGGGTTTGATAAAAAATGGATTGAAAATCTAAACCCAGCGCCTCAAAAAACATTATTAATGATATATTACTCAATAATATCAAAGAATATTATCTTAACCCCCTGTTTGGGGTCACAGGGGGCCAAGGAGGGGTTCAATCTAAAAATGGATTATAAATGTAAACTCAGAGCCTCAAAAAACATTATTATCGATATATCACTCAATAATATCCAAGAATATTATCTTAATTCCATTTCTTGGGCTACAGGGAGCTAAATGAAGGGTTAAATCTAAAAATGGGTTACAAATATGAACTCAGCCCTCAAAGTAAATAACTCCTCAGGCACCACCAAAAATTTTTTCCAAGGCTGTGCTCTAATATAAAAACTGTGGCGGCCGCCACACTACGTCGGCACATAATAGCACTTACTTCCTCGAACACCGTCACCCGGCACCGTGGCCGAGTGAGTACGGTGCTGCCTTTTGTGACGGTGAACGAGGGAGGTTTTAGTTGTTCAGCCGGTACAGGTTCGAATCCCCGTGCCGCCTGAACACCTAAAGTGGTGACCCCGACGTGATCCGAGGGATGGTTATTCACGCCATCTCTCGGACACTAGTTGAACCGACTGTAACTGTGGTGCGTCACACCACAGTTTCTCTGCGTGATGGCGCTGGTGGGCGTATGCCACGGAGCGGTGATGAAGGGAAGGGCATCACCACTTTCCAGTGTACGTCCCTACCTAGGCGCCTCTGTATGGGAAAGCCGTATTTACGCTCCGCTATACTGGGGGGGAGTGGTGTGGCGGCCGCCACACTACGTCGGCACATATAAATACGTACTTCCTCAAACACCGTCACCCGGCACCGTGGCCGAGTGAGTACGGTGCTGCCTTTTGTGACGGTGAACGAGGGAGATTTTGGGTGTTCAGCCAGTACGGGTTCAAATCCCCGTGCTGCTTGAACACCCAAAAAAACAAATAAGGAATAATTGGTTTTTGATTTTCTTAGTTTTTATTGTTTTTCAATGTTTTGAATTTGTCTATAAATAAGGGAGGGGGGGTGCAAGTGCACATCCTTTCATCCCTCCCTCACAGTCACCATGAACTTTCTAAATTGATGAGCTTAACTAAACTAATGTACAAACACAGGAGAGTGAGGAATGAATGAATGAGAAACCTGTGAAATAGATGAAAAGTTTGCTGATGTGTCAATTCTATGACATCACACCCACTGCTTAAAAAATATCACAACGGTTTTTGACAACTCAAATTTACCATTCATTTTCTCCCATTCTATCCAACCAATTTTAATGCGGTTTTCACTGATGTTTTTTATTTTTTTTAAAGAATTTGAAAATATGTTTACTGAAAATCATGTCCGGTACCCCATTACAGTACACTTTGATATGACTTCAAAGTAACATCATTATGTGTAATACAAATATACTGTGCGTATACTGTTTCCGGATTAACATTGTAGACTCAGAGGATTGAGTCCCTTAACATTTCGTGGTTACAATAGAAGTGAAGATTCGTTGATCTTAGATTACCAAAGTTAACAATTAATTTGGAAGTCTATGACTGAGTGAGATGTTTGTAGAGTGGTGTGAGGATGACACGATCAAGTGTTGTCATTTCTGACCAAAGGCGTGATTGAAAGAATAATGGGGTAACAGCATAATTTGTATAAAGTAGTTCTTCTAGATGATGATCATGTTCAATTAGTGATACCATCTTTACCGATAAGGGTTGTTGATGAGGATGGAGGATGGCAGGAATTTATGTGTAACAATTTGTTTAATTTTCGGCGCAGTGAATAACATCTTACCATTGTAGACTGTTCCTAGTAGCCAAAATTTCATAAATTTTTTTCAAAACCTTACTGGAACTTTGGGATGAGAGTAGGTAATGTTTACGAAAACTATATGACGTCATCGAATTAAAAATAATTTTCAAAACGTACTAAAAAAATCACATGGCATTAAATTTCTCCTGAATACGTTCATTAATTAAAGTGTGACTATTTTTTTTCTTCTTTTTTTTACGTAAAGCCTCTTTTTTAGTCTGCCACCGTTTTTCTTTCTCCATTTTTTGTCTTCTTTGTTTTTTCCATCGTCGTACGACCATTTTAAAAACACTCGATTGATGTTTTTAAAATTTTTCACATTCCACTGATTTTTATGATTATATAGCGTGTAGACGTATTCGTAGACTTTAGTCACAATCGTGAAAAAACGTTAAAAAAAAAAACCATCATTGTTCATTGGGCATAAAAAAATTCCTAAGTTATAAGAAGAGAATTTAAAAATAAAAACAAAAACTAAAATAAAAAGGGAAAAAACCTACCAATGATCGCCTACCTTAGCGTTGTTTGGTTACGAATGAGTGACCATAACTGCAATTAGAGCTCCATTTTTTTATTTTTTTTATTAAATGCGTGGGCAGTATTTGTACAATGGCGGATCGGTATCCGCGTACTTTAAATTATGTAAATATCCCTTCTTTTTTTCCATTTTTTTTATTTCACTGGCCACTCTTCTATTGTGGAAAAAGGGGGAACAAAACAAGAACAGATCTCGAATATGGCTGTGAAACGGTTAAACGAAATGTGAAATGTCGTAATACAGTGAGCCATCAGTGGAGTGGTTGAAAAGATATACCTACCTATAGGATGACAAGATGTGTTATCTTATGGGTTGACTTGAGAGCTGGCTATGGATATACTATACGTATATAGGCTGTTGGTAGTAGGTTTATATCTGCTACAATTATTTTACATATTGTATACCTATACAGTTTACATTTACACATTGTGTGTACCTATAGGTGAAGTTGCAAAGTTTCGATGCAAATTTTGAGAGAAGGGTTGTCGAAGGGGTGCGTGTGCGACGGTTACTTATTTCGAAATGCAATAAATGTAGGTGGAGGAGAGTGCATAGCAACGAAATAAATTGTTTAGCAATAGCCTTTCCATTGTTAGTATTACACGGTTTAAATCCTGACGTCCCTTAGAAGATGATACATTCCTTTTTAAGCGTATGTGTACTATAGAGGCCTGTATAGTATATGTGACAAAGGTCTTTTAAGTTTTTGTGATTTTTTTTTTTTTTAAACTAGTTGAGGGTTGAGATCGTTTGCCAATAGGTCTATTATTCTATTTATCGATTATACGATGTTCCAGCTCTCATATTGTCTAATAGGCTTACCACTGTAACCGACACCACCAACACCAACCTGAATAGTGTGTGCTCACAGATAAGGCAGTTTTCTCACCATTGATCTTTTTCGAAATCAAGTGAGAAGGTTCGATGATAGAAATTAGAATAATACTAACTTCTAAAACATGATGATACTGGTTAGCCAATTCTTTTTTCTGAAAACTTCGATCGGACGAGTTGACTTTGTTTTCATGCTCATAACAGAGTTCCATGGAAAAATTTAGTTTTCTTTGTTTTTTTTTTAATTTAGCCTACTCTTTTCTATTTTGAGGTCTAATGCGTTAGACTATGTCATTCCTTTGAAAATTATTAATAAAACCTTCGTTTTTTTACTGAAACAATTTGAAGAAATTTTATAAAATAGTAGAGATGCTGTACTCACACTTACCATAGTATAAAATTCAATCTAATTATATAAGCCAATTTATTTCCTTCCTTTGCAAAATCAACGCGAAAAGTTAACGGTTGGTTCGATCAGTTTTCCATCTACCATCATCAGCTTCAATTAAAAATAATTTCTTAAAATTTTGCTATTCAAAATGATGAGGATTCGAATGTACCCCTACGATTTAGTTTCTGTTATTGGTATTTTACCATTACCAAATTTTCTTAAGGTACCTACTGGTATTTGGGTAGTGTTATTACTCATTTCAATATTATTTCTGATTTTGTTTCTAAATTTTCTCTATTGGTATTTCCATTTCTGGTGTTGGTATCGTTATAAGGCAATGTCGCGTGATATAACAACTGAAAGCAATATAGGTATGTCACTGGATGACTGAAACACATGAAAATCATTGTGAATATTCAGATTTTTGATCAAAATTATTTTAAAACAAGTAATAGCTACTTATTCGAAATGAATGAAATTTTAGAAGAAGCTTCTACAAATAAAAATAAGTCAAAATTCAAGAAATCTAAGATTTTAGAAGCAGAGAGAATTGAAAAAGAACATGAAATCGTGCATCAAATTTGTGTTTTTGAGCCTTATTATTAGTTTTCTTTAGGGTTAAGCATGTTGATAACTTCAATTTAAATCATTTTCTCAGTTTCTAAGGACTCAAATTTTTTGTTCTTTGGCTTATTTTATTCCTTGAGGCTTTCTCTACAATTCATTTACGTCAAACGAGTAGCTATCTCTTGTTTTAAGAAAATTAGGTTAAAAAATTCCTATACTTCCATGCTTTGCATGAATATTTAGCCACCCAGTGAGATTGCTGATAAGGTGATAAGAATTGTGACATAATCAACATTGCCTTATTTTTGACTTATGTCGAGGAATTGTCAAGTTCTATTTCCTTTCTAGTATATTTTGAAAAAAAAATTTTTTTATCTTTTCTCCCTTTACAAAATTGCAAATAATTGAAATAATTATGTTTGTGTAGTAGTATTGTAGGTCATATTTCATTTGTAGTATATTTTGGAGAAAAAAAATTATATTTTTTCGCTCTTACTAAATTACAAATTATTGTAACGACGATGTTTGTGTAGCGGTGTTATAAGTTCTATTTCATTTCTAGTATATTCTACATATTTTTATTATTGTTTCTACCTTTGAAAATGGTTGAAATGATGATGTTAGCCTTGAAAAGTTCAAAAAAGTCTAATGGGGCAAGAATAGGATGTGCCAGTTGGGAACTTATTACTCTGAAGCAAATTAAAATTTTTTACAAATACCATTACTGGAACCTTTTATTTCGGTATCCCTGCCTCGAAATATTAAAATAGAAATAAAAATTTTTCTTAAAACAATGAAAGTCTGATAGTAATAGAAAATAATAAATTATACCATGAATACAACTTATGTAATAGTATATCATTAGAGAGAGTAGGTACAATAAATTCACTCTTCATTAACTGTGTCTGTCTTATACAGTTCATGAAATTCTATATCAGTTTGTCGAATATTCACAATTTTATAAAATTATTTTCTATCGGATCCTGCATTCTAACCCTTCTCCTCGTCAAAAACTACTTCTGATCTATAAGGAGAGTTCATAAAATTTGAAGAAAGGAAACATAGAAGTAACTTTACCCTAGAGTCCTCCAGTAAAAGCTTCAATATTTTCGTTTTTTTTTTTTTTTTTTTTTTTATTTTAATCGATGCGAATTCATTTCTGTTTCAAAACAAAAGGTGAACGTCCTTATCGGTGTCATCTTGCAGAGTGCGGAAGAGCGTTTATCCAGCTGTCGAATCTCCAGCAACATCTAAGAAACCACGACGCACAAGTCGAACGAGCCAAAAATCGACCTTTTCACTGTACCATCTGTGGTAAAGGATTTGCAACTGAATCTAGTCTAAGAACACACGCTGCAAAGGTAAATGTTTGTTTATTTGTGTGCTTTTTTTTTTTTTTTGCTTTTTTTTATAGCGTTATGTAATTTATTTTTTGATCGAACGTATAATTATGTCTCCTACTTTTTTTGGGCGGACCTATTTTTTTTTTTTTCTTTAACTCTCAGAGTAAAATGCTTTATTTTTTGTGCCAATGAAACGCGTTCAATATTTTTTGTTGCAATTTACTTAATATTTTGTTGGTACTTGTCGGTTTTATTAGAAGACTTTATTGTGAGCTGAATTAGTTTAGTAGATTAGTAATATTTCAGTTTGTTAGGTAATGTTAGCCTACATGTATGTAACTGAATGTAGATCTACTCGTATAGCCTAACGATATGATTGTTTTTCATAAGATTTATTTTGAAAATTTTGCCGCATTGTGACCATTTGATTTTAAAGTGGGGGAGGGGTTTAAATCAAATGGTTTTCTGAATCCTGAAGCAAAGCGGCCATTTAACTTACCATTTGCAAAACATCTGCGAAAAAACTATCAAAAAAAGTCTTGGTTTTGAATTAATGCTCATAACTTTAGTATTGCATCAGTATTCAGTACTCTTTAAACCTTAGTCTTTTCCTTCTAAAAGTATGCAAGAATCATAAGTAACCACAGATACCTGTAAATGTTTAAATAAGTTAAGAAAAAAGAAAAAATTAAGCATTAAAGGTAGGTATAGCAAATAAGATTTTTAAGCGGATAGCAAAATTGCTAATATTTAACAAATTATTCTTTTTTTTTCTCTAGTTTTCCATAAGATATTGTTCTTGCAAGGCTAGTCTTAATGTTAGTTTCTCTTGCAGACAGTGAAAGATCAAGCCCCAAGACCAATTTTATTTATTACTAGCAGATATCGCTTACAAAACTCCCTGAGGAGGTTACTAAAGAACCTTAAATTTAGAATTATCTGATGGGCCTAAATTAGATCATCACTACTAAAAATGTACGCCCACTCAAAATGTTGATATAGATCTAAATTTATGCATGTAGTGGCTCTTTTAGCGGGGAGTTAGGGGAATGTTTCACTCCTGGCTCGATCTCAGTTAGTAAAATCGTGCTAATTAATGACCTTTTTATACACTTTCATTGCGTTACTAATGCAACAAAATGTATGTGAAGTAGTTGTTGTACTAACATCTAGGGGCGCTAAAATCGGGTTAGTTTGGTATCAGCTGATCACTTATCAGGGTGCTTAATTTGGCAACACAAGTTTCATCTCTAACATTCAATCATCAATGATGTGTCACGTGTGGTATTTCAAGTTTAAGCCCTCTTAGGGGTGGAAGTTTTTTTTTTTTTTTTTTAATTATACTTATTTTTTAAAAACTCGTTTTTATCAGACTTATTATCTTTATTAACTCACTCTTTGACTATATAGTATACTTGATATATATAGCGAGCATACTGACAAGAAAGTGATTCTAAGATGATTAAAACGTACAGTCCACGCAGTAAAAAAAAAAAAAAAAAAAAAAAAAAATGTTATGAAAACCCCTTAATTGGGACATATTGGGCGGCACCCTTTTTGTCCCAAATAAGTGGGATCCCATTTAATCGATGCTGAGTGTTAAGGTATCAAAACAAAAACAAATAAAAAGTTGTAATTTTTAATTTTTAAAATCAAATTCAAGCACACATTTAAAAGGTTAAATTGACCAATATTTATGACAAAACAAAGAAAGTTACTGTTGCTTCTCGATGAAAGATGATAATAGGTACCAATTCAGTGTATTCTGGCGCGTCTTTCTGACGGTGCTTGTCTGATCGACTTGAGCAAGAAAACATGAAAGACAGGAAGAATAATTACAGAATATAAAAAAACTATCTCTATTTAACCGAACTGTGAGTTATTATCTCTTAAATTAGAGAGTTCTACAACAGTTTTTCTATATTTATCAACTGCATTGTCCCAATGAACCTATGTGCTGTCCCTAATAAGTGGTTTGATTTCTTTCAGTTCTAGTGCATTTGTTTTTAGGACGGTTTTGATTTATCCCAAACAAGTTACCTAAATAGGTAAGTTGTTGTCCCCTCAACCCTGTGTCCCTAATGAGTGGTTTCCACTGTAGTTTACTGATTGTACAAGTGAAATTTAATTATTTTTGTATTAATTTTTGAAATACAGTTATAGTAATTCATGTATAATTGTAATTCTACTTACAAAAATAAGTTAAGAAAAATTAGTTATCATCATATGACTCATTATGTAGTCTGATCATCATTCTAAGAATACTTATTTCCAAAAATATTTTATGATGGTCTGCATAGATCTATTCCCGTTAAATCAATGTATTTGTTGTCAGTGTTCTCCGTGAACATACAAAGTAGGTATTCTACAGTTAGAGATATCCAATACTCAATCAAAAGTATGTCAAATATAAAATGCTGTAAATCTAGATATTAGTTACTGCGCATGTGTCATAGCTCGATAATTTTGTATTTATATGGAGATAGAGACAGAAGTGACTTATTATCACAATTATAAACTAAAAAGATATGCGCAATTTTGGATGCGCAGAATGTAAAATTTAAATAGCTTCACTCTCTCCTTCTTGTATTTATGTATTACAGTATATACTATCGGATGGTGATGGTAATGAGCATTTGCTTTTTTTTAAATGCTCAAACATTTGAACATTTGTCAGCAAATGTTTAAAAAATAAATTCTTGACATATAAAAGCATATGCTCAAGAATTCATGAGCATTTTCAATAATTCTAGTTTCTCTCCTTAAATGAAAAATAAGTTTGACAAAAAATCCTAAATTTTATCTTCACTTAACAATTCACAGAACATCCGAACTGAGTAAGCATATGATTACTGCAACTTACAAGTTTGCAACTGATTACATCTTGTTTTAACAGGAAATATTAGAAATGCTCTGGCACTCTGAGCAAATGCTGAGCATGCTTGAGCCAATATTAAATGCTTGAGCATTTTAAGCACGAGCACATGCTGAACAAATGTCTAACCATACTCCGCATTTCCTTAACAATGATAAATGCCCAAGCATTTACCATCACTAATATAGGACATTGACATGTCTTTAGTTGTATATCTCTGGTATACTATATGAATAATGAAAGAACTCACTACAATTCTTTGTTCACTGCCATGTCCGGATGTAAATTTAGACTTTATATAGTAACTGGATTGCATACTCATTCAAGAGCAAAAGTGAAGTACCTACAGAGAAAGACCACTGCATTTGTTTTGTTTAGTGGTGCAGTTGTCATTCTGTGAACATATAACTGTGTGTCTGTTTGAGTTTACTGATTTTGCTTGACATTTTACACTTAATTGGTGATAATAAATGCTCGAGCATTTATTATTGATGAGTAAATGCTGAGTATGCTTAAGCATTTTCTCAGTTTGCTAGAACATTTTAATATTTCCTCTTAAAACAAGATGTAATCAGTTGCAAATTTGTAAGTTGTAATGATTATATGCTTACTCAATCCAGATGTTCTGTTATTTGTTGAGGGAGGATAAAACTTAAACTTTATGGATGCTCTTTGGATAGTGTACTCACTCGAGACGAAAATGTAGTATGAGAAACAGCTGTGTGAGTGTGCTAGATTACAAGCAATGTTTTAGTATACTGTAATGAATGTGTATTTCGTAAATTGATTTTTTGCTAACTTATTGTTTACTTTTTAGGCCAGAAACCAGAAGTACTGTAAGTGCTCAGAAATTCTCGAGCATTTGCTTATTTTTGAGCATATCCGTTTAAATGTCAATCATTTATTTTTCAAGCATTTGCTCAGCAAATTCTGTTTACCATCACCACGCTTAATAAAAAGGCAGTTAATCAATATGTTCCACTTTTGGAAGATTGGAATATATCTAGTTTTTTTTTTAAAGTTGGCTAAATTTAGAATTTCACCTCTTTTGGCTAAACTGCTTCGATCTGCAGTTTTCCTGTAGATCTGAATAAAATCACTCCCAGTGATCCAATACCTGCAATACTCAACTAAGTACTATGACTGTTTGACCAAGTACGTATCTCAAATTGATCGAATTAATCAGTTGGTCGTTAATTTTATGCCTGCAGCGTTAAAAGATTAGTAACATAGGTAGTCTTGTAATTGTCGTGCCATCCTTGATCCGTGTTGAGAATCAACTACTTCCGGTGTCACGAGAAAAAAAAAATATTCAACTCTTAGCAGAAATACGAAAAATTCGTTTCAAGTGCTGCGTAGATATACTCAAGCGAACCCCGCCCCACCCTACCGCCCTACTAGCCTTCATAAAATAGAACCTACTTGCGCCAATTACATAAGAATAAAAGCAGGCCTACTTACTGACGACGGTTAGGCCTATAATTCGATTTTTTTAGTCTTTTCAATGACAATGCAAAAACAAACAGATAAAATGCTACCGATGATGATAATCGTCCGTTTACACGCCTCCGAAGAGAAAGATGAGGCCGGTAATTCATTTTTTCTATTTCTTTTTTTCTCCGGTTTAGTTTTTTTTTTTTTTACCTTTTTTTTTTCTTTCTTTAGACATGCTACACAAATGTAAACAAGCCGCACCAAGACGTTTACAACAGACGGTCAAAAAAGATTGAGAAAAAGAAACGAAATGCCTGCATTTATTTTTTTATTTTTTTACTTTTTTTTTCCATTACTTTTTGAAAGGTTTATTACGTTTATGATTAATAATACGGCGCACGTATACGTGAAACAGCTGTTATCCGATGATTACACCTTAATGGTGTTGTTTTTTTTTTTTCTCCAAGGTAAATATTATACTTGGAAAAATATGATATTTCTTTATTAGACACGCGTCGCTGACCGTCTTGTGTCTTCGAAGAAAAAAAGAGTAGAGAAAAAAAAGAGTAAAATAGAATGCTGAAGAAAAGTAGAAAAGAAAAAAAAAACTAACAAACGAATTCCAAATCAACACCTTTGATGAATTTGTTTCGATATTTAAAAATAAAAATTTTTTTCTTGATTCTTTTCACTTATTTGGCCATATGGCCTTTAATTTGACCTATAGTTCGAGTTACCTTTACAATATACGCCTATATGTATGTATCATAGGGATCTACATATACTGCATACATGTGCACGTTCGAATTTTGAAAACCTTAATACCTATATTTGTGTCAGCAGATTGTAGAGTAGGCCTTTAGGTTAGTGCCACCGTGACATGCTTTTCAAATGTTTAAACTTTTTAAATTGACCTCGAAACTGTGAACGGATGCTAACGATGAAAAAGGATGGCGTGTGTGGTTTTTTCTGTTTATCAACGTTAACGTAGGTATTTAATTTTCTATCGAGTGGAGGAATTTATTCACAAAATAAGGCCAATAGATTTATCAAACCTGTTGAAGCTGCAGTACACTATGGCTGGAACTGGATCTAAGAGATATTATTTCACAATTTTTAATTGACTCATTTTTAAAAGTTTACGAAAGTAGTTAGGTACCTAGTACCTACCCAATAAGGCAGGTAAATCATCAAAAAAAAAAAAAACTAGCGCAGCAACCAACGCTAGAAAATGTAGGTTTTCCCATCAAAAAGAAACAAAAAAAAAAAAAAACTAAATAAATAATTTAATGTTTGAAACTGAATTATGTGAAACTTATTAAATCGTTGTTTGTAGAATAAAATAACAGAATGAGTGCTTTGATGACAGCTGTTTTTTCCTTCTAGAATATAGTTACCGATATCTTCTTTTGTTAGCAATAATTTAAGATTTTTTCAATTATTTTCACACGAGACGTTTTAAGTTGGTCATAAGCATATTTTGCAATTTGTTGGAATATAATATAATCTGTTGAAATTAAATACAGTAAAAAAATGAAAATATGATAATTATTTGGAAGAATGGCGGATAAGTATTACGTTTAAAATGGAGTGTCAAGGAAATTCATTATGAAGTGAATGAATAAAGTGAATTACGAAGTCATAAAACATGTACGCAAGTTATTAAATATGATTGCTTAGCAAAGTAAGTAAGAGCAAGCCTGCTATCGACCAGCTTCTTTGGTTCATCTGGTATTAATATTCTTTTCTTAGCAATACGTAATTTGAGATTTTTTCAAATTACCTCCACGCGCATAAACCGTTAAGCCGTTTGAAAAAAATTCTGCCGAATGTTGAAATGTAATGTATTCAACGTCTGTGCCATATTTTGTTACAATTGGTTAAAAATCACACATTTCTGAACGATTTAAGCCCCAAAAATGCAACATGATAGGATATAATAGACGAACCATAAAGCCGATTTGGACCAAAAAGAATAGGGTTTGTCGTTGTGTAGATCCAAATCTATCGGATAAAAATTGAGACCTATACCTAGTTCAACAGAAATATATATATATATATATATATATATATATATATGGAGTATAGGTATATGAATTTCAGCCAATATTGCCAAAATTGTTCTCGGGTCATAAGCCGAAAAACAAATCTACGCTCACCATGGGTGAAGTGGCAAATTCAGGGAAAAATGAGAAAATTTCCCCCAAATACCAAAAAAAAAGAAAGAAAAAATGAAGGAAAAAACTGAAATTTCGGAAGAATTGAAATAAAAATTGTAAAAAAATTAGTTAAACAAAAAAAACAAAACAAAAACAAAAAGCTCCACTCACAGAAATTTAATCATTCCCCCCAAAATGACTTTCTGAATCCGCTACCATGCCTGTGTCTTGATACAAGATCAATTTTAATAGGTATGTAGATTTTCTTCGAATCCTCTACTTTATCTTAGTCTCAATCACAAATTTTTTTCAAACCATCTACCCCATTCAAGCAATTATCATCCAGCAGACTGATTCACTTAGTTAAGGAATACTTGTATGATGAGAGATGAACCGCCTTTTTTGTTTTTCTAGTTATAATGTTCTTGAATATAGGGTAAACCCGCCATCTTTGCCACCTCAAAAGTTTTTCCAACTTCGAAATTAATTTAAAAATTGAAAATGAACAATTTGAATGGTAGTCCAAGTTTTTTTCAGTAGTATTAGTATCTTAAATATGTAAAATAATGTTATTTTCAATAATTTGTTCTTATCCAATTTTATAAAAAATTTCATTGATTAAAATCTCCCTTCCCCCCAAAAAATAAAAAAAAATTTAATATCAAAGTGTGATATGTATACCTAAATATAAATGTGCATATAAAGTAACGCATAGACACCAGCCAGTACATAAAGTAAAAATATACCGATGCGTAAAGAATTTACAGACCGTGCATTGTGACGTTTTGAAAAAGTCACACAACCAAACAAATAAGAGCCAACAGATAGGAAAAATAAAAAAGGTAAAGACACCTGCATGGCCAAGTGTAGGAAAAAGACAATTAAGGAAAAAAAAGGAAAAATCACCATAATAGACAAAATATCCAAATAATCAGAAAACCTACTATCCTCCTCCCACCAGCATGCCTGGTTATTTTAGGCTATCATTTTTATATAGATTTCGATTCCCATTAAATAGAAGAACAAGTAAATAACTAATGAAATAAAACCATATATTACTGTTCCCAAGTCCACAGCTTTGCAACAGCCCGGAAACGATGTGATGTCCGGTGGGTGTGGTTCTAGAGTCGCCTCTTATTGATCTGGCTGGAAAAGCCCCACTGACGAGCGTTTATGAGATGGGAAGCAGCTAGAGTTTGATGATACACAACTAACAGCAAATTTCAGCAATTGCTCCTACTGCTCAATTTGGTACCAAATGTAGAATCACACTGGAAATGTGGTTTCTGCATTCCTTTGTGACTCCTTTCAAATTTTGATTTTGCCAAAATTTGTATTTGACCGAGGTGGCCAAATTGTATTGATCAGATTTTGGAATAATACTAAAAGGGCTTACAAATTGGATGCCCTTGGGGCCAAAATATTTTGAATAGTATTAAAAACAAAATTTTTGTAATTTCCACAACTAGGCCTGAAGCCTTGAAAGCAAGGCTAATTTTAGACACACAGTTAGCGATGTTTTCGATTGCATTAGACAAAACGTGCAAGCTGATCAAATAAGTATTTATCTTGAGTGAAAAACAGAAGAAAAAAAACACTTTCAAGGCAAAAACCTCTACACGGCTATCTACTGCTAAAATTCAACTAAATTGTAGCCTAACTATACAGATAGCGCTTAGGTATTGACAAGAACCCCTAGAATCACTCCGCCAATCGCATCGCCTCGTACAAAATCACACCATAAATTTACATCCAATCGCCTGTAAGAAAATAAGATTAGAGTCTCGGCCGCTGTAGTTTTTAAATAGTAACGTATGTTTCAGCCTGGCATGGTGAGCAACCGTACGGGCCGTAAAAGTATAGGCAAGCCAAAACGAGAAACATATATCTAGGCTACATAATGCATATATGTATTTCACAGCTAGGCTAAGCAGCAAACAAAGACGCACGGATGGCTACAGTTGAAGAGAAACAAGTTTAGGTTTGTAGCCTAGCCGAGAACGAAGAAAAGTACGGGAATAAAATATAATAAAATTCAATAATTCGAACAAGTGAATTTGTAGAAATGTTTCGACGATCAATTTGCTGTAAAAGAAATATCAAAAAAAAAAAAAACATTGGTGACGAGTAAAAGGAGAAAACAAATTTTAAATAGGAAAAATAAATGGGTTAGGCATCTCAGCATAAAGTAAAAAACTATGCATAATAACTAATGTAATTGTTTCTAAATTATCTGTACTATCCTAGGATGGTAAAAGAAAAATTTTACCAAGTCTAAAATTTATAATCATGTTTTAACAACTCCACTTTTATTTTTGAAATGAATTAATACGCAGGCGTGGAAAAGTATATGAAGCAAGTGCGCACACACAACACTTGAGAAAAAATTGCTACATCTGCTGTTACATATAAGGAATAAATTAAAAATACTGCAATTAACTTATTCCATACCTATAATCATGTTGGCTACTGTAAGAATTTTTTCACTAGTTTTCATCCTTCACTCTACTAAAATAAAAGTAAAAACACAATTTTTCACTATTTCCATTAATTCCAATCAAGTTTGAAATACCTACCTATTTTTATACGCTTTTCATAGATTCGCAACCAAATGAGGATTCCCACTTGTACTGATTTTAAAGAATATTTTCAGCATTTGCTACACTTAATATAAGACAGTTATATAGGAAAATGAAAGAAAAAAATAGGTTGGGAAAATTCCTATGTGGGTTAGTAAGTGGACCATTAATTTCTTTACAAGTTGAAGGTATTGATACAAAATTAATAAAAAGCTGATGTTATTGAAATTAAAAATCAAAATTCTGGGTGATATTGTGGTTTATTTAAAATTTTGGATAACAAAGATTACGTGTTACGCATTTTTCCAACTGAAGGAATAAAGTTTTGCAAGCTCCCAACATATTATAAAATGAACAAATGAAACAATCAGAGGCAAATGGTTAGTTTTTCCAAAATATGGACTTTCCACATACAAATAATATATCAGCAAATTTTTTTCAAATTATGAAAATCCCACAAATGAATATAATTGATAAATCAAATCACATCAGCACCTATTGTAAGTGCGCAATTACAACAAAATTAACTAATAAAAGTTCAACCAAAGAAATGACAGAAAAATTCTCGCAGGAAAATAGCTGGTATTAATTCTTGCTAAATTCTCATATGTTAAGCAACACTGACATTTGTTCACAAACGCCGCATACTTTCCCAATATAAACCAACATTCTTTCTATTCTAAGAAGGTTTCAAAAATAATATTTCTAATATTTTTTTGTCAATTCCGATTTCGTCAGCTACAGCTGAATATTTGTTTTCATTTTTAAGGTGTTGTAAAACTTATTTAAAATCCGGATTATTAGTTGAACTCTTGATTGTGGATTAAGCATAATAAACATTGTTAAACTTGGTGGCTACATTCGCGTTAAACTTATAGTCTTGTTGCTTTGTTTTTTTAATTTTGTACTTAGTTGGCCAATTCTATGGTGAGTACCTATGGAATGCAACGTAGTTTTCCAAATATATATGTTCATTGTTTATGTGTGTACTGTGTATAGTGTGAGGATATCATCCTAGGTGAGGATTAGGAGCTTGGATCCCTCAATAACAATCGTCCCCAGAAGGCTGGCTAATTTTGTGCTCTGCACGTTAAACACACAATTGCACGAATTACTTGTTACACTTTGTACGTACCTAATTCATACATGTTGGACTATGAAAAATCGGCTTATCACTGATTACGTCAAGATGATAAGTGCGCGTGTGTTGTACTTTTTAATCTTCGAAGTACAATGTAATTAAACACCAATACATACGTATTTACATACGTACTTACGTTAATGTGAGGGTACAGAGCCAAGTATATAAGGCAACAGCAAACAACAAAGCCAATCTTTACTATGGTCGGCTCCCCATTGTTCGGTAGGTACTTCACAGTACAATCTGTCCAGGACTCGAGGTTGTACACATACAGTTTTTCATCTGAATTTTTATTTTTAGTAGTCCTATTAGAATGCAAGTGTTGTGCACCTTTAACAAAAATTAAACATGAAGGGAGTGACAAAAAGTTTTTCCCTGCCTTGGTCAGAGTATTCTGCACTTTGCAAAATTCTACTTCACCACCTATATGTTAATAAGAGAATAAATACAATCTTTTTAAACAATAAAATTTCAATTCTTGTAGTCCGGCACCAGTAATATAATTTTAACTACCAACTTATTTTCAAAGTTCTTTTCAAAAAAAATTTTTGGAAAAATAACATAAGCCAAATGTAAAGAGATAATAGTAAATACGTATTTAGAATTTTCATATTTGATTTTTTCACGCATGGAGATATAAAATTACCACGAGTGCAGTG
Source organism: Ericerus pela (assembly GCA_011428145.1). NCBI lineage: Eukaryota > Metazoa > Arthropoda > Insecta > Hemiptera > Coccidae > Ericerus > Ericerus pela. The sequence goes on from WOFM01000922.1 coordinate 528,888, forward strand.
GAACATCTATAAAGGAATGCGTAGTCCACACTTCGAGAGAGAGAGAGAGAGAGAGAGAGGAAAGTTGGATTTCACAAATTAGTCTTTTTGGGGTCGACTTTTTTAAAGGAAATTTGATAAAAATTGCACTAATAAAAAAAACGAATTTACAAACCCATTCGGTTATCTCTCTTATTTGTCTATTCTGTAGCAAATGTTTTTTATTCCAGTACATTTTTTTTCTTTACAATTCCTTGGACCCATGATACCTGTAGTTTATTACATTTAACCTCTTCATCTACCTTTTACTTTTTTCTCTCTTTTTTCTGCAGTTAGTTATTCTTTTACACTGTATTATCGATTAAAGTATCAATATCTGGTATTTGATCGCGCAATTTTTGCATTAAAGATATTGGACTTTTTTTTTTTTTCTTAATGTCTGTTAAAAGTACACCTAACATCTAAAGACATTCGTACGCATTTACTTATTAAGAATTTTTTTTGTTTTTGTTCTTTTTTTTTTTTTTTTTTGCTTAATGTTGTCCCCTATTTGCATATTTTTTCTGTTATAAATCTTACTTTATCCTACCACAACGAATCGCACGTTACGTCTGCAATCATTATTTATTATTCCTACGTACGTAAGTAATTACAGGCGTAATATTTTATAAAATAATTCTTTCTCTTCGTTTTACATCCGTCTGAAGTTTTCCTTTTTCTTTTTTTTCTCTTTTTTCCTATCTCCGTTTTCTCTTCGCAGTTCCCTCCCTTTTACATTATTTTTTTCAATATCTACCTAAACTTTTTTTTTTTTGGTTATTTTTTCTAATCTACGTTTATTTTTTATTTTTTCGTATTTTTTCCACCTTTTAAATGCAAAAAATGCACGCTAGTACGCGTGTACCAAGTAATATACGCACCTTTATTTACAATATTTAGAGTCGTAAATATTATTTTTATCTTTTTTTGCACATACACGAGTGTGGCTATGTGTGAGAATCTAGCGGTTCGTTTTTTTTTTTTTTTTTTTTTTTACATTGTGCACCTATCCTACATCTTTTCCACGCCGCCACAGCCACCGATCGAATTTATTTTAACAATTTATCCTCAAACTTCGTCTTAACACCATTCTCGTATCGACACATCAGTGTCACCTTTAACATGAAATTGTATTCACGAATAAGCGAAAACCTACAAAAAAAAAAACAGATAGCAAATTTTTACGTTTAAGCAGCTAAAAGTGGTTACATTGTCGACATGCTACTTGTATTTAATACGAAGATGTGTTCGGCAGAAAATTTCACTATTCTTTTTCTGATTATGGCTCCCAAACCCCAAAATTACCCTCTCCCAAAAGTTCTTAAATACGTTATCGTTAAAACTATAATTTGGTCATTTCTAATTTTGGCTAGTCTAAACTAGAATTTGAAAATGATGTTTGACCAATTTAGTACTGACTAATCAAAACTAGATTTGGAAAATGTCTTGGGCGGTTCTAGGGTTCTAGTTCTGACTAGTTAAAGCAATAGAATAAATTTTTATTTGAAACTAATAGCGCCTAGTCAAAACCAGTTACCGAATATACCAGCATTTATTTTGTCGGGGGTGTGGGGTCGACTAACCCTCAATAAGGATCAGCTGAAAAAACCTAAAATAGTGTAGTCGAGTAAGACGGAATACGGATTGGTGGCAGTCGAAAACAGTTTTGACACTAAATTTTTGGGCAAAACTGGTTTCAGCTTATTTTGGGTTTTGACATTTGTATGTTGGTGAGAACTAGAACCGCCCAAGGTAAGGCAGTTTCGACTAGTCAGTACTATATTGGTATTAGTCAAACGCCATTTTCCAATTCTGGTTTAGACTAATCAAAACAAGAAATGACCAAATTCTGGTTTTGACAGTAACATTATACATATATGTATATATGTATAGAGAAAGAGGATATAACAAAATTTATCAAAAAACTATAAGAAGTCGTCAAATTCAAAGACATTTTCTGAATGGCGCCTGTTTGAGTTTGAAATTTTTAGACAATGGGACAGGGCGTAATTCTTCACGAATCAGGACAAAATTTGGCATGTAAATATTTCGAGTCTATGAAGGGCCAAATCCGCCCAGTAGTTTCCGTATTACAGCTTTTTGAAATATTCATTATATGTAGATGGTACAAAATTCTGATAACCTAAGTATAATGAACGCAACCCGCTATACACGTAATATTTGAAATTCTGGCCATTCGAAACGAAATCTACCGCTCCGACTGTCGTGCCTTCGGCATTTTGTTTCTTCAACAAATTATCTTTCATTGACAACTTGAATATTTACTGAAAATCTGTTAGTTTCCTGTCATTAATCTATGTGGATATAAGTAAAACACTTATCAATTTCTTTGCTCCAGCATCATTTTTCGCCACAACTGAAGACAGTAAGGACCTCCTAAGAGGACTGCAGCTCTCTCTGTACTTTCCTCAACAATAATTGTTGTTGTTGTTGTTGTTGGTCTTTTTTTTTCTTTTTTTTTTTTTTTTTCGTTTTTCTAATCTAACGATAGACTTTTTGTTCTATCGATAATACAGAATACGTTCGCTCCACCTGTTAACCTTTTTGTGTTTTTCCTATCTTAACAATAATATCAACGAATGATGAAAAAAAAAAAAAAAAGAAAGAAAACAATAAAACAAAAAAATTCTACACATTTTTCACAGAATACAGAAGCAAAGTGATGAATAAATGATAGGGTTACACAGTTTGACGCTTTCTGTAGGCGCATTGTTCACAATAAATATTATTACGTTTCCTACAAAATTCACTGTTGGCTAAGTTTATACAAAAAAATAAAAATAAAAATACCAAAAAATAATAAAAAAAAAAAAAACACAACTGACACTGTTTTAAATTATAACTTGCAAGCAAATTATTTTTTTACGTTTTGAATACGAAATGAGGAATAACCACCAGGAAAGGATGCAAAAAAATAAAATAAAAGACGATCCTCGAATTTTAATTAAGCTTTTTCACACTGGACGCGCACATAGTTGCTTGATGCACAGTACTGTGTAATTAAACCTGGAAAACAGGATTTAGAGAAGAGTCGAAAGAAAAAATGAAAATAAATAAAACGAGAATGCCACTGCAGCCTATTTTTGTGCATTTTCAATGGAAGCTGACGTATACGTACCTACAGTATGCATAGACGAAGACAAAAAGAAAGAGGGGGAAAAAAGCGACTCTCATTTGCAAGTTTTGGGCATTAAAAATTTATTCAACAATTTTATAGAAAAATATAAACGTATGCACATACATATACACAACAGGGAGAATGGCTTAACTTCACTGTCATATGTGCTTTGCATTTCTTCAGGCTAGATTTGAAAACATTATTTAAAAGTTTCGCAACAAAGTCTGACAAGTTAATCCTTAAAAGTTGGGTTCAGTTGCAGATATATTTGTCTCTGTATTCGTTGCTTCTGCGGTGTAAAACGAAAAAAAAAATTTTTTAACAAAGAATTCGATATTTATTTTATGTACTTTCCTCTTTCTTTTTTCTTTTTTGTGATGGCCTAAAAACAGAGAAAAAACCAACCCTCTCATTAGAAATGCTTATTTTTCTGTTTGTGTTTATTTTCTTCTTCTTTTTTCTTTTTTTTTTCCTCCACTCTCATTTCACTCTTCTCATTATTTTCCCATTTCCTTAATGCACTTACATTTTAGCGAATGATTTAGTACTTTAAATAAAGCTCGATGATAACCGCAATGCCCGTTACGTTTTTTTTTTTTTTTTGGTTTTTTTCTTTCACAGATTAACAAAAAAAAAGAAAGAAACACACAAAAAAAAGAACTCTAACGACCAGAAAAAAGGGTTATGTTATTAACGAAAATATATGGCTCTCAGAATTCGGGAAGTAAAGAGTAGCTAGAACTTGGAAGAAGAGGACAAAAAAAATGAATGAAAAAAAAATCGTTTAAATAATTTCTTCGAATATTTATTACCCGTCTTTTTTTTCCCCACTCCTCCGCTCCATCGCAAACTCTTTATTCTTTCTCTCTTCTTTTTCCGTTGGCCGATATTTTAACCCTTTACAAAGGTTTTTTAAAAGTTTTCTTCTCTTAAGTTTTGGGTGTTGTTGGCGTTAATTTAAAATGTTGGGTCGAAAAATATAGGAGATAAGTGAGAATTTTTTTTCTCTCACTCTCTCTCTCCCTCTCTCTCTCTCTCTCTCTCTCCTTTTATGTGGATACGCCGATTTGAGTAAAAGAATTGAAAAAGTTATGATTTTAAATTCGATCATTTACTTTGATTGCTTAATGGGATTTTCGAATTAACCCGATGAATGTCAATTTTCACTTTTTGTTAGAAAGATTTTACTCTTTACTTTGGCGGATACTGAAAAGTGTAGCTATAAATTACACATCAGATGTACTTAAGTAATACTTAAAGTAGTTTAAATTAATCCTACAGAAAAAAAATTTTTTTTTCAAAGTTTTTCAAGTTGTTCTGAAGTAAGTATAAGCCAAGTTTTTCGCCACGATTTCAACGCTATGAAAGTCTTTCTGAAATTTAAGTAATAAGCAGAGCCGCATGAGGGTTGGAAGTTAGCTATAAGCTGCCCTTGGCTTGTTTTTGCTGATATTGCACAACAATAAACAAAATAAAGGAGGGAAAAACTATAACCATGTAAGCATGGGAAATAAATTACTTTCGAATTAATTTGGTCAGGTACACAGCTAAGGGAAGGATGAAGGAGAGGCTTCCCTCCTAAATTTTTTTAGATTTGGAAAAATTGATTATTTGTAAGTTATACAGTAGGCAAGTTGTGGAAGTTAATGACTCTTTTTTAAAGGCAATTTCAAACTTTTGAAGCAGTTGGTAATTTTGGAGTTTGTAAAGTTGGCTGTTGTATTACTCCTCGGAAAATCGCGCCAACGGTTTTAAAAATTTCAGTTGGCAATTTTCATTTTCCTCCCCCTCACAAAAAAAACAATCTGTAGCCAAACCCCTGAATTTGGCTGATTTTTGCTTCAGAGGTTCCCTTCAGAGTAATTTTCAACATTGCCAAATATCATTATTTTTGCTACAGATAAAGGGTCCACTTCATTCAGATGAATTGTAACTTACTTTTGGTGAAAAATTTCAGCAAAATATATATTCCACCTCAGCCTAGGTCTTGGCCCACAAAACTTAGTAGAACAATCAATGTGATCCAAGTTTAAAAAAATTTGAAGACCCTTGCATGACGTCAGAATCAGCTTCAACCAAAGGTATCGATGTCCTTCGTTACACAACAATAAGCATCATTTTGCTGAGTAAACAAATAGTAAGTTTCAAGCAGATAAGTGTGGATATGGTTTATGCGATGTTACGCACTTCTTAGCGTGAACAGAATATACTTGGATTCTCAAAATCTAATATTCTCATTCTCGGTCCCAATCTCATTCACTCCCATTATAAGGTACCTAAGCTTTACATTATGTATGGTACCAACATTACTTGTTGCTTACGTTATATACTTATGAGCTGAGGAAGATACAACCAGATAACACTTTCAAATGTTAACATACAGCAAATGGGTGATTATAGAAATAATAATCACATTCCTTATTAGTTGAACAGGTGTTAATAGGCTAGATCAGTCCTGGCCAACGCCAATCCCAGCATTATTTTCTGTGGGCTGTAACCCTTGAATGGGAGAAGGATAAGCGATCCGATTATTCAAATTTGAGACAGATTTTAACTAATTTTTGCATAGGGTAAAATTTATAAAGTGTAGGCTTTTCCAATCCAGCGATTTGAATCAGCATTACCTACTAAACTAAGTTGTGACAAAAACTACAGTATTTCACCAATTGGGCTACAAGTACCTGTGACTGGTGAAGAGAGTTATTTGCTGTAATGTGTGCCCAGACACCACACCACCCTACCCTAGAATAGCAGAGTGCAATACAATTGTCAAGCATACATATATGATAGAGATGAGAAGCTACTGTTTTATAATAGGATAGAATGTTGTTAAAATCTACACCCAAGCACGTGTACCCTGGCATATAAAATACCCATCAATCATCATCGACCAGTCGGAATAATAAAATTCTCTGGAATGTATTTCAAATGCCATTGTTTGTAAACAAATGCATGCGGCGATTTTTTCCTCCAATCAGATTTTTTGAAAGAAAGATACAAGGTATTGGCAGCAATATCCATAAGGGCGACACCAAAACCACCTTTGTGTCATCTCCAACATATATATGTACATCCTCGAAGAATACAATTCAATGGTAGGCAGAACTCCAGCTGGAAACAGGAAAATTGATATGAAAACTGCTGTGCCAAGCTGGGCCAGGCTGGGCCAGGCTGGGCCAAGCTGGGCCAAGCTGCGCTCAAGGCCCGTAGCATTTAAGTGGTAGATGGAACTACACTAATAGACCTTGTTCTTGAGAGAGTGCGCTCGCACCTCCATCATCAAAGTTAAAAATTTCAGTTTTGTCAGTACAAGGATTTCAACCAGGGTTACTTAACAAACTCAATAGCTCTGTTTGATAGGATTACATTGACTTACACCAACCTATACTGATAGGGATATTCCATAAATATTGAAGTAAAACTTGGTGCAAAGTCATATAATATTCCTACATTTGTGGAATTGCCCTCCTGGTGTAAGTTAGTGTAAGTTGGTGTAGTCCTATCAAATAAAACTAATATTGTCACCGAAATCATTGTATCACAACAATTAAGCTACGAGTACGTTATGACTCGTGACAAGAGTTATTTGCTGTGATGTGTGCCCACATACCACCTGAAGTATGTTTGGAAACTATGAATTACTATTCGTTTAATTCAATAGCTTTCTAATAATTAGCACCGAAAAAGCAAGATTTTATTTCACAATATTAATTTACAAACGCCATTTCAGAAAGTTTATCGTGGGTAAAAACGTAATGAGAAAATGAGATAGTGAACGCAACAATCTCAAGATTAAGAAGTAGGTAGGAAATCAACAAAAACAAAATCGGCTGATAAAATTACTGAAGTCGAGAAACAAAGTAGATTGCCAAGAGTATGAAACAAAAAGTAGATCTTTGTTTCATTCAAGTTGGCTACTCATGAGGCATGGGCTAGGTAGACAATGTAGTTACTTTCGCTACCAACGTTATTAAATGATTAGTAAAGTTAATTTAATTTTTTTTTTTTTTAATTTAAAAACCAAGCATAAATAAGGAGGGCGTCATAGCGGTCTGGACCTGGTTCACTCCATAGTTTTGGGGAAAAAAGCTTAACATAAAAAATATTGTATTTTTTGGTGATTGTAGTATTGGGGCTGGGGAATGAGGTTGACAGAAGAAATTAAGAAGATGTGACCTCTTCCTTCTCTAAGATCAAGCTATCTATGCCACTTTTAGAAAAAAGTAAAATAAAGCTAAGAAGGAATTATTGTAATCATGGAGCAAGAAATATCCAGTTTCAGTTTCAAATTTTCCACAGGAACAAGTGTTACTTTCATCCATAATCACCAAAACGACCACTGAATAGGCTATAAAATTCCCAATTTCACAATTTCAGTCATTCATTTAAAAAATTCATTACACCAACAATAATAGTATTTTATTCAACTAGTTATTAAAACGAGTGATTGTCGATTAGGGCTAGCTAGTGGAGTACGATATTTTTTTCAACAAATCCACCAAATAAAGGTTATTATTTATTCGATTAAATATGTCGAATTTTATCAAATAATTGAATAATTAGGGAGAGGTGAAATATTTTGTTTATGGGGATCACTGTGTAAAACAGCCCCTTTTTTATGCTGATATTGAATCACTTGTGTTGGTGCAAATGGTGCGTAAAGAAATGAAAACACACATTTTTTAAGAAAAAACTCAATTTCTACGCTAGTGAAGAAATGAAATTCTTTTCTGTGAAGAAACAAACAAAAAATTGTTGAGAAAAGACTCATTTCTGCACTAGTGAAGAAATTAAAATTTTTTCAGCGTAAAAATAAACAAGAAACAGTCAAGAAAAAACTCATTTCTATACACTGGTGAAGAAATAAAAATTTTTTTCAATTGTTCCGAATCAATTTGGAAATCTCGAACTTTGCTTACCAAAATCGACTCAATAATAACCTCTTTTTGGTGTATGAGTGTAGAAAATTAATTTTATATGACGATTACACTCATTAATCCACACACGGGTTCGTAATTTCTTGAAACGTAATAAGTAATTAAATTAGATACGAGCATACTTGTTTACAAAAATTTAATTTTGTGAACAAATTAACCATTTCTGTATACCTATAGATAGTACTTACCTATACACCATGCGTTATACGATTATCTATTTTATGCACGCATATATTATATATTCACGTATACATTCACTTTTTTAACGTTACCAGCCACACGTCTGTGCGTATAATTATTCCAAAAGTCAATTAGAAAAAAATAAAACCTATCTGCACTCGTCACAGTTACAACTTATACCTACGTTATCAGCTTTTTTCGCACCCAAAAAAAAATAAATAAATTTTTTCTTTTGTAATTAAAACTAAGTAATCACTCGACGGTAGAATGGTTGGAATACCTATACAATTTCGTGATAGAAAAAAGTCTTCCTCTCTAACTTCGGGCGTTTCCTTTGAGAGAAACAAAAAACGAAAAAAAAAAGGTTCCTATATCCAGCTCTAAGGAATACCCACATCAAACCAAGAGATATGTAGGAAAAAGCACTCCTCATTCAGCTAGGAGTCGTACAGGTAAAGATGGAAATTTGGATTTCATGTTTGTCTCGGGTTTTTTATCTTACTTTTTTTTTTTTTCATCAGCAGCATTCACACGCGTAATGCTGGAACCTGTATTTGTAAATTTATACAATTCTTTTGGTTTTTACTTTCGGGTTTGTTCACCTTTTTTTCTTTTCTCCTTTATAGGTACCTACCTACTTATTTGATTAATTTTTGTAATTGTTGATGAAGTGCGATAGTAAACAATAAATTTTCGTTTGATTTAAGATATAAAATGAGAGAGAGAGAGAGAGAGAGAGAGAGAGAGAGATGGAACGAGGAGTGAAAAGAAAAAACATTCGAAACGAAGCTGTTGAAAAGCGCAGTATGCATAATATGCATATATGTACCATATACGTATAGGTATAATAAGTACCTAGGTAGCTAAATAAATTTATTGTTAACGGAGTACTGAATGACCTTCAGGCTATGAACGAATGTTTGAGAGTAGGTATTCGTTTTATTGTTTTTTATTTTTTCACCTGTGTGTGTTAGCAGTTGATAAAAGCCACGATTTGGTGTCCATAAACCCCTCGTCAGATTCTTTCAGAAGAGTTACCTACATCCGGAAACTTACGCTGTTCCACAGTCACAAGGAAACAAATACCTATGTCTTGACAGTGATAAGTGATGACAAAAGAAGTATTATTTTGTACTCTCGATCCTTGCCTGTATCCCTAAAGAAGTATACCTATTTTCGCTTGTTCGCTAGTGCTGTTCCTTTACAAGTTTTCGACCGTCAGTTGTACAAATTGTTTTCGCAAGTTTCAAATTTTGTGACAAAAATAGTACAGTAAAAAATTGTTCAACATTAAATTTCCTACAAAAAAGGTTCTATGCTTTTTGTTTTTGTTCAATGCCCACTTTTCTCGTCCAGAAAATTTTTAAAATAACCATTTTTCAATGAATACAATGCTAAGCTTCCACCCCTTCCATAACTCATTATCATCCCTTCCAACTTCATAGCCCAACAGTTCTCACGAGGCAAAACTGTAAAGGTAAAGGCGATGATAAGGGTTATGGAATGGAGGTAGATGGGTAGAAAATATATTGGGTTTACCAATTATCTAAATAGGTACCAAGTTATTACAAGTAAACCTATCTATTTTACATTTATTTTGTTGGAAGCACTGAAGCTCCACTCTGCGGCACTTTGGGTTGTTCCTGCCCTGGATTTTTTCTCACATACCTAGAAATAACACTGTAAAATTCGTTGTTTCGGAGGAAGCAACGAACATTGTTTTTCATGTCTGTGGCCCATATTCACAAATGTCACTTTAACCTCCCTTCACTTAAACTTCACTCAAAAATAACTTCTAGAACAATTTTCTATTTAAGAGTGTGGTAACATTTTATTTTTACATTGAAACTCTCATAAGAGATACAATGTTCCCACATTTTTAAGTACGAAATTGTACAAAAAATTTTTTTTAAGTGAAATTGAAATGAAGGGAGTTTAAAATGACGTTTGTGAATATAGGCCTATGTGTTGCTGTGTGGGTAGTGGCGCATGCGCATCGAATAAGGGAATAATTGGCAAAAAAAATTGGGGAAACAATTTTGTGAAATAATTTTAATGAAAGAATTAACGGCTTGTATGTTTATTATAGTAACTGAACATAATATTCATCGAAGAATTGTTGTTTTCAAGACTTTCCAGAGGGAAAGGCGGGCATTGTACAAAAAAATTCATAAAGAATTTTTGATATGAAATTTTGTCAAGCAATTTTTTAGTGAGATATTTTTATCATAAAATTTAAATTTTTAAAGAAAAGTGTGAAGATCCGAATTTTGGAAGATAAACACCCTCGCCCCAAAACTGCAAGTGGCCTAGAAAGGGCAACTTTTAGTATATTATTCTAAAGGAGCCACCAAACAACCCTATGTAATTAAAGTTCGTGTGCTAACTTTTTTTGTGAGATATGACTGGGCTAAAATTTATTATTCAGTCATTAAAAATTTTTTTTTTTTGGTAGAAATCCATAGAAATGCGAGGAAATTACTTTCAAAAAACTTGAGAATTTTCAAAGCAATCTAAAATATCTAACTGAGGATAAATCCTTAGAGTTGGCAACCAACCAATAAGTTCAGTATTCTACATTCTCCAGTTTCCAGACTTCTGACCTAGTAGCATATAGTAAAATTTTTCTTTCCAAGAATGCACATTTCTTGAAATTTTACTTTTACCCTTGAGTTCTGTAAATTTTTAGACTTTTTTTTTTTTTTTCTGAAGAAAAGATAGTGCCTGATCAATCCGTATGAAATGATCCATCCCATTCCTGAGAAAAAGCCAAGAGGTTCTAAAAATGTAGTTTTCTTCAGCTTGATCGTAAGTGGGGTCCACAACTTTTTAACCGTCCCTTTTAACCTATCCCCATTGAAACCCCACCAAAATACTACCATCGCCAACGAACATCAGCACCGCCTTTTTATATACACTCAGTTTTATTTCAAGCTGAATGTTCCGCAGGGGAAACAGACGGAAGAGTCGTGTAAAATCATGATAAAATCACTGTCTGGTGCCTACATTCTTATCTGTACACCACCTATAGCCTAGTAAGATTCCAGTCATTAACGCAGTTTCCGTCTCTCGCAGATTTACTAGAGATTCGTCGTGTTTTATGTGCAGAATTACGATTTCCCTTCTGTTTTGCTATAAAGAAACACAATAGAACAGCTGCAAATAGTAAAGATGGCCCTTCTCGCCTCTCTTAAATTAATATTGCCGTACATATTAAAGTTGTTTTTTTTTTGTTTTTTTAATTTACTCATTAGTTTATCCAAATGATTGCCGGAACGAGTGAATCATTAAAAAAAACCTATGTAACTGCATTTACAAAGAAAAAAGGGAAGGAGAAAAAAATGGAGAAACGTTTATCAGCCAGTGCACCAGTAATGTTACATTACAGGCAATACAAAAGTCAAAGCCGCCATTTTTTTATGAGCCTGTTATAACGTATTATTCGTAAATTCGTAATTATGATTTGAGCGAAGACAAGGACTAAAAAAGTTACATAAATTAAATTTTCTCATCATGATTTCACGAAGAAAGAATAATAGCCTTTTGCTCGAGAAGTAGTGAAAAAAATAACGTAATCTGCAGATTTGAATCGAACAAGAAAACTTATTGAATCGTGGCTAAATATTAGGGTATGTATATTTTCTTATTAAATTTTGAGTATTTTTCTTCAGCAGGCTGTTCTATTTATAAAAGTCCGGAACTATTGTTCACTGAAGTGACTGTACAATAATATACCGGTTGAATTCAGTTCTCACTGAGAGAGAGCTTATTTATTCATTGTTAATTATAGGTATAACTTATTTGTGATATGCCAGATGGAGTGGCCGCGTACCCAGGGCTGGAAACTTTTCATTTTCCCATGTGTAGTGAAAAAAAAAATTTTTTTTGGTGCAAATTTTACACAGAATAAAGAGTAATTGTGTGTAAACGTAATTATTTCCCATATGTAGCAAAAACCACTTGGGAATTTCTCATGTGTAGCAATTGCTACACACGCTACACAAAACTTGCCAGCCATGCGCGTACCACCACAATCAAGTGCAACTGACAACACAAAACCTTACACATCCAACTTACAAACAAACTAACACAATTATGATATGACGACAAACTAACTTAATAGAAGTCCAATTCAGGGGAACTATTCCACTAACACTTTACGTCATTCTGCCACTTATGTAGTTTAAGAAAACTTTAACTTGGTGGATGGTTCCGTGAGATTCTTACAGTACTTTATGCCATGTAAAAAGATATTTAAGGGGCGTAAGTGACTAAAACGATGTAAAATATTATTAGAATAACAACCCAGTTCAGAAGACAATGATGGATAGCTAGCCATGAGTAGAGAGCCTCTAAGACAAGTACATGCTTACTCCTTTCCATGTCCTGTGAAAACTATATATAATTTCATTTTTTTAGCAACATTTATCTAATTAAATTTATTCAATATTCCACCAAGAAATTCCTTTCAATCATTTATATAACTTATTTCACACAAGTAAAATAATCCACAATCCGTAAAATGATTTTGTATTCAGCCACCGCCCGTTGAAGTAACATAGTAAAAATCTAAATTGAACAGAAAATTACGTATGTGTCTACTCGCCTAAGAGACTCTTTACCACGAGTTCAGAATTGTATCTCCAAGACACTCACATTTCAGATTGTTTTAATGTGCTTTTTAAACAAAAAACAAGCTGCGTGTTTAAAGTACTTTACCTCATCGTTGAAATCACATCGCAAAAAGAACCACACTCAACCCTTGCTGGTTGTCTTAATTACTCTTCTAGCAGCTGAATATAGTGAAAATTAAAACAATTATGCACAAATTTGAAAACCAGCATGTATTAAACATAATTATAAACAATATTATGTGACATAATATCAAAATAGGAATAATATGGTAGATAGTCAAATTCAGTGAAGCAGAAGAGAGAAAATATTTATTCAGCCAGTTTAAATCAATTCAAAGGAACATGTCGCATAAAACTTTGAATGGCAAATGTGTGAACAAATTTTTATAGGAACATATATCTCAAGAACAGATGAAAACAAATAAATTTCACCTAAAATCATGTAAGATGGAGCAAACTCCAACTTAGCCTAAAAGTAGGGGAAAGTCTATCAGCGATAAATTTAATCTCCTTTTTACTACGATGTCTCGCAGAAGGAAGTTTTCCAGCAAGTTTATATGTTATGACATCATGTTTGAAGTTCATCTATTGTTTGGTTGAACGCATCAAATTATAATTGTCACTTTCAAATCAGTTCTTGGTTCAGTGGGCTAAAATATAGGTTAGTATGCTGCAGGTTATGGGTTCAAATCCTAGGTATTCTTTTGAATTTTTTTATTTTATTTATTTTTGTTTTTTTCAGCCATGTGGTGAAGCTAGTGCATGCAAGGCAAACCCGTTTCTTTTAAAAAAAATTAAAATAATACTTTTTAAGTAAGCTAATAAACGATACAAAAAAATGAAAATAAATAAAATAAAAAAATTCATAAGAATACATAGGATTCAAATCCAAAACATGCTAGCACACATCATAATCCACTGTGCCAAGAACCAATTTGAAAATATCGGTTATAATTTCAAGTGTTCAACCAAACAATAGACGAACTTCAAATATGACGTCATAACATGTAAACCTACTGAAAAAACTTTCCTCTGCGAGATGCTCGGTTTTTACTGAGATAAAAAAGAATAGAAATTTATTGGCCATTGAAAAAACGTATGAGATGTTGTGAAAACATACTGTAGTAAATTTTTGTCAGGTCATTGGATAGAAATATATAATATACTATAACCTTAACTCCTTAAAGGTACACATTTGGTTAACCACAACCAACCTCATATATACCAAAAATGAAGAAAAGTTTTACGTTTCTCATAATCCAATCCATCATTTAAGGTGAATGAACGAATTTCTTTTTTTTTACGAGTTACAGATTCTCAATTCTGTGTTTTTCACTGTTACAGTCTCACTGTAAATATAAAGACAAAAATCTGTAATTTTACAATCAATTATTTATTTATTTTTATCAATTCAGTTAAATTCTTATCAAAAATGAAAAAGTTTCAGTAGGATCTTTAATCTGAAACCGAAGCTTACGACGCGACATCAAAAGTTCATCAGACCAATTAACCCAAATAAATAGGCTAGCGTAATCTGCAAAAATATAGCCTAAGCCTATTTATGTATAGAAAAAAAAAAAAAAATCATTTTGGATGCTTTTATGCAGTTGGCATAATATATAATACATTCGTAAGTGCGCGAAGACGAAACAAAATGGCGGAGGAGAGACGCACGCGGGTATATGGAGCATCTAACAGAAAACCAGCTTTAATGAAAAAAAATTTTTTGCGACGACAAAAAACAAGGTTTTTAATTTTCAATTTTCTTAATCCGACGTTAACGTGGAAAATGAAATATGCCCTCTTATATTGCTTTTTCGTTTGCGCAATTTATATTTTCTTCCGTCTTTCCTAACATTTTTAAATTACATTACGAGCCAAATGGAAAAAGTATTTCCACAGTCCGAGTGTTCTCGTTTTAGGCCAGACTTGAGAGCCGTACCACTACTCAGGACACGATTATAATTTCGAATACTTATTATTTTTTCTTTTAATTAAAAACCGTTTTTCGAAACGATTTACCTACATTTTTAAGAGACAGAAACGACGATTTTTGTGTGAAGGCAAATGTTTTCTCTCTCTTTCTCTCTCTCTTTTTGCCTCTCTACCTATCACATACCTTCTGGTGTAAAGATTTTTTAATTTTTGCCCAGCCCTCGTCGCCATCTAAATATGTGTCGTAGTGTGCTCTATTGCGTGTATCAAGTTAGACGTAATAGTTGTAAAGTTGCAGTAGTTAGCCTAAGTAGCAGCGGTTGTGGCTAATGGTGCTTTTGGAATTTTTTGATCAATACCAGAGACATACAGCTAAAGAGATCTCCAACAGGTCCGATCAAAAGCTTGTCCAAGATGAACCGTTTCTGATCAGGATATTTGTTACTGCACGTGCGTCGTATGGTTTTAATGACTGGAAAATAGACATCCTCAAAAAATTCAATGATAAATTTGACGAAAAGTGGGTAGCTTCAGCAGTGGCTCCTCGAAGTCGTTCAAACGGGGGAAGGTAAAATTTCCAATTTAGCCAACTTTTCTCCAAGAAAATTGTCAATTTTCGAAAAATTAATAAATTAAAGAGCGAAAAAAAAAAAGTCATCATTTACACGATTTTGCCAACTAAGATCGAATCAGACTGGTGAGATACTCCCACAATCCCACTCGAACAGGCCCTGAGCTTTAAGTGCACAAAATGCAAAATTCTAATAGCTCTGTTCTGAATTTTGGCATATTCTTGTACCACAACGTGTATAGGGCATTGGACATATCTTTAGCTGTACTATGTTTCTGATCAAATACCTACTCGCAATTATTATGGTTACGAATGTACACATTATTTTTCAGAGACGATAACTCACTTTTAAATTGTTAGCTTTATTATTAGTAGATATCTACAAAAACACAAAATCGTATGTACAGTAAAACAAGCATTTATAGGTAATAATAGATACAGATGCTCGTAATAGTTGCGACCTCTGTTGGTACTGATGGTCTACATTTGTAGTAATTTGTTGTTATTGTTGTTGTTGTTTTTTTCGGATATACGAGAGATCAGTACTCTTTATGGTCAGTACCCCTATGCATGGCTGAACATTGTGAGTTTATTGAAGTCTTCAGCACTCTTTCTTCTTCTTTTCAGGAGGAAACCATATCATCATTATCGACGAAACTTACGTTTCAGTTGTTCGCTTAAAAAAGGCTGCCCATTTCTAATCGAAAAATTTATTTTATATTTCGCAGGAAGCAGAACTACGAATGGATGTACTCCAACAACACGCAGCCATGATTGGCGGTGCAGCTACCACCTCGTGTCCACTTTGCCACAAACTGTTGATCGGCACTGACGCATTAATCGAGCACATGAAGTACAACCATAAAGATCCGAATCCACCGCCTAGTCCTATAGCAAGTACGTTATTTGACCTCTAACATTTGTTACAAAGTTTAACCTTAAGACTATAAATTGGGTTTGACACCTGTTACGAAATAAGTTTCAGTGGCGGATTTTACATCAAATTTAAACTATCTCGAAATTTAACGAAAGACCAAAAACTAGAAACCCCCCAAAAAACGTGTTCTTCGTTTGAGAAGTTAGAAAAATCGATCTTTTTAACGCCAAAAATTACGTCTGATTTTGCAATGCAATGAGTAATATTCGCACTGCATTGGCCATAATTCATAAAATAATCCCCGTGCCTTGATATATGTATAGAACCTCATAAACCATTCTCCACATCAGCTTCTACAAATGCACCAATTTCAATTCGCAAGAGGAAGTCCCTGTAGAAGAGCTGGTGTTTTTACCTGTTTTCAGATTAGTCTACTTATCAATTCTATAATTTACGTGACGGAGAAAGAAGGAGCAAGATTAATAATTATTTGTGATACAAGTGCAAAAAGTAAGTGATTTTGATACGAGTGTGAATTTTACAACACGAGCTGAAGGCGATTACTGCCAGCGTCGGGCAAAATCCAGGAAGAAGTGATTCAATTCACGAATCCGAATTCTATGGTTTAAAAAGGATTGATATTCGAAATGTTTCGAATCCATTCGTCAAGTATCACAAATATTTTACATACGACTTAGGAGGCAGATTGAAGATTTATTATTATATTACTGAAAATTTGATGGACTTATGTATACATTATAACATTTTACTTTCACTTTTCTAAGTTTTTGTTAAAATTTAAGAAAATTTTCACAAAGTAAAACAGTCAAACTCAATCAAATGATAAAAATTTTATGATAATTTGATGATAACACAAAAAGAAATTTTAAAAATGGATTCGTAATTTATGTGGTTAATTTTTGTGGATTCGAATCACAAATCCTATAAAAATTTTAGAATTGAATCAATTTACAAATCTGAATACAAGGTTACATGATTCGAATCCGGATTTGATTCCAAAAGGATTCAAATCCTGCCCGACCATAATTACTGCAAATCACACGAGTATCAATCACCTACTTTGCACGCGTGTCACTCTATTTTTTTCAATAACTCCCCCCCCCCCAAAAAAAAAAAAAAAACAATTTGTTTTCTTCGAACCAAATAATAATTAATAATTTTACTTTTTTTAAAAGAAAAATTCTTTGCACCTCTCTCACCCCCTCACAATTACAGAAAACATGAGTCAAAAAAATGTTTAAGAACTAAATAATTTCACTGACTTTAGAAAAAATAAAAAACCAAGAAAGTAGTCGAACTATGCATGAAACTGAAGGCGCTGTGCAAGAAAGTGATCAAGTCATGTGAGAAAGTCAACTCAAAAGTGCGCATGTGCCCTACAATATTTTTTCGCATTGTATTAAAACTTGCTGCTTTTTGTTCCATCAAGGGACATTAAAAAGTATATTTCTTTAATTTCTCGCATGGGTTGTCTACTTTTTCAGTGTTTATTATTTCTCACTGGGAACTAAATACCCTGTTTTTCATAAAACATTTAAAAAAAAATCAAACTAAGAAAAATTCAAAAAAATTCTTTGGTTTAAAAAAAAATAAAATTATTAATTATTATTTGGATCTGACGAAAAAAAAATTTCATCCCCATTTTTTTTAGGGGACAGTGGATGGTGTTGCAAAAAATAGTGTGACACACGTGTTGAACAGATGATTGATACCTACGTATGATTTGCAGCAGTAGCCTATTCGGCTTGAGCTGCAAAATTCACACTCGTATCAAAATCACCTACTTTTTGAACTTACATCACAAATAACTATATTTTTCATATAATATTTTAGGAATGAAAGTAATATTGAAAGTTTAATGAAGTACATACATGCTTTTACTTATTTTTCTTCGTAATATCCCATTTTAATCGTCCATAAAACTCCATCTAAATTTACATACTTGAACAATAGCTAGGTACCATACCAGTTTTCAGTAGTTTGAAATTGGCCCCTAGATGCCACCCACTTTGCTTCCTCTCGCGAATTATTCTCTATCAACCCAGTCAAAATTCTAATAGTATTGCTCACATTATAAAAACACACCTGAAAACCATTGCCCATAATTCCCTATTTCCAGACATATCCCACCAATTCTTTTTGTCATCTCTGCTACAAGTTTTTATTATTTTTTTTTGTTTTGTTTCAACCTAGTCTGCTTCAGCTCATTTCCCATTTAATCCAACGTATTTCTTATCAGTATGCTTGGTCCATAATTTATGAAGTATACTTTATAGTCGGAGTTTGATATGCACCACAACTCCTAGGTCTATCACGTGGCATTTTTCATGCCAGTAACGGGACAAGCGACTGCATCATCAGCAGAAGTTCTGTTGAGTTCCTTCTCCTCTCCACACTTTCCATACAGGACCAACCTCTTCTTCATACCATTAACACTGGGGTAGTATTAATGTGGCAGGTTCTTTAAATCAAATGCTTGAAAACTCCCTACAACAAAATTTCTCAGATTGAAATAACAGGTTTCGATAGTATCTCAGACCAAGAGATACTATGCGCATGCGCTACACTGTTTTTACGCTCTTAAATTGTCACGATCACTTTTCATCAGTGTCAGTGGCATAGCCCGAGCACAATTTTAGGGATTTGACAAAAAATTCTTTTAAACAACAGGCCAGTTGACGATTACTTTTCGAAGGCAAGTGCAGTATTGGAAAAATTTTGGAGAATTTGACCTCAAAACCTCCATTCTTCTGCCACTCATCAGTTTTATGTTCATTAGTTTTGGGTTAGGAACAAAATTAATTTCCCATTCTCATTTACACTCCCATTTTTGTTCTTCAGAACATTGTTGTGGAATACATTGTTGTGAGAGGTATTCACAGGAAGAAGGTCTTCTACAGGTATTGCATGTTCTGCCACTTCATACTGTAAAGTATAGGAGAGCCAAATCCTTGGCAAACACTGGCAATTTTGTAGCCAGTTTTGAGAGTTTATATACAGAATTTGGCACATGCACACAGACACACATAAGTACATATACGTATGGTGTTATGTTATCCGTTACTTCGTTTCCTGCCTCCGTTGAGGTGATAAGAAACAACACAACGCGTTTGGTATTGGGCTGTGACAACACCGAGATTGTTATCAGGTAATTAATCGCTGCCTGTGCAATGTACCTTACCTGTACATATGTACAGGTATGAACATACAAACGCACAAGTGTGTCTGGTTTAACGTCATTGAGACGATTAATTGCCAACCTTTGGGCGGCAACTGTTGTCAAGGGGTGCAAGCCCCTAAAATCTCATACGAGTAATGTCCCTACAATTGTGAAGTAAGCTTTTTGTCACGAAGGTTCCCCTACTACTCACACCCAGTTTAAATTCGGTTTCAGTTGTTTAAACAAATAACAGTCTGCTGAATAGTTCCTGTAAAAAGATAATCAATTTTTTGACTGTGGCCCCAAACATCCAAGACTTATGACAATTTCAAACATCTTTAAATTGACAAAATGAAATCGTCATTACCCTAATTACTATGAACGTTTATAACAAAAAGTACATCGAAACACTTTTACGTCACTTTTGGAGCTTAAAACGTCCTTCTTTCCAATGACGTATATAAGGGGGCACTTGAGGGTCTGAATCCCCCCTTAGCTGATAAAAATAAAATTTTAACTCCAAAAATTGGGTATTTTTGTTAGTTTGGGTAATTTTTGGTGTAGAATAGAGTCGGATGAGACCATTGAGAATGTGTTGACCCTCCTTATGACGGAACTATACACGCCCCTGATTCGGTCTAACACGTACTTTTCTAAACTTTTCAAACAATCCAATCTCATTGATTGACGACGCACAAATTATTCTTAAAGTAATCATTTTCCTTAAATCCTCCAAAATCGACATCTTTGTCTGAGTCACGAATTTCATAGCAATAACCAAACGGTTGACAAGACCGAAAAAAAATTTGAATCTTCGATATTTAATTTAAAGAGAATAGCCTACTCATTTCCATGTAAACTCAAAGAAATTGAAAAGCTAGAGCTTCATAACACCACCCCCACCCCTTCAATCCGCCACTGCAAGTCTTACTCTCCCATGCTCCAAGTGCGATGCAATATAATACAATTTACCTTGCTTCGAGGAGAGCAGTCATTGAAAAAATAGAAAAATATGAATTTTTTTCAGTTGTTTCCATTATATTTGCTCTTAAAATCTATCGCAGTTCGTAAAGTTTGGTATGGAATGCTACTTACATGTCATTGAGACTCCTTTTGGCACGCTCAGAGGCTTTTTGCTGAGAAAACAAAAGACTCAAATTTACCTCTCATCCTCCGTATTACATCGTCGATAGAAAACGGCAAAAATTAGGAAAGTGTGACCCATGAAAAATAAATGCGTTAATTGAATGGCATAAGCTCCAACTTACTCTGAGATATAATTCTATAACTTATACATAATATACAGTAAAATTGTGAAAATTAGCGTAAATTTACTAAGAAAATGGGATTTTGTAAACTCCCCCTTCAAAGTGGGAAAAAAATGCTTTTCGTGTTCTTCAAAATAGATTTTAAAAAATAAAGACCTCATAGGCTGCATTTATACGAATTTAAAATCGGTGTAAGAATGTCAAAACAGTAGACAACCGTTTCATTTTTAGGATCAAAATGTATGAACTGAGCAAGGAGTTTGGACTATGCAATATTTTTTTACACGCATACCAACCAACCTTTTTTTCAAATAAAATTTTGGAAGCAGAGCACTGCGTTTTAAAATCGCCTCATCCTCACCACGACCTCAAAAAATTTCCAAATATGTCTAAATCTCCGAATCTCTCGCTTAGCTTATACGTAGTCTCACGAGAATATTTTTTTTTTTTTTCACCGATACCCAAAGTACAAAATTCTGATTCCTTTCTCGTCGTTGTCCTGTTTTGACAACATTTGTACAGTTTCTCAAATTTTTAGTCAATTTTAAACATTATTTGGCATGACCGCGTAACAATATTACCATTCCCAACGACGACTGCTCCATGTATTATTATAGCCTATACATATAGGTATACAAGCTGATATGACAGTTGAGCCATTTTGGAAGTGTCACTCCATCAAAAAGTTTCATACCTCAGTTGTAAACGTTATTTTTGTGTATTGTAAAATTTAAATATTATTGTCGTTATTGTTATTATTATTATATGTTTTTTTTTTTGGTTTATTTTTCCTGTAAAAAGTTTTTTTTTTTCCTTAACTTCACATCCATATTCGATTCAAAAGGTAAATCAATAATAAAAAACAACTAACGACACTTAACCTATAAAAATACTCAATCAAAACTTGTTTCGTAGAAATATTTCATTTCAAACGCTTTTGTAAAATTAAATAATATTTTAATATATTATGTTAGAAAATTACAAGGTCTGTAGGTCATACGTTGACTGATGGAAAGCCATGACTGACAATTGAGAATTATAGGTAACAGGGAATGTGCCTGAGGGTAAGTAGGCCTACTTACGAACTTGGTTTCGCAGCTCAGCCACCGTTGATGTAATATATAGGCTGCATATTTGACAGAATGAAGCCTCAGGCTTCCACATTTATGATGATAAGGGAGCGAAGTTGGTTCATTATATAATTCAAATTATCATTATTATGATATATTTTTGGCCGTATTGCTAGATGAACGTTCTTTTTCAAGTCCAGCAATGCCACATTATGATAAACTTTGCCTTTATGGTCTACCACGATGGTGAGTATTCACTGAATGACAAATATTGGATTTAGAGTCACATGAACATTACAAAAGACTAAAGACAGTGTCATTCGAATCAACATCGATTGCCTGCGAATGGTAATATCATTTCAGTCCCAATAATGCCACGATGCGACAGCACAATGAACTTAATTTGCTGTTTCAGCATATACTCTGTATAATAATATGTTGTTCGATAAAATAACTATATTCGATGATTCTTAGCTGATCAGCAATTAGTTTTACATTTAACTGAGTCTGTCTCAAATGAACGTCGACTTCCTCGGAGACGAAATTAGGATAACATTTTAAAATGAGGTGGGGGGTTCAATCTTCTTTAATGTTTCCCTAAATTTTATACAAACGTAAAATAGGTTATATTTCCGTAATAAAATTATTCAAACATTATTTAAAAAATAACAATAGATAATTTCAAATGTTTTTTGTAAATATGTGTCAACTTTCGATAATTTTTCTCAAAAATGATTATCGAAAGCTAGGTATCGATAAGGAAAAATATCGATGTTATGCATCACTAATAATTATAAATTTAGCTGTTTGTAACAGGTGTTGGGAGTGAAACAAAAACTCACATTCACTCTTCAAAAAAATTTTTCAACTCTTATATAAAACTCTTTATTTACTCTCGAATTTAAATAAAATCCAACTGAATCGATTTCAGCCTAGTTAAAAAAATGATTCACTCCGATTGTATCTTTTTTTTTCTTTTTTTCTCAATATGTTATGATTATAGGCAGGAATTAGGATCGATTTGAGGAGAAAAATTAAATCCTGGAATTTTTTCTTCTTTCTTTTTATCAGAGAGCGAATGAGCGTTTCAATGGGATTTAATCTCACTTATTCTAAGATTTAATCTGGATCAATTGTGAGTGAATTACTAAAAGAGTGGGAGAGCGAGTGAAACATTTTTTAAAATTTGGAATCATTCACTGCTTCAAGGACAAAGCCGATTGGACTATTAACAGCACATATTTATCCATTTTCGTTCTGCCTGATTGCTGTTTTTCTTTTTTCCTTGGCCATATTTTTATTTTTATTGGTGCTTTTTTCTTTTTTTCAACCCCCCATTATTTGTATTTCATCATAAAATATTGAGAAAAAAAAATTCAATCAAATTAAATTGGAGTGAATAATTTTGCTAACTAGGCTGAATTCGATTCAGTTGGATTGATTTAAAGTAATTAAATTCTAGAGTAAATAAGAAGTTTTATACAAGAGTTGAAAAAATTTTTTGAAAGTGAATGGGATTGAATGCGAGTTTTTGTTTCACTCCCAATCCATGATTATAGGTCTATGGAAGAAAGACAGACAATAAGGAGGTAGGAAAAAAGAAAAATGCGCCAATAAAAATCAAAATATGGGCAGGGCAGAAAAAAAAAAAGCAATCAGGTAGAACGAAAATAGATAAATATGTGCTGATAAAAATCCACTCTGCTTTGTCCTTGAAGGAGTGAATGATTCCAAATTTTAAGAAATCTCTCAATCGCTCTCTCACACCTTTAGTTATTCACTCACAATCGTTTCTGATTCAATCTTAAAAGAATTAATTGAATCCTACTCAGTCGTCGATACTTTTTCACGAGTATCGACACGTTTTATCCCCATATTTCTCGTGTTTTACTTTCAAAATTTCCATAGTACGACGAGATTGAAATATTCCAACACAACTCTCCCAGCGTTCGTAAGTTTTGTTTCTATGGATCATAAAGAGTTTATTATTTATCGACGGATATACAATCGAATTTTCATTGTTTATAATTGGGAAATTAGATACAAGAAGAATATCGATATGTATCGATATTTTCACTGAAATATCGTAAGATCGATATTTCGTAACGCTATATAGTTCTACGTAGGTTTTGTGAAGAGGAAGGCGCCCACTTTCAGGCACATACTCCCTTAGCATCTAATAGGCACCTACAATTTGGAACAGGTACCGCAGCTATACAATTCCTCGAAAAACCACATAAATCATCGATATTTTTGCTGAAATTTTTGAAAAATTCCCAAAAAATTGCTGACACGTGTAGGTAAATTAAAAATGTAGGCTTTACCAACACCGAGTAGTTTGTTTTTTTGTTTGTTTTTTTTTTTTGTTTTTTTTTTTATAAAAGTTACAACCATCATTTTGACCAGTATTCTTCTTCTTCTTTTTTTTTTTTTTTCTGCTCTGTCTGTACTCCACTAAAGATCCTTACATCGCAAAACGAAGAACCGCGAATCATCCGTGTCCCGTTTGCGGCAAGCACTACGTGAATGAGGGCAGCCTACGTAAGCATCTCGCGTGCCACCCTGAAACGGCGCAGTTAGCTACTTCTCTGCGAATGTGGCCGTGTTCAGTGTGTCAAGCAGTGTTCACCCACGAATCCGGTACGCCATATACTCAAATTGTTATTTTCTATGATGTGTTCTCCTTACAATATACGCGCCTTTCGCGTTTTTGACACCACCGACTGTAGAAAAATTGCAGCTGGAAACCGTCCATAGAACCCTGTCTTTGTGGTAGCTCCCCTCCAAGAAGCTGTTTTTAGTAACTTCGTGCCACAAAAACGTGTCACTAATTTAGGCTGGGCTACTTGCGAACAGAGTATATACGTAGACACCCTAGCAAGGTGCGTAGCACCCAGACTCTGAGAACGTTAGGCGTCTGGGAGAAGGGAAGTGCCTCCGCTTAAACGATTCGCCATCAGATCCAAGATGACAGAGTTCCTCACCTTCCAAAAAGTATTCTAGTCTTTAATTCAACCTCATCGAGTGGTAGATGAAGGCGATTTGGGGAGTCCAGGGATCGGTGAAGCCTTCTGCGAGGTGTGGAACGTCAATTTTTCTCTTTTTCATTTTTGGATTTGGTGCGACGGTAAGGGTACGATCCAGTAAACAACACTCTATGGCGGAGAATGACTTGTTTTCTAAATAAATGCGTACTTATCGTTGGAAAATCAAGAAATATAAATTCACAAGTTGACTGAATTAATTTGCGCAAGAAAACGAATTAAAACGGGCGTTATGGATTGGAATATGGATAGAATCATTTGTGATTATAGTACCGAAGGAAGGGGGGAATAAAATATTCAAATAACGACGATTAAGATCGAAACTTGGCAACCCTGTATCAGCACACAGGATTCCAAATCTCGCCTCCTTTTACTCTAACAAAATCTTCGTTTCATCTAGTTTTTGAAATACTCTATCATTGATTCATTTACTCGCCAAAAAATTTTCTCATTTCCTCCACCTTGAAGATGGAACGTTCCAAGAAACTTTTCCATATGTACGAGCGTGAAACATTCAAGCTGGAATACTTCATACGAATGAATTTATCTACGCATCAGTTAGAATACGTCTTCAGTTTGGTAGGGTATACAATTGAAAAAAAAAAGAAAAAGAAACGTTCACCAGAATCGCTCAGGCTGCACATTATGTTCTTCTTCCCGACAGTAGAAGGATCAACAAAGCAACGAATGTAAATTGCCTAGTAAGCCGCAGCAAGGGGCCACCATGGAGACAGGACACCCTACAGGCGTGCTGCCAAAACAGCTCTACATTTTTCTACACTCGGAAAGGAAGTCTATCCAGCCATTCGGCAGTTATGTGTACCCCATCCACCTTATACCGACTGTTCTGCGTTTATTGTCGTCTCGTTTAGGTTTACTCAGTCACATGGAGCACATGCGAATGGATCCGAAGCATCAATTTGCCGCCCAATACGTGCTGAGCAGAGCAGCTGCCGAGCGTCGAGAACGCGAATCGTTGCTGGCTGCTGCGGCACTCGCCACCACCACTGGTGCCCTACCCCTTGGACTGTCTGGCAACCAAACGTCACTATGTCCGTCACCATCCGTCCACTCAGAAAGTTCCTCAAACGCCGGCGACGGTCGACTGTCCAGCAATGGCAGCGAAACGCCAGCAGCCATGCTTCTGCATAACGGCAACAATAATCCCAACAACAACAACAATAGCACTACCAATAATAACAATAACAACAATAATAATAGTACCAGTAATAACAATAACAATACCCCTAGCATTAATAATAATAATAACAACAATAGTACCAGTAATAATAATAATAATAATAATAATAATAATAATAGTAGTAGTATTAATAATAATAACAATAACAATAATAACGAAAATGTAACTGCTATGAAACTGGCCGAACTGATGGTGGGCAAAGCTGGTAAGTTGTTGGCGTGCAAATTCTATACATATATATATATATATATGTGTGTGTGTGTGTGTGTGTGTGTGCATATACATATCTATATATATACTTACTACCTCTATATTATATCTGATCACTTTTTCGTACTCCCCCCTACCCCTCAGTGTGGTCTTTTCATTTTGGTCGACAACTAATGTGTTATTTTTTTTTGTGTGTGTGTTCTCCAGCAAGTGGCAATACAAATCCGTACCTCAACCAACAGAACACACCTCAGTTCAACGCAGACGAGCTTCAACGAGCGGCCACCGCGCTGATAATGAGTCAGCAGCAAGCGGTGGCGGCTGCGGCGGCGGCTGCCCAGGCCGTATCCTCGTCGCAGGATTCGATGTCCAGCCGATCTCCTTCGACTGCAGTACAAATGGCGGCGGCCAACTTGGCGGCCGCGATGCGAATGACCCAATCGTCCAGTTTAGTACAACATAGTCAGCAGTTATCGAATCAAAAGTGAGTGTTAACGCTGTAAAAAGTCAGTTACGAACAAGTACGTGGATTGTCCCCCTCTCCTCACTCTGTGTTACAAATACAATTCTACTAACAGTATATATTGTATCGTTTTGGAAAAAGAAAAATTCGATCGAAGACTTTCGTCTGGAAGGTTTTTTTTTTTTTTTTTTGCAAGACCAAGTGACCAATTTGCGGAAGAGTAAAACCAGGATCAATAATGACCGTGTATAAAACCAAGACCAACACTAAGAATACTGATACGGGACCAAACCAAGACGGAGGGTGCAAAACCAACACCGAAATTTCCGTGAGTCTTGGTCTTGTTTTTGCTCGTCTCTGGTATACTTAGTCCAGTCGTCCAGACCCAATAAACCAGAAAACATAATAGACGTTTATTTAACAAAATTGTCACATAATTTTTATGTACATCCGTATAGGTGAGGATGTACCTCGAAATTAGCAAACCGAAAGTCTTTTACCTTCCCCTTCCCTAACTTATATTTCTATAAAAATAAAAAAAATCTAAATTGTACCCCAATTTTGTTTTTCGCCTACATCTTCGTCAATATTGATATAGCCGAAAAAATAATTGAGTAGATATAATAAAAATTTTCAACGTTTAATTTTCTATAAAAAAAAGTTATTAAGAATATCCATGCACAACGTATTCAACAGAATTGTAAAACGTGGGCTGACTTCAACAAAAGAAGGATGTTATCAATTCGATCCATTTTATTTATTTTTTATGTTTATTCCAGTATAACTTCGCAACCTGGACACCGATTTTGATGAATTCTTTTTTAAATGATAGAAGATGATATCATGATAGTCCCATTAAATTTTTTTTAGAATCGATACGATAGTTTTTTAGTTATCTTCAAATAAAAAACTGTTAGTTTTAAAGTAATATTGCCGCTGATGCTGGAAACGAAAAATCATTGAAAATTTTTTTATCAAAAAAAAAAAGGTATAAAAATGCTCTAAAAAGAGAAAAATACTTTTTTTTAATTTCTCCAGTAAAATCTACTGGAATTAAAACGAAAAGAAAAAGCATTTTGGTAAAGTTAATAATTTTTTTCAAACAATTGAATCGATTTCAAAACAAAAATGCACTATGAGGAAAATTTTTTTTTTAATTTCTCCAGCAAGATCTAGGTAACTGGAATTACTGAAGTCGGCGCTAATTAAAAAGTTTTGTCATAAAATTGGAAGGAATTGACGCATAAAGCCTACGTGGTAAAGAAAAAGAGCGTCGACTTCAATAATTCCAGTCACCTAAATCTTGCTGGAGAAATTTTAAAATAATTATTTTTCCCTTTTTAGTACATTTTTTATTGTTTTTTTTTTTTTATGAAGTCGGTTTAATTTTTTGAAAAAAAAAATTCATTTACCATAATGCTTTTTTGGTTCATTTTAATTCCTGTAGAGTTTACTGGAGAAATTAAAAAAAATCCTTTTTCTCTTTTTAGAGAATTTTTATTCTCTTTTTTTTTATGATGGAAACATTTTTATATTAGTATTCCTTAAACCTACATCCAACTGCTAAGAAATCAGAGTAGAAACAAAAAGTTAGGCTGACTTTCTTTCAGTGTTATAAATGCCTTGTTATTTCTAATTTTTCAAAAATAAATATCTCCATATAAATATAAATTTTATCAAACTATTGGAGATCTCTTTAGCTGTACATCTCAGGATAGGCCTCAGAATTTCAATTAATCAGTAGGTGAGAAAAAAATTTTGACCAGACAAACCGTAAAAATATGTGGTTATTGATGGCTTGATAGATAGTTTGACCTATCAGTGGAGACATTAGATGTGAATTTGTGATACCTGCAAGACACTGGCATAAAAAAGGGTGATGTTAGTATTCAAATCTCTCCTGAACCAAGAAAAATCCCCGTAATTCCTTCCTTCAGTAATGGAAAAAGAATGAGCATTTGCAAATTTAATGACTGAATGAACCCTGTCTCCCATAATTTTGATTTAACTACACCACTGCTGCGAGGAGAGGAAAGAAAAGCCAATTTTACAATTGGTCTTATGGCTTGAACAGTCAATTGCAAAAATAACTACCATATCTAGTACCTTTGGCGGTGAGGGGGTGGGAGAAGGACAACAAAAATACCGCATTTACTTTCGCTACTATAGTCAGCTTCTAATCAATGATTTATTTCCTTTTTTGTTTTTTCCAGCTCCTTCGGTAGCATGTCTAATGCCACCGACGCTGGTATGCAGGCCATGCAAATGGCGATGAATGCGGCTGTGCGCGCCTCCATGTCGTCGATGGTGGTGGACGCTTCGCTCAACCACCAGCAAAACAACCACCAATCCATCTTGCATCAGCAACCGCAATCATCCACCTCGCCCACCCTGCGCATGCAGGAGGCGATCCTCAGATCTCAGGCAGAGGCCGCCCTGCGGCTAGCCGTCTCCCAGGCAGTCGCCGCCTCCACCTCGTCGACGGGTGCCAGCGGCGGCGAAAACGCCAACAACAATCTACAATCGATGCACGGCATCTCCACCCATAACATGATGACCAATCAGAATACGCTAGTGAACGGGGGTCAACACCATTCCGCCTACCATCACCAATCGCAGGTGTCACCAGAGCTTACCGAAGCGCTGAGGCTGCAGGAGCAACGACTGGAGCAGGCGTTACGCATCCATGGCGGTGACCCACGTGCTTTGGGCTTTCCATTCACCAATGCCCAACAGCACCATATGAATACTTAAGAAAAAAATATCCTGTAATACGAACCTGCCTGCCGAAGTAGAAAAATATGGAGGACGTGTATGCTTACCAATGACGTGTGCCTATCTAAATTATGGTGCGTACATCTAGCTGCTGGAGCCTCCAATATTATCAGCTTTGTACTCTGTTCGAGGAGTACATCATCACATTCTTCGAACCAGTCATCACATACCAAATACATTTATACTTATAGGACAACTCATTCAAACGATCAATTGTTACTATTTTTTGTTTCTCTCTTTTTTTTCTTTTTTTTTTTGTATTATCAGATTAATGTATGTACAGTATATGACTCATGTACAAAATAAAAATATTATGTAAATTCTGTTAGATAATTCTCATTTATATATTTTAGACGTTAGTTTTGTTGTTAAAAAATTCATTTATATATTTTTTCTTTTGGTAATTTATGGAACGAAATTTGTTGTTCCTTCAATTGACCCTATGAAGACTCTTTGGTTGTTTCAATTAAATTCATTTTGTTACGTTTTTTTTTTCCTGATTAAGAAAATGAAAAAGAAGAAGAAAAAAAAGAAAGAATCTTATCAGTTTAATATTTTAACCTATTTTATTTTTATACGATCAAAAATTTTACCATGATTTTGATACAATAGTAGATTCTATTGAAAAAACAAAAAAAAGGTTTAAAAATCATAGTTAACCTAAAAAATAATTATCGGACCATAAATTATTTTACTGGCAATCTGCTTCTTTTTTTTTCGCAATTAGTGATATCCACTGAAAATCCATCCCTCAGTACAACAAAATACAAAAATGTTATTTATTTTTAACGAGTACCTCAAAAATGATAAAACTATAAAATTATGATTCATTTTCTATTTCTGTTATTTCGTTATAAATTTTGATTTGTATTTTTCTTTCTTTTTTTTATTTTTTATTTTGACTGTGATATTTTACGTTGCGCGTTTTTCTTTTATTTTCTTTCTTTCTTTTTTTTTTTTTTTAATTTTAATAATTTTTCAAGTTACATTTTAGTTTTTAGTTTTAGTGTGTTTTTGTTTTTTAATTTCTTTCAATATAGCTTTTTAACCAGTCCAACGAAAGGTTTATCGAGAAGTGAAAAGTGACGGCAAAAAAGCATTTTATTTTCGTGTTCGGCTTTTATATTAGTGATCTTTCACTCTTATAATTTCTGAATAAGTGAATAAATTTTAGGGGATTACAATAATTATAGACTTGCCATAATTTGAAAAAATTTTCACAGATAATAATTTTTTGCCACTAGTTTTAATTGTTAGCCAGCAAAAAGTTATAATTTCATAATATCACAAAAATATGCTAATTTCTGAGCAAAAGTACGCAAATAATTTATGAACCGGACGAAATAACTAAAATAAATTTGTTATTTTTTAATGCACAGATGAATATTTTCGACTGTAAGCTGAAAATTTTAAATGAAAAAATCTAGACGTGTAAAGCAAGTTCTATATTCCCAAGCTACTTGACAACTCAATCATTAACTTCTGCCACAAGTGCTATTTATTATTTTGGTTTAATCATCTCCAGCTTGATAAAAATAATTTCATGTCGAAACTAATTTCTTCAATGTTTCATCCTTTTTGTTGTCTCTACACTTGTTAAACTCAAAAATAAATAATTTGCATGAATGTAACAAAATAAAAGAAGAAAACAATGTATACCTACTTAAAAACATTGGCCACTTAAAATTATCAAAAAACATAAGGTACTCATCATAAATAACTGAACTTCTTGTAAATAATTCTCTATCGTCCCACAAAAATGCTTTTTTAAAAATTAATTTTATTTCTGGTTATTGATACCCACAGTAAACTCCACAACGGTAGAAATAAAAATAAAAATAAAAATTGAAAATGATTCGTAAGATCGAACTCGAATTATCTCAAGAAATCAATTTAAAAATATTTTATTTATTCAGAGTTCCATCCGTAAATTTAGCAGCATATTTTTTTTTTAAATTAAAATAATTTTTTTCCACAATATTTTCAACAATCAGTGCAATATGCGTTTTATTTTTGCCTCTGGAGACTTTGTAGTAGTTGAATGTTGAAGTTATCCTCTTTTCTACCGGTTATCCGCATTATATTTACATTATTTGCTTGTAATGGTTGATTATCTCCTGTTTCTTTTCTTCTTTTTTTTTTTTGTTTATTTGTTTATAGTTAAGTTTTTTTTTGGAATTTTGATTTTTCATAAACATTTTTCACCCTTAATTTTAGTTAAAGATCACTCAAAGTAATAAAAATGTTTTACCCATTTTTAGTATTTTCTTTTTTTTTTGAGTTTTTGTTTTGTTTTGTTTTGTTTTCCTTTCGTTCAATAAAATAACTCTTGTGACAAAAAAATAAAATAAAACAAATGCTACCTACAGATACACGTAAAATGACTAACTGTGAATTGTAAACAAACGCTACCCTCGAAGAGCACAGAAATATGACATAAGCTTAACATGATATCAAAAAAAAAAAAAAAAAAAGCTTTGTACACAATTATATACATATTTCTGCCTAAAACTTCTCCACTGTATCATAATAATTAATGTTTTAATAATAATAATTGTATCTCATATAAATAGTGCTATACTACAATTTTATGTACCGAAAATAGTAAAAAGATTTATATAGTTATAAGAAATTTTAGTTAATTTCTTCAATAACCAGATTCAGTATAAATGTTTTCTTTTTTCCTCTGTTTTCTGTCTTCAAACAGTCTGATTATCTCGTTTTGTTTTTATTATTATTATTATTATTATTATTATTATTATTATTATTATTATCATCATCATTATTATTATCATCATTATTATTAATCATCATTATTATTATTCGTAGTACTCCTGTACCGTAAATAATTTGCTTGTTTTAGATTTTTAAATTGTTTTTATTTTTATTTTTTAATACCTCCGCATCAAACAGTGACAAGTCATGGAATTCCATAGATCTAAAGATAAGTTGTTATGTAGCCTCTAGGTATCACAAACACATTTAATAAAGGGGCAACTTATCTTTTTGATCTCTTCACCCGTTGGACGCCTATCCACTTGTCAGCATAAACCAATCCAGATGCAATTAGGCTTTTTTTTTGTATACATTTTTATAATTATAATATTTCACTATACTATACAATCGCAATATTTTCGTTTATGAATGTGCAATCACTGATACCAAAATGAATTCGTTTCTAAGCCCATCATCATTTTCATTGATACTTTATTTTAATAATGAATCGGCATTTGTGTTAATAACAGCTTTATATACAAGGAATTTTTTTTTTAATTCACTCGTCCCGTAAATAGAATTGTACGAATTTTAATTTTACCACAATATTGCTCTCACCACATTAATATGAACCTCTGCCTGATTACTGCGCGCGCGCACACGCACACACCCGCACACACACACACATTATACACACAATATACAAAATATTACAAGTTCATCATCTGTACTCCTGGCTCCTATTTATTAGGAATAAAATTAATATTTCAATACATACTTACATACCCATAGATATTTAATTTTTAACAATATTGCTTTCTTACAATAGATATACCTTTTTTTTAATAAATTGGTTATGGATTAGACAATTTTGTGGCTTCGATATATATCAATAAGGCTTTTCAAACAACGTCTAATTTTTTTTTGTTCTTACTTTTAACGCTTCTCAGAAAAAAAAAACGCAATCCATTTAAAGATTCCAATCACATAAATCAATATTTTTTAATATGTACACACCCACTAGAAGACATTTTCAAAAGATACAGATTTACTTTTTCCGTTTAATTCATCATTAATATAAGCGACGTAATCCGATTTATACGTATTTTTATAATTTATGTATTACTTGGTTACATGACATTATTACCTTGTTTTCCCCCACCCCTTTATTTTTATTTATTATAGCTCCTAAAACAATTCGTTGGTAGATAATTTTTTACAAATTTTTCTCTTTTGTTTTTTTTCTGTTTTGTTTTTGTTTTTTCTCCTTTCATTCCTCCCTCCCATTACCGATACGAAAGCCATAAAATAAAAATAATATTAATGTCCTCTCTGTTCTGGTTTCAAAAAATAAATACCTGAGCAACCATCAGTCAATTTATTGAAACTTTTAAGAAAATATTTTCACAATTTTTCATCGTCTTCTCAAACAAGTTGCTTAACAAAGAAAAAAAAATTATCTTGCAGGACATGCTTGAAATGGGTTTCTGAAAAATTTCTTCTCATAGAAAAGCTCTCATATTCGTTTACTGTTAGATTTTTGTTACTGTTTTAGTCCGATAACATTAAGTTTGTTTTAAACACTTTCAAGTTCTTTATATGTTCAAGAAAGTAAAAAATTTAAAAAAAGAAACAAAAAAAAACTTTATTTTGTAAGCTGGCTTAATTATTTTGTCCCTTTTTAATAGTACTACTTCTTTGTAATCAAACGAAAAATAATAATACACATATTTTAATTTTCAGTTTTATTGGAAGTGCTTACAGACGTGGAATAATAAATAATTTATTGTCAGTACTCTAAATTCAATATGTTTCTCATGTTTCTTTTCTTTTCTTTCTCACCAAATTGGATATTAGCTGATGGAAATTTCATTTTATACGTTCACAAGCTATATATAATGGAATTAGTTACCAAAATTCAAACATTTTTGATCAAAATTTACAATTAATATTGATACATTGAATTTTTTTTTCTTCCAATTCAGTCAGGTTTTATTTTTATTTATTTTTTTCTTTGTTTAACTCGAATGTTTGATTAATGTAAAAAAATTCTTTTCTTAAACATTGCTCAAATCGAAATTTATTTAAAATTTATTTAAAATTTATTTTAATTTATTCAGTTCACCTTTTTTCTTTTTTTTTCTTTTTCGTTCCCAAAAAAAATTAATAAATAAAAAAAAGTAAAAAAAAAATAAAAAAATGTGTTCCTTTTTATTATTTAATTTATTGTTAATTGTATTTTTTTTTTATAATGAAAGAATGGATTTGACATGAAGGTAATATGTGTATCTAGTGTTATTAATTTTTAATGTAATAAAATAATATTAACAATTTCCACCATTTCATTTTGAGGTTCTAAATTCATTTTTGTTCTTTCATTTTTGCATTCATTCACGATGAAAAAATAAAGAGGGTTAACCTGTGAGAAAAGTGAAAATTTTGATTAAGCACAGTTTGAATTGCAAAAGAATTGGCTCATGTTTGCCTTTACAAAACTAACAAATACATGAATGGAGAAAAATAATCAATTTGAGAATCCGAACACTCAATAATTTGTGATTATAATAATTTTGATGATTAATTATAAAGTATATGATCTGTAAATCATTAAATGTCTCAATACAATTAATACTCAGACAAAATTGGGTACAGCGAATAATATCTACATCCCCGAAGCCATACCCATACTTAAAAAAGTGACCCATAAAACCAACAAGCATCGGTTTCATACCAGTGGAACCAAACGTACCAACTTAATGAACTAATACAAACTTATTTGACTCCTCTAGAAAAACCCGAAATTGAAATTTAGAAGTTCATAATGTTTTGTTCGAGTAGTAAGCTGTATTTTAATTTGAATTTATTTGAGTCTGGTTTCCCTATAAGAGGTCTCAAAATGGGGCCAATTTCGACTTTGTACAATCAACTGGTCAATACATAGACAGATATTTTTTTGCTGCTAAACTTGAATTGAATATTAATTTTTCTATTTGACTCCTTTTCTAACTTGGAGGCACACAGGGAGTTAAAAAAAAAGGTCAGTTCTGAGTTTTCACATATTATTGTGTAATACATCCTCTCATATGTTATTTCACCTGTTAAATTTAAATTAATGTTCTTTCTCTATTCAACCAATTCATTGACCAACAGCGCTCAGCTTCAAACTCCCAATGAATGCTTAAAAAACTCTAACGCAGCAACAGCTCTGTTAGAAAAAGTAGGTTTTTGAAAAATATAAAATTAGATAGTTGCTAAAAAGTTATTAACAGATCGTAATAAATATTTATTCCAAATTATGTTCCTATTGGTCCAAAATTAGGCATATTATAGGCAAATCTAGCTTTGGAGAAGGGGTCTATGCCCCCTCTCCACCTTCTCCAGTTAAAAATCTTAGATGACCAAAATCATATAAACATGTGCGAGATAGGAGGCAAAATATTATACAGAAGGTACTTTGTTTATGTATGTTTATATATACACACATACAAGTACCTATACCAGTGATGGCAATCTGTTACAATTTAACATTATAGTAATGGTAACATAACAAATCCTGCATTTTTTCATGTTACATTACAGTTATAATGTTAATTTTTTTTAATGTAGTGGAAAAACATAACGAATTTTTGTAATGTTACGGATCCGTTATTTTGTCATTTATAAAATGTAATTTTAGAATTTCATAAAACTTTGTTCAACTTCTATA
The DNA here is from genome assembly GCA_011428145.1 of Ericerus pela. Lineage (NCBI taxonomy): Eukaryota > Metazoa > Arthropoda > Insecta > Hemiptera > Coccidae > Ericerus > Ericerus pela. The sequence continues at coordinate 564,812 of WOFM01000922.1, forward strand.
GACAACAATTTTCAATTTTCAATTCTAACATCTTTAATGTGGCATAAATAGTTTGGTAACACTGAATTGATATTTATATTGTAATGAAATATACAGATTTTTTGTAACATCAGCATATAGCTTGATATGTACTGTAGGAGGATGCAGTAAGCCAGTAGTGAAGGGATACTTGAAAAATAAATTGTTTTTTAGGTTACATCCCATACTAGGCCCCTCCCAAAGGCAGATAAATGGTAAAATATTTAGAAAGAACCACAAAATATGTTACTGAATGTTTTAATAAGCTATAAAATGACATTTTAATCTATTATAACTGAGATATTCCGATAATCCAGTAACAGGTAAAAATGTGAAAAATAAAATAACGAATATAACATTAAACTGTATGTAATGGAACCACTTAGTAATGTAACATTTGTAACGTTAAACAATTGGTTTGTAATGGTTACAGTTATTAATGTAACAAAACAAGATTCTGTTATTCTATCACTCACCTATACATATAGTAATACCCAGAGTAGAGTACCTATATTAGCTTAAGTATGGAAATACGCCATCTTGTTTCACAAATGGAAAGTGATAGCTCACTGTTACTATTATACTACATTGAAAACTATTAGGATTTACTGTAGTTTTTTGGATAAATTTTTAGTTTATTTTAATTAATGGAGCTTTGTTGAATATCTTCCAGCAATTTTACATTAAAAAGAAACGTAACATTATCAAATACGAACATACTTATGTCTTAAGAAGACCGTAATAGCATACTTTTTGAGAATAACAAGGTACTTACAGGTAAAATAAAGCTGGAATAACTTCAATAACTGGTCTATCATAAAACCACAATATCATTTCAACTTGAAAATATTTCAAAATTAATCTGAGAAATAATTAAAAACAAAAATTCTCTCGACTACCTCATCAACACACTGATGATTATGTAGAATGAACCTTGTTTACTTTAAGATTGTGAAACAAGATGGCGTATTTCCCTTCTCAAGTCTGTAGTATCTTTACCCAGAGTGCCCAGTTTTGTTCTTGAATTTTCTCTCGATGTCGTGATTAATTCGTTTTAGGTGAAATCTAAGGGTGAAAATGAATTTATTTTTAGAAATATGGGAGTCATCCCTGAAAATTTTTTCTAACATTATTAATTTTTAAAATAAATAGAAAATTTAAAAAAAAAACAAAAATTTCTCATTAATTTGCAATTTTTTTATGGCCAATTAGTAAAAAATTAATTGCGATAAAAAAAAATACTATAATAAAATTTGATAATGGTAAAATACCAAAAATGGAAACATTTTTGTAGTGGTATTCCATCCTTGGTTTTTACCCAGTAATGCCCAACACTCAAAGCTTATTGCTCATGTCATACTTCTGGTCTTGAAGGGCAAAAAATTGAAAAAGAAAATGAAAAATCGACAAGTGTCTCATAGAAGGAAGTTTTTCAAGAAGGTCTACAGGTTATGATGTCATGAATATTCAATTTTTTTTTGTTGCATTTTTGAAGCAGCATTGTGTTAATTCTATCCACAGATGTCTATATAATATATCTAGATGGCCAACTAGGTCGAATTTTGGGTGCATTTAACAGCCTTAATTTGTCGACAAATTAAGGCCGTTAAATACACTCAAATTCACTTTAATCCGTGTGTGTTTATAGACATTAATTCGTTGACAAATTGAAAGGAATTTGTCGATGAATTCTCTTCGATTTATGTGCATTTAATAACATTGATTCATCGATAAATTAAGGCTCTTAAATGCACATGAATTCCCTTTGATTCGTGTGAGTTTAATAACATTAATTCATCGACAAATTAAGGGTGTTAAATGCACACTAATTAATGCCATTAAACACATATAAATTCCCTTTGATTCATTTGTGTTTAAGAACATTGATTCGCCTATAAATCGAAGGGAATTCATCGACAAATCTGTCGTTGAATGCACACAAATCAAAAGGAATTTGTCGACAAATTCCCTTCAATTTGTTGACAAATTAATGTCTATAAATCCACAAACATCAAAAGGAATTCAGGTATATCTAACAGTTTTAATTCGTGGACAAATTAATACCAATAAATGCAAACAAATCGAATAGAATTCAATGACAAATTCTATTCGATTTGTCAACGAATTGATATCTATAAACACTCACAAATCAAAGGGGATTTGGGCGCATTTAAAAGCCTTAATTCGTTGACAAATTAAGGCCGTTAAATGCTTTTACATAATCATTTCTTTTTTTTTTCTGTTGAAATATTTATTTCAGAAGAAAAGAAAAACTATTGTTGATTTTTTTTTCTTCAAAAAACCTTATGAGATTTAACATGCATTTGCCACATTGTGATGTCATTTATGTGTGCTTCAATTTTCATTGCCATAGCCAGTCTATCCAGTATATGGTCGAAGGTTTAGAGTTAGGTTTACTGATAACATTTTATTAAGCCAATTTTATGTAAAATACATTTTCTTCAATTTTCTCCACTTTGGGGTAACTTCTTGTTCTTGAGCTCATATTATTCCTTTGAACCTTCTCTAAAATTTCATTAGTTTCAAAAAAATAGGTAGTTATCTCATTAAAAAAGAGAATAAATAATGGCTAAAAATTCGAATAAAAACTCATATTTCTTATGTATTTCAATTTTTAAAAGTGACAAGTGCCTGTAAGTTTAATAGAGTGGGGATGGCAACCTCACTGAAAACGAGCAGAATTGCGCCTCTAGTATATTTCATATGCTTGTTGGCCAGGGTTGCCAGAGGTATGGATTTATCCATATGTGTACGGATTTTTCAAGGTATGACAATCTGCCTACAGATTTTGTATGGATATGTAAGAGGGTAGGGATTCACACAGGTTTCTTGCCACTAGTACGGATTTTTGAGAAAAAATTCAATATAAATTATAATTAAGGGTTTTTTTTTATCACACAGTTTAGTTGCCCTGATTGTTGATGAAAAAAAAGTCAAATTTTCAAATTTTCAATGTTTGTTGGCTTTTGCTATTGAGATTATAAATTTTAATGTCAAGAATATCGGAGTAGAGATAAAACGGATAAGAAAAGCCAAAGCCCAAAAGTCAAAAAAAATTAATAGAAAAAAAATGCAAATGTATATACACAATAATAGGATCACAGGAGTGACTAGAATTTAGATTGAGTTTGAGTAATAGGAATTTTTTTGAGTCAATTTGATTATGAATGAAGCTACAATATCATTGAGCTAGAATCAGCCATAAACATGCCTGGAGCAACAGTTTAGATCATACCCTAGTTTTTTTCCCCATTTTATGAGAAATGAAATGCTAAACTTAGATATTGAAGACTTAAATGACATTAATAACAAACAGCCTTAATTTTAACCTATTTATTCGATGTATTTCTACATTTAAGCTAATAAAATTCTCCTGGTAAACGAGGAATAGCATTTTATTTTTCATTTTTGCAAATTCAGAAAAAAAGGCGAATACTTGAAATATTATTCTTCAAAAGTCTCAAAACCTAAAAAAAAGAAAAGAAGAGGGTACATTTTCTTCCAAAACAAATTTGCAACACTGTACGGATTTGTACGGATTTTTTGGCTATTGAAAAATGTAGAAATATGACAGAGTACGGACTTTTCATATTTCAAACCTGGCAACCCTGTTGTTGGCCCATTACTTTGACTATACAGAATTAACATGGACTTGTGAGAAAAAGGGTGGAATTTTCAACGGATCACCATACACTAACTACGATGATGAAGAACTTTAGAAACGACGATTCGAAGAAACGATGACTAGAAGCACACATTACGACATATAAAAGAGAAGACTAGATACTTTGAATGTTTCACGAACTTTTATTAAACACCATGAAAACATACATGTTAATTCATCGACGAGAGATGAGCAACGAGAAGGCATACAAAACATATAATCACAGTTGAGTTACAAACACAAATATCACAGATTAATAATAACAACAAAAACAGTGTTGCCACAACATGTGATGTGCGAGAATAAGTGGCTATCGAATATTATAATTTGCCATTATTCTCACACGCCTCCTCAAATTATACATATTCGATTACGATTAGAAAATGGTAAAAATAAAAATAAAGTTATTAATCTAATACTGTCATTACAACACAGAATGACAAAAAAGGTCAACAAATGATTAAAAACAAGTAAGTAATCACAAACAAGAATATTAACATACAAACAAAAAATGGTATACATAAACAAAAAGTTACGTTAAATTCAACAGTCTACAAAATTCGGTAAATTTGGGCCTCGGGCAGCCCATCGTGAACATATCAGCCAACTGTCGTGAAGTTGGCACGTACAAGTATCTAAATTCTACATCTACATGACTGCACACAAAACGGTACCTTACGTCTATATGTTTTGACCTACGAGTATTCCACTTGCCGGAGTGCAACAGAGACAGACAGCTCTGATTATCCTCATAGATTACAGCCCTGTCAGCAACTTGAATGCAAAAATCACCCAGTAGATACTTCAGCCATATGGACTCAGTGGTAGCATCGCATATTGCGATCAACTCACTTTCAGTGCTAGATAAAGCCACTGTTGGCTGCTTCTTGCTTGACCAGGACACCAGTGACCCGTAGACAAAGGCACAGTATCCGGTAACTGACCGTCTTGTGTTAACGCAGTTGCCCCAATCGGCATCGGAATATGTTTCCAATATACTGCCGTTACTCTTATCATCACGTAGAAAGATTAATTTTTTGTCCTTGGTGGTTATCAAATATTTCAGAACTCGCAGAAGATACTTGCAGTGTTCATTCGTGGCACAACTGGAGAATTGGCTGAAATACGATATTGCAAAGCAAATATCGGGCCGTGATCCTAACATTAAGTACATCAAACATCCCACGAGCTGTTGATACCGGTTATTTAAAACACTATCACACGCATTGAGGTCCCTGTCCAATTGGAGTCCGGGGTCAATGGGTGTGTAGGTTGGTGAGCAGTTTTCTACACCAAAACGTCTAGCAACAGACTCGATGAGAGCCCTCTGCTCAATCTCCAGTATGGCCTTCTCCCGATTGTAGCTAATATTCAGACCCAAATATTTTCTGACCTCTCCAAGATCCTTACATTTAAAACGTTTATTTATTTCATTTTTGAAAAAAGCAATTTTTGCCTTATTATTGGAGCTAATGAGGACGTCGTCAACGTAAGTGAGCAAGTAGACGACTGTATTGTCAGTTCTACTTTTATAAACATACAAGCAGTCATCAGCCTTACTCTGCTCAAAACCAAGAGCAACCAGAAACTCGTTAAATAACGTGTTCCAAACTTTAGGCGACTGCTTCAGACCATATATAGACTTATTCAACTTCAAGACATTATTTTTCTTATCTATTTTCGTTTCAATTCCCTCAGGTATTTCGAGGTACACGTCTTCAGACAGAATTCCGTTTAAAAAGGCACTGCAGATATCTATTTGCTCTATATAAAATTTCATTTTATTACTGACAGCCAAGAGAGTCCTCACAGTCGAAAGCTTTGCCACCGGCGCGTATACTTCATTAAAGTTGAAGCCTTTTTTCTGTTGACATCCTCTGGCGACCAGTCTTGCCTTATAGAGTACCTCATTATTCATATCGAATTTTTTATTAAATACCCAACGACATGTGATGGTAGGAGCGTCCCTTGGACGTTTGGTCACCCACCAGGTCTGATTTGAATTCAGGGCACTGATCTCCGAAGAAATAGCCTCCCTCCACATCAGACCATCCGGTGCAGCATTCGCCTCCTCAAACGTCAAGGGAATGCCGTCCTCAGCTAGGCAAATATTTCCTGCAGTCCCATCACATTCAGCCGTTGCACCTGACAGACAATCCAAATTCACGTCACCATCGACTTCAATGTTCTCAAGATTCGATTCGGTGACCTCTACAAAAATATCATCGTTATTATTATACTTACTAGAGTCCTTGGCACCTATTTTACTTTCGAAAAACTCAACATCACGTGACAAACGTACCTCCTTAGTAGTCACATTGAGTAGTCTGTAGCCACAGGGCGAATAACCGACCATTTCAAGTTTCTCGCTTTTATTTTTAAATTTATTTGAGTCATGTTTGAAGGACAGCATATGAGCGTCACATCCAAACGTCCGTAATTTATTATAATCAAACTGTTCGTTGAACCATCTTTCATAAGGAACAAAATCTTTATTTGTGGGGCAACGGTTCACGATATATACGGAGCACAATATGGCTTCCGTCCAATATATCTTTTCAAGACCGCTCTCGAACAACAATGTCCTCGCCCTTTCACACAGTGTCCTGTTCATCCTCTCAGCCTTTCCATTTTGCTGAGGGCAGCCACCAACAGTGGGTTCGACAACAATCCCTTTTTCGTTACAAAATGATTGAAAATTCGTGTTTAAGTATTCTGTGCCTCGATCGCACCTGAGTCTTTTAACATTGTAGCCGAATTTATTCGCTACCATCTCATGATAAATTTTAAATTTTGAAAAGGCTTCTGTCTTACTCGTCAACAGGTACACACAGCAAAAATTTGAATAGTCATCGATAAAGGTCATAAAATACTTCACTCCATTATATGACGGAGGATTTATCGGGCCACACAGATCGGTATGTATCAGTTCCAAAGGCCTACTTGTTTTTCGTTCGTGCCTCAGGAACAGTTTCCGTTTCTGTTTGCCCATAACACAGGGCTCACACAGCAATCCGCGGTTAGTGTCAACATTTGGTATCAAACCCCTAGTTGACAATAACCTAACATCGTTTACATTCAAATGAGCAAGTCGACGGTGCCACACAGTCAGTGGGCTAGGTTCATCTTCAGACATCAGATTGCACGACTGATTTGATATTTTCAAAAAATCAATCGTGTACAAATCCGAGTCAACGCTCACACCAGTGGTCACGATTTTACCACTGCAGCGTTGGATGACCTCAACAGACTCCTCTCGAAACAGAGTGTCGAAACCCGACTTGCTCATGTGCTTAACGGACAGCAGATTCTGTGGCAGCTCCCGAGCATACCTTACATTTTTTAATTCTATTGCGATGCCATTCAACAATTTCAATTTTACAGTACCGACCGACGTGACAGCAAGCGAGACTCCTTTCTTCGCAACACAGATACTGTAGGGTTTTATCAAATCTAAATAGTCACTGAACAGGCTTATATCATTTATTAAGTGAATTGTGCATCCACTGTCCACTACGAAAGTGATACGAAGCATCGAATTTACGTTACTTTCAGCATCAATTAAATCATTTATTTTATTATTATTATTATTCTGCAATGTAAAGCTGTAACCCTCTTCAGAGCGATTGTCATTTGAATTAAAATTTTCATTGCACATTTGTGCTGAGTTACGATTATTATTATTATTATTATTGGTACCATGGTCGTTAGTACGATTTCCATTATTATTATTAACGTTATTACAATTATCCGTACTGTTATTATTTCTATTTTTTGCATAGCAATTACGTGCTATGTGACCGATTTTGTTACAGAAATGGCATTTTATATTTGAATGCCCATTATCATTGCCAAAATTCCGACCATGTCCATTTGAATTATTATTCCCATTATTATTATTATTAGTATTGCTCTGCGCGTTTGAATTCCGGTTATTGTTGTTATTATTAAAATTATTATTACCTCCGCCTCAATTATAACCACGATTGTTTCCCCGATGTTGGGACCTACCACGATTGAAACGATTATTACTATTATTATTATTATTACCGGAATTTCGTCCACCATTCGTGGTGTTGCCAAAAAATATGTTCTCTTCACCAGTGGCCACCACCGATGAAGGTTTTTGAGGAGCTGAATATTGAGAATTACTTCTCATCGTCGATTTACTATCCAGGGACAGCTCACGTTGAAAGTTGTTCAACCTCATGAACACGCCATCCCAGGTTACGACTTCGGCATCCTCTAACACCACTTTGATAGGACGAAACTCCGCTGGCAGCGAACGTAGCAATACCAGTACAAATTGTTTGGTGGTAGTCAGGTCCCCCAACTCGGTCAATCGTCTACAGCGGGCACGAAAATCAAGCAAATACTTTTGTAAGTCAGAACCAGAAACATACCGTTTTGTATACAGCTCAGCTCGTAAATCCATTAGCGTCCGGTCATTTCCGCTATCAATCAGGTTCGTCAGCGCGTTGAACATCTCCTTCGCGGTTGTGTAGGTCTGGATGATTTCAAGGTATTCGTCCGTCACGTTGTTGGCTATCAGGAACATCGCCTTAGCATTCTCCTTCGACCATGCTTCTCCCCTATTTCGAACAGTTGGCAAAGAATCAAAGATTATGTTACCCAAAGATTCCTTTGCTAACAGCAGCTCCATCCTGAACTTCCATGTCCGGCCATTCTGCCCATTGAACGGCTCGATAGTGTTCTGCTTTCGAATGTCCATCTCGTGATCAGGCTACGACGATCAGTTGCACCGCGAATCAGCGACTTCAGCAACCTTTCAGATACGTCGACCAACGAATAAACACAAACGAGATCCCAGGAACATCGAAAAATATGAACACTTTTAAAAAAAAATTACAAACAAGGCATGGTACTACTTGGGAGTGGTGAACAGGATTCGACAGCACAACTCTGCATACTCAGAACAATGGCGACCACGTTGACATCCAGGTATCTGGGCCCATAACCTGTGAGAAAAAGGGTGGAATTTTCAACGGATCACCATACACGAACTACGATGATGAAGAACTTTAGAAACGACAATTCGAAGAAACGATGACTAGAAGCACACATTACGACATATAAAAGAGAAAACTAGATACTTTGAATGTTTCACGAACTTTTATTAAACACCATGAAAACATACATGTTAATTCATCGACGAGAGATGAGCGACAAGAAGGCATACAAAACATATAATCACAGTTGAGTTACAAACACAAATATCACAGATTAATAATAACAACAGAAACAGTGTTGCCACAACATGTGATGTGCGAGAATAAGTGGCTATCGAATATTATAATTTGCCATTATTCTCACAGGACTGCTATTTGATTGAAAAATACGTACAAAATTTCGTTATCAATTGCCAAGACATAGGAGGAAAAAGTTAGTCGGGTTGGGTTGATAATGATTTCAATGTTCTCTGCGCGGTAATTTTGTTTAGAATAGAAATTATGAAAATATAATTTAATACCATAGAAAATGCTTAAATATAATTAATTCAGTTCAACCTCAAATTTCAGCAATATTTTACAGTTTTACGAATCCTTATCATACCCGACCCGACTAACTTCATCTTACAGTTGCATCTTCTAACGTCATTCTTATAACAAATAGCAGTCCATGTTAATTCTGTATAGTCAAAGGCACATTACGTTATCAATTTAATCAAAACACGGCAAAACTAAAGCGGGAAAACTTACATAGTCCGTACGAAATTTTTTATTCAAGACCAACAGTTGACATTTGTTTGAACTTTGAGGTATTTGAGAATTGAGTCTCAACTTCTTAAGAAATGAGAATGAGATAAAGTGGAAAGGTTGAGGTATCATCTTCTATTTGGTAAATGTTAATTTATGAATTACCATTCTCATATGAACTAATAAGTGTCTATTTTTGATTATTTCCGTAAAAGGAGAACAATGACTCAACGGCTCTGTCCAGCTGTTGTGAAAAAACTCGACGAGACAGTAGTTAATAGAATTGCAGCTGGCGAAGTTATTCAACGACCAGCCAACGCTTTAAAAGAATTATTGGAAAATAGGTTTTCAGTTGCTTTGAATTCTGTTATTCTTCATGATTTATAATTCATGACTCATTTTCGTTTTCTTTCTTTGTTATTCAACAGTTTAGATGCAAAATCCACGTCCATATTAGTGACCGTGAAAAATGGAGGTCTTAAGTTGCTTCAAGTGCGTAAATATCTTCTAGTATCGGACTTCTTTCGAACAAAACAACTTGGAAGTTTCATTCTGCTGTAGATTCAAGATAATGGCACGGGTATACGAAAAGATGATATGGGCATTGTGTGCGAAAGGTTCACGACTAGTAAATTGGTTCAGTTTGAAGATTTAAATTCAATCCAGACATTTGGGTTTCGTGGCGAAGCATTAGCCAGTATTAGTCACGTTGCTCACCTCACCATTATAACTAAAACCGCAACTGAACAATGTGCCTACAAGTTAGCTTTTTTATATTATTAAATTTAAGAGCTCTTTTGTCGGAATGTAATACATTTTTTTTCTCTATTTAGAGGGATGTATGAAGATGGGAAACTTAAAGAACCACTAAAACCATGTGCTGGTAATCAAGGCACCCAAATAATTGTCGAGGATCTTTTTTACAATGTTGCAACCAGAAGAAAATCTTTGAAAAGTCCAAACGAGGAGCATACGAAGATTACCGATGTTGTAAGTCGTATCTTCTTTAATAGATGTAATCTATCTAATATTTTAAAGGGCTGTACTTTTTAATTTCTTCTGTTATTCATTTTTAGATTAGCAAGTACGCCATTCACAACCCGTCCGTGGGATTTACCCTTCGCAAGCAAAATGAAAGCAATCCCGACGTTAAAACTAATTCGAATTCGACATACGTCGACAATATTCGATCTATTTATGGGAATAATGTAGCCAAGTAAGATATTTATCGTTGTGTATTCAATCTAGGATATCATAACGGAAGAAGGTTTTTGATTTTACTTCAGAGCGGTAGAGCCTGTCGAAACAAACGATGAAACTCTGAAATTCAGCATGAAGGGATACATATCGAATGCCAACTATCCCATGAAAAAACCCATTTTTCTTCTTTTCATTAATAATCGTTTGGTGGATTCACAAGGTACCTACAACAATTTTAAATTCGTCATTTTTTTTATCTTTGTGTGGTGATCGGGAAATTTTCTCGTAGGATTAAGGAAGACATTAGAACAAGTATATGGTTTGTATTTGCCAAAAGGCATGCATCCGTTTCTGTACTTGAGCTTAACAATTGATCCGAGAAATGTAGACGTAAATGTACATCCGACCAAACACGAAGTACATTTTTTGCATGAAGATGCCATTGTGGATAAGATCAAATCCTCCATCGAGTTGAAACTTACAGGCTGCAATACATCGAGGATATTTTACACTCAGGTTCAGGTTTTTTCTTTTTTTCTCTCTAGTAATATTTTCGAGTTTATCTCGCAAAGTACATATTGTGAAGGTTATTGATAAGTAGGTCAGTTCCTGCGGGAAAAAATGAATTCTGTTTCTAAGAAAAGGAAGAAATTCAGGGACTACGGATTATTTTCAAATTTTGAGGTGTATTCAGTGAGTTGGCGTAACAATGAGTATTTTCGATTGCATATTTCTTTAGAATAACTAATATGGTGAATATTAAATATCTGTAGCAAAATATATATTTTATTATGTGTAGTGTTGAGAGTTGAGACAAATTTCAGCAGTCAATTTTCATAATCAGCTATAGTAAAATTTCAAAGTGCTGCAAAAATTTTTTTTCAAAAACCGAATAAAAATAGTTGAACATCCATTGAAGCTTGAACAAATCACAAATTAAGAAATATTAGGGTCGTTCCATTTGGTGAGAAAAGGGGTGTTGTACCTTCGTAATAACTTCAAACTCGTATTAAATTGAATAGTAGAATTTTGTATTAATTTATTCTCGTGTTTGTTCCTTTAGACCAAATTACCTGGAGAAATAAAGCCTTCAGCTGCTGAAAAACACTCGAAGACGGAAACTCAGCCAAGTTCTCAAAACTACATGGTGCGCACGGATCCTGACAGTCAGAAGTTGGACAAATTTTTCAGCGTTAATAATACTACCTCCGTATCTGGGAAAACTGTGTCCCCGTCTGTGGAACCAAAGTAATTAGTTTATGTCATTCACATAACATTAGCTGTTGAAATGATTTGACGAAATTTACGTGTCATTTTTTAGGCGTCAAATTAAATTAACCAGCATTTTGAGTCTGAAAAAAGAAATTGATGAAAATGTCGACCATACACTCAAAGAAATATTACAAAATTTCACGTATGTTGGGGCTGCGAATCGGTGTTGGTCTTTAATTCAGCACAAAACCGAATTATTTATTTGCAATAATGCTCTTCTGTTGTACGTCGTCGTTGAGTTCTTTCAGTTATCAGAATATTTTCTAATATTTTTCAACGCAGTAATTTTCTTTCAGATCTGAGATGTTCTATCAATTAATGGTTCACAACTTTGCCAACTTCGGTACAATAAAATTTTCTGTAAGTGCATAGAATCGTGATTCCATGTGAAATTTATCTATTTTTTGTCTTATTCTCAGTAATTCTTGTGATGTAGAATCCTTTACCAATATCTGAATTAGTATTAGTTGCCATGGAAGACTTGGAAGGCGATGATTCAGAGAAACAAAGTATAGCAGAAGCCGCGGCTACAATACTTCAAGCTAAACGTGCCATGTTAAAAGATTATTTTTCAATGGAAATCGACAGTTCTGGTAATCTGCAGTCGATGCCATTATTACTTGGTAAAGATTTTAAACGTTTTAAAAGTTTACAATATTATGGTTGTAAATTCTGAGCCAATGTATATTTTGTTCTGGGAATGTCCGTTCTAAAAAGTCATTAATTACTTCATACTATAGTCGAGTCACTCTGTTTTTTCATCTTTTAGCAGTACCTCTCCTTTTGTCTGAATACTAGAATTTTTTTCAAACTCAAATCTTCAATTTTCAATATTGTTGATTTAATGGGGAACTAAATCCATCTAAATTAATTTTTGATGACAAAAAAAAAATTGTATAATTATTTTATTGTTGATCCAGTTTTTCTCTTTGTTTTTCTTCGAAAAAGTTTTATGACAAGAGAATGGCCAGAAAAATAAAAGCTTATAAAAACAAGTACTCAATCATTCGTTGAAAAGACGTTGGTCCTTATGCGAAGAGCTCATTGTAATGACACTCCACATCTTTTTACATTTAAAATTCGAGTTTATTGTTTTACTTTATACCTGTTCGCGAGACATGAATTGTCTTACTCTAAAACGATGCATTTTACATCCCACAACACGATTTAACTAAAATTAGAGAATATCAGGACATAATTACTTTTTACATGCTACAATTTAATTTTTACAATTTTTTTTTTGTTCCACTTTTGACAGATGATTATGTTCCTCTTGCCGACGGATTACCTACGTATGCGTTGAATCTAGCTACTGATGTTGACTGGGATGTAGAAATGAGTTGTTTTAAAACGTTTTGCCAAGAAACTGCCAATTTTTATGCTTACGAATGGATGCAAGAGAATGATAGTTGTGAAAATGATGACGAAAACACGGTGAATATTCTATCCTGTACCATTACAGTGGGTTGAGCTTAGTAAAAACATTTAGGCGTACTGCAGACTTTCGAGATAATGATCGGGTCGATATTACGATTGTTTTATTCTTTTGAATCGAAAGGTCGTAATTTTGTCTTGTTCAATACAGTCGTCCTCATTGTTTGAAAATTGGTATTCATAATATGACTCGGAAATTGCTGTACCTACCATAGATATTCTTCAATTTCTTTGTTTCGATGAAAATAATATGTACTTTGAATTACTTGAATCCTATTTTCGAGTCTCCGTGAGGTTTAGTCAAACTGAAATGAATTTTTCTAGATTAATCGAGTTTGTTGAGCTTCTCACTCTAAACTCAAAACCCAATGAGAAAATGTATGTTGTGACACCCCATACTTTGTGCGACCAACACAAGTAAAAATAGCATTGCAATAACTCCCCCTCCCAATAAAAAAAAATTCACGAAGAAAAAAATCTTTGGAAATGATATCTATCAAGACGCAAAAAACGGCATGTTTTCCATCATTTACAGTTTTTTCGTTCGCTTATTTTCAAATAGTTGAGGCTGATTAAACAATACTGAAATCCAGTTTTAAGTAAATTTTCTCCTCTTTCCAAAAATACCATTTCCAGCTCTCTAGATAGCGACTGAGGAATCACTGAGGAAAGAGGAGAGGTTTCTAAATTCTTAACAACGCCAAATCTCCCATTAATTTGCATTCTTTTCGTTTGTTTGTTGTCAAATAGCTAAAGATAATTAAAAAATTACGTGAGAATTTCATAAAATTTATCCGCTTTCGAGAATTTTGAACTCCAGCTCTCTAACTCAGAGGCTGAGGAATCATTTGAGACGTATTTTACAAAACTGAAATGTGTTCAATTGGAATGACAACTTGAACAGTTTTTTACAAATCAAAATTACTGGGGATGGGCTGCTCTGGAGCAGTCTGATTCGAAGAACCAGGTTTTTTAAGAGCTTTTCCTGAAACTGCTCCAATGTGATAGTCTGCCTGCCCCTTTTTACTCCGACTCTTAAATATTGACGACGCCTTTTCTTAAAAATGGCTCGATAGTCGAAGCGTGTTAGTTATCGCAAGTCGGCTCTCTCAAAGGCAATGTGAAGAACTACGCTGGTTTCTTTACCGTCGACAAAATATGCATTTCGAACATATTCTTTTGGTTCTTTCCTGCCAAAATTGTGCCCAATCAAGCTCGTCATTGGTTGGCTACAGTGAGAATTACTTCGTTTGGCTTGTTCGCTGAGAATGAACCATTTCAGGTTTGCAAATGTCCAAATATTCGTTTACGAATTAAATTGATTCGTTTATAATTATGCAATAGATCGTATGTGAAAAAGAAATATGCGATCTTCTTACGAAAATACATTGACAAAGTAAAAGCTTGATTAAACCCGTTTGTGGGTGGAATTTTTAACAACGATGAATAGAATGTAATATCAACTAACAGCTTGACTACAGAATTCTCGATACGCAGTTCTCACTTCCCATTTAAAACTTGAAATATGTAATTCTGTATTGATATGAATTCACAAAATGAATGTGAAATTAGATTATTTCAAATAAAAGGAAAAGCGTAGGTTTATTTAACATGATCAGACTCATTCATGGTTCAGTGATTTTCATTTTAAATATGATTGCAACAGTTTTGGAGCAGGGAGCCGACAAACCAGGTTCCGCAAGTGAACAATTTTGCCATCACTCAACATTAATAATAATATCAAAATACTTGAATATTCAAATATTTAAATATTTCATACCCTGTCTGACAGGATCATAAAAGTGTATAAAAATTTCACACTCGTGTTGTGTCAAATTATCGTGTACTTCAAAGGTCAAAAATTCGTACTTTAAAATAATATGCTATATATATATATATGCACGTAAAACTCAATTTCTTGCGTTTTTGTCGCAAAAAAATGTTTTTATTGGTGTGTTTTATTTTAGGAAATGCCACAAACTAAATGGCATTGGTCTTTGGAACATATTCTGTATCCGGCTATCAGGAAATATCTGTTACCGAGTAAGAAACTATACAGTGAACGAGCTGTGTTGCAAATTGCGAGTTTACCTCAGCTGTACAAAGTCTTTGAAAGATGCTGAATTGTAAATTTGTTATCTATACGTATATTATATAAGCTCCTAATTTCTTTTGTGTCTGTTTTGTTTGCTTTAATGTTAGATTTTTTCGTCTCAGTAATATGTTTGAAAAAAGGAGGTTTCAAGAAATTTTATTATTAAAGTCTATACTATGTATTTTCAGACAAAAATAAATTTTGAGTTCCTTCTATTTATTACTGGACTGGATGTATTCATCCACGAATCCTGCAAACTCGGTGTATTACGGGTAGAAAATTATCTTCTTATTTCAAATGTTCTATAGTCCTTAGTGATTAATTGATCATTTTTTCTGTTCAAAACAAATTACGTTTTCAGATTGCTGAATTGCTACATTTATTTCCTTTTTGAGAATCACTAGATTGATAATGAAAATTACAAAATTAAAATATAATCAATTTCTTATATACTAATATACACAATGGAAAGTTTGAAAAGAACAAAAACAAAAAAAATAACTACTTATGTCCTAATATATTATTTTTTAGATAATTTCTGTATTATTTAGTATTAATTGATGAGGTACATAGTTATATTGACAAAATTAGGCCTAATATATGAGAACAGGTTGTTCTAAAATAACAGGATTTAACTGAATTAGGACTACGGACCAAACTTTTTCATAAAATATAGTGAACTTCATTATATCTTATTTCTAAAATTTTTGAAGTACGTACCTATACTTCTATATTACAAGATGTACTCGCATAAAAATTCAGAAAAAACAATTATATTAAGAAGTTCTTCGTTCAGGTGAATTTTATTAATTTTCTATTCTATAATCGGTAAAATTAGTATCACAGAATCGAATTAATTTTGACATAAATAGTACCCAAGTTACTTATAGATTCAACACTTTTTTGCCTTTCAAAAGATACTCCTAAACTGACGAATGTAAATTGAAAAGCGTAATTACATTGTGTTGTAAAATCGCAATCCACCTGTCCAACACAGATTCTGTTTCTTCGGCGAATATTTTCACCAATGTTACATCCTGTTAATAACAGGACCATTATCAAAATTTAATTGTATCGTGATGATTAAATATAAAATTAAATACAATAAATGTGCGAGGCTTTCAATTCAATAGTTACCAACTTGATCATTCATTTCATACCTGATCTCGTTTGATGGTGAAGTACAGATTTAAAGGTCGAAGTCCGACCAATTATAAAGGAACGGTGATATCGGATCGGCTGACACTCCTTACTTTCAAAACTAAATGACCTGTTTCGCACTAATGCGCTGCAAATACATCATTTTTTACCTAAATAAATATAATCAAATTGATTAAAAAGGTAGTTCAATGGTGAAAAATTAAACAGTAGTTACAGTGGAACTTACTAGCAAGCTATAATTTATGAGAGGAATAAACCTTGAACACATTTAGCCCTTACAATCAGTCGAATTTATTCAATAGTTCCTTCTTGTAAGTGATTGAGGTTCATCAAAATCTAGGTCTATAAAATATGTTCACAGTTGGTTCATCCTCTTCCACTCCGGCAGTAGTACTTGACTTAAACATAGTGAGTTTGAAATACGAATATCCTCAAGAATAAAACCCATATTAATTGTATTATAGATAATAAGAAATGAAAAATTAAGAATTATTTTTTAATTGTCGATTCTATAACTCTAGTTAATTAGTAATACATATACAGATACAGATTAAGGATTATATCAATTGATCATAAATTATTATTAAACTCATCATTCATCAATATACATTCCATGGAGGGTACCTCTTTATTAATTCGATGTTCTAAACCATTCAACAAATTGAAAGCTATCAGCTGATGAATCGATATGAAGTAATTCTTAACAAAGGAGCTGGAAAAAACATGAAATGATTTTTTTTTTTGTGAAGTGGCCCATACTTCCAGAGGTATTTGCCCTAAATTTAGTATATTAGTCCCAGCAAGATACTCGTTTATGAAGGATTATCAATTTACTTTTATATCAGTGCACACACTTTTTCTTTAAATTGATTTCCTCGATCCTCAAAGTTTTTAAATAAGTCAAAGCTGGCACACGCAGGGGAAAGCAGTATCACGGATCCAGGAAATGCAACAGATAGGGCCATATCTACGGCTGAAGATAGGCTATTAGTCTGTTTTATGGGTAACCCTAGAAAATCAAAAGCTTTTATAATAACGCTGTTGTCTTTTCCCAAACAGATAATTGCTTTCACTCGCTCCTGTACAATTGGCAGTAGTGGGCTATAATCATTTCCTTTGTCTATCCCCCCAGCCATCCAGATAATAGGTTGGCTAAAACTAAGCAATGCAGCTGTTGTAGAGGCTACATTAGTAGATTTTGAATCATTATAACAATCTATGCCTCGTGGTGCGCCACACCATTCCAGCCGATGGGGTAGCCCATGAAACTTAGATAAAGCAGTAGCAATTGTTGTAGAAGATACCCCCACTAATGCTGCTGCTGTAACCGCAACCATGGCATTATACTGATTATGCCTACCTACCAAAGTGATTTGTTCCCTGCTAATAGAAAAAGAGTGGCCAAGCACATTAAAGTGTAACAAACTATCACAAATAGGGGGTGTGGCAATAGGATGTATTTGGGGTAACATCTTTTGTTCTTGAAGATATGCGGTGGTGATTGGATCAGTTTTATTGTAAATAAAGTGGTCTGATTGAGTCATATTCCGCAATATATTCAATTTAGCTTTTGCATAGGTTTCCACAGAATAATGGTATCTGTCCAAGTGATCAGGTGTAATATTTAATAGGCAGGCAATATCTGGCTTAAAATTTTCAAGGCTTTCCAGTTGGAAGCTGGAAAGCTCAAGTACATAGAAGTCATAACTATCCTTTGTAAGACATTTTGCAAAACTATAACCCACATTCCCAGCTAAAGCCACATGGAATCCTGCTGCATGGAGTAAATGGTAGATCAGATGTGCTGTGGTACTTTTACCATTTGAACCAGTTATAGCTATTATCTTACCCTTTGCATAACGTGCTGCGAACGCTATTTCATCTATAATGGGTATATGGCGGAGTTGCCTGACGATCGTGGCTTCGTAGGGTATGCCAGGGCTTTTGATGACCTCATCAGCTAATTTTAATTTTTCTATCGTATGACTGCCTTCTTCAAATGGAATCGCATAGGTGTTTAGTAAATGTTTATAATCAGATTTAATTATACCAATATCCGAAACAAATACATCTATGCCCTTTTGTTTGGCTAACAGTGCGGCACCCGTACCACTCTCTCCTCCACCTAGAACAACTACTCGCATAATTGTACAGTTAAACTTTTTTTTCTAATTTATCAAGGTTACATACCCTCATACCTATACACTCCTAAAAGATACGCCCGTACGGAACTAGGAACCAAATCTAAGGAGTTGGGTCAAACAATGTATAGCGTATAGCACGATTCTATATGATCTACATCGATATGTTCTATAAAGCTGCAAAAGCAGCTCGCCCAACACAAGAAGTAGCACAAGAGATGGTTATAGTACGCATTCAAACCATAGAAAAGAAAGGCCCAACTTGGCCGGTAAAACGGTAAAACAGCTGTAATACAATGGAACATTAACTTATTTTATCCATTGGAGTTTAGGGAATATAAAATCCAAAAACCACGGCAAAATTCTAGCAAGCCAAAAAAAGAAATCTTGTAACTCAACGCAATCACAGACTCATTTGCACAAATCACAATAAAAAATACGATAAACGTCGATGGACGATGCCGCACACTTCAGCAACAGCGAAATTTGTTGATCAGAACCTTCGACTATATACATAATGGACTGCGCATACTAACAAAATTAACATTGGCTTAATATGGAGACACCATGAAGGCGTACATTTCATTCAAAAGTTTTATTTTTTAAGGATTTATCAAGTATCATAGGTCAATTGATTAAATAATTTGGAGGATTAGCATTGTCATTTTACAAAATGAAAGTGTTTTTAAAATTAAATAGCATCATTTATTCCTTTTTAATATTCGTAGATGAATTCTCTTTGAAACATTATTTTCATTCATATCTTCCGACTCCATTTTAAAATGTATGATTATAGATTGAAAGTCAGCAATCCTATTGGACGGACATAAGAATGAATAAAAGATGATCAGCCAAAAGCCAGTAAATGAGCAAGGGAGTTAAAATCTAATTACCCAGAAGCACGCACAAAACATCACTAATGAAAGAATCCTAATTAATTTAATGGCGAATCAAAGATAATTTGTAGGTGAATTCTCTTTGATTCGTCGCTGAATCCTGATTAATAACAATTTATATTCACAAACTGTTAATATATAAACCCGAATTTACGACTGTTGATCTTCAAAGTATTTTAGCCATAACTAAATTTATTTCAAACAAGAAAACCTGGTTAAAAATACGTTCAATTTGAGAATTCTGATTTTTTAATATTGTGAAAAGTAGAGTTTGATAAGGGAATTAACTTTTGAATGAAATGTACATTTCATTTGGTTGCCTTCAACATTTTATCAGTATGCGCAGTCCATTAGTCCAAGATCAGCACACTCTTTAACTGAACTGGCTCAATACTAGCAACACTACACACTAACACTAGTACTACTCATCCAGGTTGTGTAACTCTTACGACATTTCATATCTCAAATACCAATAACACTTTCTTGCCTTTTCCCACTCAAATTTTTGTATAATGGAGGGAGATCTTCATCTCCTTTTTGGTCTATTTCATACTTGTACAGTTTTTGTTCCATTAATGCATTATAGTATTTCAAATTGACCTGCTCAAGTCAATAGGAGGAAATTACTTAGGCATTCATTTAAAGTTACTGTAATATTTGTATTAGAAATTGCAAGTACATGTTTTTGTTATAGGGTTACTTTTTCAATAGTTTTTAGTAAGAATTAGTTAACTCTAGTTATTCTAATTTTTTAATTTTCTAAAATGAAATTTAAATTTTTTATGTGTATCGAACAGTCTTTGAAAAGTTATTTCATAGATTGTTTCATCATTGGTTGAATTTTGAAAAAATTTGTTAGCTGTTATTATTGGCACTCTTTATTGTCTGTTACTGTAAGGAGTTTGCATTAGTTTTTTATTCAACTCTGCTGAAATTTTGGGAATCTTGATAGGCTAACATAGATCATCACTTCATCATTTTCAATGTTTTTCATTTTTTCTTGGATTGGATCATCAATTTTTGGAATTGTCAATGTTTAATTTTCAAATGAATCCAGTTGTTCGTATGTCCGAAGAAGATGTGAAGTTGTTTAGTTTATTTTCTCACAGTAAAATTCCACCCTCAGACAAATTGGTTTGGGAAAAATTTGATGGTATTCCTCAGATCATAGATAATATATTCTTTGATAATTTTCATGTGTATATTGCTTGTATTGTGGGTGAATTTGAGGGTGTATATTGAGTAAGTGTGTGGGACATTGAGCTTCACAGAACTTAAACTTTTTTACTCATTGCAGACATTGATAATGTTCAAAACTTCGTTTAATTCTTGTAGAAATTTAGTAAAGTCATCATGGGAATAAATTTTTTTCTCTTAGTTAAAGATTGAGTTAAAGAATTTTGAATGGTTAGGCTTTGGCGTGAGTTTGCAAATTGTCCACAAACTGTATAGGCATCGTGTGAGGATAATATTTAACCGAGAAACATATTTTTCAAGTAATGGCAGAGACGGATTTAATAGAACAACATTTAATGGATGATTAACTAAAGGACAAAATACATTTGAAATTGTGAGTGAAGGAACAACAAATTCCCCACTACGGCATAACAGTGTGTGTAAGAGTATGAATACAAATATTGTATGTTAAGAGTACACAGACTCCATCCGACACATCACTGGAATTTTAAAATCAGGCTTGAAAAATTGAACCAGAAAGAATCAGTTCTTATTGTTTTTCATAAAATATCATTACTATTATTATTATTAACTATTTTTTTCAAAAATTACTACTTATTTCATGGAAAATTATTAATTATTGATAATTTAATGTTAAGAAAATTTTTTTGTCTATTTTTCCCCAAATTTTGTCTCAACTAATATCCAGTAACCACAACCAAGAACCAAAAAAGTTGTTTTGGTTAACCAGAACAATAACCAGTTACCAAATAATAGCATTTTTGATCAATAACCAGCAACCAGTATCTAATATAGATTTTTATTTGTTCCCAGTAACCAATAACTTAAAAATATTTTGGTTATAAGCTCTTTAATACATAGTTAAATATGTTAGTCAAAGTGCATCTTCACATAACAAACATACCGGGCACAAGCAAAGAACTAAAAAACATTAATTTACCAAAAACAGTTACAATAACTTAACCTACGACAATCACACATACGTTCACAAATCCCAATATTCAACCAACATACTCTAATATAACAGCAACAGACAACTCACAAACCTCAAGATACAGACTGACAACAACGGCTTTATAAACAGCCACTAACAAACAACCAATAACACAAAGAATATTACCCATCCCAAACATCATACAAACACAACAACCAAGACAAACACTCTACACATCAAACACACCAACCACACAACAAACATATAAGACTCCACAACGAATGTACATAGAAATTTCCATGGCAAGAGCCAAAACAAAAATTCAACAAGCTCGCAACTACAACGTAGCATTATACCAACCAGCAGACGTACGTATTTTCTTAAGCGTACTACAATTCCAATTAACAGACCTAGATAACTTACCAACAGATGCAGACACACAATTTTACCAAAAAGTTTATGACATCAAAGAACAACTCACAATACAATTTACGAAACTAAACAACGAATTTGAGGAACTACAAACCGCCCAAAAATTACAACAACAAACGGCACAACAATACATACAATCCAGACAACCTCCAGAAATATACTGCGACACAAACATCTCAAACTCTCCGAGCAAACGACAAAGAACTGTATCCAGAACATCAAGTGAAGAGATGATGAGTCCTCGCTCTACTGGATACTACAGATCTGGCTCGGAAGAGAGACACAGACCTACCACACCACCAGGTAATAATTCAGATATTCATATATTAATTCTCGAACAAACTCCGACAAGGAAAAGATCATCCAAATGGACTTATAAAGATGATTGAACACCACAAACACCAAATATTGAAACTAAAAAATCAAAGAGAAATCATGCAACAGAACAAACAACACCCCTCAATCTAACACCAACCAGAAAAAACATTAATACCGACGCAAACACAATACAACAGAGACGCAATAGATTAATAAACACACACATACAAAATTATAACAAACAACCTATGAACACTATTTTGAGTCAACCAATAGAAAATACAACAGAAAACACAACAATAGAAGGATACAAACCAGAACATCAAAATAACGAACAAACCACACCAAAACAAAAAAGTACAATACACATACCAAAGGTATGGGAAGTACCTGCTGGATCAAATACTTTAACACAATCTTGCTTTCTCAAAACACCAAAATACAAATTACCAAAGTTCAACGAAAAACATATATCCTACCCCGACTTTATAACATCCTTCATGAAATACATACACGTAAGAGAAGACATTATAACACCACAAATATGCAAAATTTTAGAAGACACCATGCCAGACATCATCAAACAAAGATTAACAACTTTAGGCCACAATGAACAAGGATATTTCAGAAGACTACAGTATTTACATGACGAATTCGGCAACGAATCCAGACTACGATCAGAATTATGGCAAACCTTAAATAACATACCTCTAGCACAAAACACAAAAGAAGTATTACGTAATGCATACGACAAAACATGCATGTTATTAGATACCATACACGATTTCGTACCAGAGTTAACAGACGATCTTACATTCCCAACACTATTACGAATTTTCCCAAGGAATTCATACTCTAACAGAATCGATATATCCAAACCAAACTCAAGAGCAGTCTTAGAAGCTGTATACCAAGAAATAAAAACAAGAGACCTAACAGAAAAACCTGACCCATCAAAAGAAACATACAGAACACAAGACACACAACAACAAAACAATACATATTATAGAGAGAAAGCAAACAACCACTTCAACCGACGACAATATAATAGACCACAATATAACAAACCCAATAATAACAAAAACATAACAGAAAACGTAACACAGCTTAAAAGCAGTTCAAACTTTCATACGAATACTGATCAAGGTAAACCTTCACCAGAACACTATGTAGATAACGATATAGATGAAATTTCTGTTCCAGCTTACCATTTGAAAACAGACCCGGATAGCAGTATTCCAGAACAATTATACAGATTCCCAGCCATACCCACAAAACAACGATGCATGTTCTGCAAAGGCCCCCACTGGAGCTATCTGTGCTGCCATCACAACTATAACACACTCGAAAACAGACGTTCATACTTTAGGCAATTTAACTAGTGCCCAAAATGCAGCATACTAACAACAGCAGACCATTGTACCCAAAAACAAAGGAAATGTAGATGGTTCCAGTGGCAACAAACCAATGCACACCACGCAGCACTATGCCCCAGAGTAACATACCCCATCACTAAAGCAGAAGCAAACCGATATCTTGAGAAAGTCATTGAACTACAAACCAAATTTCCACCAAGTAAGCAAGAATCAAGTAATACAGATACACATACAGAACAAAATAATAATATTAATTTAATTTCCTTACAGCACCTCCAGAACTGAGAAAACCAACACTCTCATACTACAGAGATTAAAACAATGACACCAGAACAGACCATATCCACATCAGCACAAATAGAAGAAACAGTCCTCCAACCTCCAATACCAAGTAAGTTAAACCTATTTACAATTTTATCCATAAATAACAAATTTCTTACATTCTACACAAACATATGTAACCCACAAACGCTACAAACCTACCCAGTCAACGCATTCTTTGATTCAGGAAGCACTAAAACATATATATTGGAAAACATTGCTATACACACACTAAAATTACCAATCATAGGCACACATTCGTTAAAATTAACAGGAATACAAAATCAAACAACACAAACATTTCACACAAACATCGTCACCTGCAAAATCAAATATGCCACACACAAATTCTCAAACTTAATAGCCAGAACTGTAGAAAACATATCAAACAAACTAGATACCCAAAATACAAAAATTTACATTTTGCACAAACCTTTAAAACATCATCAAAAATACACATATTAATCAGAAATGAATATATGTGGCAATTCATTAAATCGGTCACACACATATCACCATCAATACAACTAATAGAAACAAACTTTGGATTTCACATAACAGGACAATTAATAAATGACGAACAACCAACCTAAAACGAACATACATATTTCTCATCAGAACCAGGTGTAGAAAACTTATGGAAATTAGAAACAATAGGAATAACAACACCAGACCTAACCATAGAACAAGAAGAACAAAAAGCAATAGAATTATTTTATAAAAACATAAAATTAGTAAATGGCAGATACCAAGTTCGATAGCCATGGAAAATATACCCACCTCCACTACCAGACAACTATTCCTTAGCATTTAGTAGACTTAAAAGCCAAATCCCACATATGCGTACTTCACCAGACTTCTTCAAAAAATACGATGCATATTTCCAAGAATTATTTAAAAACGACATAATAGAAATAGTAGATAACAAACATTCAACAGAACCAATCCATTACTTAGCACATCACGGATTAATAGACCCAACTAAACTCACACACTCGATCAGAATAGTTTTTGATGGATCAGCAAAAACTAAAAAAACAAACCACTCAATGAACGACTGTATACATAAATGATTAAAACTTCTCGCAGACCTAGTCAAATTATTTATAACATTCAGACTAAACCCAATAGGCATGAGTGCAGACATCAAAAAAGCCTTTCTACAATTAGAACTAAACCCATTAGATCGAGATGTCACGAGATTCTTATGGCTAAAAGAGCCAAACAAACCATTGACAAGCAACAACCTCATTATCATTAGATTCAAAAGAGTACCTTTTGGCGTCATAGCATCACCGTTCTTATTAGCAGCAACCTTACTTTACCACTTCCAAACCACAAACCCACAATTCTACAATATATTAACAAATAACTTTTATGTAGACAATCTAATTACATCAGTACCAACACACGAACAAGCAGTAAATTTATATAATGCATCAAACAAAACATTCAACGACATCTCCATGGAGTTAGCACAATGGGCAATAAATGACGAAATCTTACGATCATCTTTACAGCCAAAAATGCAATTCAAAACCCACCTGTTAAAATACTAGGAATCCAATGGGATTACATCAAAGACATACTCTATTTGCAACCAAAAATCAAAATACCAGATCAACATACCAAAAGAACTTTTGTCAGTAACTTCTCAGCAATATTTGATCCATTAGGATGGTTTGCACCATTAATGGTTCCCGCAAAAGCTTTTGTAAGAACCTTATGGAACCACAAACAAGAATGGGACACACCACTACCAACATCTCTAATCCCTATTGCAGAAAACATCATAACAGACATAATCAAATGTAATGACATATGTTTCCCAAGGAAATTTTTTCACAAACCATTTCTTTCAGAACAAGCAGAAATTCACATATTTATAGACGCTTCTGCAATAGCATATTCTGCCGTAGCATATTTACGATACAAAACAGACAACATACACACCTTAAGATTCCTAATAGGCAAATGCAGAATAACACCAGCAAAAACACACACAATACCAAAATTAGAATTAATAGATAAAATTTCTTAGAGAAACATTACGCATACCACATAACAAACAATCCTTCTTATGGTCTGACAGCAAATGTGTACTCATATGGCTCACACAAAGAAAAATCCTACCCCCTTTACACAAAACAGAGTCAAAGAAATAATAACAATTCCAAACATAACATACCAATATGTACCAACCAAAGAAAACCCAGCAGATATAGGATCAAGAGGATCGAACCTAACTTCCCTAACACAATCAAAATGGTTCACAGGACCAGAATGGCTAACGCAAGAAAACACAGAATGGCCACAAACAGATTTACACACATTAAAAGACGAAACTTCAGAAATACAAACAGAAGAACAACACGAACAAACCTTTTGCACAATAGCAGAATCCTTACACGATTATGCTCAACCTTATATTAATGAAACAATACTAAACAACACATACAATGACCACACATACACACGTAAACACAGACAAACACAATCCAAAACATACAAAATTCCACATTACAAACAAATATCAGAAACAACCAGTAACAACGATACAAATCCTGACATAGACCATGAAGAAATAATCAACAGTACACCACAAACACAACATACACACCCACACCTAGACAACGAAGAGGTAATAGATCACGAAGAAATAATTACAAATTCTACCTTATCAAACACGAACACACCCATAACGTATATATATGGAAACAACTTGACACCATTCAATTTAGACATCACTAAATTCTCTTCGCTACAAAAATTAATTAAGACTTTCCAAATCATAATAAAAGCACTGAAACAATTTAGACAAAAAACAGCACAAAAGAAATCCCATACAACACCATATCTCAATACAAACTACCAATTCTTTCAAATATTAACCATTTTTATCAATGCAGAACAAAATAAATATTGCAAACTCATCTTCCAACAATTACAACAAACAAACCCACTTCCATACGCAATATTTAAAAAATTTCATATAAAATTAGATAAAGACAATATGCTCAGATTACATAATTACTTACCACCACATACATTATACACACAAACATACCCTATATCTCTTACCCCCAAACTCACATTTAACTAAACTAATAATACTATACATACACGAAAAAGGTTACCATAGTGGAACCAGATACACAGTCGCAAAATTTAGAAAAAACTTTTTCACACCAACCATCAACTAACTAGTTATTTCCACAATTCGAAAAAATTGTGAAACCAATATAAAGATTGGAGAATCAGGTGACAAGTAACAAACCAACAGATATAAACACCACCTCACAGAAGGAAAAACGATGCAGTTGACGTGTTTATAAACAAACAACCAATATTAAAATTAATACATTTCATTTTCCTTACAGAATCGCAAATATACCCGAATATGAACGACAAACCCGAAAAGAATAAAAAGCGTGAATACAAAACTGAATACAAATTGCCAAACGAGAAGACCAACTGTGATAATAAACCTTCAAATAACAAGCGAAGAAGGCAAATCTCATTGTTACCAAGCATAATAATAAATACCAACAAATAAACGTTAACCAAAGTAAACTTAATACCCCAAAACTATTTGCTCAAACAATGTGATATTGATTGTTTCTACGTACCATTATATATGTAAGAATATGTATTCACATTCTTAAAATAACCACAGTTTCTGTCTGTGTTTCGCACTCACTGATATAGTAAGTTGCAGAGATCTCTCATATATATATTAGATTTGTATTATATTCATCTATTGATGGATTTTAAGTATGGAAAGATGAAAGATGTGTCTACATGATTCTTCATTATTTTCTAAAGAGCTTACATATATATATAATTACTTGTATTATTATTAAATATTGTTTCTTCTTTATACATAATAAATGATTTAATAATTTGTAAAGATTTATTTATTTCTTATATTATTAACAAACATCTAATACAACACTCTCAAACAGCAAACATACCAACAATTATACTACAGACTCAAAAACATAACAAACAAAAACAAAGATAATCAAATCAGACCAACAGACAGAAAATCCCTAACGACTTATACACGGAAGGTAGACTGGAAAGGACTAGAACTCCCCCCCAAGTATCATGAACAACGGAGTCGTACACTATTCAATAACAATAATGTACAACAATATCGTTATCTCACTGACGTAACGGACCACATCAATGACATCAGTAGAACAGACTCATCTGAAACGTTATCAACTTACACACACACAGACAAGACAGAAAAGTTTGTTACAAGGAATTACGAACAATGTCATTCGGTTAATGGCGACGAACGTGAGAACAACCACGTTACGTTTATTTATGATCTCACTACAGTCTACGCAGGGATGCCAACCCTATGTCAATAGACGTAGATATACGTCTTTTTGAACGAAGCTTAAAGAGCTATGTCTTTTTCCATTTCTTTTTTTTTTAATTTACATCTTTCTACGTCTTTTTAGGAAAAAATAATCTGTCTCAGAAAAAAATCACATTTATTGACTAAAAATTGTTTTTTTAATCCCGAATTTTTCAAAATTTTTATCAGTTTTACTGTTTTATGTCTTACAATTCTTACAACATAATGTTGGGATACGATTCCCTCACTCCCTCACAAACACATAACTCTATGCTGACTAACACTGTATGTAACATGTATATTACATTGATTCGTTTTACATGTGGC
Organism: Ericerus pela; assembly: GCA_011428145.1. Classification (NCBI taxonomy): domain Eukaryota; kingdom Metazoa; phylum Arthropoda; class Insecta; order Hemiptera; family Coccidae; genus Ericerus; species Ericerus pela. The sequence goes on from WOFM01000922.1 coordinate 593,708, forward strand.
GACACTGATCGCCAAACAATATTCTTTCCACCACTGCTCGACGGAGAATGCTCTCCGCTCGTCAGTCGTTGTACTAACGTCGTTAATAAATCTTTTTCTAAGATGAAAGTTTGTTCTTATCTTTTCCGTGCAAAGTGATCAGAACTCACCTCAATATGGTAGGCAGAGCTGCGGATCGGAAAAAGAAGTGCGGTAATTAAAATGTGGTAATTGTGTAATTAATTAAAAGTTAAAAGTTCGTGTTTCACGCAAAGTGAAAAGGCTTGGTGCCGTGTGATACCTCCACGCAAAGTGGTAGGAAAAGTGTAAAATTCGTGAACGCAAAGTTCGTTTCAGTGATTAAAGTAACTATTCTGAAAAAATTAAAAGTTTTAATTTGAGCAAATCAATAATAAAAGAGAAAATTAATTAAAACAACAGTAAATTCTTGGGCGCTTGTTAAAACGTCGAAATCGAGAATTTGGAGAAAGCAGACCAGATACGAGAGGATCTTGTGGTTTGAAAAACCAGTTCATAGAATCAAAAATGGTTGGCAATTGTTTGTGCTGTGTTCCGGAGAATAAGACAAAGTAAGAAAAATCAAAAATCTGAAAGTTGCGGTGTAAAATTGTCGAAGTTTGGTGTCAACTAGGCATGAAAGCAGAAGGAAAACATCAAAAAAACTACAAAAGTGAACAAAAAAAATAAGATAAGTAAAAAGTTTAGATTAATTAATTATTAATTCGTGTGATTTTGCCCAAAATTGACTAAAAAAAATTAAAATTTCGATAACACAAAGTTAAATTTTGGTATATTTTCATGTACATTCTCAACCAAATTTCAAGTAAAGTCGAAACTTCAAAGGTGGATTCAATAGCCTTTCAAACTTTATCTTGTTGGTCGAGAATTGCAGAAAAAGGAAATCTTTGTTGGACGAGCTTCATCAAATCCAACAAAAGAAAACTTATATTTATGATCATTAACATTGGTGACAAATTTTTTCCTGTTCACATACAATAAAAGATCTTTTCAATTGATGAAGGTTAACAGATTATTTCCTTTCAGCAGTAATCTCTTTCATATTTTTGTTGAATAATTTTTGCATTGAATATTAATTTATGTTTTAACGTGTTTAGCAGAATCAATTTTGTTCTGAAACAAGATTTAAAACTTTAACAAATTCGATTTTGAACATTTTTGGCGATAAAGTCCGAGTAAATCGATCGCTCAAGAAACAGAAACAACGGCGGAGAGATCACCTCATCGTCGGCAACATATATTTAGTGAAATTTATTTTAAAATATTAATTAATTATTGAATGTCATATTATAGTTTATTTAATTTGCATTCATTATCGAGCAGTTGAGGCCGTGTTGTGCATTATCGTGTGGTTAAGACCGTGTTACCCTCTAGATTTAAGTTCTCGTGTTTCTGAGGTAGGATTTAAATTCCCAAATACCCAAAATTTAATAATAAAATGTCACGATTTGATACAAAAAAGGTATTTGATGGAAGGAATTATGATGCCCGGAGGACATGGTCTCAACACTATGCAGAAGGATTGTATCCAATTATGCACGATGTTGAGACCGAAGTGTTATTTTTGGGACTTGAGTTGAATAATTTTTTAAACCCTGACCCTGGCAATGCTTGTCCAGCTAGTCGAATGGCATATTTCCATAATCAGGAAAAGGGAAAGGCTCTAATCTATCAGGGACTTAATAACGAATTAATTGAGAGAGTCAAAGACCTAAAAACGATAAATCAAATATTAAAAGTACTAGATGAAAGATACAAAAGCTGCACGCAAGTCACATATATTAACGCGAAGCAGGCTTTTCAAAGATTAAAATTTAATAGTGATGGTAATATGAGGAGCTATTTAGACGTTTTCTCGAGATCAGCCCAAAAAATAAGGGACTGTGGTAAACCTTTGGATAAAAAGGAAGAGATAGAACAACTTCTAATATCATTGAACATGGACTATGACATGACAAGGCTGGAGTTTAATACTTTAAGTCAGGACCAGAAAACAATCGAAACACTCCACACCATCTTGATCAAAAGGTCAGATAGGTTATATGATGAGAAAAAGTCAATGTATAATAATAATAAATTTCGTAATTTCAACCACAATAATAAGAATCAAAGATTTCAATATGGAGGAAATTACAATAGATATAATAACACTAATAGAAACCAAAATCACAGTCAAAACGTTGATCAGGGGAAAATGACATATAATAATAATCAACAATCAGAAATGTCTCAGAATAACAATAATAATTATGAAAATAAAAAATATAATAATAATCAAAATCAAAATACTTTGCCAAGTTCAAATATTTTAGTATGTTTTAAGTGTCATGGCAAAGGGCACATAGCCAAAATATGTCTGTCAAATAAAGAGGGTGTAAAACCCCAAGATAAATTAGATGGTCCTGCAAAAAACACAAGATACGGACGAAACAATCATAATAATAATAATAAAAATAAGAAGGAAAATGATGATCAGATATAGGAATCATGATCCGAGAACAAACACAAATAATAATAAATTGATAAACTTAATTACATCTACAGACACAAAAAAAGAGTCATACTCAAATTATGTCCCCCTCACTAAAAGAATTATGTTCGATGGTGGAGCAGTTGCTCACATAATATCAGATTTATCAAAACTGTCTAACCCAATAATGTTAGAAAAGCGTATTGAGCTGGAATGTGCCATTCAGGATACACTGCTCATTGCCACACACATAAGTACCATGTTCATCAGAGTGGAAAACTCAGAGAGAAATCAAACAATAATAAGATTAAAAAACGTACATTATGTACCGTCCCTAAACGTAGATTTAATGTCAGGGATTAAAATAACGGAAAATAGGGCACTTGGCATAGACCAAAATTTCTCTGCAGCTCACATATACGTCGGAGGCACGGATGAAGTCATCTTTTCAGCCCCAAAAATAAGAGGCGTGTACATGGTGAAGTACGAAATTGTACCAGAGTCCGCCGTTAATATTATAGAAAATGAAGACGAATTAAATAAAATATGTCCTTATAATAACGAATCAAATAAATTGGCATGTATGCCTAATATAAATTCCCAAGATGAGTGGATGGAATATGAAGTAGAAGAAGAAATTATAGAGGAAAGTCAGGAGGAGAACGAAGAGAATGGAGAGAATATTAATAATAATACACAAAAAAACACAATTTATAATAACAAAGATAATAATATTATAATAAATCTTAATGACGAATATGATAATAATAATCCACAAGAAAATGAAATGAATGAAGGTGGAAGTGAAATAAATGAGGATGTAGATACAAATACCAATAATAATATAATAAATAATGATAATACAATAAATGACAATCAAGAAACTAATGAGAGTATAGAAACATCAAAAATAGACAAAAAAATTATATGGCATAGGAGACTAGGACACTTATCAGGAAAAAATTTAAAGTTCTTGACAAAGGTCTCAAGAGGTATTCCAAATGGAATTACTTTTCGTAATGACGAATTCAGTCTGTGTGAGGTATGTGTGAAAGCTAACTCTAGAAGATTAGGGCACAATGGAACTCGCACACAACCTGAGAGGAAACTCGAGCTCGTTTCATCAGATACAATGGGCCCCTTCTCACCAGGCATATATGGTGAAAAGTATGTTTTGAGTTTCGTGGATCATGCCACAAAGTACACTTTTATCTCGACTATCGAGAAAAAATCAATGGTTTTCGAGGAGTTTAAAAAATTATACATGAAATTAAAGTCGAAATTCCCGGATTACCCTATAGCCACTTTAAGATGTGACAATGGTAGGGAATATCTTGACTCAAATATGTAGACGTTTTGTGAGGACAATGGCGTAAGCCTTGAGCCAGTCGTTCCGTATTCACCAGAGTTGAATGCGATGGCCAAAAGGCAGAATCAAACAATTATGGCTAGGACAAGGGCTATGTTGTTTGACTCCGATTTGGACTTCAGTTTTTGGTCATTGGCTGTTCTGACGGCTGTTTATGTTATAAACAGAAGCCCAACTAGGGCCAATAAAGATAATAAAACCCCTTTTGAGATGTTTTACGGCACAAAGCCGGACTTATCCAATATGAGAGTTTTTGGGTCTCTCGCTCACAGGCATATCCCCATAGAGGTCCGTCAGCAACAAGCCACAAGAAATAAAAGAAAAAGAGCCAACAGTGAACACCCAAAATTAACCCAAAGATCTGACAAAGGAATTTTTGTAGGGTATACCAACAGTGGGTACTGTATAAGGGACCCATTAATGGACAAATCGCATGTCACTTGCGATGTCAGATTTGATGAAACGAGAAACATAAAACAAATAAATAATATAAATAATAATAATGAAAATACACAAGATAATAATAATATAATAGAAACTCCTGCAATTTTAAATTTATTTAAATCAAGATATAAAAATTATATTGAGGATCACATCCCTCAAAAATGGGAGGATGTTGAAAACAACCCCTTTAAGGAAGAGTGGTAACAAGCCATTACAGACGAGCTGAATTCATTATCTGATATGGGAGTATGGGAAGTTGTCCCAAAGGAGAGAAATGTGAGGTTGGTAGATACAAAGTGGTGTTTCACCACAAAACCCAACAACCAAGGCGTTCACATACCAAAAGCTAGATTGGTTGCGAGGGATTTTAAAGATCTCACCCATTACTCTCTAACTGAAACATATGCCCCGGTAATCCAATACTGGTTAATCAGATGGATACTGTCAATTACCAATAAATATGGTTTAAATATAACACAATTTGATATAAAAACAACCTTTCTTAACTCACAAATAAAATATCCTATATTCATATCAAACCCTAAGGGATGCCAACAAGGCGAAAATAATTACCTGAGACTAATAAAGTCAATATATGGACTTAAAACATCTTCCAAGAGTTGGTACGACTTGTTGAATTCAACAATAATTCAAGCTGGATTCATCCAATCAAAGATAGATAGATGTTTATGCGTCAAACAGGATAATATTGGTGCAATGGTACTCCTAATAGTCTATGTGGATGACATGTTGTTGGCTAGCAACCACGACGAGTGGACACAAGACTTAATAAACACATTTAATAAAAACTTTACATTAAAAATAGAACACAACCCAACCTTTCTCGTTGGATTCGAAATAAGTTGTGATATCCCAAGAAAACAAATAATACTTACACAGAATAGATATATTGATAAGATTCTCCGGAAGTTCGGAATGACAGAATGCATTCCATCTTCCACACCCATGGAGACTGGGCTAAAATAAATAAACCAACAAATGGAATTGAAGATACCAAATATAGGGCTATGATTGGGAATCTGCTATATGTGGCAAGACTGACCCGCCCGGATATTGCTTTTGCCGTCAACTACCTATCCTGTTTTCAGGCATCCTCCAATAATGAAATAAAAAATTACGTTCGTCGTATTATTAGATACCTCAAAACTACAAGAGACTTCTCTCTGGTCTTCCACTCCGACCAAACTCACATTAAAGCTTTTGTCGATGCGTCGTATGCATCCGACGTAGACAATTCACCCATCGATATAAATAACTTGGAGAAAGGGTGCTCCACAACTGGTTTCATGATTTTTGTAAACGGAGACTTGTTAAATTGGGCCGTTCACCAGAAACACATGGTTGCAACTTTGTCAACTGCAGCCGAGTTAATTGCATTGAATGATGCACTCGACGACATATATGTGATCTGGAGACTTATGGAAAGCGTTTTCTCTGTAACCGACCCAGTGCAGGTGTATGAGGACAATATATCTGCATCCCACATTGCATCTGGGGGAGGCCAGAAACAATCCAGGTCCCTCGCGATCAAATGCTACGCACTGTTGGAAGCATTCCAAAAAAAATTGATAAGCTTCAATGATATTAGGTCATCTGATCAAGTTGCTGATATAGTAACTAAAGCACTTGATCGGAAAACCTTCCAAAATATCGTTACAAGAATCCTCCGAGCAAGTCAACTTTTTGGCCAATAGTCTTAATTGATATAACCCTCAAAATTTTTGATATTTGGTCTTGGACTGCGGATGGGCGTCAGTCTTTTAGCGCCTATCGTAAACCAAGAGGTCCATATTTTGTTTCACAATTCACATCACAACATTCAATAGGTTCCCCATCGCTGCTCTGCCTCTCTTACTGGCATCAGCATCCCCTAACAAATTCAATTGATTCCAACAATAGCATATTTACCTAAACCCCACACAATTAATTATAAGGACATATACAATAATGTTTTCTTCCACAGCTGACAATGAGGAGATATTGATCTCTCCGACCTTTTATTTTTATATATAATAATTTAAAATTACACAATTGTAACGAATATGTTCGTCATATTTTAATATAGACGTACATATTTCGTTCACAGAAAAATACGTTTTTCTTACTAAACAAATTCTTTCCCTAATATGTACTGTCAACTGGCAAAAGTACCGTTACTTCCTGCCAACAACCACTACACATTTTTTAACGGAATATTCAAGTACCTGAACATTCTGGTACCCGAATATTCTAGAAATAATTAAATACCTAAATCAGTAAATCCCTACTCTACACACAACACCATAGAAAACCATATACCTTGACAGGTATTTAAACTCTGGTTTTCATTAAAATAATTGTATTGTATAGAATTGTAATTGTACTCTTGACACTGCGTAATAGTGTAATATATTTTATTGTAAATAAACTGGTCAGTCGTATACTGTACCTGCAATATTCTTCCAGTCTTAGACTGTGAATGAATACTTGTAAATTTAATATTGTGTTTTAAAAGTAAAGTGATAAAATTTATTGTGTGTTTCAATTTAATTAAAGTCTTTCATTTAGTTAAGGTCCACAATAGTTGTGGATAATAAAATTCAATTAGTTAAAATAATTCTCGAATACTATAGTATTCCTGTGAATATTATCGTATATCGAAGGAAGTGTAATCGCCCCAAAAGAGGTTAGTTTCCAGTACTAAACCACCTCTTTTGGCCGTTACAACAATATTTATAAGACGTGACACTATAACAGAAAGTTAATTATATACATTATGTTAATAATTACACAATATATAAGAAAAACAATTGATTTACAGACTTATACACATTTTAATTGTTCATCATGATACTAGTCAACGTCTTATTTATTTTTTTTTTACCATTTTTATAGCAATTTTTTATATATGATATTTAAACTTGACAATTTTGACTGCTATTGCTTATTTATTTATTTTAATACATACACTATGTGATATTTTTTACTTATATGTTCGTTCATCCGTTTTGAATCGCAGGGGGGTGTTGGGATATGATTCCCTCACTCCCTCACGAACACATAACTCTATACTGATCACACTGTATGTAACATGTATATTACATTGATTTTTTTACATGTGGCGACACTGATCGCCAACACAATATTCTTTCCGCCACTGCTCGACGGAGAATGTTCTCCGCTCGTCAGTCGTTACTAACGTCGTTAATAAATCTTTTTCTAAGATGAAAGTTCGTTCTTATCTTTTCCGTGCAAAGTGATCAGAACTCACCTCAATACATAATAATCTCGGCATTAATATGTATAACTAATGAAAAATAAGCATAAATTCAAACCATCATTTTAATATTTATTAAAATAGGTACATAATTTTTGTCATCTATAAATGAAAAATTTATTGGTATCACACTTGATAGTTAAATGTTATTTCAAGTTTTGAAATTTGAATGAGAAAATATTACCAATAAATGATAATCCAACATGAAAGATGTTTGGAAAAAAATTAGCTTGTGGAAAAAAAAAGAGAAGGGAAAAGAAAATGGAAAAATTTTTGAAAATTACCTTAAAACCTATAAAATATGGTCTGAAGGGTAAAATATGGCAAATATGGTCCAATAAAACGGACTCATTTTAATGTAATCTTCCTAAATTGGAGAGATATTTCATTAAATCTTTGATAGCAATGATGGAAAAAAATATTTTATAACATCTAAATCCTCTTCCTACCAAGTACCAATAGGTATTTAATTGCAGTTATCTTCATAAAAATGGCTTAAAAACAACTCCTAGAGGGGTCCTGTAAAAAATTTTTGGGGTTCCCCCTCGGACACCCCCTATTGGTTAAATGTATCACATACTGAAAATAGGCAAAAAACTAGATCTACATCTTTTTACGTTTTTCTACTCTTTTTTTTAGGAAATTCTACGGATTTTTAAAAATGAAGGTTGGCATCCCTGAGTCCAGGACTGATCCTGACTCCACGAGTTCGCGGGGTCACGTCATCACGATCTCACTAATATTGGGGATTTCTTTGACAAATTGTTTCAATTTTCCATTTCATTCTGGTCTATTAGATTCAAGAATTTACAAGGTACTGAATTCCTGAACTTTGAATAACATTGTTCAGTGAATACAATATGTTTGGTATTCGCAGCCTCAGCGACATAATTGGAGACCTTTATAACGTAGTATCTGATTCCATCTCTGAAACTGCCTGATAGAACCCTATTAATCTCATTTTTTCCTTTTTTTAACATTTATTTTGTATTCATAATGACTATTGATAATTCAATGAACATCGAATGGATGCCTTTAAAGTTTTCTGTAGTCGAATATCCCAAAGGTAAGCTTGAAAAAAAAAGTGGAAATTCTGTTCCAAATTATCTGCGAGCTCGAATAAATCATTTAAAATTTTATTTGTTTTCTAGGTGACTTGTTCGGAAAATTACTAGCTATTACCAGCCTATCTCCACTCGGAGTTCTTTCGGGATTTGTTGCATTAATAATTTTTCGACGGATTTACACACGGTAATACTCTATGCAAGTTTGTTAACCTGCCTTTTTATTCTGCCTCGTACTGTACCGTACTAAACTTTTAGATCACTTTATTCACTGGCTTGTTAGTGAACAGCCTTTTCAATTCAATTTTAAAGTTCCTCATTGCCGAACCTCGACCGCCGTCACATTCAGTTGAATTTCTAAATGGTGAATATGGAATGCCTTCAGCTCATTCACAGTTTATGTGGTTCTTATCGACATATTTGTTTTACTTCACATTTATCAGGTGATTTCTCAATTTTTATGAAGGTATTTTTCTTCGCCCTACTTTATTTTCTCGTTGGTAATATTGTTTCAACTCATTATCTTTTCCAGAATAAATTACTTTAAGACTGATGTCATAACGCAGTTTTGGAAATTTCTAGCCGTTACCGTTTTTCTTATAATATGGGCTAGTCTTGTTTCATTCAGCAGGTAACTTTAATCAAACAATGTAAAAATTTTTTGTCCAAATTTTTCATCAAGACCTGTTAAAAAGAACTTTTCTATAGTCGATCATTGTTTAAGTCATTTGTATATAATTATTTCTTGAACATTAGAAATAACTTAATTATCCGTGAAAAAAGAAGACTTGACTGGTTTGGAGTGGTTTTCGAGTGTATTAAATTTAATTCATGCCCAGTGTTTGTTTCAAACTAATGTTTCTTTGGTTAATTGAATTAATGGGGAAGATGGAGACGATAACATAATATATTGAATTTATTTTAATTTAAACCCCATTTCGAGGTTAAACGCTATTATTTGCGTGAATTCTAATGAAATGTGCTCTGAATAATGTATTTTTTATTTTCATTGTCATCTCAGTCTTCCCTTAGTTTCGTATGCTAGAGGTAAAATTTAGCCTTAGCAAATGGCAAACCAGTGGGAATTTCAGGAATTGAAATTTTTTTTGTGAAATAATCTTACATTATTTGGTTGAAAAAATAATGAATTTTGTCTTTAGTAGTGCTGAACACTAGATTTTTTCAGTGTTTCGTCTGAAATTTGGAAAGCGTCCATTACTTACTAGTCGTATAAATATTTTGTTAAATGTAACAAAGAAATTTTACGTTTTCAGAGTGTATCTGAGGTATCACACAACTGAGCAGGTTCTATGCGGTGTCGTGGTCGGTGTCGTTTTCGCTTCAATTTGGTTTTTACTTACTCAAAATCTGTTCACTGCATTTTTCCCCATCATTGCATCGTGGTAAGAGACAGAATTTGTACTTACGTGGATATTTTTTTATTCATCAAAAAATAAAACAAAAAGAATAATACAATGAAACCTCTCAGTAACGGGCACGAGCGGGACCAAGCATATTGTTAGCTATTGGGAGATGTCCCGTTATTGGAAGAAAAAATGAAAAATGAAAAAATGGGAAGAATATAATTTTGTCATTTTATTGAAGGGTACAATAGTCAAGTATAGTTAGGCTTACCATACGTCCCTGTATAACTAGGATTGTCCCGGTTTGAAGCACTAGTCCCAGTGTCCCAACCAGTTAAGCTTCATATCCCTGTTTCCCACTTTCCTTCAAATTTATTTTAAAAAAATAGTAATAAAGCAGGATTATTTTTAAATGGGTATTTTAATGGTGATACACCAGTTCCAATCTATCTATTAATCCCTCTAAAATAGTCGCAAGAGTGTTGCCAGTTCTGCGTGGAGTGGGATACCAGGTTGTACGAATCAGCCCTCCATAACATACATATTCAAAGTTGGAATTTAACAATAGTTCTTTGTGCATTATACTGAACTTATGGCACTAATTCGGCACTATCTTAGGAATCAATCCTCCAATGTAAGCCCGCCCGTTTTCCATTCAGAAGTAAAATCTGGCTAACTGAACCATTTTACCCTGTCCACTGTCCGTTAGGAGAGGGTCCCCTATTAAGAGGTATCTAATGCCTTACTTCACCCTTGTTTTTGCCGAGACCAAACATATTTTGTCCGTGACGAGAGGTGTCCGTTAAAAGAGGTTTCACTGTAATAATGAAAAAAATTCAAGTTCGTGATCGCAAGTTAAACTAAATACCTATAAACTATTCGCAAACTGTAGATTGAATATTAACGCAAAAAGCATTTTTTCGATGTAGGAAAGTTTCCGAAATTCTACTGATCCGCGATACAACTCTGATTCCGAATATTTTATGGTTCGAATACATCAGCATAGTGCAAGAGGTCCGCAGTAGAAGGAGAAAATCTGATTCCCGAAAGTCACAATGAGCCGATGTTTGTCAGTGAACGTAAAATGGTGAATACTTTTTACTTTCGTTATTTAAGTCGATGCTTTTTTCTTCTTTTTTCCCCCCTCTCTTCGTCTTGTAAAGTATTTGATGTATCTCACGTTTTCAGTGGCCTACTGTTTTAGATGTAACGCGATAGAATGTTTTTTCTTTTTTCGTTTTGATTTTTTTATTCTGCGTTTGTTTTCTGTGATTGTATATTTTTAAAATAAACAATTTTTGAGGATATATTCGCGTCTTATGGTTTGGCACGTATAAAGGGTTCCTCGGTTATTTCCAACTCATCATTCATGTTAAAGGGGAGGGTTTTATTGCTTTGGCGGCGAAATCATAAAAAAACTGTTAATACCCACGGAAGAATAATCATATCATGTGGCTACATTATATTAGGATTAAAGAGCATTGTGGATGGAATATGATTCAAGCATTTGAATATGTAATAAATGAAAAATTAACGTTGCTAGTATTCCGTTTCACTAACCGACTCATTATTCTCGCAACAGACTGAAATTATTTTGTAAGTAATTTGGGAATTACAAAAATTGGCGTTTCAATTTTCTACAAACTTTGGCGGCCTTGGGTAATATAAATTTTACCTCTATTTCCCGAAATTCCATTTCTCAAAACCCTAATACATTGTGAAAACATAAATAATGAAAACATCGTGGTAAGTTGGTCACAGCTAATGCTGTAGTTGCATCCCACTGAGCGTACTGACGTCGTAACAGGTGGCACTGGAGATGGCTAAGGGTAAACAATGCTCGCCAGACATGGCGGCGTACTCAGTGGAAGAAGCGGTGGCACTGTTACCGAGTGGAGCCAAGCTGGAGACCGACCACAGTTGGCACGAAAAAATCTAAAATAATTCATTTTTAAGCAATATTTCATGAAAATAAGTCAAAATTAATTTAAATCATTAATTTACAGAGGATTTTTCCATTTCCAATTATTCTAGTCAAGATAGCGCATGTACAATAACTTTTATTGTGGAAAATTGCCATATTTTCTTCTCTTTTTCACGAATCTTTACGAACTGGCGTCCTAAGTGACATACTATAAAAAAGTCTAAATCGCCAGCCCGCTTGCTTCAAAGGAAATGAAGAGAAATGGGCTCCCAAATCAGCACTATGCAGTTTTACCAAGAAATATCAACTGTGGCTGGAAAATAGATCAGTCAAAACATTTTGAACATTATTTTTACAAGAAAAAGATCCTTATCACTTTTCGTGTATGATGTTTCCCACCACAAAAAAGTGAGCGCGAAAATTACCACTTCTTTTATTTTTTCAAGTTAACGTAACAGAAAACGTAAATTTTATCCGCAAGAACTTAGTACAATCGACAATAACAAAAAAACTATTGGTCTTACTGACCTGTGGTTGATGTCATTCGATTCAACATTAGAAAATACGTAAAAAGTGATATGATAAGTTGTTCCTGCTGAAAATTGACTAGGAACTTTGAAAAAATAAATAAAAAGTAGATTTTATGGCACACTTTCCCTCGTTATAACCGACTATAATTCAAACGATTCTCTACTGACCTTCTCAGGCTTCGCAAGGAGCACAAATGTCTACGGACAAGAACATATTAGGGAAAACGTACATAAAAATATAGTCTTTTAGCTATTTTTTTTAAATTCTCAACCTATATGAAAATTTTTAGCAGGAATTACCCGAGAAAACTACAAATTCAGATTTTGGGACACGTTTTCTCTCATTTCCCCCGAAGCAAGCAATGTAGGGGTTGAGACTTTTAGTATGTTATTTAGGAGGCCCATGTTATCACGATTTGTGGCAATTTTCCAGAATAAAATTTATTCTTTTAATGGGCTCTATAACAAGTTTAAAAAAATTTTCTTCCCCCCAAAAAAAAAAAATCACCGCATTCTAAAAAGTTTTAAGCACCACAGGGGAGAGAAATTAAATGCCACCCATGCTTCAAACACTCAGTACAAAATCGCTACACAACCACAGCCTGACAAAAAATAAAAATAAACCTACATATTTATCGAAAAAGTATTCAATTTCGAAAAATAATATCCGCACAAACCAAAACAGGGTATCACTCAAAAATAAACAATATTATGTAACCAACAATTTTGAAAAATACAAAATATTTCAAATGCATATGTTCGAATAGAATATTCATTCCTTAGAAGAAAAAAAAATTTGCTATATAAAAAAAAGAGGATTCAAATTTTCACGCAGTAAATAATTTCGACGACATATACGTACATACGCCCTCTAAGGTATTTCCTATCAACACATTCACGAATCATTATTTCATAACTTTTGAATCATTATTTCACAATTTCTTTGACGAGCAGCAGCAAAAAATCTGACGTATTTTTCGAGGACCGAATCGGTTTCTGGACGACGAAATTTTCCAAACACAAAAAGAATCTGGAAAAACTCGGTGCTCATTCGGCGAGTTTTATTCGCTTACTCTCGCTTCCCTCCAATTCATCGAGTAACTGACTCAGATCCGCGTCACAGTCTTGTATTCCATCGAAATATTCGTCGATTGTGGGATTTTTCTGATTTTCACACAGGTAATGATATTAATGGGTAGGCGTAGGTAAACGAGTAAATTGATAAAAATATGAAATTATACAGAAATCATAAAACATTTTTGAACGTATTATCCAGCAACTTACCGAAACGACGGACGTACGTTCGCAAGCGAAAGTATCCTTACTCAGTCCAGCTTGGTTAAGAGTATCTAATTTCGATTTGACTAGCAGCCACAAATGGTCGTCCGCAGTGCCCGTTGCGAGAAGGTATTGCACAAGCACGCTATCTTGTTGACCGATTCGATGGACTCGATCTTCTGCTTGAGTCAGTATCTGAAAAAAAAAAATTCAACATAATATTTATACTCAATTTCAAAATAGAAACAAACCACTACCAGCAATACACTGAGTGTATGGACACCACAGATTCACATTGGCTGCGAAACGGAGAATTCTGTTTGTTTGAATTTTTTGTGACGCATAATATCGATATTAACATTGAAAATGCTTAACTTCACGATATTGGGGACAAAAAGAAAAAAATAATGAAATTAGAAGCACCTTGACGAAAACGACCCAAAACCCATTTGGTAGAATTGATTACTAACTTTTAATAGAGCAGGTTCCGAAAAGAAACTTTCGAACTTAATTAAGAACAGCTCTCAGAATAGAGCTTTCGAAATAAAACTTGGCAGAAACCATAGGCATCCACATTAAGTTAAAATTTTGTGAAAAGCTGTCAAGCGAGAGAGGCGTATAAAATTGAAAAGTCAAAATTTGTCCCACTTTTGGAATCACTGGAATTGAAAGATAAAAATAAAATCGGAAAATTTTGAAAAAATTCCTTTAATTAGGACTCATTTACTGGGTACCGAAGTTGGTTGATAAAATTAGGTCTAAACATGGGAAGATGATGAAAGCGTCATTTTGGAGTCAATTCTAGTAACAGTTTATAATACGTAATTTAACTCAAAATGGTGTCTTAAATATGCGTACACCTAGACGGGATGGAGCCTCAACTGAACAAGAATTCAATTAATTTTTGCAATTTTACTTCGTTGTGTTGGTTTAATAAGCATTAGATGAGTACGAATTCTGATTCAACAAGATTAAATCCGATTGACTATTTTCCTGTCAGTCAAATTTATCGGTGTCGTGGCTTTGCAAAAACATTTTTTAGTCAATTCTCTACGAATTTTTCTCTTATTGTTTTCTTCTGCACTCGAAATCGACAATAAATCGATATTAGGACAGGATCCAATTTTGAAGATCCACAGGCACAGAGTAATTTGGAAAATGTTACCTATACATTTTTAGTACAGAGTACGAATCGATGTGATGGCAAAATTAATTGGAAAATGCCAAAAATTTTGAATCTCTAACACGAAAACTTACAAACACGAAATTCCATGAATTGGTACAAAACATCAAATTCCCAAATAATGTTGAAAACTGTCTCGTTGGTGAAAATAAGCAATAAATTTATGAAAAAAATAAAAAGAACAGTTGCAGCTGAAAATCAAGAGTTTAATACGTAAATGAAAATACGAGAAAATGTTACTCATTTTATGGCAGAGGCTAATACGAGTTGTTGGAGCTATTAGGTCTTCCTTATAAATTTTTTAAAACTGAAACAAAAAAACATAAAAAATTTATTTAAAAAAATTTTGGCATCGTCTTCTAACTCAAATCCGTTTCAGTCAATTGAGAGGACATGAATGAACTTTGATCAAAAATAAGCAACATTTCTTTCATTTCGCTGAAAAAGCAAAATTGTAGAACATGATCTCTTAAGTGATGAGTACTGAGAGTTTTCATTTTTTGAAACCGAACATCCAAGTTTTGAATTTGGTCCATATTTCCGAATTCGCGATTTACATAAAACTCGAGACTTACCTGCACATTACAAAACATAAGTTCCAGATAAAATATCAACCCAAGTGAGGAAATGGCTACATATTGATATAAATTGTGAAATATTGTCAATTTTACACATTATTCGACACTTAATCTATTGAATGAATCATTCACAGTGAGTAGGTTAAAGAGTTTTAAAAAGAAAACAAGGTACAAGTTCTAACAGAAATACGAGTAAGTAATAATTTCCAAAAAGGACTAACGGGATGGAAGTAAAATTTCGCATATTTCGATCACAATTTCTTGGAAATTAATTTTTTTCAGCTTTCCTATTTTAGTTTTTGAAAATTTAAAAACAAAGGCCAGATCAGCCCCAACAATTCCCAATAATCTACCACAGAATGAGTGACATTTACTCATATTTTCATTCACCTTGGCGTGGTTCTTAAAACACTTTTCATTTTGAGCATCGACTGTTTTTATTCAGTTTTCGTATTAATGAGAAAAATCCGAGTGCTTTTTCAGAAACTCGTTGCTCATTTTCACCAACTAGATTCAACATTATTTGGGCATCGCGAGTTTTATACATATTCACAGTCAGTTGATCATCTTAACAAATGTAAATTCTTGGAATTTTTTGTTCGTGAGTTTTCTTAACCGAGGTTCAAAATTTTTGGAGATTTCCAATTAATTTTTCAATCACAGTGATGTTTAGGTAACATGTTTTTAAATTACCCCGTTGATCTGAAGAACTGGATCACGTATAAATTGAACAATACAGCAGGTACTCCCACGTTTTAAGTGTGATTAATGAAATCATGCTGAGAGACGAGTCGATCGAAAAACTAACCCCTATCTTACAAACAAGAAATAGATGGGAGAAAAAAAAAGATTAGCTGTTTTACTCCAGGATTCCAGAACAACTCGGCAAATATCACAAGATTAGCTGCAGTAAGCGTTAAACCAGTCGATGCAGCGGTTATGGATAACACGGCCACACGATATTTATCTTCGTATTGAAACTGATCGCAAACACTCTTTCGTTCATCCGAGCTCACTGCACCGTCAATTCGAATATAGCTGCAACGAAATAATGAAAAAAAATAGCAATGACAATAGCGAAGGAATCGTTGAAGGCACATAAAAGGCAGACGAAAAACGACTCACAAAGTTTCTTTTTCTTCGAGTAATCTGCTTATTTCGTCGAGCACTATTTTGTGGTGAGCGAACACCAAAAATTTATTTCCGGTTTCGAGGATTTCACATATATAATTCCTAAAAAGAAAAAAAAGAAAAAAAGTCACAAACAGAATCGGCGAGAGGGTAAAGTAGTTTCAATATAAACGACGGAGTATCACTAACTTAACAGCTTTCAATTTTATTTTTCCGGTCTCGGCAAAATAGGACAATAACGTTCCACGTTTTTCCATTCCTTTGAGATTTTCATCACCTAGTTTTCGGGCATATTCGTTCATGACTTTGGTTTCAGCTTTTACAGAATCTTTGTCCAGAATCACGACTTGCCTGTAATTTAATGCACGATTTATAGGACAATTGTAAACTGTTTAAATAAAACATTAATACCATGGAGAGGAATGCTGCAGCCACCGAATTTTATTTATTCAAAAGAAAAATAGAAATAAATTAAATTCGATGGTAGGCTAATAATTGGCGAATAATGACTGGCGTAAATAACTACACTTACAACGAAACTCAAGTTATTTTAACGATGTTTTTTTATCGAAAAAATTGATATCAACGAATCTGAAAAATACTTTTGGATTTACGAAAAACGGACATATTCTCATGAATCTTTCAGTAAAAACAAGAAAAATGAAGTTCGCTCTATTATGACAATTTTTTGATGCAACCAAATTCTTGAAAAAGAATCAAAACCATGTTGATGATGCAACAGCAGACAATTCAGAAATTTTGAGTTTGAATCGGTCTTGGGACTTAAACTCAGACTGGCTTTCATAATGAGGAGCATAAGAAAAGCAGATGAATGAGAAGGGCGATTGCGATAATATTGCAAATGAACATTAATCAGCGTTCTCTTTCGTACCTGACTTTCGACGGTAACTGGTCAAGAACGTGACTTTTTAGTCTTCTAATCATAAATCGTTCTTCGAGCAGTATTTTCAATTCGTCCATATTTGACGAGCCGGAGTAATCCCATCCAAATCTCGTTTCTTTTCCATCGCAATAACGTAAACCAAATTCTTTGCTGCAAGAGTAAAAAAAAGCTTCTTTACGAAACAACTGGTTTTAAAGACTATTAAACAGGATTATATGAACATCTGTAGAAAAACGAAAAATGTTTTGAAAGAATCTTCCTTTGCAGCGGTAGGGCCGATTCACCATAAAATTAAAATATCTTTAAAAAAATATGAATAAAAAATGTATCAAGCACTCAAAAAATACCAACACTCCTTTTTACTTACGACAGCAATAGTGTGAGTCAACGTTGGTAGAAAATAACGTTACAGGACGCAGCAAGTTTTAATCGTGATTATTTAAATGAATTTATAGGTATTTTCAAAGAATGATTTGCTTAAAGGGTAAAATCGCGTAGATAAACCCCAGTCTTTAAAATCTATATGGACCGATCAAATTTGATATGAAAAAAAAAAAAAAAATTACAACTAGTAAGACAAATGATGTCGACGGTTCCATTGCCCCTCTCTATCTATTCTCTATTACTTGTTGGATCCACTAATTTAAAAAAAAATTTTCTGAACTTTCAGAAACGGCAACAGGGCAAGTGGTTAATGTGTCCGAAATAGCACTGTGACGGGCCAATTCCAATTCTTAAAATGGGAACCTATCACGTCACACAACACAAGACCGATTTTCGTCTGGAGACTTGACTAACCGGTATGAATTTAAAGATTTTAGGTAAAAACAAGTATTTTAAAAATATATAGACCTAAAAGCGTAACCACAAATCTCCGTGGATACAATGATTCCTTAAAAATCTTCAAGTTTTAGATCAAACAAAAATCAGACTTACTACATTCTGTGAATTTTCGTACTTTTCGTACTTCGGCTAAATCGATTTTCAGTCAACGGAATGAATTTTTGAAATCGAGAAACCAAAAAATTTCCTTCGAATCGTAGTCCCAAAATTATGGAGGAAAATAAAAATCTTATACAACTACCTCAAAAATTAATAGAAATGAACGAAATGGTGTACAGAAGTAATAAATACATAATTTATGTCATATAATCTTATAGAAGTTATACACAGTATATAAAATCCACTTCACACTTTTATAAGGCTGTCACATGACCAGTTTTAAAGATTTTTTTGACTGCATATAATTGAGTCTAACCCGAAATTATTTTTTTGTTCATATCATACCAATGCACAGGTTAATTGATAATTCCGACACATTTATTTAATTAGGTCAGAGTTAATTACTGCTGTTTAGTAGTATTTGGTATTCTCAACTAATTTATGTTAATTACCTTCACCTAGCTCAGAAAACATAACACCTGGAAGGAGAGAAAAGATATCAATATCTTTTCAACCCTTTGTAGAATCGAAAAATTAGTTCCACTATTTCTATTGAGAGGAAAAAATACGCAAAAAATTAATATACAATACCTTTCGGTGAAAACTCGATAGTTTTCGAGAAAAACAGAATTCAAAATTGAAATTCAATTAAAAATGTTTCCTCGTGTTACGTCTGTCAGGGGATAGCAGGCGGGTGCGAATGAATGCACAATACAGTCGAAGTTTATGAACAATTTTGACTAAATTTTAATTTTCAACCCGGTTTTTCTCAAGAACAATCGCGCTTTCATAAAAAGACGAACATAATTTTCGTGTCATTATCTTGAATAAGGTTGTGGAACTCATTTTTCAATTCAACGAAGTGTTAAAAAAATATGACTATTTGAAAAGTGACAACAGCCCCACACCCCGATATCCCCATGAGGGTAAAGCTCTCTGAGTTAGGTAAAAGTAAATAACGAAAATTCTTATTCCTCCATAGAAAATTTCGTTCATTCTTGTCAATTTTTTGGAATGTTGCATCAGATTTCTAATCCCCTTTTAATATAGAGTACTATGATTAATAAAAAGAGACATTTTTCTGCATTTCATAAGAACTTTTTTGTTTCCTCAATCCCAGAAATCGAGTTTCGATGTAATGCCGCCCAACTTTCTAACATCTTGTAAAAAAAACGAGAACAGTTTTATATTTTTATTCGATAGACTTTTCCTAAGATGCCCTCAGAATTCATATTTTAGTCAGCCTCTGCACCGCCTCCACCAACAATGAGAAATTTTTCACTATGAATTTGTTTCAACGGGCTGAATCATAGCTATAGAAGGGTTTTGAGCTGAGATCCCGCCAGATACTATGAACAGTTTCCCAACCTCCACACAAAGCAATCAATAAAAATCAAATAACTTGAATGCAATACCCTGAAAAAGCATTCGACTCAAGCGCCTTTATTTGTGGATACAATTCGTAAGGCCTGGACAGTGCTGGGGTTCCACTCAATAAGATACATCTTTTAGCTTTACTTATTAACGTTAACGCGGTTTTAGTTCGGTTCGCCTTAAGGTTCTTCAACGAATGGCTTTCATCCTGAAAAAAAAAAAAAGAAAATCATACGTAATTAAACAATTTTAACGATTGAAAATCACCGAGATGCCGTCTTACTATTATGATAACGCCGAATTTTATGGTCTTCAACTGCTCCTCTCTTCGAGCCATCAAGTCATACGAAGTGATCAAAACCAAAGGATTGTGAATCTGCTCTTTACCTTTAGCTAATACGAATATTCGTGTAACTGGAATTAGAGGCAAATTACTGCGTATTTCATCCTCCCATTGGTACCTGAATAATTTTTTTAAATTTACATAATAAATTATTTGGACTTAAAACAATTCCAAACTTTTTCGTTTTCAGGGTGGAGGCACCATTGGACATTCCGTCAAACATTTGCAGGATAACTGATGCGTTTAAAGGGGAAGGGACAAGCTGTTTAATAATTTTTTGGTGACATCTAGACTTTCTAATGTTACTATGAAGCATTTATACAGGGTGTCTGGTTTTCGTTTGGCAAGCTGGCAGGTACATATAGTACTCGAAAAAAGAAAAACAAAAGTCCTGTATGAAAAGTTGCCTACTCAAAAATTGAAGGGGCTACAGAGTTTTAAAGATTACAAAAAAGCACAATTTTCAAGCTGATGTACAAGACACTGTAATTGATGGAATCAATAATGTAACTAGTGGGGCTGGTAGTACTGGCTTTGACGAAACAAAAATCTCCTTACCATATATTTCCTATTCTCAAAATTGAGGGCGCTAGAAAATGCTAAACTTTGGGAAAATTGAAATTTTCACAAAATCACAAAAAAGGCCTATTTTTACCCTACCATTAGAAGAGTAAATAACAATTTTGGAGGGATTCGAACTAAATGAATTTTTTGTAGGTATCTAAAGGAACAAAAAAGTATATCACCATCTTCTCTCAATTCTGAGTATTTAAAAAGTTATCCTGCGTTGAGTAAAGTTCAAATTCAGAGTTTATTGTGTTTTTAAGCTATGTTCATCTGAAGACATAAAAATTCAACTATAAATTTTTTGAAACAACGTAGTCTACTAGTACTCAATGAGATAAGAAAAAAAAGCTCTATGAACATACCACTTATTTTCAAGATCGAAAAAGATACATCGCTCCAAAATTTGGAGTCCCAAACTTAAAAAAAATTTTAAAAAATTTTAAACTTCAAAAATTTTGCAAACATGTTGAAACATTGCTGTAATAGGAAATTACGCCAGACATGCAATTTTTTGACAGTAATGAATGAAAAGTTGCATACTTGCAAATTGAAGGGGAAAAACTCCTGGCAATTACATACGTCATATTGTTTGTAATTTATGAATTTCCATAGAAAGAAAAATGTGGGATATACCTACCTAAAAGACATTAATTTATTTTACAATTTATATCATTTGATTTCCCACAAAAATGACTGACCCTACACTTGAACCAAGTACTCGATAAGTGCGTATGTCCAGATGCATTACCTCTATGGTAAATGCCATAGCAATACTTCGACTACTGCAGACAAGTCTTATCGAGTACTTAGTTCCAGTAGTAGGGTCAGTAATTTTTATGGGAAATCAAATGATATAAATTGTAAAATAAATTAATGTCTTTTAGGTAGGTATATCCCACATTTTTCTTTCTATGGAAATTCATAAATTACAAACAATATGACGTATGTAATTGCCAGGAGTTTTTCCCCTTCAATTTGCAAGTATGCAACTTTTCATTCATTACTGTCAAAAAATTGCATGTCTGGCGTAATTTCCTATTACAGCAATGTTTCAACATGTTTGCAAAATTTTTGAAGTTTAAAATTTTTTAAATTTTTTTTAAGTTTGGGACTCCAAATTTTGGAGCGATGTATCTTTTTCGATCTTGAAAATAAGTGGTATGTTCATAGAGCTTTTTTTTCTTATCTCATTGAGTACTAGTAGACTACGTTGTTTCAAAAAATTTATAGTTGAATTTTTATGTCTTCAGATGAACATAGCTTAAAAACACAATAAACTCTGAATTTGAACTTTACTTAATGTAGGATAACTTTTTAAATACTCAGAATTGAGAAAAGATGGTGATATACTTTTTTATTCCTCTAGATACCTACAAAAAATTCATTTAGTTGGAATCCCTCCAAAATTGTTATTTATCTTTTAATGGTAGGGTAAAAATAGACCTTTTTTGTGATTTTGTGAAAATTTCAATTTTCCCAAAGTATAGCATTTTCTAGCGCCCTCAATTTTGAGAATAGGAAATATATGGTAAGGAGATTTTTGTTTCGTCAAAGCCAGTACTACCAGCCCCACTAGTTACATTATTGATTCCATCAATTACAGTGTCTTGTACATCAGCTTGAAAACTGTGCTTTTTTGTTATCTTTAAAACTATGTAGCCCCTTCAATTTTTTAGTAGGCAACTTTTCATACAGGACTTTTGTTTTTCTTTTTTCGAGTACTATACGTACCTGCCGGCTTGCCAAATGAAAACCAGACACCCTGTATAGACATTCAATAAATTAAATACGAAAAATAATATTCTTTGTGGGAACATCACTCGTATGAGGTGAAGGGGCTCGGACCCTCGACGACAGTCGCTGTCGAAAGACTGGCAAATATTCGTCTCTATGATGTAAAACTAATACACAATTACATTCGATCATAATTACTTGTACGTGCGTGCAAGTAATGTATGAGTACAAAACCATGATTAATTAGACAGTTACGGTGATGTCACGATTTGGAATAAGAACCAATCCACCATTTTTTATCTATAAAAGAAATGACAAACCAACCCTGAACAGTACGTATGGGTGTATGTATGCGTATAAATAAGCCAGTATATAAACTGTCCGGACTAGCTCTAAGATTGACAGTCTTCGCCCAAGTTTTGACTTAGCCTTATGTTTACATATGAAGTGGCAGAACAAGCAATAATCTGTTGGTTACCTTCTGGTGAGAATATTCTTTTCACGACAAGGTATTCTACATTCTTCAAATAAAATTTTTAGCTGTTAAAATGAAAAATTAATTTCAAAAATGGCACACGATGACCTGATAAGGTGCATCAGCTAAAGAAAAAAATATCCTTATACATCCAATTTATTTCGGCAAGAAAACAAGATTTTCATCCAAAATGGCGATAGTTTTGGAAATTTAACCAATTTTGAATGCATAACTTGGATACTCTGTTTTTCGTCAAGTGCACAAATGTAAGTTCTCTTCTTAAATTTAAATGAAGCATTTTGTAGAATATAAAGAACAAAATGTTAGAGTAATTGCAAGGAAAAGATTCTAAGTGAGTCTAACAATATTCATCAGAAAATTATACAGCATTTCATAAATTAAACTATGGATTTTTGCGAGGTAAAATTTTTTGTCTTCAAATCGGTTTCCCTCTCCACAAAAGACCTAACGAGATCCACTGTATGTTCACCTTATCAACTTTCAAATGCAGGAAAATGTCCAAGGAACCAATAACTTAAAAAAAAAATAAAAAATTGACTTACTTCATCGATGAAGGACAAGCAATCAATAAGGGCCAGTCATTATGGAAATAATGAGCAATACCGAGAGCTTGTATTGTTTTACCCAATCCCATATCATCGGCGATGATACAACGACCATTTTTAGAAATTCCAAACCTAAGACAATAAATTTGTGTACTTTTCCGAGAAATAATCAGCAATGAGCATAAAGCTGAGTACTCACTGAACACCTTCTTTCTGAAAAGGATACAAGTTCGATAATAAGGTACTTTCAATTTTCGACAGGTCAATCGATTTGTAATCTGTATTCACTCGAGAATTCTGAATAAACACCTGAATATATGCAAAATTAACGACAAAACCTTTAAGAAAACGTTGAGAGTTAAAAGATAAATACTACCTTGACAATGAAATTTGGCAATGGCTTAATCAATACACGAAATTCTCTGATACTTTGTAACGCATTCTTGCAAACATTGTAACTCGATAAAGGGAAGTTCCACTTAGTGGAGAGTGGATCTAACAAAATGAAAAAAAGAATAACGTCATTAAACAGTACACATTTCAAAAAAGAACTACAGTCGAATAACTAGCTACGAAGTTGTCACCATATAGTTTTCCTGGAATTGTTTTCAGAACTTTCACAATAACGTCATTAAATGGGAAATCTACATTAAATCTGGTTCTCGATGTCAAAGAAAAACTGACTGTAACAGTACCAGCTAACGGTTCACCAAAGAATGTTATAGCAGATGTTTTACTCTTTTGAGCAGAAGATTTGTAGTTATAATTAGAATTATATGGCTTAGATGAATCTGAGCCTGAAACCGTGATTGGTAAAGCATTCACGCTATTGATTCTACTCGAACGCGGAAATGAATTGGCGCTCGCAACAAAGTTTGATGAAGTGCTACTAGATTTCACGCTAGTAGACTGATTCGATAAAGAAGGAACGTTGTGAGGATTGGGAACTGATCTCTTTTCAATCAACGACGAATTAGGTATAGCATACGATGTAACTGATGAGGATTTAATTGTCATCGGCACATGAGCACCAGAAGTTGCACAAGGAGAATAAGTGGAAATGGCAGAGCCAGAGTATGAACCAATGCAATGATTTGGAGCTGGCGATGGAACAGCAGACGGATAAGAAGTCGAAGCGGAAGAAATGGAGCCAGTTCCAGTCGACAGTTTAGTTTTTCTTATGGCCAAAGCTTTTTTTCTATTTTCTTCGATACGGCGCCGTTGTTCATCCGTTAAAGATGCCATTTCCTAAAGATAAACATTAACGATTTATTGTAATTAACTCAGAATAACGTAATAACATAATTATAAAAAATAAGAGAAACTTACACATTTTATCAATCGTTCACACTTGAACTAGACACCTCATCGCGATGTGAGTAAAATGTAGTTCTACGTTAGAATTTGAAAACCATAATTCGAATAGTAAGAATTAGTCCGAGTTTTTGAACTGAAACCAATACATCAATAGAATTAAAATGATGCGAATTCAAATTTTCACTTTCCAATTTTTCAGTCAAAATTACACAAAATTGAAAATTCAAATTAGAGCGCAATACAAAAAGTCAAAAACCAAATAAGTTATGCCAGACGACTTATCAAAAAAGAGTGGGCAGAATTCGTAAAAACAAAGGATTTCGATAACCGAAACCCCAGAAATAAACACTAGTAGTGAAATAAACAAGCTACATTGCTAGACGATGTGGCAACATTTCAATGTATGGCAATAGGGTTTTTGATTTATTTTTATATGATTTTGAAGTGAGGCTGCTTCCGAGGAAAGGAGAGAACAATAAAGTTTGAAATACTTTAATACATTAAAAGCAAAAGAATTTTTACAAGTCCGAAATAAACCTGAGTGAGATTACAATCTCCCTCCATCACGATAAAAAGATTTGAGTGGGAAAAGTATGTTAGTGTTTTCGAGGTATAAGTGATAAAAGTTATGTGCGTTGCTTAACCTGAAAGGAGACGTGGTTCGCAGGTAACTTTATGGTTCCTTGTTGGTTGTGTGCATGCGCCTGAACTTGTCTTCTTTCCATAATATTGGTTAGTTTATTTTTTGATATTTCGATCAATCGAAGGGAATTTGTCGATGAATTATTTTTAATTTATTTGCATTCATTGGCATTAATTCATCGAAGTATCAAAGGGAATTTGTCAACGAATTAAGGCCATTAAATACACCCAAATCCCCTTTGATCTGTGTGTGTTTATAGATATTATTTTGTTGACAAATCAAATAGAATTCGTCGTTCAATTCTATTCGATTTGTTTGCATTTATCGGCTTTAATTCATCGATGAATTAAGGCCGTTAAATATACCTGAATTCCCTTTGAATCTTGTTTGTTTATAGACATAAATTTGTCGACAAATTCCTTTGGATTTGTGTGTATTCAATGACTGATTTGTCGATGAATTCCCTTCGATTTATTGGTGAATTAATGTTTTTAAACACAAATGAATCAAAGGGAATTTATATGCATTTAATGGTATTAATTCATGTGTATTTAACTCCCTTAATTCGCCAACAAATTAATGTTATTAAACTCATACGAATAGAAGGGAATTTGTGTTCATTTAAGAACCTTAATTCATCAACGAATCAATGTTATTAAATGCACACAAATCGAATAGAATTCGTTGTTGAATTCTATTCAATTTGTTTGTATTTATCGGCATTAATTCGTCGACGAATTAAGGCTGTTAAATATACCTGAATTCCCCTTAGCTCTGTTTGATAGGACTACACCAACTTACACCAACGTACACCAGGAGGGTGATTCCACAAATTTCAGAATGTTATATGACTTTACACCAAGTTTTACTTGAATATTTGTGGAATATCCCTACTGGTGTAGGCTGGTGTAAGTTAGTGTAATCCTATCAAACAGAGCTCTTGATTCTTGTGGGTTTATAGACATGAATTTGTCGACAAATTTCTTTCAATTCTTATGTATTCACGCTTCTAATTATCACAGTGGGATTTAAATTTCATGTTTTATAACATAACAAACTATATGAAAAGAAGACAAGTTCAGGCACATGCGCACAACCAGCGAGGAGCCATAAAGTTATCTGCAAACAACATCTCCTAACCTGAATGTGTTAGTTATTCTATATGAATGTAGGAACGCTAAGAGTGGGAGCAAGTGAAGGAAGAGTGTAGAACAACAGATTTTAAATGTGCGGTACACATTTTTCTTTTCACTACCAGAGTAAATTTAGAAAATTTGCTCCAGAGTCACTGACCAATCACACAGGTTAAAGCTAAGGTGCTACAGCCAATCACAGAACAGATAGAAATCATTCCTTTTTAATGCAATAACATTAACATTTTTATTTCACTACAGCAAAATATGGGGTTCCTTTTTACATTTGATGTCATTTTTTTTGTTAAAGGTAAGTATTGTAGAATAATGAAATTAATTGTTTCAATCAGTGTTTGAAAATACGTTTTCTGGTCATGAGGTGACGCTCATTATTCCTTATTCAATATGGCGATACTACTTTAATCATGTTTCGTTCATTTTTATAATAAAATAAATTTAATTTACTTTTGTGTTCAAGTTTATCAATGATTTGAATCAAGTTATTTCTCTTTTAAATTCAACACAGTTGTTCGTAATTTGTATCTTATTTAAATATAAAGATTTCAGCTCAAACTGTACCTCACATTTCTTTCCTCATCCTCGGAATTTCAATTCTGAATCCCAAACCAGTTGACTTTTCCATCTGCAAAAATGGTAT
Organism: Ericerus pela; assembly: GCA_011428145.1. Classification (NCBI taxonomy): domain Eukaryota; kingdom Metazoa; phylum Arthropoda; class Insecta; order Hemiptera; family Coccidae; genus Ericerus; species Ericerus pela. The sequence goes on from WOFM01000922.1 coordinate 620,994, forward strand.
GAATATAAATACCCTTCCTTTCAACGCATGTCAAATTTTCCTTCCACTTTGCACAGTTTTGTAAATCGTTATGTACGTGTCTTTTCAAAATTTTATATTTGTTACAATGTATAGATTAGTTTCTTCTTTTCTTGGGTTGTATTTTGAAGTTAGCGACAAATCAAACAGAATTCATCTACGAATTCTCTTTGATTTGTCGCTGTTAAATTAATTAGGATTAAACAACGAATCGAAAAGAATTCATCGCCATTAGATTCATCAGGATTCAGCAAAGAATCAAAGAGAATTCATCTACGAATTATCTTTGATTTGTCGCCATTAAATTAATCAGGATTCAGCGACAAATCAAACAGAATTCATCTACGAATTAAAATGTATACCACATTAATATCGTGAATGACGGAGTCGTACACGATTCGATAACGATAAATGTTCAACAATATCACTGATGTCACAGATCACATCAATGACATCAGTAGAACAGACCTATCAGAAACGTTACCAATTTACACAAACACAGACATGACAGAGAATTTGTTACAAGTAATAACAAAAACAACGTCATTTGGTTAATGGCGACAAACGTGAACACCACGCTCATTTTATATTTGTCTCATTATAATTAAATGTGTAAGGGCTATGAGGTTTCTTTTATTTGCCATTCTAGGGCGAGTTCAGAAAGATTACCAAGTAAGGTAAAAGTTCCACACCACATGACCTCACATTTACCCTACTGGTAAATGTATTGAGGTGAGTTCTGATCACTTTACATGGAAAAGATAAGCATGGACTTTCATCTTAGAAAAATGATTTATTATCGACGTTAGTACAACGACTGATAAACGGAGAACATTCTCGGTCGAGCAGTGGCGGAAAGAATATTGTGTTGGCGATAAGTGTCGCCACATGTAAAACAAATAAATGTAATATACCTGTTACATACAGTGTTAGTCAATGTAAGGTTATGTGTTTGTGAGGAAGTGAGGGAATCGTATCCCAACACACCCCTGCGATTCAAAACTAACGAACGAACATATAAGTAAAAAATGTATCACACAAAGTATGTATAAAAAAAATAATAAGCAATAGCAGTCAAAATTGTTACAAATAAATATCATATAAAAAAAATTGCTATAAAAATGGTAAAAATATTAGGTATGTCGTTGACTAGTATCATGATGTACAATTAAAATGTGTATAAATTTATGTATCAATTGTTTTATCTTATATATCGTGTAATTATTAACATGAGGTATACATTTAACCTTCTGTTATAGTGTCACGTCTCATGAATATTGTGTGATTTTAATTTAAAAAATATATATAAAAGGTAGGTCTGAGAGATCAATATCTCCTCATCGTCAGCTGTGGAGAGAGAATATCATTATGTATATGTCCTTATAATTAGTTGTGTGGGGTATAGATAAATATGCTATTGTTGGAATCAATTGTATTTGTTAGGGAATGCTGATGCCAGTAAGAGAGGAGAGCAGCGACGGAAAAACCTATTGAATATTGTGATGTGAATTGTGAAACGAAATATGGACCGCTTGTTTTATGACAGGCGCTAAAAGACCGACGCCCATCCACAGTCCAAAACCAAATATCAAAAATTTTGAGGGTTATGTCAATTAAGACTATTGTCCGAAAAGTTGACTTGTTCGGAGGATTCTCGTAACGATATTTTGGAAGGTTTTCCGATCAAGTGCTTTAGTTAATATATCAGCAACTTGATCAGGTGACCTAATATCATTAAAACTTATTAATTTTTGTTGGAAAGCTTCCAACAGTGCGTAGCATTTGATTGCAAGGGACCTGGAGAGTTTCTGGCCTCCCCCAGATGCAATACAGGACGCAGATATATTGTCCAAGTACACTTGATCTGGGTTGGTTACAGAGAAAACGCTTTTCGTAAGTCTCCAGATCACATATATGTCGTCTAGTGCATCATTCAATGCAATTAACTCGGCTGCAGTCAATGAAGTTGCAACCGTGTTTTGCCAGTGAACAGCCCAATTTAACAAGTCTCCGTTTACTAATATCATAAAGCCAGTTGTGGAGCACCCTTTCTCCAAGTTATTTATATTGATGGGTGAATCGTCTAAGTCGGGTGCATACGACGCATCGACAAAAGCCTTAATGTGTGTTTGGTCGGAGTGGAAGACCAGAGAGAAGTCCCTTGTAGTTTTAACGTACCAAATAATACGACGGACATAATTTTTTATTTCATCATTGGAGGATGCCTGAAAACGTGATAAATAATTGACAGCGAAGGCAATATCCGGGCGGGTCAGTCTTGCCACATATAGCAGATTCCCAATCATAGCCCTATATTTGGTGTCATCCATTCCATTTGTTGGCTTATTTATTTTAAGTCCAGTCTCCATGGGTGCGGTAGATGAGTTACATTCTGTCATTCCAAACTTCCGGAGAATCTTATCAATATATCTATTTTGTGTGAGTATTATTTGTTTTCTAGGGATATCTCGACTTATTTCGAAACCTACGAAGAAAGTTGGATTATATTCTATTTTTAATGTGAAATTTTTATTGAAAATATTTACTGAGTCTTGTGTCCACTCGTCGTGGTTACTAGCCAACAACATGTCATCCACGTAGACTATCAGGAGTGCCATTGCACCAATATTATCCTGTTTGATATATAAGCATCTATCTATCTTTGATTGGATGAATCCAGCTTGAATTATTGTTGAATTCAACAAGTCGTACCAACTCTTGGAAGATGTTTTCAGTCCATATAGTGACTTTATTAATCTCAGGCAATTATTTTTGCCTACTTGGCATCCCTTAGGGTTTGATATGAATATAGGATATTTTATTTGTGAGTTAAGGAAGGCTGTCTTTATATCAAATTGTGTTATATTTAGACCGTACTTATTTGTAATGGATAGTATCCATCTTAATAGCCAATATTGGATTACCGGGGCATATGTTTCAGTTAGAGAGTAGTGAGTAAGATCTTTAAAACCCCTCGCAACCAATCTAGCCTTCGGTATATGAACGCCTTGGTTGTTGGGTTTCGTGGTGAAGCACCACTTCGTATCTACTAACCTCACATTTTTCTCCTTTGGGACAACTTCCCACACACCCATATCAGATAATGACTTCAGCTCGTCTTTAATGGCTTGTTGCCATTCTTCCTTAAAAGGATTGTTTTTGACATCCTCCCATTTTTGAGGGATGTGGTCCTCAATGTAATTTTTATATCTTGATTTAAATAAGTTTAAAATTACAGGGGTTTCTATTATATTATTATTATCCTGTATATTTTCATTACTAATATTTGTATTTTCTAATTGTTTTATCTTTCTCGTTTCATCAAATCTAACATCGCATGTAACATGCAATTTGTCTATTAATGGGTCCCTTATACAGTACCCACTATTGGTATACCCTACAAAAATTCCTTTATCGGATCTTTGGGTTAATTTCAGGTGTTCACTGTTGGCTTTTTTTCTTTTATTTTTTGTGGCTTGTTGCTGACGGACCTCTATGGGAATATGCCTGTGAGTGAGAGACCCAAAAACTCTCATATTAGATAAATCCGGCTTTGTGCTGTAAAACATCTCAAAAGGGGTCTTATGGTCTTTGTTGGCCCTAGTTGGGCTTCTGTTTATAACATAAACAGCCGTCAGAACAGCCAATGACCAAAAACTGAAGTCCAAATCGGAGTCAAACAACATAGCCCTTGTCCTTGCCATGAACGTTTGATTCTGCCTTTCGGCCATCACATTCAACTCTGGTGAATACGGAACGACAGGCTCGAGGTTTACACCGTTGTCCTCACAAAATGTCTTCATATTCGAGTCAAGATATTCCCTAGCATTGTCACATCTTAAAGTGGCTATTGGGTGATCCGGGAATTTCGACTTTAATTTCATATATAGTTTTTTAAAGTCCTCAAATGATTTCTGTTTTCTCTACACCGCTGGCTACCGCTGTACTTCCTGCTTGAATTTTGTTTTGAGTTGGCCTAAAAATTTGGGTCTTCGATGTGTGGATCTACGATGAGTCCTCAATGATGGGAGCAGGTTTCCTTTGGCTGTTCACAAGATCTCTTTGGTGTTCCTTACTGGATTTAGCATTCGATGACTTCCAGTATTGGCCGTTATTAAGTCCGAAACTTCAGCTTCAAATTTTCGATTTAATTTTGAATTTTTCAAAAATTAAAAATAAATTAAAATTCGAGTTTAAACTTCTCGAAAAAACACGGTAAATACTTCGTGTATTACTCAACAGAAAACATGAAAAAATTTTCACACAACAGTAAATTAATTCAAAAAATTATTTATCCATCAATTCAGGATTTTTCAAGTCTCTTCTCAAAGTTCTACCGCAGCAATGGCTACCATGATGTGAGGTGTACAGAACAAGGATCGAAAGAACTTGAGACTTTTTACTTTGACGACATTTTATTGCGGACTAAAATATGTTTCACAAACGAAATATGAAATTGCGAAGCAACAGCGTTATGGGATCGAGAATAGTAGGGGAAGCACTTCCTGATGAGAGTGTACGTGTGACATATATATATACTGTGTTTGTGAGAAAAAACGGTGGAATTCTCAACGGATCACCATACACGAACTACGATGATGAAGAACTTAAAACGACGATTCGATAAAAATGACTAGAAGCACACATTACGACATATAAAAGAGAAGACTAGATACTTTGAATGTTTCACGAACTTTTTATTAGACACCATGAAAACATACATGTTAATTCATCGACGAGAGATGAGCGACAAGAAGGCATACAAAAACATATAATCACAGTTGAGTTACAAACACAAATATCACAGATTAATAATAACAACAAAAACAGTGTTGCCACAACATGTGATGTGAGAGAATAAGTGGCTATCGAATATTATAATTTGCCATTATTCTCACACGCCTCCTCAAATTATACATATTCGATTACGATTAAAAAATGGTAAAAAATAAAAATAAAGTTATTAATCTAATACTGTCATTACGACACAGAATGACAAAAAGGTCAACAAACGATTAAAAACAAATAAATAATCACAAACAAGAATATTAACATACAAACAAAAAATGGTATACATAAACAAAAAGTTACGTTAAATTCAGTAGTCTACAAAATTCGGTAAATTTGGGCCTCGGGCAGCCCTTCGTGAATATATCAGCCAACTGTCGCGAAGTTGGCACGTACAAGTATCTAAATTCTACATCTACATGACTGCACACAAAACGGTACCTTACGTCTATATGTTTTGACCTACGAGTATTCCACTTGCCGGAGTGCAACAGAGACAGACAGCTCTGATTATCCTCATAGATTACAGCCCTGTCAGCAACTTGGATGCAAAAATCACCTAGTAGATACTTCAGCCATATGGACTCAGTGGTAGCATCGCATATTGCGATTAACTCACTTTCAGTGCTAGATAAAGCCACTGTTGGCTGCTTCTTGCTTGACCAGGACACCAGTGACCCATAGACAAAGGCACAGTATCCGGTAACTGACCGTCTTGTGTTAACGCAGTTGCCCCAATCGGCATCGGAATATGTTTCCAATATACTGCCGTTACTCTTATCATCACGTAGAAAGATTAATTTTTTGTCCTTGGTGGTTATCAGATATTTCAGAACTCGCAGAAGATACTTGCAATGTTCATTCGTGGCACAGCTGGAGAATTGGCTGAAATACGATATTGCAAAGCAAATATCGGGCCCTGATCCTAACATTAAGTACATCAAGCATCCCACGAGCTGTTGATACCGGTTATTTAAAACACTGTCACACGCATTGAGGTCCCTGTCCAATTGGAGTCCGGGGTCAATGGGTGTGAAGGTTGGTGAGCAATTTTCTACACCAAAACGTCTAGCAACAGATTCGATGAGAGCCCTCTGCTCAATCTCCAGTATGGCCTTCTCCCGATTGTAGCTAATATTCAGACCCAAATATTTTTTGACCTCTCCAAGATCCTTACATTTAAAACGTTTATTTATTTCATTTTTGAAAAAAGCAATTTTTGCCTTATTATTGGAGCTAATGAGGACGTCGTCAACGTAAGTGAGCAAGTAGACGACCGTATTGTCAGTCCTACTTTTATAAACATACAAGCAGTCATCAGCCTTACTCTGCTCAAAACCAAGAGCAACCAGAAACTCGTTAAATAACGTGTTCCAAACTTTAGGCGACTGCTTCAGACCATATATAGACTTATTCAACTTCAAGACATTATTTTTCTTATCTATTTTCGTTTCAATTCCCTCAGGTATTTCGAGGTACACGTCTTCAGACAGAATTCCGTTTAAAAAGGCACTGCAGATATCTATTTGCTCTATATAAAATTTCATTTTATTACTGACAGCCAAGAGAGTCCTCACAGTCGAAAGCTTTGCCACCGGCGCGTATACTTCATTAAAGTTGAAGCCTTTTTTCTGTTGACATCCTCTGGCGACCAGTCTTGCCTTATAGAGTACCTCATTATTCATATCGAATTTTTTATTAAATACCCAACGACATGTGATGGTAGGAGCGTCCCTTGGACGTTTGGTCACCCACCAGGTCTGATTTGAATTCAGGGCACTGATCTCCGAAGAAATAGCCTCCCTCCACATCAGACCATCCGGTGCAGCATTCGCCTCCTCAAACGTCAAGGGAATCCCGTCCTCAGCTAGGTAAATATTTCCTGCAGTCCCATCACATTCAGCCGTTGCACCTGACAGACAATCCAAATTCACGTCACCATCGACTTCAATGTTCTCAAGATTCGATTCGGTGACCTCTACAAAAATACCATCGTTATTATTATACTTACTAGAGTCCTTGGTACCTATTTTACTTTCAAAAAACTCAACATCACGTGACAAACGTACCTCCTTAGTAGTCACATTGAGTAGTCTGTAGCCACAGGGTGAATAACCGATCATTACAAGTTTCTCACTTTTATTTTTAAATTTATTTGAGTCATGTTTGAAGGACAGCATATAAGCGTCACATCCAAACGTCCGTAATTTATTATAATCAAACTGTTCGTTGAACCATCTTTCATAAGGAACAAAATCTTTATTTGTGGGGCAACGGTTCACGATATATACAGAGCACAATATGTCTTCCGTCCAATATATCTTTTCAAGACCGCTCTCGAACAACAATGTCCTCGCCCTTTCACACAGTGTCCTGTTCATCCTCTCAGCCTTTCCATTTTGCTGAGGGCAGCCACCAACAGTGGGTTCGACGACAATCCCTTTTTCGTTACAATATGATTGAAAAAACGTGTTTAAGTATTCTGTGCCTCGATCGCACCTGAGTCTTTTAACATTGTAGCCGAATTTATTTGCTACCATCTCATGATAAATTTTAAATTTCGAAAAGGCTTCTGTCTTACTCGTCAACAGGTACACACAGCAAAAATTTGAATAGTCATCGACAAAGGTCATAAAATACTTCACTCCATTATATGACGGAGGATTTATGGGGCCACACAGATCGGTATGTATCAGTTCCAAAGGCCTACTTGTTTTTCGTTCGTGCCTCAGGAACGGTTTCCGTTTCTGTTTGCCCATAACACAGGGTTCACACAGCAATCTGCGGTTAGTGTCAACATTTGGTATCAAACCCCTAGTTGACAATAACCTAACATCGTTTACATTCAAATGGGCAAGTCGACGGTGCCACACAGTCAGTGGGCTAGGTTCATCTTCAGACATCAGATTGCACGACTGATTTGGTATTTTCAAAAAATCAATCGTGTACAAATCCGAGTCAACGCTCACACCAGTGGTCACGATTTTACCACTGCAGCGTTGGATGACCTCAACAGACTCCTCTCGAAACAGAGTGTTGAAACCCGACTTGCTCATGCGCTTAACGGACAGCAGATTCTGTGGCAGCTCCCGAGCATACCTTACATTTTTCAATTCTATTGCGATGCCATTCAACAATTTCAATTTTACAGTACCGACCGACGTGACAGCAAGCGAGACTCCTTTCTTCGCGACACAGATACTGTAGGGTTTTATCAAATCTAAATAGTCACTGAACAGACTTATATCATTTATTAAGTGAATTGTGCATCCACTGTCCACTACGAAAGTGGTACGAAGCATCGAATTTACGTTACTTTTAGCATCAACGAAATCATTTATTTTATTATTATTATTACTCTGCAATGTAAAGCTGTAACCCTCTTCAGAGCGATTGTCATTTGAATTAAAATTATCATTGCACATTTGTGCTGAGTTACGATTATTATTATTATTATTATTGGTACCATGGACGTCAGTACGATTTCCATTATTATTATTAACGTTATTACAATTATCCGTACTGTTATTATTTCTATTTTTTGCATAGCAATTACGTGCTATGTGACCGATTTTGTTACAGAAATGGCATTTTATATTTGAATGCCCATTATCATTGCCAAAATTCCGACCATGTCCATTTGAATTATTATTCCCATTATTATTATTAGTATTGCTCTGTGCGTTTAAATTCCGGTTATTGTTATTATTATTAAAATTATTATTACCTCCGCCTCGATTATAACCACGATTGTTTCCCCGATGTTGGGACCTACCACGATTGAAACGATTATTACTATTATTATTATTATTATTATTACCGGAATTTCGTCCACCATTCGTGGTGTTGCCAAAAAATATGTTCTCTTCACCAGTGGCCACCACCGATGAAGGTTTTTGAGGAGCTGAATATTGAGAATTACTTCTCATCGTCGATTTACTATCCAGGGACAGCTCACGTTGAAAGTTGTTCAACCTCATGAACACGCCATCCCAGGTTACGACTTCAGCATCCTCTAACACCACTTTGATAGGACGAAACTCCGCTGGCAGCGAACGTAGCAGTACCAGTACAAATTGTTTGGTGGTAGTCAGGTCCCCCAACTCGGTCAATCGTCTACAGCGGGCACGAAAATCAAGCAAATACTTTTGTAAGTCAGAACCAGAAACATACCGTTTTGTATACAGCTCAGCTCGTAAATCCATAAGCGTCCGGTCATTTCCGCTATCAATCAGGTTCGTCAGCGCGTTGAACATCTCCTTCGCGGTTGTGTAGGTCTGGATGATTTCAAGGTATTTGTCCGTCACGTTGTTGGCTATCAGGAACATCGCCTTAGCATTCTCCTTCGACCATACATCTCCCCTATTTCGAACAGTTGGCAAAGAATCAAAGATTATGTTACCCAAAGATTCCTTTGCTAACAGCAGCTCCATCCTGAACTTCCATGTCCGACCATTCTGCCCATTGAACGGCTCGATGGTATTCTGCTTTCGAATGTCCATCTCGTGATCAGGCTACGACGATCAGTTGCACCGCGAATCAGCGACTTCAGCAACCTTTCAGATGCGTCGACCAACGAATAAACACGAACGAGATCCCAGGAACATCGAAAAAAAAAATACGAACACTTTAAAAAAAAAAAAAAAAAGTTACAAGCAAGGCATGGTACTACTTGGGAGTGGTGAACAGGATTCGACAGCACAACTCTGCATACTCAGAACAATGGCGACCACGTTGACATCCAGGTAGCTGGGCCCATAACCTGTGAGAAAAAACGGTGGAATTCTCAACGGATCACCATACACGAACTACGATGATGAAGAACTTAAAACAACGATTCGATAAAAATGACTAGAAGCACACATTACGACATATAAAAGAGAAGACTAGATACTTTGAATGTTTCACGAACTTTTTATTAGACACCATGAAAACATACATGTTAATTCATCGACGAGAGATGAGCGACAAGAAGGCATACAAAAACATATAATCACAGTTGAGTTACAAACACAAATATCACAGATTAATAATAACAACAAAAACAGTGTTGCCACAACATGTGATGTGAGAGAATAAGTGGCTATCGAATATTATAATTTGCCATTATTCTCACAGTGTTTGTGATGATGATGAAGAAAGAGAGAAGGTGGGATTTCCGTAAATGAACAAATTGGAGAGTAGAGTACAGCGAAATAAGCGGAATAGTTACCCGTTGTGTCACCCCAGTGTCGTTATTTTTGGTAAATAAAACGTAGCTAAGTTGTAGCGTTGGAATCGCGCTAAACCCCAATAACTTTTACTTTTTTTTTTTATAAAAGTTGAAGGTTGAAACTGATCGAAAGTGGAACTTGAAAAGTTCAGATTATAATAAATAAATTATACCTCGATTCAGTTTTAATAATTCAATTTTTCTGTTTCGATTATCTTCAAGAAATTTAAAATCAGCTATTATGATGAATTTTTGAAGAGAAAGAATATGTAATTCGCTAATTTTCGTTTGTCGTCGGTCTTCAAAATTACATCTTTGTAAAGTCACCTTTCGTTACTTCAGCTATTCAAGCTTAATTTATTCGAAGTTGAAAGATGTGACGTTTATTGCAAATCTATCAATTGGCGTGTGTTATGCCTTTTTTTTTTCTATCAACAAGTAATTTACGAATTCCCGCCTGTTCTTTATCGAAAAACTAATTTCTAAAACTTCTTGCCGCTTTCATGCCTTTCGTTTTTTTCTTCTTCGACAATGGAAGTATGATATGATAATTTTTACTCACCCACCCAGCGAACTTGAAAAATTACTTCATGTGAGTTTGTGATTACTGTTTTTCAGGAAATGAAAAAGTTTTTGCAGCAAGTACTTGATAAAGTTGTCGGATTACATTATATTCTCATCACAGACAAAGACGGTGTACCATTTATTAAATGTAAATCATTTTTCTTGTCAACTTGTCAACTGGACACAAGGAACATAGGCTCATGATTTTCTTTCTTTTTTTTTCAGCTAACTCTAGTAATGCTCCCGATATGGGAAATAGACCACATCTCTTGTCGAATTTGGCCACCGTTGCCGACCAGGCGAGTAAACTAGGAGTGGGTCGTACTGAATCAATCACGTCGGTTTATTCCAATTTCCAGGTAATTTATCAATTAACGACAGTAGGAAAGGAAATTGTAGCGCCTTATTTTCATTTATTTTCACTTCTAGGTAATTCAGATCTACAGCTCCCCCCTTGTAGTAACGTTTGTAGCCGATTCGAACGCAAATACCGGTTATATTCATAATCTGGAAAGTCAACTAGAGCCATTGTTAAACGATCTCAAAGAAATTGTTGTGGAACGACATGATCCAAAGTAATTATATATGACAATATCAAATCGAAAAATTAATTCGCTTTTGATGCCTTTACAATGTTGCCGTTTTTATTTTCAGGCAAGACTATTGTCCATAGAAAAGTGTAACCCGTAAACCCGAATTTACTTGGTTTTTCTTAATTTTTAATTTTCATCATGAACACCATCTTCATCATTATCACGAGTTTATTTTAAACATTTTACATTTATTTATTAAGTTATTTCATTGTTTTTATCGATTATATTATTTTATTTATGCATAGTTTATTTTGAAACTACTGTAGTTTCCGTGATAATGTTGTCCACTTATTACCCATTTTACTTGCAAACGGGTTTTAAAACTGACCTTCCAAAAGGGTGGCTTGATGAAAATTTTCCGTTTCATGAGAAAATAAAATGATTGGTACCATTTTCCTATTTTCACTTCTTTTTTGATGTGCAAACAAATTAGCACTCAGTCTACGGTATGGGCTAAATGAGAATTATGATTGTCTGATTTGCGTAGCTAACTTTTACAAATATTGTAACTCTTTTTTATGTGTGTTACATGACATTAAGGTGTGTGGTTGTATGGGTGCGCAACACGTTGCCCATGCACACAACCACACTATTATTAATTATTATGTTTACACATGAACCCTTCGTAAGTACAGATATACCCCCAGATGAACTTTAACCCTTTTTTTTTAAATCTATGTAGTATACATATAAATATGTATTGTGCTTGTGGTGTCTAAAAGTTGACGACAAAACCAAACAACAGAAATTGTAAGATTATATTTTTTTTTATTTTCCACAAAAAGGTTAACCCCTTGTCAACTCCTAACACCAACTAGGTTTGTTTTGTTGTCTCAAAACTGAGCTCAATGTTAATACGATGACACTTAACACCACCTCTCGATTTGGTGCAGGATGGGATTATGATGGAGACGACACAAAAATGATTTTAATGTCACACCACGGATAGTGCTGCCAGCACCACATGTTTTGTTTTGTAAAAATCTGATTGAAGGAAAAAATCTCTATGGGCATTAAATTTGTTTATAAACACTGGTGTACAAATTACCCTATTCCAAAGAATCTAATTATTCTGATCGGTTGATGTCAATTGATGTGGGGTAATTCATACGCTAGTGTACACGTGGTCGGTGTAGATGTTTAACGACAATCAGTCCCATTGTCAAACAGCAGAATGTCGTTTCCATCATTTAAATATCCTCGAAGATAACTCAAAGTTAGGCAGTTAATACTTGATTTCCATTAGTGATGGAGAAAAGTCGATTTTTTTATAAAATTATTTCACCGATTTTTCAAAAATTTCAAAATAATTCAATCAATTTTTCAATATATAACGTATTTTTAGAGACGGATGACGTATTTCTTAGCTTTTCTCCGCTAGATAGGCTGGGGTGAGCTTGGCCCCACCTTATCCTTATTTCGAACAGAGTATAGGTAATGTTTGTAATTGAGCCTCTAGGCCAAAAAAATTTCCTAATTTTCAATTCTTACCTAATTTTTTTCAAATGAATGGACTGCGGTACTCGCGTATCTTTTCTCTACTCTCTACTATTTGCATTTGGTGAATTTGCTATTGTGAAAATGAAGAACAAAAATGACATAATGTGATGAAAAATCGAATTTTTCAGCACAAATAATTGATTATTCGATTTTTTTAAATTTCATAAAAATCTGTTTGTTACAATCGATTAATCGCCCATCTCTAATTTCCATGATACCTGTGTATTATTTTTCTTAACCTTGGGAAAGTGATAGTTCGGTGCTAATATAAGTATTTTCTAGAACTAAAAGGAACTATTAAGAGCTGGATGGAATGGTTGCAGAATACATCATAGGTCCAACATTTATATTCTCAAATCTCAAAGTACCTACTAAAGCCCGTGCGTTTATTACCTTAATCAAGGGAAAATTTGAATATAGACTTTTCGCAGAGATTTAGTAGAGGAATTCATCAGTTCGAAAACACCGAACACGAGTATCAAACTAGCGCCAGAAAAATCATAAAAATTAATATCAATAAAATCCCTTTTAACGTCGAATCCCTAACATTTCAGACGCGAATACCATGACAAATTATTAAGGGCTGCAGGTCAGTGTTTTACGGATAATTAATTACGAACTCGCCAGAAATCATAAACCAAAACAACATAAGCTAACGAGCAGTGAATAATGATGTATCAAACTGACCAAATAACTACAGCTGTAGTAAGAAAGCAGTTACTGATATTGTGTAAAGTAGATTCTGCCTAATGCTGTGAAATATAATTAAACGTTTGTATTTCGAAGTTACACGATGAAAATGTATTCGAATACTGCTGAAAACCGATTGACTAACTGCGAATTCTCAAGACTCGATGCTGTAAAGTATGAACGCATTAATCCACATGCAGATACGATAGTTTATTCCACAAATTGATCAATCAAAGTAAACATGAAAGGAAAAAAAAAGCACTTTTAAAATAGTCTTATTCTTAAAAAAAAAAAAAAACAAACATGGTAGTCTATCGATATAAAATACATATTAAAATTATAGGTAATTTAATCCACGTATGTAAAGGTAAACAAAGAAAAAAAGAGAAAAAATCATAGAAAAAGCGAATTACAAACACACACAAGTAACAGCAATTACCATTCTACATTCGGTTACGACAAACAGTTTCCAACATAAACAATAAATTAATTTAATAAGTAAGAAAACTAATTTAAGCTATTTTTGCTCACACTTTGATCCGCTATAGGGTAGGGTACATTCTCTTTTTAAAATACAAATAAAATTATGGTGAACATCACTCCTATTCACACAAGGTAAATAAACGATGAAAAATATTAACATTGATCGGAAGAGAACTGGTACAAATAAGTAGGTCTAAAAATATTCAGCAGAATACACACATCATTGGACTCGAAAATGGTCATACGAATTACGTTAAAATACATTATCGGATTTCTCAAGCGAATTTAAAGGGTATCGAAGATAAAAAAGCGACCGAATGGATTGAAAATGGCATCTATTTGAGAAACTAACTGCCATTTTGAAAAACGGCAGCCTTTTCTTTGAAAGCCATTCGTCTTTGTGTTTTTTCTTCCTCCTCTCGACGCCTTTCTTCTTGCTCTTGTCTAATCTCGTCTTCGAATTTATTGCTTCTTTGAAGTTCTTGAATCTGAAAGTATAACACAGATTATGTAGTAGCCCCTACGTAAAAAGCAAAACCAATAACATGAATAAATGGGAACATTTTCGCGCAAATGACCGGTCAGTCGTGCTTAAGATGGGTGATTGATGTATAAAGTATTTACTTTACGTATCGGTCCTAACTGGTTCTAAAATTGTCTGCTTTATACACCGTTAAGGTGCGTACAGAAATGAAGTTTACAAAGAGATGTTGCGAAAAATTAGTTCCACCGTATTATTCGGCCGGAAAAAGATTTGAGAATTGTTCGAAAGAGAAAATATTTTTTTTATGGGTCGAAAATAATTGACCCTGAAAGTTACGCCCTTCAGTTTTTAGACACCCTCCATATCGATGTACAGGAATTTTAAAACGTGGGAGTTCAAATTTCATACAAATTCACTGATTTGTGGTCTGCTTGGTCGTCGTGGTTTGGTACTTGGCTGTAAAATCGAAAGGTTACAGTGGTAGGTTTTCCCGGCCCAAAATGGCGGATATTTGGCTGGTTTAATATCGGCGCACTCGCATGTGATTGGAAAATCTACGAAGGGAAAACACTGGCCACCGGACGGATCCGGACCACTCGGATGGCGAGTAACATTGTGTTACATTGCACAAGTCGAACGAGACAAAAGATACTGAAAAAATTGGTTCTTTACCTTGGCTTCAAAAAACTCTTTGGCTCCGTTAACGCCTACTTCCACCACGTCAATTTCCGTTAATTTGGCGAGTTTACTCAGTCCACTCTCCTCGAGGAGTTCTCCGGCGTTAGCTTTTCGGAAGATTAATAAAAACTGAAAGACCAAGCACACAAAAAAATATTATTCAACAGTTCATTAAACTAAAACGAAGATTTGATAGTCTTTTAGGCTGTTCATAAACTTTCATACTTTCACAAGCGTCGGTGGACCATTTATCTCTCCTATGAGGAAAGTTGATATTGAAAGAAAAAGGGAGAAAAAACATACGAAGGGTTGGAATAACGAGCATATGAATACCAGAGGCACAATTCGGTCATTTTCGGAAAGGTCACTATACCCACTTCATTACACCCTGGTTCTTTGACTCATTTTATTTTTTAAGGCCTCCCCTAAAATTCAATTTATGTCGAACAAGAAGCTTTTTTAAAAACAATTACGACCAAAAATTTGGAGCCTTTCTTATACTCGCAATGCTTTTCAATGAGGGTGGTTGGGTTTATCGAAAAGGGATGTCCGGTCTCACTGAACGCCGTGCAAAAAATGGCGGATTGTGCCTCTAGTATCATTCACATGCTTGTTGGGTTGAAGGAACAGAATTTTTAGAAAACATATTTCAATAATTTCGTTCAAGAAGAAATAAACAATTAAAATTACTTATATACCAGGTTTTTACTTCTCAACCGTTCCAAATTTTAGTCAATTTTTTTTCTATGCAGACGAATTCTCAACAGGGTGACTGCTTTCTGGGAAATTCTGGGCCCATGAGTTTTGAAATTTTCGGTACTATCCAAAAACTCTTGCAACCAGAATGATTTTACAATATTTATTTCCGTTTGTTCGTCCGTTTTAATTGACCCGATAGATGCAGGCATGCGCAGCTCTCAACTATGAAAGAGCAGAACGCATTCGAGCTCATTTCACCAGCTCCAAAGACTACGCAAATCCAGTGCCAGCGGCGTCACTGAAAATTTAGAGCCCGCCGCAAAAGTTTTTGGGGTCCTATCTTTTTGCTATTCTTTTTATTTATTTATTTATTTATTTATGACATTAATCTGGGCTCCTTTTGGCTTGAGGCCCCTCCGCACTACGACATAGGAATGGGCTGCTCCGGAGCAGTCTGTTTTGAATAACCAGGTTGTTTAAAAGAGCTGGTTCCTAAAACTGCTCTGGAGTGATGTCTGCTTCTTCCTCCTTTCCGCTCCGATGCTCTAAAAACCAAAACAAGTTTTTCTCAGTTTTTTCTGACGCTGGTTTTTGTTATCAGCAGCTAAATTCGTATCATTTGCCATTGACATAAGATAACGAGAGGAATCACGAGAGAAATGTTGGATTAAGAGAGTTTTATGAATTGTTGTAGTATGTTGGTTTAAAAATTTGTGAAAATTTCAGCTCAGTCGCACATTTCATTTTCGAAATATTGCTGAAATTCCGCCAACTCCTCAATTAGATTGAATCTTTATCATTTTAATCACTGAATCTGAACAAAATTTCAGCGATATCGCGGCAACCGACGGTACGATTGAGCTGCAATTTTTCAGAGATATCGAAATTATGTTACCCAAGTATCCGGTGAAAATTTGGCTAAAATCATACTCTTGGTTCTCAAAATATCGCTGAAATTCTGCAACTAGATTGAGGTCATATTATTTGCATAGGTATTCCGTATAATGAACGATATCGAGAAGAATTATGAGAGAACTGTTAGTTGCAGAGAGCTGAAATTTTCACAAAATTTTCAGCTAACATACTACAATATCTCATACAAATTTCAGCTTTCTGCTTTTAACAGTGCTCTCATAATTTCTCTCGATAACTTTCATTGCACGGAATTGAAAATGATGGAATTTCAGCAATATTTTGGAAATAAAACGTACGAATTAAGCCAAATTTTCATGGAATCGTTTGTCAACATATTACATACCTCGATGTCTCTATTCTCACTTAATTTCTGTTGATAACTTTGACTGTAGTGAAGAGAATAAGGGATACTACTGTTTCATAGCATGAATATTGATGACAGATATGGCTCAATGCAACATGGTTAGGGTTACACTCATTTTTGGTTCAATGATTTTTATTTTAAATATGATCGGAGCAGTTTCGGAGCAGGGAGCAAATTGAAAAACCAGGTTTCTTGAAAAACCAGGAGCAGGTAAACCAGGTTCCACAAATGAACAATTTCGCCCATCACTACTACGACATTTGCTGATTGTTGATTAGGCTGCAGCAACGATAAGGAACTCACCTCTCTAAAACTGATTTTATTGTCGCCATCTTCATCGACTTCTTTTATCATCGCTTTCAAGTCCAGATGTGTTTGAGGTGCACCCAATTTTTCCATCATCCTCTTCAGTTCTTCGAGGTCCAAGAATCCGTCTCTTCCTTCGTCATACCTATAAGCAAAGAAGAAAAAAAACTCATATTCTTCCATTCAGTCGATACTGCAGCAAAACTTTTCGCTGCCAAATACGTATGATTGCATAATACAAGTTTTCAAACGTCAATAATCCTGTTTCATCTTTTAATAGAAGTAAATAATATTAAGGCTCATATTCACAAACGTCACTTTAACTTCCCTTCACTTGAATTTCACTTTAAAAAAGATTTTTGCACAATTTCGTACTTAAAAATGTGGGAACATGGTATCTCTTATGAGAGTTCCAATGTAAAAATAAAAGTTACCACAATCTTAAATACAAAGTTGTGCCAAAAGTCATTTTTAAGTGAAGTTTAAGTGAAGGGAGGTTAAGGTGACATTTGTGAGTATGGGCCTAAAAGTCCTTAAAAAGGAAATGATTGGAAAAAAGCTGAATTTTGGTTTATACATCAGCTTCACCATCCTTAACAACCACCAAAAATTCCCAATACGAGGGACTTTGGCTTTCTCGAGAGGAGAGGGGTTAAAATGGTGGTGGCAAAGTTGTTCAAACAAAATTGAAAGACGACCAAAGAATCTACAAAAAGTGTTAAAATATTTTTTTGCCAGGCCCATAGTTTTTGGATAAATCTTCGTTAAAAATATCTATTTTTCTGTTAGTGCCTATTTAACACAGTAAATACGTACAGTGTAATGTATAATTATATGTCAAGTACAGTATATGAATTCAGTTTGCTAATAATTTCATTCACAGTGTAGAAAGAGAGAGGTGAACTGAAATTCATCACTTTACCTATTTCAGCATCTCCTCTCCTCTCTAACTGAATTTTCATGAGAATTTGTATAATTATGATACAGACAATGTTCTCGTAGTTTATATCAGTTGGGGAGGTGGTGCTGAAATGAGGTAAGGGGAGAATTTTACTTTACTGTGAATAAAACTATTGACCAATTGAACCCATATACTGTACTTCGTATACACATACAATTTATTATATGTATATTACACTGTATGTTTACTGTGTTAAATAGGCATTAATAGAAAAATAAGTATTTTCAACGAAGATTTATCCAAAAACTATAAGGCCTGACAACGAAATAGAGAAACACTTTCTTATAAATTCTTCAGTCTTCTTTTAATTTTGTTCGAAAAATTTTTCGCTCAAATAAAAGTTAAGCGATATTGACTAGAAAAACGGCTTTACACCACCATTTTAACACCTCTGGGGAAAAAGCCGACGTCCCTCATATTGGGACTTTTAAATGGTTGTTAAGAACGGTGAAATCGACGCGTACATCAAAATTCAGCTTTCTTCCAATTATTTTCTTTTTAAATCCTAATTTGCCAGGACTATTTGTAAAATATTAGTTTTCAAATTAATCTTCCCTTTCATTTACAAATTACGATTCAACAGAATCGCATTCATTGGTTATGCAGAACTCAGTTATTTTAAATGAACAATAAAATTGTGATTTATAAGTATCTCGAACTTATAGTCATATGTCTGGCGATTTTATGACTGATGTGTGGAGGCAACGGTTCTTTTACTTGAATTTTCTGATCCCTTCTAAGGTCGATCGATTACAATCAATCGTACGAACATACAATTTATATCAGAATTTGGACAAAGACGTGTCTCAAACAATAAATTTTTCGACTGCGAAGTCGACACCTCTTCAATACACACCGAACAGACCATTTTGGGACATTTGGAGAGAGATTGAAGGTAATGAATGGCACATCGATATCTAGACAACTTTTTACATTGTGAGTAGACAGGTGAGGAAAATATTTTCCTCTCTACCAAGAATACCATTTTCGGCCTCGAACAGACTGAATCTTAAGTGGTTGTACAAACCTGAAATATGAAATCGGGTACGACTAAGAAACAACTTCTTCTCAAATCTTGACGTCGAGCGTATCTTCAAAATTGAAGAACCTAGAAAGAGGGATTTCTTCGTTGCTCCTTCACTCCATGCATATGCAACTTTTTATACTTCGAAGTTTTGAAATTGTTTCACATAGACATTTTTGCCGCGCATGATAGCCAACAATTTCTTCCTTTCCCTGACCAGATTTCCAAAATTTTGAAATTTAAAAATTCCAAATTTTCCGACTTTTTAGCCCCTCTATCGAATTTTAGAAAATGAATTTCAAAGATAGGCCACATAGTCCAATTAAATGAGTATTAGAATGAGGGGAAAAAATAGCACAAAAATTTTCAACTATGTAAGGTAGTTGGATGAGTCCCCTAGAGTGACATACTAAAAGAAGCACCCTCTAGGCCTCTTTAAATTTTTCGGAGGGGGTATTTATCCTTCGAAATTTACCAAATTTCAATTTTGTAATAAAAAAAGGTTCGGTGAAACATTGTTCAATGTACAATTTCCTACAAAAACCATTCTATTCATTTTTTTTCAACGTTCTTATTCCCCTCCAAAGACTATTTAGATAATTGGTAGGCATATTCGCTACCTATCAACTCGCTTTCCATAACCCCTTATCATCCTCACCGCTTTCACAGCTCAACTCTTCTCATGAAGTAATGCTATCCATCCACCCCCTTCCATAACCCATCATCATCCTCTTTACCTACAAAACCCGCTTATTTTCATAAAGCAAAACTGTTAAGGTGGTAGGGATTATAAGGGGTTATGGACGGAAAGTAGATGAGTGACAAATATATGCTGAATTTACTAATAATTTAAATACTATAATAATACGAGTTATATTTCGCATATAATGCTACTGAACATATTCACTGAAGAATGGTTGTTTTCAAGTTTTTCTGGAGGGGAAGGAGAGCATTGAACAAAAAATGCATACAACCGTTTTTGTAGGAAATTTTATGGTGAACAAATTTTTACTGAGATATTTTTATCATAAAATTGAGATTTGAGGATAAAAATGCGAAGAACCGAATTTTGGGCTTTTAATAATTAAAGTTATTAAGTGCTTTTTTTTTTTTTTTTTTTTTTTTTTTTTTTTTTTTTTTTTTGTAAGATGTAAATGAACTAATATGTTACACAAGGATAATTTCATGGTCCTTCTCGGTTGTATCCATATTTCAGGTTAGGGGAACCACTCTTGAGAAACTCCGTACACTCGTATCTCGAAGAAAATTGTCGCAAAAAATGTCACAAAAATTAGTCACAAAATGACCTTTTGGTTTTAGCACCTCATGCCACATACGTGGAGTGAGGGAAGCTCGGTCGAGGTAGAGAGACTTGTGTGTCAAGTCCACCAGTTATCGTGAAACGACCGGACCCAAGGGTGGCAGAGCTAAAACCAGAGTGTCTGGAGGAGTGAAGTGGAGGGTTAACGAGTCAAAGGCCCTCGATGAGGTTGTGAATGAAGGAGCAAAATTCATTAGAAAGGCAAGGAATGGGTTCCAAGGAAGCGAAATCTAAAGCTTGACGTGTAAAACCCACCAGGTAGTTGGGTATTGCAGGCGAAAAATCCCCCCAGCGAAATGCGGAGTTTTTGAATATTGGTAAGTTATATGAAACATTTTTTTCTTTTGACTGACCCAAGCAATATATATCTGAAAGTTCCTTTTTCCTTCTTCGCAAATATTATAATTTCTGCAACAGCAGGAAACACAGTAACCAAATCTCGATCATTTGAAAGATACCGAGTTGAATCCTAAGGCAAATCAAAATGAAATAAATAAAGCATATCAAAATTTAATGACGGTGAAATTCGCAGAACAGTCATTCAGCCATTTATTTTCCTCAGCTATCCAAATTTCTGATTAAAAACATATTTTGACGATGACATTCTCTCACTCGTTTTTCCGTATTTATTTTGATTTTCGAGTCCAATCAAGAAAAAATTCTAAAATAAAAAAAATAAAATAAAACGTTTCTAAAAAGGGTTTCAATCCTTCCTCTTGCCAGAAAAACTGACTTCAAGTGCAGCACAATGATTGTTTTAGATGTAGCAAGAAAATTCCTGTAATCAAAAATTTTTAGTTCTAAGCTAATTCTACGCGACGATTTTAGTTTTGTGTTCGTTCTCTGAAGTGAAAAAATTTGAAAACTTGATATCTCAAATAACCAAAGTTATTTTCGAGGTCCACGCTGACGAATACAAATAGAACAGCCTCTTCAAAGAACTAGTTCCACACTTTTCTACACCGAATAGCGAACTTTTTTCCAAACAAAACACGTCTAATATTCTTGTTGACTGGTAGACAAGATTCCAGAAACTAGAAATTCAGTGAGAAACTTCGAAGGAGCATTTCCAAACTATGCAGTATGCCCCTCCAAGTCAACGAACAGTGTGCGACAACAATCATTCATCGGAAACAGACGATAGTAATTTTAATACCATCAAATTAATTCATGCAATTTTACGCAATTTTGAAACTACTTTACAAGAGAGCAACGAAAACCAGTCATACAGCGTCCATACATCAGTTGACCATTCAGTGGCGATCGCGAATGAAATTAAGTTCGCCGGCTGCGATGACTTCCAATCACCTTATTCGGTGACCTAGCACCGCAATTGTAGAGCTATCATAAAAATGTAGGTAGAATTTCGTCCACAGTAAGGTGAATCATAAACAAGGAAATTAAGAAACAATTTTTAATAAATAATTTTTTTTTTTTTTTTTTTTAAGACAAAAAAGACAAATTAACTTGGCACAGCTATGACTCAACTAAAGGAGAAAAAAATACGTGACGTGAGATTTTTCCCTCCGGTAAAATGAATAATTTTTTTCTCTCTGGTGAGTGACTCATCCCATGATAAATGTCACGAAAGCCGAGAATTTCGATTGGGGAAAAAAAAAAACAACAAAATTCAACGATTATCTTCGTCATTTTGTGCTACTGTCGAGCACAAATCGATGATATAATAGGCATTAATGCATTGTCAAATAGAACGCATTTTACTGTAGGAATTAACATTGACGGTGGAACGGACGGAAGATACGACTCGATTAAATCACAAATATTGTTTGCCATCTGCTATACTGTGTTCGTTGTTTTCATTTTTTACAGTTTGGCTGCAGGATTTTCGCATTAAAAAACGTCGAGGTGAATAATTTCGATTGTTTGCTCTATCCGGACGAACCCACAAAAGTAAACTGCCGTAGGTTCTCTTTCGTCGACCATAAATTTAATTGACTAATAACATAATTTTAGATACACGATTGGCACTTAAAAGGGAATAAAACATTTCAACAACCTTAAATTACCTACAGCCTACCTCAACATCAAAATGGTATTTTGTACGAGGATGTTTCGATTGGTTCGAATCATTTAAATAATATTTTTTCCCCTACGGAATCTAAAACTTACGCAAAAACACAAACAAATGTCGACTAAAACCAAACACAATTGGCCAAATCGAGCTGAGACAACGTGGAGCATTAAATGCAATTCAACAAAAAATCAAACAAACAGAAACTCTAGCTCAAGTGAAATTCCAAATAATCATGAGCCATAGGTAAAGACAATACTCGAGTGAAAATCCGATTACTAAACTAATATTTCCTATGTTGTTTCCATAGATAAGTACAAGGGAAAATACACGTATTTTACTTAAGTGAAATGAACGACTAAGAATACGGGCCCATCCATGTCATGGATTTTCAAAGTTTCAAAAACAAATCATGGACAGGGATAGGTCAGTATATTCAATGATATTTTCAGATTTTGAAGACAGACGTCCGCTTTTCTTTCTCCTCCTCCTACTCCTTCTCTTTCTACTCTTTCTCTTTTTACTCCTTAATGAAAAAAAAACTTTGATATTACGCTACGAAACTATCATATAATTTTGGATGCAGTAAATGCACTTATTGTGACAAAAATGAATCTCACTTCCACAATTGGTAGATAGATAGCAGATCGCAGAGAGACGACACATCAGTAAAACGTCTGTATCAGATTTGCACGAAGATCTACTTCGGAATAAAAAATCTAGATGAAATATTTTAATAAATATGAAAAATCTGTACAAATCACATAAAATAAGAGATCTTAAAATTCTTTTTTTCCATTCATTTTTTCGTTTCATCAGCTCCATTAGACTGCGCACATAGCTCTATCGTCTCGGAAAGGGTGTTCCTGGCTTCGAAAAACAATTTTTTTCAGCTGTTTCTTCTAGCATATCCCTCTTGTCTCCTAACAATGCCACTTCCACCTTCATATTCGTTTCTTATTGCTAAAGAGGAAGTCGGAAATCCCAGGATCCCTTATCTACGCTCTCCATTATGGCTTCAAACGTCCAATGCAACGAAGAAGCTGCCAAAGAAACATTTCACATTTTAGCTCAATTTGCAATTCATAGGCCACTTTTCACGCCAATAACTGGACTCTTGAACATTGTCTGTGACTACGATTAAACAACGAATGGAAAAAATACAGCAAAATAACAATCTGGATTTTCCGACAGTAGGCCAGCTAAGCCTATGTTCGATAAGGGGAAAAATGGCGGCTGTTTTGAATATTTTGATAACATGCTGTTCTATTCAGAAAAGTGCGGAACTGGTTCTCTAAACAAATTATTCTATGCACTTATCAGAATACAGTTCAAAAAACAAAACAAAAAACAAAAAAAAAAACAAAAAACAAAAAACAAAAACCAAAAAATCAAAACCAAAAAAAAACTTTTATTCTCAAAAAGTATGGAACTGCCTGACGCTACTCGGGGAGTAGGTTCTAGTAAACATCTCTTTTCTACACAGGTATCTGCATCTGCGTGTCTATCATTTCCTTCTTATAAAAAATTAGTTCTCTTATCGTACAATTAGGGAAAGAAACAATTACTTGAGTTTTTGTCATTTCGCAAAACTCGCAAACAACTAAAATTTAAGAATTGAGAGCTGAAGACACACCTTTATGAAATAAAATCGAAAAATTAACGAGGTACACACCCACGAAAATTAGAGAAAGAACTCCAACAAAATGGTTCTTACAATGTACGCAGTATTTCAACTTCGTGAACACCCTGTATACAGTAAAACAGGTACACCAATAATAAGTTACCAGCTAGTTTCCAACGTTTTTATGATTAACGTATTTTCGGTCACATTTTCCCAATTTGAATGGCGACCAAACTCCTTAATTATCGTATCTTAATGAAAAATTTTGGAATGGTTTAATTTTATAACTGATTCCGACTTCCAACTTTCGTACGTGAGCCCAGTATTCTTCGTATCGCAGTCGAGCCTTTCAAGTTTGCTTTTCGAAAACCAATTAAAGAACCCTTCACACTTTGTATATTATTTCACTTCCTCAGTTGTGCCAAGTCGACGAAAGAAGCTGAGTGGAGAGAAAAAACAAAAAAGCTTTTCCTTAACGACGTAGTCGCATAATCAGTGGATTTTTCGTGCGTTTTGCATTATGAAAATTCAAATTAGAAGAGCACGTAATTGCGCAAACGAAGTCTATTTTCATTGAAATGATGAATCTGGCGTCTCGTCGTTTCGAAAATACGACACATTTGACTTGGGTCGCAGCTCATTACCATTTTCTGTCGAGTAATTGACTTCTTTCTTGTGACAAAAGCAACCCGGTGAGCTCTCTTTCATCTGAAATTCAACGTCGAAAACCCAAAAGTGCACCACGAAAAAAAATTTAATTCAAATTAATACGTATAAACTAAATTTTTCACGCAGCAGAATCGACTTGGTTAGCAGAAATCTTACTTCGTACTTACAAACGTTTTCTCAAACCGATAAGGTAAGGAAAATCAAGGGCAAACGACTTGTATTGTAACTTACAATGTTTTCATAAGCGTTTCATCAGTCAAACTAGATTCTAGCAAGGCAGAAACGAAACATTTTTGGTTTCAGCTGAGTTTTAATACATGTTTTTGATCATTGCGGCCATAGAAAAAACTTGAAAGGGACTAATTAATGCATAATAAGTCGAACTATGTACTCACAAATTAGAATGAAACTTGGACAGTTTTAAGCGAATTAGATACATAAATCATTTAGATAGGTGCTAAATTACTGAGATCTTGTCAATAAAAATCAGGAAATTTTTTCCATCAAATTCTTCAAATAAGTACCAATCGTATTTTGCTAATCAAAGTCGATTTAATAATAACTTCTTTTTGGGGCATAAGTTGAGAAAAATATGTTCCCATACATTCCGTACCAGTGATACTGGACAAATAGAATCGTTATCGAGATTATGCGTACGTATAACATAAACTATGAACCATAATAATAATCATACTTGCCCCAGATTTGAAGTTTTGAAGTCTATTTACTGAAAATAATTCGACTCCTATTTCCTTGATTGTGGCGAAAATATATACAAAATAAGTTATCTTCGTAACAATTGCGTCGCAATGAAAAGGCTAATTTTCAATTACAGATATATTTACATTTCGACGAGACAGGAAGTTCAAAATTTGATGTCATTCAATGCAAAAAAACGAAAAAAAAAAAACACAAAAAACGAAAAATACACGGTCATTTACAAAACTAAAACATGAAAACTTGACAAGGATTTTCAAAATAATTTTCAAGACAATTTCCCAGTCGACCAGAAAATTGGAATATTTGTCGATTAACGATATACTACAATCGACAAAACACCGAAAGCGAAGGTAAAAATAAGTCGGTTAAATAGTTCAAGGCGCATTTCAAAACATTCTACTCCAGTTACAAAGGAGCTGCAGCACATCATCGTCACGTATCGTAGATTTTCAATTATTTTTCTTTTCGTCGATAATTTCGACTTTTGTCTGTCCTCCACTCAATTCGGGCTACGAAAAATATTATATTTTAAAGTTTCTCGAGTAGACCACACAAGCTACTCCACACTTTCGGGGTCAACCTCTTTACGATGCTGATTTACGTTTTCGCATTTGATGAGATGCTCTGGTAGAAAAAAGATTCAAAAAAGTGAAGAACAAAAACGGATGGTACTGAACGGGAAACAAAAAAAACTAGTCTGGTATAAGCATCGAGCACGGACCTGTACACATATAGCACACCATACTACATGTGAAAGTCGACATTTCCTTGCACTCGTAGTGGTTTTGCAAATAAGGTACCTGAAGCAATAAAGAACTAATGGCAAAATACGTTGATGAAACAGCACGAACGCATTATCTCTCATTCGAACTGATACGATGCAGCTGTGTTTTGTAATTAGTTGTGGCATTATTCGAGAAAACCCAGCGATTAATTATTTTTAATTCTTTTATTTTAGATTGGTATTTTGGCCAATTAGTGCATTATAGAATAACCGATATTACCACGTCAACGGAGTTTAAATATAAAACGAGATGCTTATTCAACATTGATTACAGGGCACCCACAAAATATGGTGTACCACAGACCACAGTTGACGCAGACACCATCGACCAATAAGAAAAGTACCCATGTAGGAAATCTCAATACGATATATTTGTACATGATACCAATCTGCATTCCAGGAAAAAGCAATTAGTTCAATGTAAGGACGACTCGTTCTCTGCAATCAGCTCAAAACGTTAATTAAAAAACCTAATAACTGTTTTAGAACTTTGACAATGCTTTTATGATCCCTTATTTCAGACATCTTAGAATTTTAAAAATTTGTTATTTCCGGATCCAATACACAAAATTGAAAAGTTTTTAGAAAATGATAAATCTCACATTATAGTAATTTGTATAATTAAGAGGAAATAAATCCTAGTAAATGTAATAAGTATCTCCCAAACCATATCATCTTCTTCAGTACCCAACGGTGAAATTTTATCATGATTTTTGGTATGAGATTGTATTTTTCAAAATTTTTTTCAGCATCTTATTTTTCACATTCTTGTATTACAATATATGTGTACATGCCCTAAAGCGCCGCTTTGCAGGGCTTTGATTTGTGCTAACCGGAGATTTTTTCTCGCATACATGTGGTAACACTGTTCAATTTATTATTTGGCGGAAACAATGAAAAATTTTGATTGCTCATGCGCATTTTATTTAGCGAAATAATTAAGGTTTATGTGAATGAGTTTCTCAGCTTTACGTTCATTATAATGAAGGTAGTGAGAGAATTGTGTCATTTCCAA
Source organism: Ericerus pela (assembly GCA_011428145.1). Classification (NCBI taxonomy): domain Eukaryota; kingdom Metazoa; phylum Arthropoda; class Insecta; order Hemiptera; family Coccidae; genus Ericerus; species Ericerus pela. Next base: position 648,438 of record WOFM01000922.1, read on the forward strand.
TTTGATAACACGAAAAACACCGTACATAATTTATTACATTCATAGTTATGGAAGTACTTTACGATGTATCGATGTTTAGATCTTATTTCTCGTTTGGATAATATTGATAATGAAATCTCGCCTAGTTTTCCAGTTTTTGGAGTTGAGAATCTGTACACTAAGGTAGAACAAATGTGCTCTCTCCTTTTTGTTTTGTTACAATATGGAACTTTGATCCAGGTGCAGTTCCGGGTCCAGAAACAACTTTATACAAAATCCAATCTGTACTTTATTGTACAATGATTACTGTCTACGATCAGTTGATGGTATGGAACAAAGTTCAGCAATAGGGAAACAATCACATATTCCAGCTGCTTTTTTATAATAAGTGTTAGTAAATTTAACGAAAGTAAGTTCGTCAAAAATAAAAACATTTAGCAATTTTTCTGATAAAATAACCATTTGATATTTACTTTGCAAAAATGTGATGTAAAATTTATTAAAGGCAACTGAACACCAGAGAGTTACATAGCATTCACATAAAACTACCTCAACGCACACCCTGTGTGATTTTACAGTAGCAGACATAGTGCATGATCCCATCTTCTGTGACTGCAGTTCCAGATTGATCGACTCCCGAGTTGAAATTTTGATGTACCAAATACGAAACATCTACTTCTAGCCAATACATTATGTTAATTTTAAAAATAATGGAGAGGAAGAAAATAGCTTTCTATGGACTTCATGAGTTTCACAAAGAACAGCTGTCTAGGCCTTACATGTAAATGGCTTAATAGGAAACTACGAGCAAATGATAGCAAACAAAGCAGCCTGACAATTGATAAGAGCTTCTTCTTTCATCCTGCAACACAAACTAAAGAAAAAAAAGGCTCAGTACTTACTTGCCATCAGTTCTATTGTTTTAATTATTTTCTCAACAAGTAGAATATACACTCACTCAACTCCTTCGGAGGTTCTTTCTCCAGAATATAATAATAATGTTTGCATACAGTCTACGTCGAATAATGCGCAACAATGATGCAAACTAAGTAAATGCCAGGTCAAAGCTTTAGATTAGAAGCTCTTTCATAATCCACACCCTTCGTCAACATAGCAATTAGAGTCAGTTTTAAAGACTTGAAAATGCTCTTTTTGCATGGTAGGTACGATGGCAAAAAATATTGTTTTTCCGCAGTACACTCCTCCGCACGACCCTCCAATATCGTCGATATACGATTTTACGGTACACATATTCCATCACCATAGAATTGCTAAATACACAATCGTTCGAACGTGCTATACCTTAATTTTTATTTTTATCAATTCTTATCAGAACGTTTAAACAACGTAAGACTGTACATGGATATATTTTGATTGAAATCGGGTATCATTCGACATTTCGATTTTTAAATTTCACTAGTTCCATAATAGTTCTTAAGGTGGGGCAAAAAAAAAATTACGATTAGACCGAAGTCTTCTCACCTGCGACTGGTTTTGCATGTTAAAGAAGTCTAAAAAATAATTACTCCCTTCGACATTCTCAACTTTTCTTCTATTTGCTTATTAGCAGCCAAACACGTAGGTTACACCTTCATATATCGCAAAAATTTAAAAAATATTTTTCCCGAAAAAGGGTGATTTCGTTCCCCTCTTCCGCCAAAAAATCACGAAACATTGCCAACCAAAAACTTGTCAGGAATCCAGGAGATCATAACATTCAAAATATGGACAAAATTAATTTTACCTGAACAATAAAAGTCTTTTTCAAATAATACGCCGAGACGAAATAAAACTTTGGCGTAGAAATGACGATTTTCAACTTAAAAATTGAGATTTGAATCCACAACAGCTCGAATCCACGAGGAGAAGAGAGGAATTTCCCTCTTCAACGCTAAAAAAACCTCCCTAATGCTATAAAAAAAAATTAAATAAAGTTAAAAAATTAAAACATGAAATAGAATTTACATAAAACAGAACAATGTTCTCTCCTCCCCACAAAAAAAAAAAATGAAAGTATGAAACTGAATTGAGATAAAAACCATTCAAATTTGGTGCAGATCAGGGAAAAATAACCTCAACTCCACAAAATTACCAGCACTTCCCTCCCTAAAAAGATGACGCTTTGAATCCACTACTGGTTTACACAACTCGAATCGAAATCAAAATGTAAAAATTCAATCAATTAAGCAACGTAAACTCACAAACATACGTAAGTAATGAGAAAACTGATAAAGTAATGGTACATCTAAAGATTAAAATATATCAGCGATGCATGCATACATTTAATCAGTTGTTAAAAGTAGTACGTAAAATTAATTAATTCGATAGCCGATACTTCACAAAAAAACAGATGTTATTTTGGACAGAAAGTTCAATGCGAACTAAGTAATAATTCAAAGTCGTGATTCTCATCTTCAGGTTCGAGAAACTACCACACTTTTCAAACTGCGTATTGACCAAAGGATTTTAAAAATTTTTTCGAAGCATATAATTATGTATAAAGGAAGACCTATGTCGCACCGCCTATTTTTAGTTTTTACTCCCAGCGCAGCACCATTCAAAAAGTTCACTGAATAACCCACAGCATTGTAGAGACAATAGACCGAAAAAATAAGGAAAATTCATTGACAAGGACAATACTCTGTACTTTGCAAACAGTAAGGACTCAGTCTGGAGCTTAATTCTTGTATTAAATACAGTTACCATTTCGAGAATAGAATGGTGAAACACTGTTGTGGGTTTTTTCTTTTCTTTTTTTTCTAAGCCACTACTAGCACTTGTCAAAGTTATAAAAAATTAATTTTCTTACAATGGATCGAAAATTGTGTCTTAAAATATTTAAAACCGGATAACCGTTTTAATTTGGGAATAAACAACTTTTCGTACTTCGGTTTTTCATTTTTTTTATCGAGTTCTATCCATACCTGTCAGTATATCCAAGTCTGGATATACTGACAGGTATGGATAGAACCGAAGTTAAGGAAAATTAAATTCAGACCAAATTTATTTCAATAATAAAATGAAATTTCCAATTTTTGAAGGAAAATATAATGTGTTAACTGACGTAGAACAATCGAACCAAAATCACAAGTTTTAGAACACAAATAAAATGATCAACGAAGTGAAATTTAAAAAGAAATCTCCTCTCTGAGTTCTCAACAAAGCGAGATAGGGCCTTAAAATATCACCGTCTCGTTAGTTGAACGAATATATTAATCAAAAATGAATTTTTAAAAGATAAGCTTTTATTTATTTTTTTTTTTGGCTGTAGCTTCGTGCGGAATAAATATTCTTTCGTTGCGGAAGGTTGGCTGCAGTATTGGTATACTTTAAAATCACAGTCGGCAATAGTAAGTAGAATAAAAGCTTTTAAAAAAAAGATCTCATTTTTTCAGTATTAAAAAATATGCAGATATCAACCTCCAATAAATTCCGTTCCTAAATTCAAAAAAAAAAAATTAAAAAACATAAATATTTCTAAAAACGATTTTATTTTGAAGTGCAATGAAAATTAAACAATATGTTTCAAAAATAATAAGATTTTAAAAATTAATCTATTTTTAATGCACACCAGAAACTATAAAATATTCGAATTAATATTGAATTGGTTATCTTTACATTTATGTTGGGCTATATTAATTAGTAAATGCCAGGTGAACCATAAGTCATTCAACCAATTTGCAGGTTCAACTTGAAAATTGGTCAATGAACACATGTTCACCTAAAATAAAAGCGTGGGGTAATAATGTCAGCAATGTTATCTTCTCAAATTATCAAAATCCAATAAACATCGTACGCTAATGTTCGCCACGCTTCATTCTTTCCATGTCATTATTTTTCACGCATGTAACACCAATAATTGACTACTTCCTTTCAGCTTCACTACTGTTAATTACCTACGCAGGTTCTATCCATACACTGTCATACAGCGAGTAATCCACAGTCGAACCATTTATAGACTAATCCTCTAACTGCTTCAACTAAATCGATCAATACGAGGTAAAGTTTCAAAATATGACATTGTCTTCCATTTGAAACCTCCACACCAACGATACGACTTCAAATTATACAAAAAATTTAAGCAAAACTATGATAATTATTTATTTATCTATATTATAAATATATTTTTTTTGTCACAACATCACGCCTCTTTCACTCGACAGATTTTCACAAAATTTAGGCTTTACATAGGAGTCTATCCTTAGATGGTCTGTGCAAAGTTCCTATTCTGAGAGCTGTAATTAGGTTCTAAATTTTCAGTTTCAAATCTGTTCTTTTCAAAAGCAGCACTCAGTTCTACTAAAAGGTTTATGCATCAGTGTCAGTACTAAAATGCTCCGTATATTGTAGGTGGTAATTTGCCTTTCTCCTTTGGGACAGAGTATGGTTCTAAAGTAATTGAGAATGAACGAGTTGTTACGAATGTTCTGTTTGGAAAAAAAGAAAAGTTGAGGTGGGCACAGACGATTACGTTAAAATGGACAGTAAATATATTTATCACATAATTTCATTAATACTGCATGATTAAATAGCACCTATTTTTCCCTTCTGTATCAGAACAGAAATGGATAGGTTTTCGTGTAAAAGGTGTCAATAAAAAGGGTTTGATGAGCATAATGCTGAAATTGCATTAATATTTTTCAAAATTGAGAAGGAAATCAAGTAAAGGTATGTTTAAACTAATTGCACCAAACCGAATGGACTAAATTGTTACAATCTTTAATTATATACATAAACTGACTTGAATTAGTCGAACTAAAAGTTATACAGACGTTCTCCCATACTTTCCCTGATTTTGTAAATTACAAAAGGTCATTCGGAGGCACAGACATTAGCATGATTCTAATGAAAGCCTTATTCGTTTCTGGTAGATCAAGTCTAAACACATCTTTGTAGTTTTTATCTTTCAATAGCCTAGAGAACTATAAGGTGAAAATGGTGGGTAGATGTAAGCACAGAAAACATACCATTGCGGTAATAAGGCATTCCCTGGTCGATTATGGATATAGTCAAAGGTTACAAATGTAAAACAAAAGTGAAGATTGTTCCAGACTGCAAAGGTAATGATGACGCGAGTGTTCTGGAGGAATGGACCACTTAGTAAAATTTTAATAGCTTTTTTGTGAAGATGAAATAATTTTCTTTACGCTTTTACTGTTAAGTATTATTTATGAAATAAATCTGATTATTACGAACCATGAAAAACGATAGCGACGTAGTTTTTTTCAAAATAATTTCGAAAACATTCACCCTGAAGGCAAAAATCGCCTTAATGATCAAAATGGATTATCTCGATTGATCGAAACCATCCTCATGTTCATAATTAACGAAAGAAAGGGGAGGAAAAAAAGAGGTATTGTGGTACGGGTACAAGATTCAATCGTCCAATGCCGAAATTACCTTTGTGGAAATAATGGAAGAGTTCGAAATAATATTTTTCATTTTTTTATTTGTTGTTTTTTATTTCTTTGTGAGGCACGAACGTTCGGTCGTGTGGAAAGTAAGCGAATTTTCAATCGAATGTAGCCAGGCTGTTGATCATCCGGAGGCAACGCGAGATAATGTTAATGGTTGTGCGAGAAAGAAAACTTATTTTTGATAAATTTTTTTAAATTTTTAATATCTGAAATTGTGGTAGACGCAGGATTATTTGAACTACGAACGGAAACTGCCATATTCAACAATTTTTAAATTGATAACATCAATTTCTTGTAATAAATTTTTAAAAGTCAAAAACAGGAAAAGAACTTCAAAAATTTTTGGAAAAATTAGCGGGTCATATGCCTGTTTTACAGCCTAGAGCCGCTAGATAACTGCATTTGATCCGTCCGAAAAATTGAGCGTTTCAAAATAAAATGGTAAAGTCGAATTCAGATTTTTCTTATTCAACACTTTTCTTACCAACTACGAGTAAAAGCAAGGCCAAGACTAAAACAATGGTAATAGGAACTCATGGACTAGCGTAATACTCTTTATAGTCTTGTTTCTCTTCTGATACAGTCACACCTTGGAATCAGTCTTGGTCTTTCGTACACGAATGTCGATGGCTAAACTAAATTTATTATTTAGGGCTCGAGTTCATTACCAGAGTCTTCACCAATCCAGCTCTCAGAGCAACGAGTAATAAGTTTACATATTAAAAACGAATTTTTAAAAGATAAGCTTTTATTCATTTTTTTTGGCTTTAGCTTCATGCGAAATAAATATTATTATTTCGTTGCGGAAGGTTGGCTGCAGTATTGGTATATTTTAAAATCGCAGTCGGCAGTAGTGAATAGAATAAAAGCTTATAATAAAAGCTTATAAAACTGTTATCAAGTGCAAAAGCACTCGTATGCATGCATGCACACACACACACACACACACACAAAACGTACACGCAACAATAACTTGGTTTCCACTAGGCTTTTTTAGGAGCTATAAGACAACTTTTTTAGAAGCTGTGTGTAATGTAAATAAAGAAAAGCAAGCTTATTTACGAGATTGTAATAATTCGTAAACAAACTAAGGGTTTACATTGCTAATAAGAAAAAGGTAGTTACGCCACAAAGTGACTTCACAGCAGTAAATACATTCTGTACTCGATCAAGGTAGAACATTACACTTCATCGGCGCCAAATTAAAGGGCACAGTTTTCATGGGTATAAAAGGAGATATGCCAAAACCTTGCCACAATCACCCTAAGATGATCAAATAAGTATAAACGTAAAAATTAAACACTAAATATCGCTGATTATTCAAGTTGTAAGATTAAAAATACTTTACAATTTATTCATATTTTTGGTCGAGTTTTGCGCATGTTCTTGGCCTTGAATAGTATGTTTTGATCTTGGTCTCGCAGAAACCATAACTTACTGACCACAAAGCTAAAATTAATTTTGCACACCACTATTTCAAACCAATCAAATAATAATAAAATGGACTCTCTGATAGTTTTCGAGAGTATCAAAATATGACGTATAAATGTTCAAAAGTTGGTGTACTAGACGAAAAAGCAAATTGGATTGACAAAAGAAGACGTTTCGAAAAGGTATTTCCAATTTAACACAAAAAGTGTATTCGTGCAATTTAACCACCATCTTTGAATCAAAGGACCAAACAGTAACCGACGTAATCAGTATTTAGTCATCCGACAATTTACCACAAACTAATTCATAATAATATGACGTCATGATCGGTTAGCATCCTTCTGTACACACATTAGAGACTTGATTACAATAATTAAACTCGATATGGTTAAACAGTTTACAAATCATTGAAAATGTTTAGCACAGAGTGTAAGATCTGAGTATAATTATAAACAGCTAATTTAAACATTGAAACACACGAATTCATGTTTTATTGTTTAATTTTTTCATACTTCGAACGACTGAAAATAATATGTACTTCGTAAATAGGCTACAGCGAGTAATTCTACGAAGAGCAAAATAAAACCAATTGCATGACTCAATTTTTCTATTAAAAAAAAGAAACTATTTACAAGATTTCACAAATGTATTCCTCTTTCCACAGTTTTGAACAGAAACTAATTCCAAAGCTATTATAATTTACATTGTTTATCCAGACTCAATCTACAGAGGTAATACCTTTACCTTCTACTAAAAACACAATAGCTTTTTTCTCGAGTAATTCTTTGGCATAGAAAAACGAATGAAAATGCTACTAACTTTGAAATTGTCAGTAATGCAAAAAATCAAAAAATCTTCTCTAATATTACCTTAATAATCAGTACCTAACTGAATAATCAAACCGTAGTCTTTCATTTAATTGTGTTGTCATAGATTTTTATGGCAATATTTTCGACTTTTCAACTTGCAGAACAGAAGTTACGAAAGACAATGCGATGTTGTAACCAATCAACTTATACCAAAAATATCGACGTTCGACACTACCACCATTATAAACCGCATGTCTTTGTTTAGTCAGTTAGGAAATAATTATAATAAATGGCATAATTCGTTGACCAACAACAAATGAAATGACAATAAGCAACCTATGCGCATAAGAAAATAAATGAACTGACTAGTTAAGCAACGAGTATCGAAAAGCATCTGGCCAAAATTTCAAATTTGTTAAGGGTATTTATGATTTTGAGGAAATCAAATCTGGAAAAATTTTTATCTTCTGTAAAATCGAAATATCTCTGTTACGCATCAACCGCATAAAGTGTGTATTTTGCAAAAGTGTCAAATTTTTTAATGGCTGCCATTCGAAAACCAGTAGACCGATTTTTCTCAAATTCAATTTCAAACCAATTCCTAATAGTCTTCAACTGCCATAAAAATTTTAAGCCAAAATTTTTCAATTTACGAGAGTTATCGTGATAACAACATAGTGGGTTTGCAACACTTTGAAAACCCTTTCCTCCGAAACTAGCTGATAAATTTTAAAAATTTTAACACGAATGTGTATCCCATGAAAGCTTCTAACACTACTCCAAGTTTCATTGCCATAGGTCAAACAGCGGAGTCTCCAAAGACTCCCAAAAGATGTCAAAATGAACAAAAATAAAAAATATATATATGTAAGTTTGTTTCCGGGTATTCCAATCGATCTAATTTGCACGTAAATAATAAAGAACTTTGTGTATTCACTTTTCAAAAGCAGTTTATTGACACAATTAAAAATGGTAGTGAAATTAGAAAATTCAAGATTATAATACACAATAGAAACAAACGAAGATACGACTATGTTTATCTGTCTTTCTGAAACGACCGATGAGCGAACAAATAAATGAATGAATGAGTTTGATAAACGAGATCGATGTTCGATACAAAAGAAAATAAACACGTTGAGTATGGTTAAAAATGATGTCATTTAACAATAAGATAGTCGATACGAGAATACATGAAATGATGTAACTTAAAGATAAGAGGGATGAATACAGTAAATATTTAGGTTATTAATGTGGGTCAAACAAAAATAAACATTACAAGTTCATGAAATGACGAGAGTAAAATACAAAACTGTAGCTATTTAAAAAAAGAAGGATGTTCTTTTTACATATATGTATATTGTGTACAAAAGAATTTGAGTGACCTATATATTCGTGATCTACGACTAAGGATCAGCGCTTTTCCACAAGTCCCTCCACTGCACTGAATGCAATAGTTGAGGAAAATACAATAATAAAATGTGAACGTTGAACATTTTGAACGAAACAATATTACTTTTTTGTGGACCATCTGCATAGTTTTAATCTGAAGCATCTTTCATGTTTTTCAGTATCTCTTGATTAATCAGACTTGGTCCTATATAAAGAGAAAGTACCTCTCGTGAAAATTTTAGCCCTATTTTTTTATAGTTTTCTCAAAACTGTGGACACAAATTTTCGGCGATACATAAATATATCTTTGCATACATGCATACATACATACTTACATACGCACGTGCACCACACACACATTCACACATATTTGTATACATACCTACATGGAAAAAAATTAGATCGAAATAGGGAAATGATATCAGTATTTTTTTTTTTTTTTTTTCATAAAATTGAAAATTTTCATCATACTTATACCTAACTTTTTTGTGAGGTCAGTTTTAATACCTCGTTTGCAAGCAAACTGGGTAAAAAAAAAAAAAAAAGAAAGAAAATCGACTGCAGGAACTCGAAGTTTCTAGCACTCATATTTTTGATTAACTGAGCATCCGAATATTTTTATGATTGAAGGTAGTTTAGCTGTATCTCTGGTATTTCTGGGTTAATTTTTCGAACTTTTTCATTTTCCTCCAGTCGATTCGCCATCTTAATATGTTGCTAATGCAATTAAAACTAGTTTCTTCTGCTTATTTTTTTCTGTTTTAAAAAAACTTGGAAGCCCGGTGTTGGTTTGTAAACGTGAATTCAGCTGCTGGAGTTATTCTTTACCAAGCGGAGGAAACGTTTCGAATCAATATTGTAGGGTGGTGGTCGCCAGTACACCCCCCTCTGGTGGTGGTATCTTCTTAACGCCAGTGTTGTCTCGTAACGAAGCACGTGAAATTGACGTACATTTTTGAGAATGTTCGGTGAGATGAGACATTAAGATAATATTCGATGAAACTTTTTCATCGTTCATGAAAGCCAGGTGAGAGTATTTTGAATTGTATCGCTGCAGATCAGGTCGTAAGTACTCAATGGCTGACGATTTAGGAACACAAAAGTTATTTTTGACGAACCAACCGGTGCTCTCATTCTGCTTTATTTTTGTTGAACTCTCCGAAGTCGATCATCTTTCGCATTGTGGGCTATGTTGATGAAAAATTTAAACAAATTTCAGCTGATGAAAAATTCGTACTTCATTTGGTAAGTACACCAAAAAAAATATGCTTCGTGGGCTAGATGCGAAAAATTGGTGTTAAGTGAACTTTGAATTCAAACTCCCAAAACCAACAAATATCAACCTAGTGCACATCGAAATGAAACTGGCATTGTGAGTTTTCACGGAGTCTGAAAATTGGATAAAAGAAAGGACGTGATACCCAGTTCGTAAGATTCGAATTCAGCGTCTGAGACACCACGAGTAAATCCCTTTAGATACGAGTCTGGCAATACGCCATTTTGTACCCTACAGCTAACATGTGAACTCATTGATATTCATGTTAAATTTGAAAACTTATAATAGTTTTTGATGCTTCCATTAATTTCAAAGAAATCTTTCACTGTTTCAATTGAAATTTACTTTCGCCTAACAGATTAAATGGCCGAAGAAACAAACAGCTCTTGTTATACACAATTTTATGGGAACAACCTATACAACCAAAATTATCGAATGCAATTGCAAGATAACCATTGTTTGTAGAAAGCTGAAATTTAGCAGAAACATTAACATACGTTTCCCAAAGATTTTGTAAAAATTTCGCTGAAATCGTTTAATTGGTTCCCGAGATATGGCTGAAATTCTTAACGGGTGATGTGATTCAAACTTTGAATACAAAATGGGGTGTTGAACATTGGCGTACTTGTATTTATACGGCTCCTCCATGAACACTGATATAGTTCAGTTTGATTAAAATTGTTTCGTCTCCAACATAGGTTTCTAATATGTAGATCAGTGCGTTATAATTTACGTTCGATTTTTCCGTTTTGGCGACCTAATTAAAAATCTGAAGTCTGGAATTCAAGTTGCTTGTTTACGAACTGAATTCTGAGAACCATCTACGTTAAATAATGAATTAGATACGTTTATTGAAAGGTGGTTAGTACTACAAATTCCCATAACTGTTAAGTTATCTATAAAATACAAAAAAAAAAAGGTAAATTCAACAGAACAGAAATATAAATATTTTGAGATGTCTTGTGAATAATTTAGACATGTTAGATTTCATGTAATTCTTTTTTCAACAGCGTGAATTTCATTTAAAATTTTTAATCAAATATACCTATTTATATTATAAAATTCAATCCCTTTGTAAATAGGTTTTCTTTGGAAAATCGACTTATTATGCTTGGTGCGGTATTAGCCCCCAGGGTTGGGGGTGGGTACGTTTTTTGTTTCATGATATCCAGATAGATAGATAGATAGATAGATAGATAGATAGATAGATAGATAGATAGATAGATAGATAGATAGATAGATACATAGATAGATAGATAGATAGATAGATAGATAGATAAATAGATAAATAGATAAATATATAAATAGATAAATAGATAGATAGATAGATAGGTAGGTAGATAGATGAATAAATAAATAAATAAATAATAGATATAAGTCCACTTCTTGTTTTCACGATACAAGTCACAATTTTTATCAGATAATCACGAAATTTGGTACCAATATTTATACTAAGCCAAGGACACTAATTTTGGTGCGAATCGACCAGATGGTTCTTCCTGTACCACCATTTTTTTTATTTTGGCTATGAAATGCTCAATTTCGCATCAATAGCTACGAAATTCGGAACAATTATTTACCATAATTTATTGTAGTACGCTATAAATTTTAGCGTGGATTGGCCGGACGGTACTTCCGGTACCACTGTTTTTTTTTATATTGGTCATAAAATGCGCAATTTTAAAACAATATGTATGAAATTTGAAACAAATATTCATTATATTTTATTGTAGCATAGTGCTAATTTTGGTATGGATCGACCGGACGGTACTTCCGGTACCGCTATTTTTGTTTCTATATTTTTCATAAAATGCGTAATTTCTGGAACAATATGTACGAAATTTGAAATAAATATTTATCAAAATTTATTGATGCATACTATCAGTTTTGGTGCGGATTAACCGGATGGTACTTCCAGTAAAGATATTTCTTTTTGTTTTTAATCTGGGTATAAAATGCTTAATTTTGAATAAACATTTTATTATAATTGATTGTAACGTTCTACCAGTTTTCGTGTAGATCGACAGGATGGTATTTCCTTCAAATCAATTTTTGTTTTTAATGGTTTCAAACTGTGTGATTTCAAAATTCAAAAAAAATATTTTCAAGTAAGTTTTCTTTAGAATATCTACTTATTACGCTTAGTGCGGTATTAGCTACCAGGGTTGGATGTGGGTACATTTTTCGTTTCATGGCCTCAAGAAAATTTGGGCACCTATAACTCAAGTTCGTATATATATATATATATATAAACATACAAAGTCAATTTTTTTTCCCACGGTACAAGTCGCAATTTTTGTCCCATAATCAAGAAATTTGGTACAAACATTTTCACTGATCTACGGACCAGACCTATTGATTTTAAAGCGGACTGACTTGACGGTATTTCCGATACCACCATTTTTGTTTTTATTTTGGCTATAAAATGTCCAATTTTGCACCAACAGACACGAAATTCGGAGTAAATGTTTATTTCGATTCTTTAAAGTATGCATACAATTTTTGGGCGGATCAGCCTGGCGGCACTTCGAGTACCACTATTTTTGTTTTTATATTTGTCATAAAAGGCGGAATTTTGAAACCATATGTACGAAATTTAAAATAAATATTCATTAAAATTTATTGTAGCACGCTAATAATTTTGGTGCGAATCAACCGTACAGTACTTTCGGTAAAGCTTTTTCCCCTTTTTTTTATAATTTGTATAAACTTTTCTTTTTACAGAAATTTACCACATACTAATGTTTCCTTTTTTTTTATTTCATAACTTTATTAAATTTCACTGGTTTTATTTTAAATTATATGATAATGTACCATACTTTATCATCTTAATCTATTTTTCATTTTCTCAAGAAAAAATGCTCTTATATTTCATATTGTCCTATATTTTGTCAGCAGCTAACACATTTCATACAATCATAATATACCATTAACGCAAATAAATTTAATGTGACCATCAAAATTCATAATTTTTTTTCTCGAAGACCTACCTTTTCCAGGAAGCCTACTGCGCTAAAGTTTTTGTATATTTATATGAGTTTTTTTTGCAACATTCACAACATTTTTATTTTTAAAAAAACTGCTCTTCTCTCATTTCACGATTTCTCAGCTACTATTTACGCTACAAAGCTGAAGTTTATATACTGAAAAGAAGAGAAAATTTGCTCAAGTTCTCTAACAAAATTAATTTTTTTATCGCCGTTGTTTTTCAAAAATCGGCTAAAAAAAACTTTAAATTAATGAGAAATTTTTCGTTTTTTAATTTGTTATTTATTTCAAAAACTAGTAATGAAAGAAAAAAATTTTCAGCGACAACCACCCCTACTTTTTCAAAAATTCATTTCCACCATCAGATTTCACCTAAAACGAATTAATAACGAGATAACGGCCAAGGAAAATACAAGAATGCTTTCTGCATATTTCGCCACCTATCACACCCATGTGTATATGATGATTTTGGTCATCTAGGATTTGTAACCGGAGCGGGTGGAGGGGGGCGTATACCCCGCCTCCAAAGCTAGTACTTATTATAAAATGCAATTTTCATGTGACAAATTCAAAAAAAATTAAAATAATTTTCTTTGTTTGTTGATTGAAATTTCGTTCAAAATTTTCGGGTAATCGCGTGAATTCGTGTAAATTTCATGATTATTTTCTTTTCATGTTCAAAATACATCAGAAAAATCATTACAGTGTGATGAAATTTGATAAATATTTTGTGTAAAAACCAACAGATTGTTTCATCATAAAAAAAAAATGGAATGAGGCAATAATTTTAGATTACACGATAGGAATTAGGTGTTTGTTGGTCCAGTAGCTTTTGAGAAAACTGAAGAATAAAAAATTCCAAGATAAGTAGTTTTTCCATGATTTTGAGGAAACTACAAAAATAATCAGGCTGAAATTTTCATAAAAGGTTTTCCATAGTTAGGTACGTTTGATAGATTAAGTTTGATGCTAATTGGTATAGTAGTTTCGAAAAAAACTTGAAGAAAAAATTTCAGGAGAAAATTATGTGTTCACGGTTTTGAAAAATGTACGAACGGGATAAGGTCGAAATTTTCGTAAAAGGTAGTCCTTAGATAAGATCAAGTTTCATAAAAGTTTGCAGCCTATTAGTTCATTAGTTTTAGAAAAAACTAGAGAACAAACATTCCTTGGAAAAGGGGTTTTTCTGGAATTTTAAGGAAATTGCGTAAGGGATTGGGCCAGGAATTTTCACGACACATTGTTTTTAGGTACGTGCAAGTCAGATAGGGGATTTGAGTAATTTCCGAGATTCAGTCAACGGGTAAAGGCAACAATATGTTTAGGCCCACAATACGATAATAATTAGTTGACAGCAAACACGGTAAAGAGTGAAATCCATAAATATACAGAATTATAAAATTAATGGCTATAATGAAACCTGGGTTGGCGTTATAACAATAGTCGAGAACTCGAGAGTAATTCCAACAAACACATACAAACGCACAAAAACGAAATAACTCGTCTCTTTACACTTACAGTACGTCTCATTTAATATTCCTTATTTATCACCTTCGTTTCTACACTTGTTTCTTCTTTATTTCTTTCACATGCTTACGAACATACAAGAGGGAAGAAGAAAATGTAACAGTAATCACATAATTGCCCCAAATCACAACGCCATAATGATAATGAGATTACAAAAATTGTTTTTAATTACAACCTAATGCTATCATTCATTAAAAATTAATTCAAATTCTCACGGTATTTTAGCCGCTTTAATGAAAGAAACGTACGAACGTACTACGTACGCACGCGCATTCTGCTGACTGCTAGAAAGTAAAAACGAGACACATTCGTATTTTGTTGCTGTTTTAAATGAAAGTGAAAATTCAGTTGGGCGAATCTGTCGTACTCTTTTATACCTTTACAGAATACATGGGGGATGGGTGCACATCGGGTACGCGAATCCGAACACTTCTGCATCGCCGTCTGGAGACTGCAGCGCAGCAGACATTCACATCGATTGCAGCAAGGTGCGCAGATGGCAGGTAAAAAACATCATCATCAACAACAACAAACGTTTGGCTTGAGATCATTTTTTATTACGCAGGAAAACTCCGCGAGAATAGTACGTATTACGTATTAAGACAGTTGACGCCAACACAGGAAATAGTGGAAAAGGAAAGGTCTACAGGTACACTTCCGAAGGAGAGCTCCGGCGTCAAACCACACCCTCGTATCCCATTTTTACGCACAAAGAAAAATTCCGAACCACCAAAATGTTTGAATGCACAACCTTCCAGGGTTCCAGCGTCAACCGTACACTTTCGAGACGTAAACATATACAGGTAGGTACGATTTTCATTCAGGTAGATATGACTTTATAGACGAAGAAAAGCAGAAACCAAAATCTTACGTTATTTCGTACTGTTTTAAATTTTTTTCAAATGATGAAACTAATGTTACTGCACACGGAACTAAAGCTCTGTTAGACCATAAAGGAGAGGAGAGAGTAAATAGGGTGTATATGAAGAGGTTAGTTTTCAATGTTTAAAGGGTTAATTGAGATAACTTCGCATATCTTCATAATATAAAATGAAACTAAAAAGCATTTATTAGGATAATTAATAATTTTTTTCAAAAAATAAAACAAATTTAGAAAAAAAAAATAATAATAAAAATGCCCTAAAAATAGAAAAATAATCATTTTAAAATTTTTCCATCAAAATCTCGACATTGGAATTGGGATTCGACAAAGACGACAACCCCACGCGTGCTTGTGTCGTTCGCTGATAAGAGGGTTGAAAACAAGATGATGGACTTTTAGTATTTTCCTGGAAAATACAACTATTGCAGTGGGTGCAATGACGGAGCCTAGAGGCGAGACCTGTGGAAAAGTGCCGATCCTAATTCGTAGATCACAAATATATGTCACTCAAATTCTTCTGTACACAATATATGTATATATATAAGACTGTAGGATAAAACGAAAAAAATAAACGACTAGTTAATTGCGACTAATAATATATTGAAGAAATTAACACTTAAGTCGATTCATATTCGAGAGAAGAGAGTAGTGTTCCGTATGAAACTGTTGAACGAAATAAATTATAATTTATAAAGTAGCGAGAGTAAACGGTCAACGAATGTAAGAACCATCCGTCGAGTTGTGGCGTGAATCGAGATAAAGCCGTAATACAACCTATAATGATAATCATATGGCCCATCTAGAGAATGAATACGTTCATTCTTATATCCCCACACCGAGCTAGAGAAAACGGAGAATCCGTTTTTTCCATAAAATTACAAATTATAAAGTACATGACAAAAGGGATATCTTAGTAATTTTTTCTACATTTTTCGCGATACAACATTCGAGGATAATTTTTTTTGTTAGTCGTACACATTTTTCTCTTGTATTTCTATCGAATTTTATAACTAAGTTTCGCATTTTTAATAAACTATTTCTACGTGCAATTGAATGCATCTTCGTTATTCTTTTGTTTACACTTTTACTTTTTTTTGCGACAAAATTCAAAAATTTTCTATTAACGCGGTACATATTTTTCTTAACTTGCTTCGAACATACATTGATTTCGGGTATGATCCCTGTAAAATAAATTCACAAAATTTGACATAGAAACAAAACATAAAATTTTCAAAATTAACTTATTTATATTCACATTAAAGTTTCGTTGAGTTTAGTAAAAAGTGATTTGATTTAACAATCCTCACTGAATGGCACTCGTTAGACGTGTTCGTATGACAACAAACTTGTGTAAGTTTGCAGGAACAGAGGACGCTGAGTTTATTCACCATTGTAAACGCGAGTATTTTGTTGAATCGTACACAAAATATTTACATAAATTCACATACTTAATACTAAAAATAAATTTCTATCATTATGTCATTCAAGGCTCCAGGTACCCAAGAGATCTTTCGTAGGGAATCATTTTTGTGCGATGATACAGGCGTGTATTTCCCGTTTTGTTATTGTTAATTTTTACCGAGTATACCGATTTTGATCTTATTTCGACAATTTCAAAAGGACCGATACGTATTTCATCCAACTTCTCACGATTTAATTTGTTACCATTCTCTATGAAGACAAGATCTCCGATCTTGAAGTCGTAAATTTCCCTGTTGGGTTTTAAGCGTTCTTTATTTTTTTCATGACATTTTAATGAATTTACAAATGCTAATTTCCTGTCCTTCGTAAAGTCTCCCTGTTCCCTCAGTTCAATGGGTACATTTTCGGGGAGTTTTCCATACATTAGGTAACTTGGTGCAAATCCAGTTACGGAGTGTATAGTATCGTTATACTCTTTTGTGCATTGTGATGCTATATTCGTCCACGCTTTCTTTCTTTCATCCTCATTCATCCTACATCTGATCCTATTGACCAGAGTCTGATTTAGACGTTTGTTTAGTCCATTTGAGGAGGGAGAGTCAACTGCGGTGATTACATGTTCAATGTTATTTTCTTTCAGAAAGTCGTTAAATTCCTTTGAACACAATCCTCCATATTGGTCAGTTAAAAGTAATTTTATTTGTTTTTCATCGTTTACTTTTTTACATAATTTTATAAAATCTGTTGTGGATTGACCGGATGATGTGAGAATGTGGGCGTAACGGGTGAAGTGGTCGACTAAGAGATGTAAATATTTTTTTGTACCTCGTTTTCCACCTAATCCGCCTATAGTGTCTAATGACATGATCTCATGAGGTTCTTTAGCTGGGCCCAAATGCCCTAATGATCCATTCTCTGTTCTAATACGTGTTTTATTGCATATACAGACTTGACATGAGGTGCATATTTGATCTATTGCTTTATTAATACCCTTAAAATTGTAATATGGTGTTATTATGTTCTTAACATGTTTCGAACCAATGTGACCGTATTTTTCATGGATTTTTCTGATTATGTTTTTGCCAAAATTTTCCGATACTATTATTTTTAATTTGTCTTTTATTTTTACATATTTAATGTTATTTTTATTTACGATTTTTTGTGTTGTTTGTGTATCTAGTTCAGATTGATCTTTTGCGATGTCCGCTAATGTAACGACATTAACAGTACGAATTGTATCTTTTAATTGGTTCTGGTCAGGGTCAAGAACAGGATTCCTAGACAAGCAGTCTGCTTCAATGTTGGAGGGTCCGGGTTTATAAACTACTTCGAAATCGAACTGTAATAAGTTATGTATTAGATCCCCTAACTCCTCATCAGTCCTCGCTTTTATTTTTAGATTTTCGAGAGGTTTGTGATCCGAAAAGACTGTAAATCTTTTCCCCATTAGCCAATACTGCCAATACTTGATAGCTTCCCTGATTGCGATACATTCGATATATATGGCTTTCTTTTTTTTTTGGTATTCATTTAGTTTTCGTGAGAAATATGCAACGGGTTTTTCAGAGTTATCTTCTTGTGGCTGCTTTAAAATTGCCCCAATTCCCTCAATACTCGCGTCTGTATATATGTTAATCGGTTTGTTTCTATCAAATATGGCTAGAACAGGCGTCGAAGCCAAATAATCCTTAATTTTAACAAAAGCATTCCTGCAATTTTCAGACCATACAAAGTCAACATTTTTCCTTAATAAATTGTGAAACGGTTCGAGTAACCTAGTAGCATTTGGGATATATTTTAGGTGAAAGTTTATTTTACCCAAAAACTGACGTATATTTTTCTTATTTTTCGGTTGTGGAAAATCTTTTATTGCAACTACGTTGTTCGTTAGCGGTCTGACTGTGCCATTCCCAATTACATGACCTAGGTAAGTAACTCTGTCTTTTGCGAACTTACATTTCGTAAATTTTAGTCTGAAGCCTTCCTCTTGTATAGCAATGATTAGTTTCTCAATATGCGCTATGTGCTCCTCGAGCGAAAGGTGATATCGATTGTTCTATCATTCCGTGTTTTAATAACTCGGTCACCTGACTTTCAATTTCTTGTTGATCTTGGAATGAGCAACGATATGGTTTTTTTGCGACGTAACTATTTTCAGAAAGTTTTATGTGTGCTTCGTATTTGGTCACCTTACCGATATCGTATCTATTCTTTGCAAAACTTGAACCATACTTATCAATAAGATCGAATATTATTTTTTTTTTTTGGTTATCGAGGTGATTTGTTCGTACCTCAAACTCTTCAATCGGTATAAACTCATTCCAATTAATGCTGATTTCATTCTCACTTTCATTTTTATTTTCGCTTTCACATGGTATGTATTTATTATTATATCTCTGGTATAACTTGAGATTTTCGTCTAAACTCAAACTGTAGTCTTTTATTGTGTCTAAGCCAAGTACGATATCATATTTAAAATCCTTTTTGTTTATAATGAAAAGTCGAACGTTCTTTTCGATGTTCATTATTTTCATTTTTATTACTGTTAAGCCAATTAGACTATCGCCCCCACTCATCGTTTTATAAGCATATTTTTCATATTTTATTATTTTTTTCTCTAAGGTTAAAAAAAAATCATATCTTATCATTGAAATGTTAGCCCCTGGATCGTAGAGTGCCGAACATATTTTATTTTCTATTTTAGCTTTTATTTCGATGAGAGGGAGAATACTTAGTTTTTTTGGTTGACCTCATTAAAAAGTCCTTCAAGTTCGGTATTGTTTGCTACCTTAATGGGTTTTTCATGATTTTTATTCGTATTTCTATCTTTAAAATTTTGTCCTGCTGGATTATTCCAGCACTCGTTGATGTGGTGATAACGATCTTTGAAACCTTTCTTTTCGCAAAGAGTACAGGGCTTATAATCAGGGTTTTTATGTTTTTTGTTTCTTTCGTTCCTCTTACCCTTCTCTCCTTCTTCATTTTGTCCTACATTTTTCTTATCCTTTTTATTATATCCGGAGATGCTCTCCCACTTAGTAATTTCAGAAAGTAATTTTCCTTGTGAATCTACAAAATTCCTATCAATTTTCTCTCTCACTTCCCTAGGTAACCCCACAGCAATTATCGCTATTCTATTTTTTTCGCTCATATCGGGTAGTGCTTCGACGAGAAGGCAATTTTTTTTTATTACATAATCTGAAAATGAGGTACCTGAGAGCCATCTAAAACTAAGCGCGAACCAAATACTGTCCCAACCTTTGTCTCCGAATGCTTCGATGAAATTGGCTGACCAAGTGCTCCACGTATCCTCGAAGTTAGTTGTCCATTGGGCGGTGAACCATTCCAGTGGTGTTTTGTCCAGGAAAAGCCTCATCGCCTCGGCTCTGCGTGTCTCTATGACATTGAGTCGATCACACTCCCGATTGAATGTTTTTAGCCACACCTCCGCATTTTGATTTTTGTTGGTATATTTTGAAATAACCATATCCTCCGTGATGGATTGAAGGGATTTTTTATGGTCTGTTGAAACGTCAGGATGGACATCTTGGGTGATGGATGGTTCCTCTGACTGCAGGAAATATTCCTTAAACTGAGTGTTACCTTCTTCATCGACGTAAATTTTTTTCAATTCCGAACTGAGGTTGATTGTCAGGTTCCGAAATTGTCCGCGTCTATTCATAGCTTGAATATTCCGTGCGACGGTAGGTACCTTGGCCAGTACATCGTGTTGCGTCATTGGTTGCGCTTCGGGTGGAAAATAATAAGTTTCTGAGTCAGAGCTTAAACGTATGCTCCTAACAATGTGGATGCTGCTTCTTATGTTCCCAGGAGCTGACACGTATGCAAAATGAAAGGTGGCTGAGATCGCGGTAGTTGACATTTTCAAAGTTAGAATTTCACAAAAATTATTTTTTTTTTATTTTTTATTTTTTTTTTGAAAATCAAAATAAAAGATTAAATGAGATTATCGCGTGTGTTAATTTATAAGACTGTAGGATAAAACGAAAAAAATAAACGACTAGTTAATTGCGACTAATAATATATTGAAGAAATTAACACTTAAGTCGATTCATATTCGAGAGAAGAGAGTAGTGTTCCGTATGAAACTGTTGAACGAAATAAATTATAATTTATAAAGTAGCGAGAGTAAACGGTCAACGAATGTAAGAACCATCCGTCGAGTTGTGGCGTGAATCGAGATAAAGCCGTAATACAACCTATAATGATAATCATATGGCCCATCTAGAGAATGAATACGTTCATTCTTATATATATATTTCCAATTTTTGCTCATTTTGACACTTTTTAGGAGTCCGCTGTTTGACTTAGGGCAATGAAACTTGGGATAGTGTTAGCTTTCATAGGATATTCATGCCAAAATTTTTGAAATTCATCAGTTAGTTTCGGAGGAAGGGTTCTCAAAATGTTGAAAACCTACCATGTAGTGATCACGCTAACTTCTGTAAATTCAAAGAATTTGACTTCAAATTTTTATGGCAGATGGAGACTATTAGGGACTGGTTTAGTATTAAATTTGAGAAAAATCGGTTAACTGGTTTTCAAATTGCAGCCAATACAAAAATTGACACTTTTGGAAAATACACACTCATCGAGGTTGATAACTTTCAGGATCAATTTTCGATTTTAAAAATAAATTTTTTTCTCCCTTGAACAATACTCAAATCTTTTTCCAGGCCAATAATACAATGGAACTCATTTATTGTTACACCAGTTGATAAACTTCACTTTTGTACGCACTTTAACGATAAAGCAGGCAATTTTAGAATCATTAAGGACTGATTTGTAAAGTCAATACTTTATACATAGTCTTCACTTTATACATCGGTCTTTACTTTATACATTGTCTCAGGTGAATGCGTCACACTTGTTCTTTTTACTGCCTATAGCTTTCGTCATAATTTTCTTCTCTGCAATACGGAGTTGGAGGTTCTAATATCTGCGGCAAAGAGCCAGCACTGTAACTACTATGCCACAAAGTCTTATTGGAATTTGGGGGATAGTTTGCACTTACATGTTTCTCAATTGCAAAATTATTTATTTACTTTAATTTTTTTTAGGGAGAGGAGCGTTGCAAAAAATAGTGTATGACACATGTGTATATAGTAGATGATAGATACTTGTGCGAATTGCAGTACGAGCCGAAGGCGAATGATGCAAAAAACACACTCGAATCAATATCACCTACTTTATACACTAATATCACGAATAACTATTATGTGTCTTACAATTACGTGTTATAGGGCATTGAAAACTGCAGTCATGGGAAGTTGTTCCATGCATGGTCGATTTATGGCTTAGCAGCAGGATAAGCCATGTTCACCCCCTGATCCTATTAAAGTTTTTTCATGTAATCGTTTTATGAGATCATTGTTACATTTTGGTGCTTTCACATGTACCTTTTTGATAGCAGATGTGCCAGATTCAATAATACATTAAAAAAAAGCTTAAACAGGCAAAAGTCTTTAATCTGTTTATCCCCTTGAGTTCTTTTTGTCTGTCTGTTTACAAACGTAACAGGAAAACCTGAAAGAACATACTCTTTGTCTGATCACAGACAATTGTCTTTTTTTGTTATCGATTAAAAATGATTTGATCAGTATTATTCATAACCACCACTGACCCACCACTTGTTTGGCTTGCGGATTAAAAATGCCAGACTACTGGACATGCAAGCTGGACAGTTGAATGTCAGATTAGTGAATGTTGCTACAACATAATAAAGAAACATAAAAAAATATTTTTAGAACATTAACCCCTCGAAGAATTATATTTAAAAAATCAACTGAGAGTGTACATGACATCGTTTCGTACTGGCTGAATATGATTTCAATAAAAAATTTTTTACAGTTAATTGCGTGTAAAAATTCCGAAGCAAAATTTCGGGAAATTTAAAAAGTATGCAAAATGCAATTTACATGTACCACATCCTTTAAATTTTCCGACTCGTATACATTATGGAACGCATCTTGCAGTACTTCTTCGAGAAGATAAAGTTTTGGTAATGATATTTAGTTTCTTTGTATTAATTGATATGTGGTACCAGCCATGATAAAAATTTTCATCAGGAAGGAATAAAGTAAATATCATCATCTCATGTACGCTTTCAACATGTCTTGGTGGCACAGCCAGTTCTAACAGGTGTTGGACAAACACTCTTTTTGGTTTACGAGATGATCACCAATCTTGGTCAAAATTGAATACTGGCTAGCAACACACGCACGCACGCACAATAAAAACATAAAAAAGTAGGAAAACAATTCTTTCAAGAAATAGGCACTCATATTTATTAAAAAAAAAAAAAAAAAAAAAAAAAAAACTTGGTCACACAAAGTTTATCAGCACTTATTAGTGTTTTAAAATGAAAAAAAAATTTTTTTTTTGTTTTTCTGGCAACTGACCTTATTTTTTATAAATTTCCAAGAATGTCATCACACATTAATCGAAGTATTGAAGAAAATTTCCTTCACGAACTTTCATTTTGTATTTATTTTTATTAGCGATTACGAGGCGAAGAAATGACATTTAATTCGCAATAATTGAAAATTGGAACAAGTGGCAAACATGATACAAATAATAATATCGAGAAAAAATAGATAAAAATACAGTACACAAACGAACGATGAGCGAGTACTAACGAAAGGCAATGAGCAAACACGTAGCCTAAAATACATAAAATAATACAAATGAAAATAAATAACAAACATATTAGTCGATTGCTTCGTGAGTGCTGTACCTACATGAGTAAAAAATTGAATAAACTGTTAAAAAAAAAGCAACTAAATCGTAAATTCCAAATTGCAACAAAAAATTCGTCAAAAAATAATAGATTCGTTTTAGAAAAACTTGGGACGTTTATCCAACCTCGACAAAAAAAATAAAAAGTTCATTCTCTCATATACAGGTACTACTAGGTATAACATTAATCTCAGAGTCAATAGGACTCCGAAAGATAAAAATGGCGAATGAAAAAAATCGAGATCCAAATAATTAAGATTTTTCTTGTTTCTCGTAGAATCGTACAGCTGTTATTTCTGTTCAGCACCAGATGACAAGTTGACCCTTTCTCATTTCTCCCTTGTTTCTAGAGAGTTTGATGCTCGATATCAATATTCTTTTTTTTTATTTCTTCCTCCAACTGCAAGCTGACATCTACAAATATAGTTGCATAGCATATGACAAGTGGCTATTCTCTTTCGAGCTGGTGATTAATTTCCACTAGTATCCTTTAGTTCCCCAAAATCTTCAGAATAAATACATAATTTGGTCCAGCCTGTATTCTTATCCAGGTTTTCATGCAACTTGAAGATAATTTTTCATTAGACAGTTTATTCCATCAATACATGTGTGGGTTCACCTCTAAAACCCACAGGCGTATAAATTTGGAATTGCATGTTCGGGTGTTACCGTTTTGGTAAGGCAGCCAACCTTTTACAACATTCCTAAACTGGCAACTAACAATAGGCATCGCCGGTGTATATGTTAGGCTAAACACTTACGTCATCCACGAGTATCAAAAGATAGGGGCGTGTTTTGTGTTTAGCCTAGACCGCGGCACGTGCGTTTTCGTACGCACATTTGCTCTAGGCTATGCTTGTAACACGTCGGCTAAACAGAGAACGAATTTCATTTCTCATCTGTTTAGCTTAAGTGCTACGAGCGCCTATTTGTTTTTTAACGTCCGTAGACTTAATTGCGCGGACTTGGTGATGGACCAAGTCCGTGGTCTGTCGACTGGGGCTGAGTCCCGAAAGAAGGGAGAACATGGTCCCCACAACATGGTGCATAACCTCGAAGCAGTTGAAGTGGATTACAAGAGCGTAGCTAGAAAATTTTCCAGGGGGAAAAGCAAGTTTCATCAAAGCAGAGACCACCTAGCGGGGTTACCAGGAAGTGATATTATTAAGAATTTATGTTAACTGCAATAGTGCTGTACTCAGGATTTATCTCCATAGGGAGTTTTATAGGGTGACAAAACAATTGCTTCGCAAGCGGAGCGAACAAAAAAATATTTTTGGTGTTTTCTGGGTTTTAAAACGTTCATATATGGGGGATTGTTTTTGTTTCTTGAGTAGTTGGGAAAGTTTCCAATGACCACGAAGAGAACATGAGGCCTTGGTCCACAGTGTAGTTATTGTATAAAAAGTATGAAAATTAATATCCATTCCTAATTTTTTCACTCCGAAAGCTTAATCACCTGTGAATGAGTACCCCTTGCCCACGTAGTTGCGCTACCGGTAACAAGCGAACTTAAAAAGTCCAATCACAGTCGATTTTACTAACTATGCAAAAAGCAGTCATTGAAAATTTACCGATGATTAACATTAAGAAATTTATACTATTTTCAACAAAAAAAAATATTACCTGTAGATAGCTTTTATTTAATAAAAATTTTAGCTTGTTTAACCAAAAATAAATAGATTTTCTTTGAAAACCCATTCAAAAATCATGCTGAATAACCCAACTTTTTCTCATTATTTCTTCATTTCTATTTATTATCAGCGATATTAGTGATAAAAAAAATCCACATTTTTTCTTTTAATTGAACTAGCTTATTTTTTTTTTTGAAAATCCAGGAGGGCAATTTCCCCCTGCCCCATATTGGCGAAGCTCTTGAATGGATACCAGAAAACAAACGACGATAGCCTAGGAATGAGACACGGTTTTGCCACCAACCATGTTTGCTAACTTCGATTTCCAAAAAGTGAAATTTTCACGATCATTAACAACGTTATCAATGAAACCAGCATTCTTTTGGAATTTTTCATCTTCACCATAATGACTACAGTAAACCGGCGAGGATGAACCATAACCAGTATTATTACGTCGACGTAAATTCACAATTTTATGGTACGCAACGTGCATGTACGAAGCCCGCTGTGCGTGTATACAGTAATGCCTTCAACGCGATACAACGTCGAAAAAATACCACAATTAATCAAACACACCCGCTTAACATCTTAATTATTAAAAAAAAATCAACGTTTCGGTAATTTCACTGAGTAATTCCGGTAAAAAGTACGACGGTTGAGATGATACGCACAGTTTTCGAAGGACTTTCTCGCAGCAGCAAAACCCAGATGCAATTTTCTTAGCAGGAATAAAAAAAAGAGAAAAAAAAACTCAAAATAGAAACGCTTTCATACGATGACACAGTAAGAGATCTCATGCACTGTCTGTACCGGGAGAGCTTCCATCAAACTAAATATAGAAATGCTGGACTATTTCGACGGGAATGAAAAAATAAATAAAAAAAATAGGCCAAACCGACCAACAGACTACGTTTCAAGATAAAAAGTAATTACAAAAAAAAAAAAAAATGTATAGTGTACCTATATATAAATAATATACGTTGAAATCTTTTGGTAATTAAAAACTGATTTTTTCCAAACAGGAGGTGCTCGAGAACGCACTGGACTCCCGCATGGCTAGATATTTTGTTTGAAGTTCTTTTTTCAGACGCACACCTCCCAACTGAGCGTACGCATATACACGTTGCAGTCACCTTGCACTTACGTCGTTTAAACTGTATAAAATGTATTATGGAATTAGGTAATGACAAGTCATTAAGATGGAACACTAATCTACCGACGATCGTACGAACTTTTGCTGGAACATGTTCATAATTATTTTTTTTTACGTGTGCGTTGACGGCCGACGCGACGCACTAAAAAAATTGCGTTATAAAAACCATTCTTTTTTTACATTTATATATTTTTTACTCGCACCTAATTGATAATGGGGATTTTATCGACAGGAAAAAACGGTCAAATCGCGATATTAATGGACGAAAGTTGTTTCGTGTCGTCCTCTCCGAGCGGCGAATGTATTTCGAATATTAGCGACGCACAATGTTTTTGTCTGGGCAAAATAGACCGAGCATTTGTATGACGTACGACACTGAACGAAAGTGAATCCATTTGGAGATTCCAAATTTACGATTTATTTAACCGACTGAAAACTCTACGTTTCACGATTGCACAAACGGAGAGAGGA
Organism: Ericerus pela; assembly: GCA_011428145.1. Lineage (NCBI taxonomy): Eukaryota > Metazoa > Arthropoda > Insecta > Hemiptera > Coccidae > Ericerus > Ericerus pela. The sequence continues at coordinate 675,576 of WOFM01000922.1, forward strand.
GGTAATTTTCGGCAAAAGGTAGTGATGGGCAAAACCAAGACCAAGACAAGACCGTGGTATTTTTTACAATTATTGATGACGAAACTATAAACTCATCATTCAAATACTACCGAATTATGCAAGAACCTTAATAACACAGGAACACGTGAAAATCAGTAAGTTGAATTGAAAGAAAAAAGTCAATACTAAATATTCCGAGCAAAAAATTCCTCAAACTTTCGTGATAGCAGAATTAATACGAAATAACTGATAATTTAATCGAACAGGGGTGCGGTGGCACAGTCAAATAAGGGATTTGAAAATAAATTAGTATCAACAAAAGGTTTGATGACTGGAATATGATACAGATGGTTTATTCGCCTGAATTTGAGATAATAATGCTCAATTATCATATGGAGTGCTTTCACAAAGGGGGGGGGGGATTAAAACGTACGGCTGATTTACTTTTTTCAATTTCCTATATAGCTAAGCGATACAGAAAAATACTTCAGAATAAAAACCTAAAAACAATAAACACAAAATTTGAAATAAAAAAGTTTCTATAAATGTTTATTAAATTCACGCACGAAACCCTGTTTTATCGAGGCGCGATGAAAGTGGCCAATTTCAGAACTTACTTTTCTCACTCCTTAATTCTTTTTTCTCAGACTTTAATTTTCTTTCTCGCGCCCAACTGGTTTCTCAGTTTTCCCAAAACCTTCAAATGTCTTATTTTCTTTCATTTAAATTAATTCTATTTTTTCCTTTGAAATTTCTTTCAGTTATAACAAAAATTTGACACAGTAAGCTACAGGTTTCATTTCCTCTGGGTCAAATGCAGCATTCCATACTTTGGTTACAAAGTAGTATATTAAGCAACATGAGTGAGAAATTCCTAACGAGTGCGATGTTCGCCAGCATGAGCCACAGGCGAGTGTAGTAATCGCATAAGTTGTGAATTGCTCACTCCAACCAAGTTGCGCATAATAGTTTTTGCAACAAGTAAATAAATGTTGTAATCATACTGGGAGAATAAAACAGGTAAAAAGAGCGAAAAGAGTGAAAAAATCGAGAAATTGAAGAAGAAAAAGTGAAAAAATGATGAAAAAGAAGCGATAGAAACGAAACTGGTAAAAATTAAAAAGAAATATAGACATATAAAATCCAAAACTTCCCTTCTACACTCTCCACCTCATCACCCTAAGAAAATTCTCATTTGCAACTGATGCGTAAACAGATAATCAATGAAATTGAAAAAAAAATTTACAAACACATAAAAGAAGACTCCACCATTCTAGTAATTAGCTCTTGTAACTTGTTTGTTGAAGTGCCTTCCTTTATCTTCCGAGTAAAGGGATCCAATCTCCATTGGAGCAAAAATGATTTTTAAAAAGAAAAAAAAGAAGAAATTAACAATTTGAATTAAATTGATGGAATAAGTCATTAAAAGATGCAGTGTTCAGGAACCAATTAGGCGTAAGAAAATAGATTCTGGAGTGAGATCACGGAATAAGAAAAAGAAATGAAACAGAGTGGCAAGTAAGAGCTGTGAAATTGGCCACTTTCATCAAAACTTAATGCTTCAAAAATACAGCAATTTGTACACATGTTGCAAAATAATATATTACCTATCGAGGTTCAAAAGTGAGTTTACATGACTCTGGAATTGGTTACTCGCTATGCTTGTTTGGCAAACTTTCCCTCAAATATAAACATTCACTTTTGAACCTTGTTGAGGAAGATATTTTAAATAATTAATGATCAGAAAGCGACATAATGTTAAAATTCTGTTATAATAATGAGTCTTTTATAAAAATTATAAAAAACGTAACAAAATATCAACCTTCTCATTGTGGTAACCTTTAGGTCAATGTAAAGTGAACATGCTTCCATGTAAAAATATGATTCACATTTTTAAGTGGAAGTGCGTTCACTTCACATCAGGTTACATTCATCAATGATAAGAGCTACTATTCACTCGCAAAATACCAGTATAAACATTGCCTTTCTGGTCATGTGTTACATAAAATATATTATGCAACTCGGTCAGAGTGAGCAATTTATCAACTCATGCAACTGACACACTCGTGCTTGCAAACATTGCACTCCTTGAAGAATTGCTCACTTTCCTCCCTAGTTGTGTAATATATATTATTTCGCAATCATCGTAGGGACTGAGGATACATGTAGGTAATGAGGAATATTTTTTTTCAAAATCAAAATAATTTGCATTCTACGCGCAACTTGTTCAAAATTTCCACTTTTACAACATATATTATTCAAACAAATAAATTTTATTAAAAAAAAAAAAAAAAAAAACTGACTGCATTAATCTGAATGAGTAGCTCTTCTTATTGATGGATATGCCCAAATTTATGTCAATAATTGTTTCAATCTTTAAATTCTCATTTTCTTCAGTTACACCCTACTAATTTTTTAATTTTCAAATATGAATAGCCAAAGACATTCTCCGAATGGTTAGGAACATATTGATCCTACTTTCATTAAAATCTATAAAATAAGACACTTGTTCTGAGCGAACGAAATTCCGTTAGTTCCGGAGATAGACATACCACACACATACAACCTCCTCCGTATGCAGTCGGTAAAAATAGTCAACGATACATTTCCCTGGTGAAAAAAAACTCCCCATTCACGCCGATTAGTATCACCTTAAACCATCACAACTCAATTAGCTGACGCGAAGATCAAAACGACATTAGTTAAGATAAGAATATGCTAAAAATTTGGAATTCCACAGTAAATTTCCTTCCGACCGCACGTAAAGAATTTAGCTTCTTTTGAAGCACTAATTAAGAACTTCTCAACTCCTATACCTCCTAGGCTCCTATCTCTGAAATAAGCGACACATCCATCCTATCACAAAAAGCATCCCTCAAACTACAAAATTCCGCTCTTTTTCACTACGACGACAAAAATTTCATGATTCATTCCATCGTAATTGGAACAATCGCACATCTCAATATACTGGCCACACCACTATAAAACTTTTTTCATGCCAATATTTAATTGATTATGTTTGCAAAACAAAAGATTTCGCTCTTCAACAATCACTTATACAGAAAGTAAGACACGACTGAGACCGTGAAACTAGTTTTCAACTAGCAAAACAATTATCGCGATTTTACTCAAATGTTCTTGTAATAAACCAAGGAAAAATCGAAAAACACTAACTTCTAAATGCAATAACAGCACGAAAATCAACGTAATTTTAGAAAATTCTCCGTGAAAAATGAGATGAAAAATATTTTGAAACGAATAAATCGATGATCTCATACATACTAGGCTGAGTGACTTTTCACAAAATGAAGTAGGCATATGGATTTATGAAAAGGAAGGATAAGCTGTCAGCCTACATTGAAAATTAGTCGATTTTATGGGCTCTACAGGCCAGTAATAATAAAATCAACAAATTTTCGAGGCAGACTGACAACTTATCGCTTCCTCTATAGTTTAAATGGATCTAATTCATTTTTCGTGAAAAGTCACTGAACCCAAGTATGCATGAGACAATCGATATACAAGTTAAATGAATTGAGCAAATTCAAAGAATTTTGTGGCCATTCTTGAGAAAAATAAACGATAAAAATTCATCAATGACATGGGGCATCGAAAAACAACTGAGACTAAGATGTTCGCTTTCAAAAAGGAGTCGTTGCAGTTAGCAATCGAGCATATAGGCGTATGGAACAACGAATTTCACATAAATGGTGTTGTGTACCTTTCGTCTGCTGGGAAGGAAAAGGTAGAAAATGTTCAATTTTCGCCTCACACTTTGAAAATCAAACAGTCGAAATAATATAATTAGACCTATTTTCTGAAATAATGCGTTTCCATCCGCATACACTTGTTCCATCATCGTGGCTATTTCGTCATTGCATCTACTTTCAACTGTTAGAAGAAATCTCAGGCCATGAATTAACATATAAAATGGGTGGCACTAGTGCAACGTAGTGGTGAAATAGTTCCGCGCAGTAAAGTATGATTGTGCCAGCATGCGACGATCAATGAACAATGAAATCTGCTTTACTGATAACAACTGACTCATGAAAATAAGATCAATTTCCTTTTTTTTTAGTCGATTGAAATTATTAGCGCCACCAAGTGAAAATCACTTGAAATATGCTCTGGGAAATCCTGACTTTGGAGGGCAACTTTTGCATCAGAGTCAAAATGGATACCACGCAGACGCTCCTTCAGACTCGAAAAGAATCAAACATTATTAAGCTCTCCGCTTGGTTTTTTGCTACACAATGTTGCCATATGCAGAAAACTTCGATTTCAGATTTTTTTCTCTTTTTTTGGACAACCTTTCAAAAGTGGGAGACAAACCGAAAGACTGCATATTTTATATTTTCCTCTCTCAAAAACGAAGAAGTAATTCGATCGACAATAGCCTTGAAAGTACCATCACTAATGCAGAATTAGTTGCTCTCTACGCCTATGTGCTGTCGCTGACTGCAAGGACTTGTTTTGGTAGGATAACGTTATCTTAGTTGTTTTTTGTGCGCCTGTTTTTACTAAATTTGATTATTCTGGCTGTAAAATTACGACGCAACCGTTCGAATACTAATTTAAGAAGTAAATCTGGGATTTGAAATAACAGAAACGAGGTAGTAATACAATCAAAACGCAAATAAATGAACTGTCGTGCAGAAAAGTTACACACTCTAAACAAAATAACGTTTTACATTCCTAAAATCTTCGAAAATTGGGTAAAATCTTTCACGCATTTCGAGAGTTCTGAATTTTTAAGGAACGAAAAAATTACGCATCGAGTTTAGCCTCAGCTGGAATAGATTGGCGTTTTTCATACATGTTATACATTTGGACAGGTTATGGCTGCTTTCGTCAATACGTGTTACTGGAAAACCAAAAACTGATGCATTAAGGTAAAGAAATCAATACAGGACCCAGGTAATTGACATTTTTCTAAAAAGAACGCATAAAGTCACTGGACTGTATTGTACGAATATAATATCATAAGCCCTGAAGCCCGCTTTAGCTTGTACTGACCTGGCAACACTGATCAATTCCTTATTAGGATGGAAACAACGAAATTTGTAATTGGCGCATGCGTCTTGAATTTTGTCTGAATAATTTTCGTTGAATTTTGTCTCAATAATATTGGTTGAATTTTGTGTTAATAATATTCGTTGCATTTTGTCTTAAAAAATCGGATTTTACGTTTATTATAATGATTGTTGGAGGTAAAACCACGAGAGAAAAAAAAATTTTTCTACCTGAAGAGTAGAAAAATATTCAGCAATGCATTATGGGGTGAATCTATTTAATCGAAGCAATAAAATATAAGGTCAGAACGAATCATACCACACGTAAATAGAAGGTAAACCTGTTTTCTGACGTTAGAAAACTGAATGAATTACAAAATCTCACTTACGGTATTTCAAGAACGTAGCTTATTCCTGGCAGTAAAAATAAGAAAACATGACTCACCTGAAACAAACGATACAAAAAAGAAAAATAAATTATGGTGTAAAAAAAAAAAAAAAGCATTTTACAAAATCGTAGACAGCATTGTTTTTGATAAAAACGCTTTTAGAATGCAATTTTTCTACCAACGGTGTACGTGGGGGAGGGAAATTTTTCATTCTTAAAAATAATAAGTTAATCAACTCGATAAAGGATCAATAACAAATGGATGAAGGGTCTTTGGACGGAGAATAAATAAAATGATTTCCAGATACAAATTAATCAGAATTACGAAAAATACGTCTATCCATTTACCAAAGAGAAATTCCATAGACATAACAAGAAATCACGAACCCAAACGAGTCCCATTTCAAAATTAAATTGGGTAAGATACTACATAGCAGAAATGAGTCGAATTTTTTCAAAGCTGATTTTGAGGATCGAATATTAATTTTTTTTCCTCGACAGTTTTCAAAAATGATACTTTAGAAAGAATATACTTCTATAATTTTAATTAATAAAAGACACTACAGAAATTTGAAAACTTCATCGTCGCAAATTTCAACAAAGAAAATGGCTAACTGACTTCTAAAGGTGGAGTGAACATTTACTGCTCAAGTAGTCTAATTCTCTGAAATGTATAATATAATTTTTTTAAAGATTAAAAGGTGATTAACTGTTTGTTTAATCAATTTACCACCGCCACTCGTAAATGGTTAAGAATAACTTCAAATTATCACACACCAGAAAAAAAAAATTTTTATACAGATTTTCACATTAAAACCGGCTATTTCACTTCTTCTTTTTCCATTACAACTTACAAGTCATTTTTCAGTCGTAAATTTCTATCAGAGGTGGGGATTCTTATCTTCTGCAGACGTACTTCCTCATGATTAAACAGATTTTACAAAGAAAAAAAATTTTGATTTTTTTACAGTTCAAAGAAAAATACAACAATCAATGAAGAAGCTAAAAATTTTTTCTTCCGCTGACTTCGACTTTCAAGTTTTTTAATATTAATTACCCATTCTACGGAAACATGATGAGCAACAAGGAACAGATTTTTCGACGAGTCATACTAGACACTAGACGGAAAAAAATATTTTTTAATTTTCTGAAGGATAAAATAATTGGCCTCATTCTCTAAAAAATAAACGATGATATGCTGAAAGAAGACTTTTTTGAGAAGGGGAGCTATTCCACTATACATTACGTCGTTTCAGCCACTTACGCCAGTTGTGCTAACTTTAACTTGGCTGATTCTTACGGGACTTTACGCAACATAAAAGGAGACGTGAATGGCGTAAGTGGCTGAGACGACGTAAAATTTTAATGGAATAACTTTCCAGAAGACAACACTGTCATCTGTTCGAACCTTTCCATCACTGACGCACTTGCCTGGGCACAATATCCTGGATTTTAAACGTACATGGTTGGGTTAGTTTCGTAGAGAAGAAATCTGTGTAATCAAAGATTAGTTTATCCGGATCACCATTCGACACTGTGTATCTACAACCTACACTTTCGAAAGTATTGGAAAATAGTGGCCTATCAAGTCCACTATGATGCTTAAAGCCGTCCAAGACACGACGAAAAGAGCTAAGAGTCAACAGATTCCAATTCAGTGAGACGAGAGTTTGAAAAAAAGAAATGTCAGGTTGTGGCACCTACAATAGAAAAGAAACCGAGCACGTTATAAGAAAATATCTCCTCAGGAGTAACTTGTAGGGTTAATGTTCTGAAAATTATTCAATGAGGCAGTGGGACAATTCATTTCAATGTATCCGACTGGAGTCATGAAATTCGAACATTCACATTAGCTTGCAATGGTGAAGTTGATTACATGATGTGACCGATTGTCTTCAGATTAGTACCAAAATTAGAACTTCTCGTTGATTCGCTGCTAACATAAGATGAAAGTTTATTCAGTACTTAATACTTCCAACACCTTCAAATAAAGTATTAATCAACGAACGGTGGTTTTCAGTGACATTTTTCCAGAGCCATTAAGTTCATAATGACAGGTTCAAAATACGTACATCTGACAAAATAAACGAGCGTTGGAAAACACTTTCACACGAAATAGCCAATTCTTATAAAATTATAACTCATACTCAAAATACAGGACACTGAAATATAAAGTCCACAAAATCTCATTTCAAGAAAAACGCGTTTGAAATTAACTTTCCTCTACTGATTCTGCAAAAATTTATACGCAGAAAACAGTTTAGTTCATAATTACTTCAAAAAAATGATAATTCGACAAACCATAACCAGCCGTTAACTTAAAAGCCATGAGTGAATCAAAATTCTCGAAGTTCAACAACACTTTTTCATTTACATACGAGTAGACAAACTGGTTAGCCTGCAAACTAAAGGGGACAGTAAAAAGTAGGAAATTCAAAGGAAATTCTCACTTGAAAAATTAAAAAACAGGATTGGGCTTGTAATTGTGAAGTGCTCCATGGTCAATGGAAAAAATCCTACCCGGCCAATGAATTTCGCAAAAAAAATTTTTAGTTATCGATAATCTACAAAAACAAAAAAAATTTTTTTCCAAAATTCAAAACGCTCCGCATGCAACTATTTTATTAACAGTGGAAATGAGAAAGTCAATGAAAACGGAAATAACAGGAAAAATTAAATTAATGTCATGTTTATTTTGTGGGTGAATTTTTGAGTAGGTTTCTCATTTTCGTCATCATCAAGAATCAAGAATGAATTAGGCGAGATCAAAATACAGTCGGGAGTTCCATTCGAAAACGTGAAACTAGTTAATTAATTTCTTTTTATCGATTCGTGTACAAAGTACAAACCGATTTGAGGAAAAATCTCAACGACTTCGTGTATCAAAACCAGCTCAAAACCGAACTGAACCGTCCATCGGTTGGATGAAAATTCGACGATCAATATTATCCACTTTCTTGCACTATGATGCAAACGTCATAAATTTATAAGCATAACGTGTATTCCTAGAAACTATTCTGTGAACGTCAGTTTTCTCCTATATATGTATACACATCGTAGGGGCTTTGAAAACCCGTCATTTTTCAAATAGCCTACATCATTTTAGAAGGAGCCGAAAATTCAGAAAATGAAAAAAAAAATTGTTTCAATTAGCCTGACAATTTTAGACATTTTACAATGAGCCCAAACGGTTTTAGGCTAATTGGAAAATCAAATATTTTTGTCTTCATAAGACTAGCACTAACTAGACTCACTGTAATGACCCCAAACCCATTTAGAGTATTTAAAAATCGTTACAATTAGCCTAAAATCATCGGGCTAATTGAACAAATATAATTTTTCATAAAATGTCGGATCTTTATTAAATGACATCCGTATTATAGGAATTTTACTATCACCCAAACCGTTTCAGTCTAACTGAAAATTATAAAATTTTTTGCTCAATTAGCCTAGTTCTAACTAGGTTTAATGGAAAGAGCCCAATCTTAGTTAAGATAATTAGAAATCTTTCCAATTAATCTAAAATCATCAGGCTAATTGAATACTTATTTTTTTTATAAAATGCCAGAATTTTATAATCAGCCTAATACAATCCAAGCTATTTAGAAAACGAATTAAAATTTTTTTTTCTTATAAACCTACAAAAAAAAAAAGCTACGCTTAGGTACAGGTTTATTATATATAATTTCTAATGACAACTAGCATTTTTTAATTTGTTTTTTCAATAGCCAAGATCGCATTAGGCTGATTATAAAACTCCTACATTTTATTAAAAAAATAAATTATTCAATTAGCCCCTGATGATTTTATTTTAATTGGAGCGATTTTTAAATAGCCTAAATGGGTTTTGGCTTATTACATTAAGCCTAGTTATTGCTAGGCTAATTGAGCCAAAAATGTTTGATTTTCCAATAAGCACAAAACGGTCTGGGCTCATTGTAAAATGCCTAAAATTGTCAGACTAATTGAAACATATTTTTTTCATTTTCTCAATTTCTGGCACTCTCTAAAATGTCAGCAACTTTAGAAAATGACGGATTCTCCAAAGCGCCTACGACATATATACATTTTTTTTGAATTCGTAGGGGGCAATACCCCCACTTCCCTCCTGGTTACGGCACTGGTGAACATTTCAGTACTACACCGAAGTAACGACTACTATCGACATAAATGAATCGAATGAGGTCCACGTTCTTCATAAAATCTCGTTTGTTGAACAAACAATATTCTCGTCCAGTATCGAGGAAGTGTTTTACCAAAAAAGGCGACATCACCTCTCCACACCCACAAACACCAAAGCTACCGGCAAAAAAATACTGTACGTATAATGCTGGCTTAGCGAAATTTAGAGACGGGTGCAACCCTGCAATGATATCGAATAAATCTGATATCCATTACTCTCTCCATTTTCTTAAAATTATTGAATCAAGAAAAATTTTAGAGACATTATTAAATTGAATACAGTAATTTGATTTTATTTTTCACTTATATGACTGTATAAGTGGGCGACAACATCAAAAGAGAATACAGAAAAAACCTTGACACCATGAATTTTGAGTACTAGTCTCCAGATTTTGTTACAAGAGATAATCTATCGAATGACAATGGCCTTCTGAATCAAGTTTTATGTATATTCGTGGTAATATAATACTGCAATGCGAGGACATAATATAAAAATATCATCTAGTCAAGCGTATTTCCGAATCTCAGTTTTTAAAAATTTGTGAAAAAATTTCAGAAATTTGCCAATGTGATTGAAAAATATAAAATTCGACGCTGATACCACGCTTATTCAAGAATCTGGATTATTTTCAAGAGGAACCGACTGCCTTAAAAAACTTTCAGTTTCACTACAATGACGGCGGATAACATCAAAAAAGTATTTTTAAGCAATTTTTTACGCAGTCCAATACAGAAATAAACTCGATTTCAAGTCTTCGAGGCAACCTCTAAGAAACCTAACATCACATATGTTCAAATAATCATCCGGTCAATTCTGCAGAAGAAAATTATTTTCTTGTTTTTTGCTAACATAAAAAAAATTTGTAAAACACAGTTTAGAATTACATACCTCAACCATTCGGAGTAGTAATGCGCGAAATTGATACTGACTTCGCAGTAAATGCCAGACTATGGCCAAGACTAAAAGTATAATTGAAGAAAAAATATACCAAAAAACTTTTTTTTTACTTAATGATCGGAAATATTTACTTTTTCTCTTTATTTGATTATTCACAGGTGCTTCAGGTAGGTTCGTCAAGATTTTGGTACATTTTGGAAAGACCTGAATGGTGAATTTAAATTAACCATCGATATTAATATCATCGTAAAAATCGTGTAAGCAAAATCGAGATTAACACCGAGATTTTACTGTGTAAAACCGAAACAAAGACTTGACTGTGCAAAATCAAGACTAAAAAAGTCGGCGCTAGATCAAAACCATGACCATGACCTAGACTACCATCGTCTTAGTTCTGGTCTTGCTCTTTTATTCATCACTACTAAAAAAGTATAAATTTGGCTGGAAGTTTGACATGTTAACGAAAAGAAATAAGAAATCCAGTGATATATTCACACATCGTGATTACCAGAAAAAGAAAAGAAAAAAAAAGGTTTAATTTTATTCTTTTGAGTGCGTTACACAATTCGGAAGGTCCTTTAACTGTGTAGTTTCTGACATAAATGGCTTAATATGAAACCAATAAAAATTGACTCTTATAAAGTTGAATTCATGTTTTCCTGTTATAGGCATTGTTGAGCTATATTCGATCCACTAAACTGAAAACGCAATGCTAGGGGTTTTCTCAAATATAAGGTATAGGTACATATTTATATAAACAGAACTATTTCACGTAGATAGGTTCCGTTTGTTCGGCATGCTCCAATTTAATCTCGAAGCTGCGATGAAAAAATATAAATTATGATTTTTTTTTTCACTTTCGCGTTTATTTTTATGGTAATTTTCACCATTTTATCACGCAGTAGGTTGTAGTTCACGGTTTTTTTTTTGTTTTTTTTTTCGATCATTTCATTTGTTCGTTCCTTTTTTTCGGCACTGAACATACACATCTCGGTACCCTTTCATATACAGCGCGCCTTGATTGTTAATTCGAATGAGAAAACCGGTTACAGATAATATCATTTCACGGTTGATTTTGTACGTGCGAATTCACGAAGCATGGCTAAATACTCGAACCGCATGGGCTTTGAGCCACAAGTGTCTGCATACGAACATGGTGGGCATGGTTGGATACAATCTGGAAAAGGAAGTGGAGAGGAGAGTGTGTGAGAGAGAGAGACACACACGGACGTAATTGAAATACTGTCAACTGTGTCAATGGCACTACTACTAGTGTCGAAGCCAGTGATATTTTTTTATAAGTGAATACTAAACCCACCAGGTACTGATGATTCAGGGAATATCTTAGACGAGTCAACTATTCGTACGTCGTATCAACTGCCACCTAAGCAGAATATTCATATGAGTGCATTTTACCATAGATGAGCTTAATTTATTCATTTATTTGTTATTTTTTTAAACAATAAATAAAATCAAGTTCTCAAGTCAACAACCTGTTCATCTCAACAAAGTGGTTTCAATTCCTTGGCTCCCCAACTTCACTAAACTGCAATGTTATGCAAAATGCTCAATTTGCAACAGTCAGCTTTCAGCCTATTCCTTGAGAGTCTCGCAGAACGCGATATATGCCCTCTTAAACTACTTAATTTGTGTGTTGTCACCTCCAACTACATACAAGTATCCATACTAATATATAAAGATGAAAATTTAGAAACGTTTTTTTCAAGGCTAATGACAAAATTGAGTAGGTTGATTTTGATAAATTTTTGTCCACATATTACATATGAACGTGGGAATGTTATAAACTTGCTTTTATTGTTTTATCATACCTGAAAACTTATTCACAAATGAAAATTGAGGAATGGAAGATTACTCTTCCTGTATAATGTGTATAGAGAAACAAACACTTTCCAATGGTAGATATTCCTTACATGGTATCATGAGGGAATCTCCGCAAAACTTACAATGGTATCTTAATGAGGGAAACCCCACCAAATGGAAACTTGAGAATGGTACTATGGTGAGGAAATCCCATCAAATGAAGTAGCCTAAGAATCATTATATTCTGTCTTAGTTTTGATGTTTCTGTAACGTATATTTTCGTCTATTTTTAGAAATGACAAACAAATTCGTCTACACGTTTTCAAATACCAAAAACGTTGGTATTCATCAACAATTTTATATCCTATAACTCTTTATAAACAACCACTAATTTACCCGGATTCGATTTTATGAATATAGATATAATATCTATACACTCATGACCTAATTGTGCCTGTCCCTCGAGTATATTGCGAGCTAACACAACCCTGTAACAACAACACCCTACCTCACTTAGCCTATTTGACACGTACGTTTAAATACCCCAAACGAGTATATAAACCCTCGATTCGAAGGAATAAGACACAGTTCCTCGACAGTTACTTCTAAGTACCTAGAACCTCTCTAGTAGAAGTCTCTAGTGAACAGATAGTCTTGTCTAACGGATTGTGATACCATATGTGTAAGTGTTAATGTACTAAGTGATGTACTGTATTGTACAAATTATTATTTTATTAAATGTGTTAATTCAAACGAGTGTTTTAAAATATTATTGAGTCTCTCAAATACGTTAAGGTCAACGATAGTCTGTGGATAATAAATTAAATATTCAAACTATAATAGAGGTATTAATGCTTATCTAGTGTTCAATATCTCGTGTATGGTGTAACACTGAAAGTGGTTTTAATTAGGTACTTTACCACCTCTTTTGGCCGTTACTGTTTCATCAATACGTTCAACATCTTTCAACCTCTCAGCCTCTCATTATCCTTCCGATTCTCTCATGGTATAAATTAGACATTACTATTTGCTCAAGTGACAGCCACTATAATATGTCGCACAATTTTCAAACTACGTAAAAGTATGTTTCAAAAAATATTTTTTAATGAAATTTTACACACATTTTTAACCCAAATGGCAACTTTTTCGTCCCTTACTTCTGCCAAATTCAAGGTACCTGTTTAAAATTTGAGGCCAAATTTCACATTCTGCTGAATAAGTGTCACGGATTGCTCTTTCCTTTTGAAAGTTTCGTAATAATAATTTCACATAGTACCCGAAGAAGAACCAGTCAATTAATACTCATTTTAAAGCTCATCGATTGAAAATAGTTAGTGCTACAATCATAATGGTTCATTAAGTTATTCTCATTCATAAAACAATAACAATTAAGTAGGTTTTCTATTGAAAATCTACCTATTAATCTTGGTGTCATGAAATGATCTGGGGGTGGGGTGGAATACGTTTTTGTTTCATAACTCAAGGAAAATTTTGGCACTATTTCTTGTTACCACGGTACTGATAGCAGTTTTTATCGGATAGTCAGTAAATTTGGAACGAACATGAGTACTAAGCCAAAGACCTGACATATTGATTTCGTTACGGATCGGCCGTAGGGTACTTCCGGTATAGCTATTTTCGTTTTTGTTTTGACTACAAAATTTTTAATTTTCGACCAATAGCTACGAAATTTGATATTTACTGATATATTATAATTTGATAAAAATTTTGGTGTGGATAGGTCGTATGGTACTTCCGGTATGGCTATTTTCGTTTTTATTTTGGCTATAAACTTATTAATTTTCAATCAATAACTACGAAATTCGTAACAAATATTACAACTTGATATGAATTTTAGTGCCGATCGGTCGCATGGTACCTCTGGTAACACTATTTTCGTCTTTATTTCGCCTATAAAATATCTAATATTGAACCAATAGGAACCTAATTCGGAAAGAATATTTATTACGATCTATCTATAACTTTTTAAGTGACTACCTAATTTTGCATTTTTCTGAAAACATACTTATCTAACAAAACTGCTACTGGGTTATTTTTTTTTTTTTTTTTATAAATAATTTTGAAAATACTGAAAATTGGCAAATGATCTCGCGCTTTCAAAACCATAAACATCACCTATTCTAATAATTTATCAACAGGGAGCAGCATTAAAACGTTCGAGATACGACATTTTTTTAGACCATGTGATAAGCGAAAGAATGGGCTCTTAACGATTCTGCATTTAACATATCATACAGCGTAGGATAGCGCAAAAATCCAATAAGAAGCAGACTTTTGGCGACATTCAGCACTTCCTAGTGTACCTACTTAAAAATAGACATTAAGTCGCCGGCCTATTTGAAACATCATAGGACCTTTTCTCCGAAGTTTTCAATCATATCTCTGACGCATCATCCTCAGTGACTCACGAATTGTTTACAATCCTTTCATTTCCATGACAACTTTGCGAAAAGGGGCAAAAAGTTGCGTACAGAAAAAGTTTCTTATAATATCGCAGACATTCCGCACGCAACGAAAACCAAGAGCTACTTTTGGCGATTTTCCCTCTCCATTTTATGCTTCCATTTGTACGTGACATGTTGCAATTTTTTTTTCTCGCAGGTTCATGCTGGCTGTGTGCTGGGTTTCGTGCTCCAGTAGTAGTAGTAGTTTTATACATACGTTGCACATGCAAAGGATAATAAAACAACGACTTGGACAGTCGAAAAAAAAAAGGAAAAAAGAAGAGAACCCATTTAACAATTTCCCCCACAGTTTTGAATTGTTGCCATTTTTACTGTTTTCAAATCCGTACTCGTCGTCAGTTATATAGATTTTCTGCATACGAATTCTGCATTCTTCTCCTGTTCCAGGTTTTTTAACGACTATTGCGCTGGCGACGAAGAACACAATGGCTGAACTCTATAAACAGAATTTTTAATGATTCGAGTGGAGGAAATTCAAATCTCAGACTTCGGTGAACCATTCGATGAGGTGAAAAGTAATTCATTGAATTAGGTCTTCGTTAACCAGAGTCACAAAATAAAATGGTTTTTGACGGCTATCGCGTGTCGGTGACTTAATCTCTGTCAGTTTTATTTGAATTGAGGGCGGAAGTACGTCCTGATCCATGCACCGGCAAATGAAAGCTATGTACCAACTCGCTTGCGTATTACAAATATGACGCATTTAAAAATAAGCGCAGAAATACGAAACACTTTCGTATAGAAATGCTAATAAATTAAGCTAGCTGAGCGAACAGACTCGTATTGTAATCGCACCATTTGTACGTTGGAAGACGTACGCTAATTGATGGAATTTGTACTCGCAGAATCTAACATAGACGGTCATTAATAACGTAGCAAAACTAACAGTCATAAATCCGAATGTTGTACATAATATTATGATAGTTATTAAGTCGCTATGAGAATGTTTCGATTTTTAACCACTCGAAATTATTAGAAAATGATAAGCGAGTAGTTTATAAAAAATTAACTACCGAAATTTTTGATTTGATTAATATTCTTCGACAGCGCGGTCGTAAACACACACGAGTAAGGTACTAGTCCGAGTATTCCAGAATGAGTTACCTGGTAAAACCAAAAAAAATTCCCAACAAGCTAATGTTTCGTAAAGTGTTGTGGATGTCATATTATTCAACATACTGAAAGTCCTCACCCCTGCCCCTTGTGCTTCTGGTTGCAGAGATAGTTTTACCCACCCTCCAAAATCGGTTTTTCGTCAATATCTCATTGGGATGAAACGTTGGAAAAACAATTTTAGATGAAAGTTGTTCCTAGTAAAATTTCCTACAAAACACACTGCAAATTTGTTAGCCTAGGCCAAATAATTAGGCTGTGAGCTACGCTGAAAAAGTTCGTATTTTGAAAATTTTCAATTTGCATACTTTTATGTACCTACTCTTATCAAAATATATCTCGCCCGTATGAAATTTCATTACAAAATTGTTTCAACAAAAGTTGTTCCTCATAAAATTTTACATAAGAAACACTATTTACATTACATTCTGCGGAGCTCTCTACAGGTAAGAAGTCGTTCAAACACTTTCACGTAGGGAGACTTTAAGACTATGTATTTTAAAGGCATCTTTTTAGAGGAAAGATATATATTGTATTTCCTCCAACGACATGGTTTTGGGAGCATGGGGGCATTTAGGATGGAACCTTCTTCCATCATCAAGTCCTCTCCTCCTCCTCCCGCTCCCTAGCCCCCAAAAAAGTATTTCTGTGCGAAGATAATTTTTTTGTCCTATGTCTACATATAACTGGCGCACGAAAATAAATGAACATAACACCACACGCACGTTCGCCTGACTAGCTATACTTCTGGTGGTTATATGCGCATGCTTATAGGGCCTTAGGTCCTACAGGTGTTATGCAGCAAGCCTTATTAGAAATGCGTGTTTTCAAAAGTCATAAAAATCTGTTGACTTTTTGGTGTCAGTAGGTCTATTTCAGATGAAAAACAGGATTGTACTAGGCCTATTACCAACCTATCTTTTTAAAACAGATTGCTCGATTTAGACAAGTGCTGTACCTTGTTCGAAGTGTTTGACTTTCCAGAGTAGCACTAGAAAAACTGTTTTCTCAGGAAGAGCTGAATTTTCTATCTGAACTATAGGTTCGTAGGTAGCATCTGGCTTCATATAAAAACAAATGAGAAATCAAAATAAAAAGCAAATGACGAAAAAATTTTTGAATGAAATGATAAATACTAATTCGTTCTACGAATGTTTTTTTCTCCTAATCGGTAGTGTGTTTTTGGTGGCATACTTTTAGTCCATCGTCTACATACCACCTATAGTAAAAGCCTATGTTTAATTGTATATCCTATATTAAAATACAAACAATAATAATTATTGTAGTTATGAAAATGAGAGGCCAAGATCTGGATCTTCTTTTTTCCTTCGAAACAAATTTTCTTCAAATTGAATAACATACGTGTATCTATGTAAGATACCTACCTTACTACATGCTTCAAAATATGATAAAAACAAGACCTTTTAATCAGTATTTTTGCTTTTAAAAAGTTTTCATATAATTTTATTCGCATATTAAGGGATAATTTTCATCGTCCCCACCCCTCAACCTTTTGTTAGGTCAATTTTAATACACTACTTGCAAGCAAACTGAATAGAAAATAGACAAAACTCTTTTAATTGATCTCATGGAAGTATTAGGGAGCAGTAAAAATTTTCCATTTCAACTAATGACACCATTTTTCTGTTTTGACCTAATTTTTACATAATAATTACATACATACATACATACATATACATATATATATATATATATATATAAGTTTCAACAGTGTTGGGAAAAGCAAAAAAGGCAAACGACTCGGGTGAATGCGTTTATTGTAAAATAACAACGAATTCAAAAACGAAGTCGTTTAGCAAACATAGGCAGCGAGAAGCGAGAGAAAAATAAAAATAAATAAGCCAGCACGAAAGCTGATACACTACTGAATACAGGCATAGCTAAACTCTCGAACGGATAATACCTGAAAGTTAAGAAAAGGAATATTGAATGAAGCGATTAGACGACGGATAAGATATGACACAACATTCGAGATATGACGGACCGGAATATTACATATATATATATATATATATATATATATATATATATATACAGAGGTTATGAACGATTAGAGAAGTTCGGGAAGCATGGGCCAAAGCCTACTGATATACAGAATCCTAGACCCAGACAACCGGCGGCAAAACTTCAGGCGAGAAGGAACCCCTTTTTGAATACGAACAGTGAGAAAAAGAAAACATAAGTATGACAATTTGAGAACTTTTTATTGTGCAAGTGCATACAGTGGAAAACTGCAGGAAACAAGATCAAAGTTTTTGCACGACAAAGAGAAAAACAACTTGTGACACTTTTGTTGGATATGGAGATTTTTTAGTGGGAACAAATTTCTCCCCATGTTCCACAATAGGTAGGCATTCTTCCAGG
Organism: Ericerus pela; assembly: GCA_011428145.1. Lineage (NCBI taxonomy): Eukaryota > Metazoa > Arthropoda > Insecta > Hemiptera > Coccidae > Ericerus > Ericerus pela. Next base: position 693,861 of record WOFM01000922.1, read on the forward strand.
AATCTACAAAATCGGAATCAAGCCAAATAAATTCAACATAAAAATTAAGACAATACATAAACGAATATATCTATGTTACATGTTGTTATGGACAACCGGAAGAGGATGTTATCGATAAAGTAGTTACAAGGAACCTAATGTACTACTATTCAGGTTACCGTACATTCTGGCATCTCTACTGCTACTGCGTAGTACTTCAAATAGTTCCCAGGAAATCAGGTAAACAAGCAAAACCAACGCAGACTTAATCAAATGAATGTTACCGTAACACCTATTGTTTCAAATTTCTCACACCTTATAAATATTATTATTGTCAAACTTCATTATGAGAATACGGTAAAAAATATTTCAAAGATTGTTAATAACACACGGTTCGATATTCAAGGTAATTTTTTTTTTATACAGCGGAACAAGTAAATGAACACAATCGATTTTCCTTTTCCTCTTTCTCCTTTTCAAACCCGACATCTCATTATATTCGATATAGTATCGTTTAACTCATTTCGACACATTAAAAACCGTTTAACAGATTCCACTAAAACCATCTCTCCGTAATCGTCATTCCTCATTAGACAGTTGTGATTAGGTAGTACGTACGTAGACAGTGAAAGTTCTAAGTTATTTATTTATCCTCTTTCTTTTTTTTTGTTCCTCTCATTCATTGGAATATGGGTACTATTACAACCATCATGACACATGTCACCGGATATTTTGTTATACGTGTTGAAGCGATGCAAATTGCAGGCTCGTACTCGGTTTTACCTGATCTGCTTCGTAATTGGCTGGAAAATTGATAATAGCTCACGATGGGTCATCTGTTCGGAAGAGGAAAACTTACAAAAAATAATGCCTCTTCATAATTAAGGATTAGAAAGACGCTGACAAACTAACCCTAATATGACATAATTGCAATAACTGATACTATACGATTTTATTCAACTCATAATACTGGAAAATTAGAATTTAAAAAGGAAATAATTGGAAGAAAGCTGAATTTTGATATATACGTCGGCTGCATCATCCTTAACAACAACCAGAAAGTCCCAATCCGAAGAACTTTGGCTTTGCCCAAGGGGGGTTGAAATGGTGGCGCAATGCCGTTTCTCATGTTTATATCACTCAATTTTCATTTGAGCGAAAAACTGATCAAACAAAATTGAAAGAAAACTAAAGAATATATAAAAAAATATTATAAATTTTTTTTTGTCAGGCGCATAGTTTTTGAATAAATCACTATTGAATATACCTATTTTTCTCTAAATACCTATTTAACATACTCAACACAAGCAATGTAATGTATACAACTAAATACATTATATGAGTTATGTTCGCCAATAATTTTATTCACTGTGTACAGAGCGACAAATGAAGTGATATTCTTTTCCTGACCGCATTTCAGCACCACTTCCCCAACTGTACATAGTCTGTATCTTATACAAAATCTAATGAAAAATCATACACTGTCTTAAAAAAAGAAATTCATTTTTCTATACTTATTTATTTCAGCACTCAGGTATAATCGAAAGGTAATCCTAGATATGAATCTGCATTGTGGGATAGAGAAAATTCGAAAAATTTTCATGTCGGAAGTACAAAATATTATACGAAAAGATGATGAGAAGAATAGCATACCTGAACCTTTTCTGAGTTCTTCAATAAAAATAATGTCTAAAACCATATGTAAAAAACTGAAAAGGCTCCATAGTTGGATTTCAGACACAGGCTTCACTATCAACTGCAAAACCTTCCCTGCTATTTAGATGCATGTGGACCCTTCCCCTTTTTGAGAGAAATAAAATTTCTAACAAATTACTTCAGTCATCACCCCAAGTAGCGAGGGGGGAGAAGAAGGTAACTTGTATCAAAATAAGGCATTTTTTAAGGTTTTTGCACAAAATGCAAAAAACCATATTAAAATCACCATTACTTTCCTCTTTTCTTTTTTCTTCCTTCTTTTTCTTCAACCAATTCTATGTTTTGTTTTTCATCTGTGAAACTAGTAATGCGCACTAATCGATTAGTTTGACTAATCGGTTACCTCGATTAATTAACTAATTGATTTTTGGCTAATGGATTTATTTTTGCATAATCAATCAATTAATCGAATATCATTCAGGCTTGAGCAAGAATCATAAAATTTTTATAAATGAAACAGACGAAATATATGAGGAAAATCCTACTTGTTGGCAACTGTTGCAGAAGAAATATACTTTATTTTACCTCAAAATTAATGCGTGTTGAAAAAATTAAGTTTGTTTGTAAAAAGTGGTAAAATCGATTACTTGAAATAATCAATCGATCGAACAATTTTCAATTAATTGCATATCACTATGTGAAGCAAAAAGGCTATTGTAACATCGTTTATCAATGTGGCTTGTTCTTTGTTACAGATGACTATTCTTGAAATAACTTTTTGATTCACACTCTGTTAACTGATAATGTTGGACATATTGCAAAAAGAAAGGGCTAAAGTATACTCAGAGCCAAATAAGTTGAGCTCTGAAAAAGATAGGCGATATTACACACAAATGTTTAATGGCCAATGAAGATGATGCAAAGATATAGAACGGCCACTGAGAAACAACGTTCCATTAGTGCACCTTGAACATCCAAGCTCAACCTACTTGGTGTGGAGTATAATACGAAAAAAATTCTCAGGTACCTAGCTATAGTTTCATTCTTACGAAGAGTAATCTAGTGAATTAGTTTTTTTCTTTAAATAACTATTTCAATGAATACAGAAATATAAACAATAAAATTCAAAAACATAATTTCCCTAATAAAACAAATAGAAAAAGGACTACTTAAATTCAAATACAGGGATTCGCTTACACATTTTGCAATACATTGGAAATTCAACAAGACTAATGAAAAGGACACATGCATGTTCACATTACTGCCATCATTAGTTTACATTAGTTATCTTACATTAAACAAACCCTGAAGAGATGCTCTGTGGCACTTTGGCTTGTGCCAGCCCTAGATGTTTGCTGGCATCTCAATGTAGGTAACACTGTAGAATTCGTTATTTTGCCAGAAAGCAACGAACATTTTTTTTTCATGCCTGTGTGTGTAGTGGAGTACACGCATCAAATAAAAGGGAATAATTGGCGAAATAATATAGTGGAAATAATTTCGTGAAATAATTAATGGCTTGTATGTTTATTATAGTGATATGGTTAAAGTATTTTTTGACATTTTGTGAATAACTCGTATTTTGAGGACTCTGATTAATTGTTGATGAAGAGATTTTTTAGGGTTCTCAGCATAATGTGTAATGACTTTCTGAAGAATTTTCAGGTTTGAGTATACAAGGCATTATCTCTGATATACCAAGAACCCGTTTATTCGCCTATTATCCTCAGTACTATATTCTGGGCTCGGTGAGTAATTCATGATTACCTGCTGTCACGCAACGCCAGATTCGAGCCCCATATATCCAAATTGGTTTCATATTTTCCATACAAATAAGTCTTCTGTTGAACACAAACATTCATGATTCTTTTTCTATCAGCCAATAAAATTTTCAAATTCGCAGATTCAACTAAATTCTCTCTCACTGATATGACCTAGTACTTCAGCATTGTATCAGAAAACATGCAATGTAGCATAGTTGGAATGTGGAATCTTTTTACCAATACAGATGCAGTTATAGGTATGTGGTTGAAGGACAAAGTCTGGATTAACCGACTTTATTTCATTTATCAACTCACTGTGCCACATAAATTACGCTTGCTGTAGATCTCTTTGGCAGCCTCGTAGAAGGTACTGAGAGCATTGCCATTTAAACGGCACATGCAGTCTCTGCCCTATTTTCAAACGTTGCAGAATCAAGGACCCGGGCTATTTCCCAAAAGAATTTTCATAGCAAGTTTGCTATACTATTGTTGAAAAAGGAAAACCATCGGAAAAATATTACTCGCAACAGCTTTGATATTTAAGTATTCATACTTTGCAAAATCATACCCAATTCGTTAGAAACGTCATCGAATAAAATTCGTCAATAATTTTTCGCTCAATCAGTTAGGTCGGATCAGTTTGAAAAAATTTAAAACGAATTAATCCTGAAGTACCTTAAACATCAAAGAATTTTTAAATCCAGTCGGTGAAAGCGAAGATAAATGATAGTAACATCAAATTTCGAGTTTTCAAACAAATATCACAAAAAAAACTGTAAAATCTGAACACGAAATCTGCAACATGAATAGATGTCTACTGTGGACCTTTTTTATTCACTTCGTATTTGAGAAGAAAAGAAAAAATGATATAGCTTTCTCATGTATCACGATTCCTCTCATATTTCTGAAATGCTCTGTTATGACGATGAATTACGCCCAACACTATCTGGATGGTCTTTTCAATTTTCCATCACGAAATGGACATGGAATTCCATTTTTATTCTACTTCCTCGACGTATAATAAAATCGAACTTCCTAATTAATTTGTAATCGAATAAATAAATGAGTTAATCGTGATATTCAATTTTTCCCCCCAATTAGGTATAATCGGTTGCACTATTTCTAGTTTCACCGACTGAAAACGTTTCTTTCATTCAGGTTTGATGTATTTATAATTAAAAATTGATCAAATTTACCTCAATGAATCGACTGGATCAGATACTAGCTCACCGTCAGTTTTTTTCGTCTCGCAAATTATTAATATTGTTCATTTTTTTGTTCTTTAGACAGTAAAATTGTTTTCAGAGCAAACGATTTTTTTATAAGATAGAGCCGAACAAAATATTTAAGTTCTAAAATGTAACTGAAAGCTGAATATCTCAACTTGAACTGATTCGGGGAAAAAAAAACCCTAAATATCCGATTTTTTTCGAAATTTACGACTAGATATTCGACAAAAACACCAATATATAAGGTAATGACGTCACTAAAAGGAGATTTCATGTCTTTTGTTGAAGGTACATTCTTAAACAGAGAAATTAATCTTGTTAAAACGAAACTGACAAAAAATAGAAACAAGTTAATTTGCAAGTACTGCTCAGCCAGTAGATTAGTGGTCAATAAATAACCTTAACCGACAGTCAGTTTGACTATGAGATTTCGAGCGAAAACATTTTAATAAGAGATAATAATTATATTAGGAATGTGCAAAAATTAGTTTGAAAGAGACGGTAAAACCACGAATATTCACACTGAAGAACCTTTCAAACGAATAAGAAATGAAACTATGATTTATGGAGCCATATAGTTGTAACTGATTGTGTCTACTATCTTCAAATAGTAGAATAATCATTTGACTGGTCTTCAATATTTTATCAATTTTTATCAAAAGTAGACCGACTGATTTCCTGATGTGTATTAAACTTTCAGGCTCGTCAGTTCACAAATGAAAATTTTACATAATTCTAGCACTCGAAAGCAATATATCTGAGAGCTAAATCATTTTTGCAATTTGACTAACTCGTACAATTTCTGCAAACAATATAACGTTGAAGGCGTTTTTTTCGAAATAGCTTCTTTTAAAAACGTACCTTTTCTTGTTTTTTTACACATCACATCAACTCATGAGCGATCACAGTTCGTAAGAACTCGTATTTTAATTTCTATCAAAGAAATTATATCATACTGACGATTTTCTAAAAAACGATACGCCAGTTTTGTGGATAATGCAGCTCACTTATTCGTCCAAATTTTGAGGAATGTTCAAATATCGCAAACAAGTAGGTAGGAGGATGCAATCGTGTTCTGATATGGTACTCAAAATGCGAGATAACCAAACCTCGATAGTAGTAAAGGAAGAATCTGTTGTTTTAAAGAATCTTTTATTACTCTTGCTCTTTTAAAATGCCTTCTACTTTAAATCTGCACTTTGTTCTTTACTGCTTCACTTCTTGCAAAAACAGAATGCTGAATGCAAACATGAACTGGTTGCAGGATATGGTTTAAATGACAAGTTCAGACACTGAGTTGAGCATGGAATGGGCATCATGCTCATGTATTCCCACTCCAGAGTGGACAGCACTACAGTTGCCTGTGTTAGTTTGGATGGTTCAGCACTAAACAGCCTATATGTGTTGCCCTCAGGTGCATTGTATCGTACTTGCATCTCAAGTAATAAGAGGAGTACTGTGGGTTAACATATACACGCACATCTCTGGTTGCTATTGGTGCAGCCGCGCGAATAATGTCTTTGTAATACAATTTGTAGGTTGCAGATTCTATTTCCCACACTGGTAACCTATAGAACTGGTGACACCGACGTTGAGCTAAACATGCATTGCGCATCATGTTCACATATTACCCCATTTGGAGTAGACAGCACTACAGTTGTCTGGATTAGTGATGGGAATTTTAGATCTTTTTTAAAGTTTGATTCATTTGGTTTCTGTCACAAAAATATTGAGTTCAATGAACTAGTTCATCATAACCTAAATGATAAAAATTATGATGAATGAAAAACCATGAACAGTAAACAGAAATATGCGTTGTTCACTAGTTCAGTTATGAATGATAATGGATTGTTGAATTGTTTCCTCCAACTCATTTTATCATTTAAAAAATTCGAATCGGTTACGAACTAGTTCTTTGTGAGTTTAGGTCTTGTTCATTTAGATCATTTAATTGTTTAGTTCAAATGAACTAGTTAGTGAACTAACCACACATCACTAATCTGGATACATTTGGACAGTTACCACTGAAATAAAATGTATGTGCTACCCCGAGTGCGTTGTATCGTATTTACATTGCAGTTCTAGTTGGAAGTACTGTAGAGAATGTAAACATATATGCGTACACCTCTGATTTCTATTGACAATTGCAAAGCCCGATAGTGTCATTTTACAATCTGCAGGTCGCTAATTCTATTCCTCATGCCAATAACCTTCAAAACCCAATACTTCCACCAGGAGAGATGAGTGAAACAAGTGGCAACTTTTAGTTTTTAAAATTTTTCTGGACGACTGAGCGATATACCTATATAAAAATACCATGGATTAAAAATAATATCTCTGTTCTTTTTGATGGTTTGGTGAGAATAGTTGAGAATTTTTGGGTTCTCGAGTAAAAAGAACGTCGAAATTTCACAACTGTTATGAAGTTGTGACAACTTTTCACAGCAATCGACCAAAAAGAACAAAGCTAATGCGTATAAAATTTGGTCTTTGACACAAAAAAGAAACACAACATTTTCTTCTCAATTGCCATAGAAGCTATAGTACAAGATAATAAAGATTAATATTTTTTTAAAGTAAATAAACTGTATTATTTTCGTATCATTAGAAAGGTGAAAATGAACATAGAAATTAGTATACTGATACTTTCCATTAATACGTCGTTTTTCCATCACATTACAGGCCTACGCATACACGGCGACCCCAATAATGGAAATAAACCATCAGAAAAAAAATTTTTTAAATTTCAGTTTTACTATTTTCATTTCCAGTCATCATATGACAGAGTATGGGATGAGCAGTATTTTCATCACTCATTCGGGATAACACCCTTATCATATTTCAGGCGTAAAACCGTTTGTAATTTCTTTTTCTAACCCTTATTTTAGAGAGCTATAATTTCCAATTATCTTTTGTAACTGGAAAAAATTAATAGTTCATTGGATTCAGTCATTTCCCTTTAATTATTTTTTTTATTCACATCAGTATCTGAATGGTTATTGTAACGCTCTATGAGCAATTGACAAAACAACATCCCGCAACAATCGCAGTTCACTTTCGTTTTTCGAATCAAACCTAACGATATTAAGCGGACACCAATTCCAGTTACACTAGTAGTTCCAAGGAGCAAAAACAAATAGCAGAAAACAGACTGTCAGGAGTGAGAACAGATTTCGAAAATAACTCTTTTACGATATGATAATTTATTATATTCTTCAAGAGCGAATTGTTAGCGAGAAACCCATTTCACTACTCCGCACAAATTACCGATTCCAGAGGTTCGCACGAACGCGGTCGAAAGGCGAGGGCTCTCACAATTTTCGAAAAACACGCATCCACTTCAATGCCGTGTTCCCGACAAACAGAAAATAAACTCGTTAAAAAGCCGCTTCTGAAAACAAATTACCCAAATCCATAGGTCACAAGTTGCAACCGGTTCGAACTGTTTACACACCAGACGTAGACCTGGAAGAGTCGAATCGTCGCTCGTTGAAGAATCGTGCATGCCGCTGCACTGTGTAGATGACACTCCAGCGCAGATGGAAACAAAAGTAAGGCACTTCCAGATCATAAAATCGTTAAACAAACGACCACTTTCTAGTAAAAAAAAAAATTTTTTTTAAATACCCTCAAAAAAACGACCGACTAATTGTAACTGAAGTGCGTGCACCGGACTACACAACGGTGGAACTGACAACACGTACACACACTCCAGCAGATAAAGAGTATAATGTCTCGCATATCCATTAAAACACGGTCGTTAAAAGTCCATTAAATGAAAAACCAGAGAGGAAGAAAGCACCAACACAGATCAGTGTCATCGAGTCCAGAATAGTAGATAGGTACGACAACTGCCACAAAGATATATACGCGATCGATGATGTATCACAAAACTATACTGTAAGCAAGGTCAAAAAAATGCGTGACCATCACTTAGAAAGCCGGTTTACCAGCGCACAAACCACTTCCATGTAAAATACAATGGCGTCGAATGTACTGAAGGAAAAAAAATGATCACCGCAACTTGGGCAGAAACTGGTTGCAGTAGGTGGAAAGGTTAAATGCGATTTAAATACGAATATGTATATAAGTGCGGAGTACAAAATTGAATTATACAATTTTTCAAGAAGATAACGAAAACGGATTTCGAAGGATCAAATGGGAAAAAAAAAGTTTCTTCAGACTTTAGGCAGAAATTTCAAAAGATAAAAATAATTTTTTTCAACGCAGCTCGTTGGTACTGGTTGAAATGTAACCCTAAACTGGTTTTTTAACAACCGAAATTTCACGAAAAAGATGGAATTATGATTTTTATGAGCATCGTAAATTATATAATTTGTTTACTTAGACGAGTAAATGCATAATAATTGAGTAATAGGTTCTTCAGTGTAAAAGCCTTCAAGCGGCGTACAACGAAATAGTACACGAGGAAACCCATTACCAAAATTAATAAACTATGCGAAATTGAAGCGCCAAACAAAAAAAAGCAAAACTAGCGCAGCAAGCCGCGCTAGAACAAGTAGGTTTTCGAGAAAAAGAATTATGAATTTTGATGGTCACATTAATTATCTGTAAGTTTATAAGCGTTAATGGTATGTTATGATTGTATAAAATTTGTTAGCAGCTGACAAAATATTAGACAATGTGAAATTTAGAAGCATTATTTATAGAAAAAATGAAAAATTAATTAAGATAATAAAATATGGTACATGTAATCCTATAATTTACAATAAAACCAAAAAAATATAATAAACTTATAAAAAAAAAAACAAAAACAAAAACAAAACAAAACAAGATAAACATGAACATTTGGTTAATTTTTGTAAAAAGAAAAGTTGATGCAAATTAGAAAAAAAATGAAAAAAACACTTTTCCTGAAGTAACGTCCGGTCGATCCACACCAAAATTGGTAGCATACTAGAATAAATTATAATGAATATTTATTTCAAATTTCGTACATATTGTTCCAAAATTCCGCATTTTATGGCCAATATAAAAACAAAAATAGCGGTACCGGAAGTATCGTCCGGTCGATCCATACCAAAATTAGCAGTATGATATACAATATATAATAAATATCGGTTTCAAATATTGTTCATATTATTCCAAAATAGAACATTTTGTGACCAATATAACAAAAAATAACGGTACCGGAAGTACCGTCAGGCCGATTCACGCCAAAATTGGTAGCGTACTACAATAAATTATGATAAATAATTGTTCTAAATTTCGTGGCTATTCATGCAAAATTGAGTATTTTATAGCCAAAATAAAAACAAAAATGGTGGTATTGGAAGAACCGTCCGGCCGATCCGCACCTAAATCAATAGGTCTGGTTCTTTGTTTAATATAAATGTTCTTACCAAATTTCGTGATTATCTGACAAAAATTGCGACCTGTACCGTGGGAACAAAAAATTGACTTTTATATATATACGTATATATGAATTTGAATTATTGGTGCCAAAAATTTTCCAGAGATCATTAAACGAAAAACGTACTCACCCCAACCTGGGGGGCTAATACCGCACCAACGTAATAAGTAGAATTTTCTAAGGAACACCTGCTTAAAAACTTGGTCCTCTCTAGAAATAAAAATTTTTTAAAAATAAAATAAAATTTAAAAAAAAATTCAACCATGAAGCGCCAAAAATCAGATATGATTACGAGATTCTTTTACTGAAATTAAAAATCAGATAGCTTTTTTCTGGCTCATGTAACATCTAAAAATGAATATTAATTTATTGAAATGAACCGCTACGATCATAACATACTGAATAAAAAGAAAGCTACCCAATTCAAAATAACTGAAACCGAAAAACAGTACCTCAATTTTTCTGGTAATTAAAATGTACGAAAATAATTTTGTAAAAAAATAACAAATACAATACAACCCACAATAATCCCATATACTATATAAAATTCAAACACGTCCGAATTTTCATCTGAATTTATTTTTCATACTTCCTATTAAGTTAGAAGGTTTAATATTGATATGAGGGTGATCAGTATCACTTCTAGATACGTTTATTTTTACAAAATTATGAAAAAATGTAAAAGGAGCATCAGATATGGGCCAAAAACACTTTTTAAAACAGCATTTTTTCTGCTGTCGGACGGGTTACAGTCAGGAAATTTTTTTTCTTTTTTTCATCAGAATACGTTTTTATTGATAAGATTTCCTGAAAAGTTTATAGACTGATCCCAATTTGGTGATAAATATAGACTTCCAATCTCTCTAATTTTGATTTAGTGATCATTTTTTCACTACCTGGTGAAGACAGGATTGACCAACAAGCATATGAATCAAACTAAAGGCACAATATGCTTACATAGCATTCAGTGAAGTCAGACACCCCTCTTCCATAAACTCAACCCCACATATTGAAAACAACTGTGAGTATACTGAAGGCTTCGAATTTTTAGTAGTAATTGTCTTAAAAAAAGAGATAATTACCTATCGACAAAAATGAAATTTTAGAGGAGGCTTCAAGAAATTAAATGAGTCAAAAAACAAGAAGTGTGAGCCTTAGAAGCCGGGAAAATTGAAGAAGATCAAATTGTGCATCAGATTGGCTTAATTTAATGTTATCACTAAATTTTCACTTGAAAACAACGAATTAAAACTGCCCATTTTCACGAATTTAATGTTTTTGAGCCTGATCATTAGTTCTCTTTAGGGAAAAGTTTACTGATAACATTAAATTAAACCAATTTGATACATGATCTAATCTTCTTCAATTTTCTCGGCTTCTAATGGCTCAAACTTCTTGACATTAAACTTGTTTCATTTCTTGAGGTCTCCTCTAAAATTTCATTTTTGCCAAAAAAAAGTTGGTATCTCTTCAAATAAAAGAACTAGAACCAAAAATTTGGGTAAAAAGACATATTTCCTGTGCATTTAAAGGGTTTAGTGGAGTTGGAATAGAAACCACATTGAAAATAACTGAATTGTGCCTCTAGTATAATTCATATGCTTGTTGATTGTTCCATATTGAAAAATAAGAAAACAAAAGCTTTCCATAATTTTCATTTTCAAAAATATTTTCTTAAAATTTTTCTCGTAAATCCATATTCTTCTCATTCAAATTGCTGTTCCTATGAAATTCGTGTGAAAAAAAGGAAACTGGCAAGTGACATATTGAGCAATCAACAGTCTTCTCAAGTGGAATTTTTAGCATTAAAAATGCTTCTTGAGTCAACTTGTGAAAAAGTATTGGCCACCCAATTTTCACCAATGTTTTATCCTGAAGAGTAAGAAAAGGGGTAGATAACGATGGTAAAAAAAGTGGAAGGAGAAAATGGTAATAAAAAATAAAGTGGAGATGGTAAGGTTGTTTCGTTGTTTACGGAGCAGAAACGAAAATTAAACAAAACAAAAAACGAACAACGCTTTATATTTTTTTTATTCATTTTTAATATCCCTGTCTCATTCTTACAAAGTGTGAAACCTGTGAATTTTTCTCCACAGATTAAAACACGGATGATGGAGGAGAATTTTTTCACTTCTCTAACGAATAAACAGTTCTTTTTCGTCTCATTTCACGAGCCCACAATACACGCATCAATTAATAAAAATAATAATAAATTGTGCGGGTGGATAATCGACAAATGCTAGAAAAAAAAAATTGTATACACAATTATACCTACTTTCTAAATGGACTTTTTTTCTGCAAATGAGAGAAGTTCTTCACAGCAGATTGATGGCTAAAAATAGCTACTAAGAAAAATATAATAAAAGACGGAGAGAAAGACAAAAAAAAACCTAATCACGTCGTAAAATGCAGTCGCTGTTTTCTAATAACTGGAGAAAATCGAACGAGTTCGACGAACGCACACAACCGAACGACAAACAGGAGAGGATAAAAAATGTATATAATTAAGAAATGGTAAAAGTTTTCGATCGACAACAGGACTTATTTCATTTTAGCCAACGCAAAATGGCCGAAGATCAAATATTTCAAACAAACAAATCACGACTTAATTGAGACGGAAAAAAAGGGCACGATGAGATGAATTAAAAGAAAAAAACAGTGAAAATACGAAAGAAAAAGTGAATTGCATTTAAACAGGGTGTTGATTAATAGACGCAGCCGAGGGATTTAATTAAGGAAATGAAAACCGATGCCATGCACCAAACGCAGAATTCGAGCAGCCATATATCACCGTTCAGCATTTCATTGGTACGGCGTCAATACCGTTTCAATTGCATTATTAAACCTGCATACCATAAAATGCGATTAAACAAATCAACCAATACTCGTAATTAAGATTTAATAGGAAACGACACCATAAAGGATAAATTAACAATGCTAATTAACGGACTATCGGAAAAAGGAAATAAAAAGCATGCAGGATCTTATCAGCTCGTTACAACAGGCGCAAGTCATTTCAAAGATAGAGAGAAATAATAACTTCGGAGGAACCAATGCGGCTAAAGCAGAGTAGATAAAATACACGAGGTGACGACAGAAATGGTGATAAGACCCCATAGCCAACAGAAACGACAACTGCAAATCATCATCGACTTCCGATATTATATTAGTTTTAATTACCACAAAACGGTAACTAGAATCACCAACATTTGAAATTCTTTTAAAATCACAAAAAAATAAGAAAAAAAGTGAATAAATGAATAAATAACTCATTTCTATTACATACAGGGTGTGGAAGGCCCCCCTCCCGGACATTAATATTAAATAGTACACCTTAAAACAGTAATTTTATAGAAAATGGTTATTTGATTATATAGCCTCCCAGAACTCACTATGGAGAACAAAAAAGGTCAGATTTTAGATTTTTATTAAAACTTTGCAAACCCTTGGCAGTTTTGTTGTACAAGATAGGGCAAAAAGTGAAGAGGAACTTTTTCCATACCTCGTGACAAGTACTATAGGTATACATGGTCAAACGAGTATAATTTTGAATAATTTTTAATGCCAAGCTTTTGGTTTACCTAGCTCCTATACTGACTACAGAAAACACGTTCCTTTGACATTTTTTATTATACGCTTTTATTGCAGTTGCTCATACAACAAAATATTACGTAGTTCAGTATCAGGCCATTGGGGTACGCTGTAATCCTGTTTGGTTATTGTAATCATTTATATGTATAGCGGGTTTCTTCTCCTTTTAAATATACATTAGTGATGAGTAGTTCATTCACGAGTTAGTTCTTTTGAACGAATCCTAGAAGTGAACAAATTGATCATTTAGTTCACTTCTAAATGAACTAGTTCATTAGTTCTTTTTTTTTTTTTTTGATAGTTCTCAGTTCTTAGGGTACTGTACTCAATCCATTGATCAAACTGAAGTTGAAGTAGCAGTCGATGAGCGAGTCAAACAATTAACCAATAGTTCTAGCATGAATTTATGAATACGAGTCGATCATGAATCAGCTGATTGAAGTGATTGAGTTGAAAAATTTACTAAACTACTGAACTAATTGAACTAGTTCAGTGAACTAGTTCACTTTGGTGAAGCAGACTCAATGAACTAAATCTGCAAAATGAACTAAAATTCCCATCTCTAATATACATAATTGCAGCGCAAGGTTAGTGTGTATCCTGAGCAGGTCTCATTTCAAACTTAATTTATACAAATTTGTTTGAAAATATTTTACAATTATAAATGGGTATCTTAGAGAATTCATTTTTAATGTAATTTCAAGTGTTTGACTTGAGGCAATATTGTTCAACTTGCAAGAGAAATATAGGAAATTTTTTTACATTGAGGTGATCATAGACATAAAAACCGCATTCTCTATTGGCTGAAAAGACGATAACAGGTAACTTAATTTGATTTTGGCACAAATTATTAAATACTGAAGATAATTGATTTTTTTTAATCATAAATTTGAAGATAAGTGATGTTTACTTGAATCTGGAAAACAAATTATTTCAGTCATTGAACTGTAAATACCTTAATTTCAGCTTTAAATCGACATACGATCAAATGCATTTTCTTACATGATCACCCATTTGCTATGGTTCAAAAAATTTCCATTAGATGCAGCCACTTTGATCTTGAATCCTATTAGATTACCAAACTGTTTCTGTTATCTCATGAACAGTAGAGAGGTAGACAGGCTAACTGCCGTACGTTTTTGTCCATTCGTGGCATGTAATATTCTTTCTCCTTCCAATTCTAATAAAATTTGAGGGTTCGAATAAATTATAACAAAACTTTTGTGTCATAGCCCTCGGGCCATCAGAATAATGAAATTTAGCTCCTGAATCTTAAAAGGATTAAGACCCGTATCTTGAGGTGTACGATCTAATGTTGAAGAATTACGGGAGACTTCTTTTACCTCGTCAAGGTGAGCAATGGGATTAACAGAAAGAATAGCCGGTGGTTTAAATTCTGAACATAACAATAATTTCCCTGCTCCTTTATAAACGACGAAAAGCTAAAAAATATAAAATTTGAAAAATCTTTGTGTTTTGAGCAGGCTGCAGAGGAAAGAAATTCTTCACTGTCACAAAAGTAAGACTAACTTACTAAAAATGGAACATTATGCATTATTGATTAAGCAGAAAAATAAAAGAAACAAAAAAGTATTATGAAATATCGAGTAAATCGGCATCATATTTCAGACACGTCACTTTTTACGACAGAATACGGTTTAGTGTACGCATAATCAAATCGAAGCTTAAAATTTCTTTCAGTGGTTTCAATTAAAAACACTGAGGTATTAAACACTACTTCAAATTTGCATTTTTCATTCCAATGAAAGCAATGTACACAGAGGTTCAACAGAGACGCCAAAAATACCAGTTTTTCAAATTTCCCGTCCGAAAAATACGAACATCAACACTGTCGAAAATTTACTTCTATCACAAGCGAAGGAAGAAATCATTCCAGGCAATTTCCTAAATTTACAAATACAAACACAAATAGTCTAATATTGTAATGAAAATTACATAAAAAAGCCTATATTTGAACGCATTCAGTCAAAAATGAAAGCAATGTACAACAAAATGTCAACCGGAAGATTTGTCACGCAAATTTAATACGATTAAACCAGTTTATTTTCGAGATGAGTTTACATCTGTCAACTTTCAAGTTTTCAAAAAGAAAGTTTTTTAATTTTTATTAAATCGTTCTAAAAATACAGTCATTAGAAATTCCAAAATTTTCATTAATTCAAAAACAGATCAATGGTAGAGCTTCAAAACATCTGGAGAAAAAAGTTATAATTAACATTAAATGATCACCTGCTTTCGTTCATGAAAATCAAAAAGGTTAAACAAGATTACGTAACTAACACTAATTCTCATACAAATAAACATACAAAATATTTTAAAACTAAAAAATCAAACAGAAAAGTGAGAACGGTTCCATTATGCGTGGCCTGAAAAATAATTTAAGTAATTCAAAATTTTAGTTCATGGAACCGTTTTGATACCTTAATTTTAACGCAGATTTTCTATTACTTTAATTAGTCCTCACAAAAAGCTGAAAAGGCTAATTACCTGTGGAGATCTTCACTACTGTATTACAGACAACAGAATGAAAAAAACGGGAAAAGTGCCCCCACTGCATATAAGCTCATTCAACTATATCTCAGACTACCTAGTAACAGTACTTAGTACACACCCCTACGAACAACCTACGAACGGACTATCATGCACTCACCTCTCTTAGAGGAACAGAAGACAAAAAGGAAAAGAGAGAAAAGAAAGTAAGACAAATGCCCTTTTAAATAAGAATTTAATTTTTGTCTGAAAATTGGAAGGAATTGAGCAGATATAAAGCATAAGGTAAATGAAAAGAGGCCCGATTTCAATAATTCCAGTCCCTAAACCTAGATCTTGCTGGAGAAATTTTAAAAGAATTATAAATTTGTTTAAATGAAATTACGAGTAGTGTACATCACCACATATAATTTTGAAAGCCCCGAGTTAAAAATTTCATTTTTTCCACGGACTTGCGTCAGGGCATAAAGTGTTTTAAAATTGAGATAAAAAACTATTTCTGAACAATGTACAGTACATCATCAGATATATTTTCAAACAAATAGATTCGATATTTGACGCCAAGTTTTTTATTGAACTCTGTATATGAGACCCACGGGCTCCAAAAGGAGGCAAAGACATATTCACAAATTATTAGGTGTAGAATATCAATGTAATTATCATTCAACTGATTCAAAATTTGGTAGGTAACTTAGCTCTAAGCCTACTAAAAACTATTTTTGAGTATTACGAAATTTGATCAAATATTTCAACCCCGGGAGCTGACAAAATTTCAATCGGTTGGTTTTAAAATATAATTACGATTACATAGGTCTGACATTTGGTAAACACATTTTTCTAGGGTATTGAAGCTTTTTCTACCTGTGATTTTTCACCTTTGGTCATTTCCTTCCTCATTAGCTTCCTCTCTCCTTTATAGTCCCCCCACAAAAAATAATCCTAGGAAGTTGAGTGTAGGCTCAATTGACCGATCTTGAATAGCTGATTCCAATGTCACATTTTTCATTGTCATAGCTTAATTAGGAGGTGAGTCATGTGGGAAAAACAAGGTTGAAAGTGAGTTTCTTGCAATTTTTCACACCCTGATGCACTGGACGGATCCAATTTTTCATGAAACTGATGCAACTATATAAGCTGATTCCAATGCCACAATGCTCATCATTGTAGCTTAATTAGGATGCAGTTAGGTCCAAACAGTTATGTAAAATGGATTTTTCTAGTTGTTTGGCTCCCAAGGGCATTGGACTGATCCATTTCCTCACCAGTGTGATGCGCCTTATTGTTGCGAGGATTTTGATACCAAATCTGAGGATATAATTTAATTAGGAGCAAGATAATGCTCTTTTAAAAAATAAAATTTGTACATTTTCATTTTTATATATGGAAGCATATGGCTATAATGACCTTTTTGGCTGTTCTAAAGTTTCAAAAATGTTTTTTTCAAATATAAAAAAGAGGGGTTGGTTTTCACCACGGTGGTCAAGAAATAGGGTATTATTTAAAAGGAGCTTAGATCTATCCTTCTGCAATGGTGGGGAATGATCAAGGGGGTTGAAATATATAATACACCCTATGATATGCCTTGAAAAACGGAGTGTATATCTGCAAAGTAAAACGGAGTCAGACATACCCCCATTAATACTCCTCAAAAACAGCTTGTATTTTCTCTTAGTAAAACAGGGTCAAAAATACACAGCATTATACACTTTAAAAAATGTAGCATACATATTTCATGTACAATGGATGCGGACATACACATCAAAATACACTACATATCTGGAGTGAAAATTACGGAGTAAAAGAGGTCCAGAGAGCAAATTATTAAGTTCCATGAATAAAAGTAAATGTGTAATTTTCATAGGGTATGGCTCAAATTTGGTAGATAGTTGGTTTCAAACTTGCTAGTAGGGAAAGTGTTATTAGTTTTTGGTTAGAACTTATTAATTTCTTAATAATCAATAAGTCATTGTTTTCTTTTATTGATCAGAATAATAAGACAACAGTAAAACATCCCCATATTATGTTCATAATTTTCTTAAATTTTAATTTGAGTTGTCCTATTTCAGTTTTCGGAAATTCAAATAATAGAGTAGTAAGGCCCCAACAATTTTCAATGGTCTATTATAAAATCAATAAAATTTTTTTCTAACCTTATTTCCCTATCTTTATTTTGTAATCCACTCTTCAACATTTAGATTCCATTTTTTTATAATTTTTTCTGTTAAAAAAAAATGTCTTATTCTCAAATTCGTTACTGGTTTTGATCAATATATGATGTTTGTAAAAGGATTTTGGTGTTTATTGACTGCTATACGTTGAGGGCCAATAGGTTAAATATAAAATATTAAAAACGTATTTCTACTCTTATCTGGTTATATGTTAGTTGTCCAATTTGTAATTCAGAATTTCGGTTTTTTCCTTATATAATTTGCAGTCACAATGATAAGTATTAAATACTTTCCAATAAAGTTTTTCAGATTACCAAATGTCCGAATCTAGCATAGGTAATATACGTGTATGTATCACCCAAAATTTTGGGTTCATGGTTCTGAAAAATTACGAGGTGAATAGAGCTGAAATTTTTATGAGACACAGTTCTCATATTAGAGCAGGTCTAAAAGAAGTTCTTGCCTATTGGTAAATTAGTTTTTGAAAAAACTGGAAAACAAAAAATTCTGGGAAAAGTCGTTTTTCCAGGATTCTGAGAAAATAACAAAACAGATCGGACTGAAATTTTCACAATAGACTTTCCTTATGTTGATGCAAGTGTCTTGGATGTTTGGTGCCTATTAATTCAGCAGTTTCTAAGAAAACTGGAAAAGAAAAATTTCTAGAGAAAATTTTGTGTTCACAGTTTTGAGAAAATTACCCAACTTATAGGGCTGAAATTTTTACGAGATAGCAATTGTATGGGGGCAGGTCTTAAAGAAGCTTGGTGTTCATCGGTTTCGTATTCATCGGTTCGTAGTTCTCGAAAAAACGTAAAACAAAAAATCTTTGGAAAAGTGGTTTTATCGATAAAACATCAATAGATGGATATTTTTATTAAAGATATGAATAATTGTCGACAGTTTCTTGTAATTTCTTAACCTGAAATAAGAAATGAAATATCGATAACTGTTGATATAAATATCGAACAAAATGGGTTTTCAGGCAAAGGATTGCCCCGCTAGTGTTTTTATTTTTCTTTTGCTTCTTCTCTTCTCTTCATTCGCCTAAAACTGTTTTCGTCGCTCAATATGCAAGGAAACGCTTTTAACGCTTTTACTACCCATGTACAATGTTCCAATAAAAATTTCATTTCAGAAAAAAAAAATTGTTTTTTTCGATAACGAATAGAAAACATTAATTTATTTCGATACCAGCCATATCAGCGAAGAATGAAAGAAAAATACTATCGATCGCTTGGATGACTTCAATTGGTGTTAAAATTCTGAACTTATACGTGTGTGTGCGTGTGCATGTGTTTGTGTGTTGGTGTGTATGTCCTCTCTTTTTCCTTGATTTTTTCCTAACATTTCAATTGCACGCATTGAAGTGTCCTCAATTTGTTGTGAGTATATGTATATTTGTAATAAATAGATTACGCAGTAAATATACGCGTGTGTGGAAATATAACGAATGAAATTATCGGAAAATCTTGCCGAATCAATCGAATTATGCGCAGTAATTTGCGCTCAAAAGCAAAACTAGCAGCCTACTTTTTTGTTATGCAGAAGAAAACTTTCTAATGCAGGCCCAGATTCAACTATTGTAACAATTGGGGGAATTGAAGCTTACGGTCTTTCTTAATCGACCTCTTTTCCAAATCATTCAAGGCTGATCGAATTGCTCACCCAGCTGGGAACCAGCCTTGGTATTCTTATGTCCTCTCTTCAGAGGTTAAAAAACATAGATTATTTGCTATTCCGACCCTGAAAACACGGCTTCAAGTTTCAACTCTCACATACTTCAATATGCGGTTCTGTTTCGAAGTTTTGCACACTGGAACTCGAAATTATTGCGAATTTCGATTTCTAAGTAACAAGACATTTTTGTTGCATTTTCTTCGTCAGAATATACCACTAGACATCTGGGGAGAAGTTAGGAA